>CM076462.1:18182596-18823750 GCA_038419695.1 Scomberomorus guttatus
GTGTTGTGCTGTAATATAAATGGACAAAAAAAAAAATCACACTGAATGTGCTGTTTTAAAGTTTTATTCACGTAAACTGATGTTAGTTAGTTAGTTAGTTAGTTATTGTGTCATGCACATACAAGTGCCCTAGCCCACACACATTTACAAGACACCAAAATACAGCTGCAATGGTGAAACATTTGTCAAACATAGACAAGAACAAAACTACTTCCATTACATTGTAAACAAAGACCTTTGTCCTCTGTACCAAACTCTACAAATAAATTCAGCTACACAAAATGTTCCCTTCCAGAAACACGGCTCAAGTTTCTTATCAGCATTCATCCAGGAAAAATCATCAGAAATGAAGGACATTTTACTAAATGGTGTAGCCCTTACATCATCATGTAATGAGCAATAAAACATAAAATGGACTTTGTCTTCAGTCTCGCCTAAATCACATAGCAAACACAATCTTTCCTCTTCAGGGAGAGCAGTAAACCTGCCTGTTTCTGTAGCTAATGGTTATGTACCTGAACGTAACTGTGCGAACACAGAGATCTTTGGGTAAATTCTGCTTCACATGGCTCCACACTGTAGTTGTTTTTCATCAGATAATATGTTCTTAATTAGGTTTGTACCAAACATCAACAGACCATCTTTCTTTGTACATCAGGAACAGTTTGAGCCGGGCTTCATGAATATTACACAGTCATTTGTTTTGGAAAATAAAAAGAGAATCGATCATACAAAATGAGGATTTCACCTCAGTGTGATCACTGTTACCATGGAGCCAGCAGGATGAGTGTTTACATCCAAGCACACATAAGCACATAGAAACGCATCACATATGAATATATAGAGTGTAATGGATAGACAGCGACTCCCCAAGTCCCACTGTCAAGTAGCTACACTAATTGATCTGTGTGTGTGTGTGTGTGTGTGTTGTGGGCTGTGGGCTGTCAGCATGAGTGGAACTAGGCTGTCACAATGTTTTGTGGATCACTGGGCTGTGTGTGAGAGACAAAGAGCGACAGTGTGTGTGTGTGGGAGTGAGAGACAGAGCGAGGGGATGATTACCTCACACTTCTCATCATCAAAAAGCTTGTTTTTTTTTTTTTTTTTGTGTCAAGCGTTTTTCCACAACAATACACATTTTAAAGTGCGTGAAAGGTAAAGCTGAACACTCTGCCTGGTATTATAGTGCTGCTACACCAGAGCGTTGCAGTGTGGAAGCTTTGAAGTTATATAATATTACAAGCATTAAAAGCAAGACTATGTACATTTTAAAAGAAGGAATAACACCTTAGAGGCAATTAAAACACAGCCTTGCTTAAATCAATGCACTCTGCTATGACCAGTAGTTTTTACTGACTAATATTTGCAGCTTTAGATAAACTTTAGATACATATTACTGTGTAACTGACATGACTGAGCTGGTTTGCTGACTCACCTCTTATTGTGCTACTGTTAGCAACTATATTTTCACATGTTCCAGATAAACATTTAATGGTATTATCACAAAGTTAAAGAACACACTGTCCATCACCGGGAGACATTCTTGCTTGTGATCCCTGTTGACCTCCTCTAAGACAGATTACCTAATGTTGTTGGGTTTTAAAGCAACTGAATCAAATTATCTTGAGAAATAAAGTGAAATTCAGTCTGTCATTATCCTGTAATTGCCTCTTGCAGCCGCTATTCATTTACATAGTGTCAATTTAAATATACTTCTCTTTTAGCCTTAAAAGCCTCAAAAATAACATCAATGTGTTTGTGAATGTAATGTCAAAATATCTTTCTCTTATTAAAACGAAGAAGAAAAAAGTCTTTTGGTGAAATGTCAGCAATGTGCCTTTTCATCCCAGCGGCTTGAGGTGCGTGTCTGTGTTTGACTGACAGCAGCTGGCAGGCTGAGTCACAGCAGGGGATCAAGAGGCAAAGTAAACAAACTTGTGCTGTAGCTTGCATGCCTTTGGCAGACAGTGTGTCGTTAGCAGTGGTATTAAACAGTAAGGATCATACCGGCATTCTTAATTTCCTAACACAATGATTCTCAAAAAATCACCACCAAGACAAACACTACAGTTTTGACAGCCTAACTTCTGAAAAAAAGAAAAGGGGGGAAAAACGGATAATTTGAGCGAGAAGTTTTAATATTCCTCATGGGATTTTTCTTCCAGCCAGCATTTAGTAGCTTTTAGAGGAGCTGCAGTTTAAGGCACGTGGCCACTTGTGTTGAACTAGGACCTAAACATGTTGTATCAGTTAAATGAACTAAAACAACCTAGACAGCATGACCAGAAACTTGTAGTGCCAGATGTCGACAGTAACTGATCATTATTAAAGGAAAATTCCGGTTTATTCGAACCTACGGGTGTCTTGTTCCTGTTTACGATTTCGTTCAGGCTCACAAACAAACTTTTGAAGCAATTCATGTAAAAATCATGTTTATTTCTAAAGCAGTGGGAGGCTGACGGACCATTATATGCGAGGCCTCATTCGCCCGAATCCCAATCTGAATCTCCGGAATCTCTATAACGGAGCTGCAGAGAGCAAAGTTAGCAGGTCGCATAGAGTCACAACTGCCACATTTATGGGAAATACATCAGGTTCAAATCAACCAGAATTTTCCTTTAATGCCAGGAATGAATATGCCAAGAAACTAGCATGGATGCTTTCCAAAGCATACATTAGTTTTTAGATTAATAAAGGCATATTTCCTACCATAAAGCACTTAAACGCACCAACAAGAAAGAATTTTTAAATGAGTCTACCTCTTTCAGGGGCGTACACATGCAGCGATAGCAAGACTTTGACAAAAATGAGAGAAAAAATGTCGTTCGGTGAGGAAAAAAGTCTCTCTGATTTAATTTTTGCAGCGTGCCAACATGAACGGAAAAAAGCAGCACTGAAGGTATGAAAACTCAGCCAGCACAAATCAGTCTTATTGCTCAGTGTAGACGGCGATGCAGTGGGGAATAAAGAATTCAGATTCAATTGAGAGAAAATTGCTAATAACATGAATAATTAAAATTATAATCGTTATTGCACTCTGTTCATTTTCAGTAAGCTCTGGTACCTAAATTACTAAAAATATTGAATAAACATCGTATTGATGAGAAAGTATTGACTGTGTTTGGTTGGTATTTTTTATGTATCTCTTCTACATAATACCACTGAGTTTGATACTGCTGCTTTACATGATATTATCCTATCAAGCTGTGTAAATTCCAGCAGAGAAAGCGATAGCAACTGTTTAAACGGATTCATGTCAGGTTTATCTCACTCTGCATCCCTGTTACTCACAGGGTGCCACTGAGGTTCAGTGTGCTTTTTCTGTTGGTGCAACCGAGGTCAGTTTCTGATTGTGTGTGTGTGTGTGTGTTAATCCCATAATCCACAGTACAACATAATCCGCCATAGAGCCTGTGATACACAACTCAATAGGATGTGGTAGGAGGAGGTAGCTGGAATATACACAACGAAATGTGATTAGGACTTTTCTTTTCATTAGCGATTAGTTAGCCAGTTATTTTCCAGATCAGTCAGTTCATTGTTTAGTTTATGAAATGTCAAAAAATAGTTAGCATCACAATTTCCCAAACCCAAGATGATCAAAATGTATGTTTTGTCCAATCAGCCATCCAAAACCCAATTTACTATACTGCATACTTATCTGTACACACCTTAAATGCAAATATAAGGTGAGCACAGAGAGACTTTTCTCCTTCAACAGATGAATGTGTAAACTCTGCACATACAGTACATCATTCTGCACAGTGAAGCTCAAACATCCAGGACAAGTGACACTAAGCAAAAGCACATATTTGAGTGCAGTGTGGCTTTAACCGACAAATTGAGCTCTAGTTGTAAATTAGGATAATTTTTTTGTTTTTATTACGTCATTCTCTGTCCTGCACATCATTTTTTTTCCTGTCCTCTGGGCTAAATACTAAAGACAAAAAGCAAAAATATTGTGATGCCCTGTCCACTTCTGTTTGGACTGATGATGGCAAAAGTAGGTCGCTGAGAAACACACAAGTCTTTTCTTATTCTCTCTCCACAGACTGCTCTGTTGGAAATGGGAGATAATTTTAGAAGTGTGTGTGTGTGTGTGTGTGTGAGATAAACAATAGGTCCATGCTGTGGTGGCAAGTCTCCTTGTCACTCGTCACCTCGCCTCAGAAGGTACTTGTTGGGAAGAATTGTGAAGAAATGAAATTTATAGCGAGTGGGTAGTTGACAGGCCAAAAGAGTTGAGAGTGAAATTCTAAAATGTCACGGTTTTAGAACAACATCCTTACATGTTTTTGTGCTCTTACATACACAAAGAAATTGTCAGTGTGACATTTCCAGTTGACCTGTAAAGTGGTCTCTCAGTAGACTGGTAGGTATAGCTCCTGCCATGCCCTATTGGTATTTACAGCAGAATACACTCAAACCCACAAACTTACATACAGAATCACATGCAGGAACAAATACTTTGCATACGGCAGCCCACAGACACAACCATACGCCAACACAAATGCACTCAAACAGACTGCACACACGGACAGATGAAGGTGGTTTGTTGCTCTTCGACCTTTTGGCATTTTATTGAGATAAGGTCGCTCACTTTCGTACGGGCTGCGCTGCTCTGCTTTTTTCCCAGAGTCTTAGGCAGTGCAAATTATCACCAGCCAAGAGTGCCAGATGACACGATTTGCTAATTTGCATGTAAGTGGGCTAATTTCTCTCTGGAGACATATTGAATCTGGAAACTGCAACACATTGGGGGATTATTGATGCTTGAATATTGTGTAAAAGCTGGTGGACACTGTCAAGTTTTATAGGAGATTAGCAAAAAATATATACACTAGAGCACGTTAAATGCTGTCAATTTCAACAGTGAAACGGCATTTTGAAAGCGTCCTGTTTTCTTATTTGAACTATGAACATGGTTTGCTGTTTGGAGGGTTTTTGTACACCTACTGTAGAAAAAAAACATCTAAAGATAAATCTACTCTATTTTTACTAATAATACTAAAAATAATAACTGGTTTGCTTTCTATGCTGAAACTAATATGACAGGCATTTCTTCCATTACTGGAGAAAAATGGATTTAAAAAATCAATTATACAAAAATCTAGGGGGAAATCACCATTTGCAGCGCCAACACAATTTTTTTTGTTGAGACTCAGCAACTCATTTGCATTTTCTTCCCATTCATCTCTTCACTTTATATAACCAGAAGTACTGAGCTGTCATCGTTACATGAAGACCTCTTTTATTGCTAACAGTATTGATCCGTGTCTTCTTGCAGCAGGAAACACAATCTTTGGGAGCAAAAGGACATGAAAACAGTAAAAACCAAAACCAATAAGCCTCATGTATTTTGAAGGCTCTATCTGGTATTGCTTCTAAGGCGTCTGTCATGAAAAGATTGGCACATCACTGCTGGCTTTGTTTCTAATAATTAAATGTATTGAATAGATTCTGAAATCCCTCCACCCTCTGCCGCTCCCTCCCTCTCCCTTCCACTCTCTCTGTGCCTCTTCCCTCTAATCATCTAAATTTCTGATTCATTACAAAGACGGCAAGCGTCTGAATGAGGCCTTTGTTGCAGTGTTGCATATATGCGTCTCATACCACGGAAGCGTTGCCAAAGTTTGTTCGGTCATGGCAGCATTGCATTTTAACACCCTTGAGGTTGAAGTAATTTCATAGCCTGAAAGGCATTACAGAGCATGATTACACAAATGAATAAAGTGCTCTTTGATGGAAAGAAATATTAATGGCAATCCAACAGAAAGGGTAGCTATTCTTAAAAAAAAAAATTAAAAGCATTGATTTAAATGTGAATTGCAACAACGAGAACTCTCGCCAGTAGCATTGGTGGGCCTGTTGTCGGGTGTTTTGCTGTCTTCAGCTCCCTCGAATTAAAGTTTTTGAGACTTTGACTGCATCGAACAAGTTGTTTCACATTGTGCCGGAATCAGACTACATAAAGCACCATAATGAGCTGACAGATGTGGGGCATTGAGAACAATTTTGTGGACCAGTTGCCAACAGCATCTGTAGGGTCCTGAAGACGTTCCAGTAGCAAGAAGACCCTGCTGGGGCTTCAGTGAAGCAAGCATACTGAAGCATAGCAACCTGTTGTATAGATGTAGCACCTATGCAACTGAGCTAGTATGTTATTTCATGTTGGTATCTAAATCTGCAGTGAGCGCAGCAAACAATAAGCACCTGAGAACTTAGTGCTTGCAGCAGTGAACGTTAAGAGGATAGAAGAAGGGCTGGAGTGAGATTAAGCAGATGAGAGAAGAAAGGACAGAAGGATGGGCTAGTGACGAGAGCGAGGACGAAAGGAAAAAAAACGAAAGCAACAGTGACTGAGCAGATAGGAGGATGGAAGGATAAGCGAGGGAGAGATCGAAGAGGATGAAGCGAGGGACGAGTGAGATTAAACAAGAATGATGAATGAGTATGGAGAGAGAGAGAAAGGAATGACGGAGAGGGAGAAAGGAGAGGAGAACAGGCTAACGGAGGCAGTAGAATTAAATAGAGGAGATAGCAATGATGAGAAGAGCAGACAGACCACGAGAGAAAAATGAGAGTCTGAGTGAAGGTGACATTAAACAGAAGAGAGATTTGAAATTTGATATTAAAAGGAGGGCAAAGGAGGCAGACAAAGGTCGAGCAATCAAGGAGTCAGACGGCTAGATGGAAAGAAAGAGAGAGGGAATAATAGTAAAGTACAGACACGAAGATTGGATAGGGGTTTAGAAAAGGAGAATTGTCCCTTTGGTTTTCTGTGTCAGATGTGATGAGAACAAACCCCCCCCCCCCACCTCCTCCCCCCCCAAAAAATTCCATCTATTTCTCTATCTGGCTCTGCTCTAAATATTTTATTCCAGTGTTGAACATTTTGAACATTTATTTAGATTTGTTCTGTCAAACATTTTAAGAGAAAATAATTAGCCAGGAAATGTTTGGTTACTTGTGTTTTGTTGCTAACAAATGAAAAATTCAACTTTGAATAGCAACCAGCGGTGTTAGGAAACCCGATCTGCAATCATGTTGTTTAAACTGTAAAGTCTGTATGTTATGTGCAAAGTAGAAGTTACAACTCAAAGTAACATAAAAATGACCATAGTTTACTCTTTTTCTGACGTAAATCTAAATGCCACAATGGTAGGGATATCTCTGTTAGCAAATGTGTGTTAAGAAGGCTATTTAAATAATGAAAGCAACCTCAAAATGTAAAGTATTAGAAGTCCGCAGCACTGAATGTAAACGATCACTGCAGTTACAAACTGTATGACTGAACCAGATAAGCTTTAACAACTTGAACTGCCTGGACGAGCACATAAAAAAAATACACAGTGCAGCCATGTCAGCAGCAAGTAACTGAATGTTATATCATAAGTGTTTCTAGTTGTCTTAATGCTAAATATCAATGCTATTTGAAAAACTCACCTGTTGCTGAGCTCCACAAAAACACCAACAATGGAACCACCTCACTGTGTACTGTGTAAATCTTAGCCGAGTTAGCTTTGTATTGAATCCCGGACGAAATGTGTCATGCATATCAACAATCTTTTTTCTTTGTCACTTGGATTAAGTGTGCTTGAATTTGTACGGGGGAAAATCCAGCCAAAGAACAACAGCCAGAGAAGATTTAAGTAATTTATATGGAACATTTGCACCTCTGTGACAAACAACTGTTTGTCTTTTTCTAAGTGAGAAAAAGAAAATAAAAGAAGAACGGGGGAGCGCTGAGCAGTTGTTGATGACATTTCAAGGAGTTAATGGCCAAGCCACCACAACAGTAAACACCTATGTACCGTGGTTTGATTGGCAATGGTTTGTTAATGTATACTAGCAATTAAAATGACTGTGTGTAGTGATGATGGACAGATAGACAAGATTTCCTTTGTGTAGATGTGGAACTGAAAGTGAAATACAGGTCACAGGTTTGAACATAATTCAGGCATGCGCTTGTTTTTGTGTTTTTTACATTAATAGTGTGCGCATTTCTGTGTATGTTAGCATGTCTATAGTTAATTATTCATGAGAGTATTGTGATAAACAGTACGCCATATCACTAAAGGAGACTGTAATCCCTGTTATCTGCACCGTGCAGTCATCTTATTCCTTTGTGTGCATAACCTGTCTTGTGACTAAGTACTGAGGCACCATGGGTCGACCTTCAGCTGAACAGAGTCAACACTGTTAGTGTTTTCTGTAGCTTTCTCTCTCTCTCTCTCTCTCTCTCTGCATTAAGACGCTTGAATGAAAGTGTACTATGTGGCCTTCAAAGGTGCTCACAAACTTGCATGTTACAGTATATAATATATATTTATTCTGCGTTGATTAGTCTATAAAACAACAGATGTTTTATAGTTGAACCCATAGAAAAGCAGCATGTACAGGAGAATTTTAATATCCAGAAATTACAGCCTGTTTATAAAAGTCTGGCCTTGATTGATGGGTTTGAATGATGAGAACCTGCTTTCTGTTTACCATTAAAATGCACAAATCACTTAATTATGTCTGTGTGTATGCAGAGATGACACGTGTGTGTGTGTTCATGTGAACATATGGGTTTTATACAGTATAACTGATGCTCAATAGCAATCGGGCCTCGTCAATGACAGCAGTTAAGCCCTTCAAATAGCAGCCATCACAGCTGCATGTCCATGTGTATGTGTGAAAGAGCAAAGTGTTTGTGTGTAAAGTGGCAGCTGTGAGCTGAATGCTGCTGTTGGAGACAGGACGCCAGTCACGCCACTGTGTACTTATGCAGCTGAGCTCAGTGCATAATGCAGCACAATGTATGTGGTTTAGATGTGTGTGTGTGTGTTTGCTGTTCACACTCACATCCCCTTACCCCTTGTTTGTAATCCTCCATTAATCCTGCAGAGTAGAGTAGAGAGATGTGTTTTTAATTAGGCCTCCTCTCTGTAGGGTTGTGCACATGCAGCTACCAAAAAAGCATCCTCGGTACTGGTGGAGACTCATTGTTTTACTCAAGTGCTCATCAGCAGAGCTGCTGGAGAGGGCTGGGGAGAGGGCTTGAACCAACGCCCTCCGGTTGAAAAAGCAGCGCCTCTAATCACCGCCTTACTCGCGTCCTCATCGTTTCATGCAGTGCTACACATTCACACACGCAGCGGTGGCCTCAAGGTTAGAGAAGCGAGCTTGTGACTGGAGTGTCACCAGTTCAATCTCCCAGACAGGCAGGATGATATGGAGTGGGGAAAGTGATGAAGGAGCGCTCGTCCCTCCCTCATTACCACTACTGAGGTGCCCTTTAGCAAGGCCCTTAACCCTAACTGCTCCAGTGACCACTGAGCAGCTCCAGATTATGTTTTTCGACGTACAAACACAGCTTTTCTATACCTTAAATATGGCCAGATGTGACTTCCTTTACAAAATGCACTTAATAATTCATTTATGACTTGTAGTGCTTGTACTTTTAACAGAGTTGATGTATGTATGCAGTCTTGACCTTGCGGCGACCAGCTTGCCCTCGGGGAAATGCTAACTAGGCTGCTGGCAGTTGCAGAGCACAGGTTGAGGGATGTTTTGAGGTAACTTTTTAGAATAATTGGTACTTCTAAGTATAGTTTTAATGCAGCAATCCTTTTCACTCTTACTCAAGTACGTTTTCCAAGAAAAAATCTGCTCCTTTCTGTCCCTTTATATTCTGCTACACTGCTTTTGTTACTTTTTTTAGCAGTTTTATGGTCTGTTTTGACTCCATTTCACCAATAGTAGAATCAGTGCAACAGCAGGAGATGGAAAAGCAAAACTTTATGCCTCCGCACCGGCGACAGCTGTGGCCAGAGGCATTATTTTTTCAGGTTGTCCGTACGTCCAGTTGTCCTAAATGCGATTTCTCAGAAACACCAGAATTTCCTCACAAAACACATTTTTGTCCCGAACTCAAGAATTCATAAGCGAAGTATGACAAAGTTTCACACAAATGTCTAATAGGATAAAATGATGAAGTGATGACATTTTATATCCAAAAGGTCAAAGGTCATCTTCACTTGTGACATCATAATGTTCTGCAAAAACACTTTTCTGGCCTTTATTCAACACCATAACTCAGGAACAGAAGGACAGATTGTGACCATATTTCACATTTGGTCAGACACTGAATTGGAGACACTAATCTTGGCTGCTCATCTTGAAACTGTGGTGATTGTAACGATCTTCTATGCTGCCGGGTTTAAAGATGTGTGTGAAGCATCCGCGTTTTAGAATTTGTAGCCTTCTTTGCAGCAACATATCTGAAGCTTTGTCGACTGTAATGGCTACAACTTTGTGTTCTATCAGAATCAGCTTTATTGGCCAAAACATTGTGAACACATACAAGGAAAATACACTTAATACCGTTTTTTTAAATTCCTCAGACATGGATGTAAACTGTAACTTGACTGGTTGGCGGGGGCATACAACCGCGAGGCAGTACCGAACTCCGACTGTGAGCGCTCGTTTGAGGTCATTACATCCTGAGCGCAGTGCTGATGCTGAGCTGAGAGGGCAAGAAAGCCTGGCCTTTTAGGCACCACAACATATATTACACCAAAATTGCTCAGCTACTCTCATCATGCAAATATTCAGGCGACACTACCAACACGGTGCATCAGTTGAGGCATGGGAAATACATACAAACAATGATGAGACTAAAAAAAAACCCAATTAGGAAACCAGCCTGGTCAGTTATGGGCGTATGTAGATGTTTGCTCACTCATAACACTGCTGTTCCAGTGTTTTTACCAAAGTGTCATGAGGCCTGTTCATCAGGTGATGTAGCCTGACCAAATAAGGATCAACAAATGAATGGTACCTGCCAGGTGTCAGCCCTGACTCTGATCCTGCTGTTCCCACTTGGGAATCCTGTATTTTAGGAGATCAAAGGCAAAGGATGAACTTATCAACATTTAATAGAAACTATCAAACTAATAATTTCATGAATACACTTAAAATGATTTGTGTTCCAACTACTAATTATTTTCATTAACGATTAACCATTTAGTCTGTAAAATGAACAAAAATGTGTTGGCCAGGTGATGTTTTCAGTTGTATGTTTTGTCTGTCAAAAAGTTAAAATTCAAAAGATATCTATGTATGTAGTTTATTAGATTTTCAGTGTGAATAATCAAGTAATCAACTAATCAGCATTAAAAATAATTTATATAACATACATTTTTAGGCATAATTACTTTTATTTTCAAGTCAGGCCATAAATCACACTCTGCACTGGAGTGTCTATTATTTGTTATGCTGGATTTTCTTGAATGACTGCAAGTTTTAAGATAATGTGAAATACATACTGCTCATAATCTCCTTATGTGTCTATATTCCCTTGACCCTCACCTCACCCAGATGTCCATCTTCACACCTGACCATCGCCTCAACCATAATCCATACTTAACCTTGAAATTGACCTATTTGTAAGAATGAATTTAATTGATTTTTTTTTTCTATTCTTTAGGGAATATTTGACCACAATAAAATACCATTACAGGTCTTATAAATAACACAGATACATGCGGTAGCAGGCAGCAGCTCCCAGCTATTCAACAACCATTATTCAAGCTACACTGACGAGGGGGAGGTGGAGCTTGTAGCCCCCCTCCCCCTCCACACACACACACACACACACAGTAGTGTCTGCGGTCTCCTTGTATATACCGCTCCCTTTTCCTCTTCCACACACTTTCCACACTCTTGAGCGTGCTCACTCTGTCTCTTTTGTAAATACACACTTAATCAAGCTTGCTCGCACAGTACACCCCTCCTCCTCTGTCCCCTTTCAGTCCCACACGCAGAAACACACGCACTTTCTATCTTATACACATACACGCGCCTCCTCTGTTTTCCCCACTTCACGCACTAATTTGTATTAATATTAAAAATGACACTCTTTTTGCCTTTTTGTCTCCTTACACACACACACTCAAGCTCTCCCATTCTCTCTCTCTCTCTCTCTCTCTCTCTCTCTCTCTCTCTCTCTCTCTCTTCTCTCTCTCTCTCTCTCTCTCTCTCTCTCTCTCTCTCTCTCTCTCTCTCTCTCTCTCTCTCTCTCTCTCTCTCTCACTCTCTCTCTCTCGTCTCTCTTTCTCCCTGATACACACACACACACCCCTCCTCCCTGTGTCAGTGCAAAGTAGAGCGAGAGCAAGGAGCCACTGGTTCATTTTTTTTCATCGTCTACTGCCTTACTCCGGCTTCTTCGGGCTGCACGCAGGGAAAAGGGAGGGTTTTTTTTTTTTTTTGTTGTTGTTGTTGTTGCCTCCATCCTCGCCGGTCCGTCTGTCCTTCTAGGGAGGAGAAAGAGTGACACAGACGGGGAGGCAGAGAGAGAAAGAGTGTCAGAGACAGAAGCAGGACTCTCTCGCTCCATCTGTCTGTCTTAGAACAAGGGGAAGAGAGGAAAAAAGGGGGTAACAGAAGGGAGAGGGGAACAGGAGGAGAGGGGAAGGAGGCGCCATGGGTCAACTGTGCTGCTTTCCTTTCTCCCAAGCCGAGGAGAAAATCAGTAAGTGTCTCCATGCGTGGGTGTGTGTTGTTGGAGAACACCAGTGGGATTGATGTACTCAGTGGTGCTGTCTGTCGGGAAGGTCTGTATGCATGTAGTGTTGGATAATACGTGTGTGTGTGTTTCGTGCGCGCCTTCTGTCAGTGTGTGTGCACAGCTACATCCATGATTGTGTGTCCTACAGATGGGCGATGAGTGTTTGTATGCGTGTGACAGATCATTCAGTTCTCTTTGTGTGCAGCCCCCAGTATTGTATGTGTATTTATGTATGTGGATACATTTGTAGAGTATCAGTCGAGGTCCAGCTGAATACCAGCTGTGTAATTCAGCTCTCGTTGCTTTAGTGAGCTTATGCATAAATACGAATTCTGATACTAAACTTAGTTATGTTCTCACCTTGTACTAATTATATTTGATATCTCCAGACAGTAAAGACCCACACTATACATTATGATTAACAGAACGGATTAACAGTTTGATAAAGTAGTAATTTCTTCATTTCGAGTATGTTTTGGAGAACCACCTGAAGCATCCGTCATTCAGTTCTTGCTGTGTCGCCTCAGCATTTAAATTGAATGGCCTGAGAGTTAAGAAGGGTAATGTGAGGCTGCACTTCAGCAAAACAGTTATTTGTGCTAAATGCTAACATCAGCATGCTAACATGTCCACAGTGAACATGCTGATGTTTATCAGTTATAGTGTTTACCATGTTGACCATCGTAGTTTAACGTGTTAGTATGCTAACGTTTGTTAATTAGCACTAAAAACCTGAGGCTGATGGGAGTGCCATTAGTTTTGCAAGTGTTTGGTCATAAACCAAAGTATTAGACGAATAAAAGTTTGGCCCATAAACTGTATAAAAAAAAAAAATTTTTTTTAAATATGGACGTAGCCACCGTGACGTCACCCATTAGTTTCTGAAGAGCGGTTTTGAAGCTCAAAGTGGGCGGCCCTGGCCATCGCCATCTTGGCAGTCCCTGACTCCGCCTAACTCCCGGCTAATCCAAAATGGGCAAAGAGGTGGAGCTGAGACAGCCGAATGAAGCCTGGTTTCTGAAACAAGCCACGTAGCGCCTGGCGACCTGTCACTCAAAGCAGCCACGTCCTTAATTATACATAACTTTACGGCCTAGTAAAATTTAAACGGGTGAGTTATAAAAAATTGGCCCTGCGTACAGTTGTCATGAAAGGGGAAATTAGCTAAAGAGACCAAATCCGTTTTTTGTACTAGGCTGTAAACATGTTTATTGCTGCTGTAAAGTTGGGCATTTTAACATGGGGATTGACTCACTTTTGGAGCCAGCCTCAAGTGGCCATTTGAGGAACTGCAGTTTTTAGCACTTCAGCATTGCCTTCATTTTTCAGCCCCGGAGGTTGCCGCTTGGTTTGACCTAATGGTGATGTTAGATGAAAAGTCAGGGGATCACTAAAGTCTTTGGGATACATCCTCTGAGCACCATGAATATTGGTCCCAAATTTCATGGCAATCCATCCAATAATTGTCAAAGATTGTTACTTAAAAGCCAAAAGTGTCAACCTGCTGATGCCACTTGAGGAAAAGTCAGAGGATCACCAAAGTCATTAGGATTCATCCTCTGGGGACCATGAATGGCAATCCACCTAATAGTTGTTCAAATATTTAAGTCTGGACCAAAGAGATGACCGACTGACAGACCAACATTGCCATCCTTAGAGCCACAGTGCTAGAATGACTAAACCTGACTTTTAAATGGCTCCTCAAGGGCCATGACCATGTGGCACAGATTAGCCTGATATCTCCACCACAACCACAACTTTTTCTGGACGAGTGTTTTTCGAGCACTGATGTTATCTAGCAGGTGTCGTTACACAACATCAGTGGTCAGTGAAAGGAAAATGAGATCAATTAACGACCCAAGTAAAGGCCCCAAATTTTCCACAAGATGACAGCGATATGGAGTGGAAACTGGCTGCTCTGCTTCAGCTCATATAAAATTAAAAGATCTCCGGCGGATAATTACCAATGCAGCTTGTGGTTTGATTACAGCTTTAGGCAGCTATTTGACTCTCATTGTTCTGTAGCAGCTGTAGTGGGTTAATTTAGATTTTGGGTGAATGTACAGCTCAGTTTTGGTGCTACTACACACTGGAGTAGAACTAATTGCACAACTGTGTTATTACTTACTACTCTATTATTATAAAAAATAACACACACAATCTCTTCACCAATGTCATGTCTGGTTTTTGGGGACATTTTTTTTTTAATATTATAGCCTCTATCAGGCTGGCATGTTGATCCTGTGCATGAAGTCTGCTGCCTTTAACTGAGCTCAAACGGTCTTATTTTAAGAGTGTGATATGGATTAGCCGCAGTGAAGGGAAGGCTCAGTCAATAGAGGCAGAATGACACTGAAATTTATCTCATTTATTGTAGATACTTAAACTAAGTTGACTAAGATTAATGATTAAACAGTGATACTAAGTAATAAAATGATCTGATGATTTGTGTGGCCTGTGGGTGTGGTTGCATGTGTTAAAGAGATATTAAACTGCCTGCGCACACATTACTTCTCTCCGATTCTCTTCCTCCCTCCTGTGTTTTTCCCCTATGTGTCCCTCTCTCTCCCTCTCTCACCGCTTGCAGCTGCATCGCATCACAGTCGAGCCACTGTGCCCTACTTCTGAGTGGGGAGAGATGGAGGGAGAAGGGGAAAGAGTGATGCAGGGAATGAAGACTAATGAGGGGAAAAGGAGGGAATGGGCTTAAAGAGAAACGGTGATATGGAGACAAAGGCAAAAGCAAGCAGAGGGATGCGGACAAAGAGGGAGAGTGTGTGTGTGTGTGTGTGTGTGTGTGTGTGTGTAGGTCAGATGCTACCCCGTGATGTCACCCTCGTGACAGTCACCCTCGTGAGCACAGCAAGACACACGCGTGGATGTGTGTGTTTGTGTACGCATGCAAGCAGTGTGTCTGTGTGTGAATTCAACCGTGACCGATATGACATGGTGTCACACAGTGGTGTTGGCAGTCACTGCAGGTGAAAAACATGCACTCACACACACAAACACACACCTCAACACCACAACAGATATACACAAACACAAATGCACACAGCTGAGTGAATTTCTTGGTATGAAAAGCATTAACTGATATTTGAGTAAAGATTTTCATATCAGCAATCACAGCGTTTATTGTCCGGCTCGAGAAAAGCTGCGCGAGAGACGATCTTTCTTGAGGGCATCTTATTATCTTATCATATGGTCGTTATTTCCTCCAGCCATATGCAACTGATACCTCTGTCAAGGCCGCATTTGTCACTGCCAAATGGATCTAAATCTGCATCTGAGTTTTTGATCTGCAGTAAAACACCTAAATCCGGGGAATGTTCTGGTGGTGTTATGCAAGGATGAACTGTGCAAAATTTCAAGTGAGGAAAAACTTATGACCCTTGACTCACGGCCATTTATATCAATCAAGCTGCTGTTACCTGTTGATTATTTTTAGATCGATCTTTAAGTTCAGAGGGACCGAGGCGACATCTTCTAATGTCTTGTTTTGTCTGACCAACAGTCCAAAAAACCCACTTCAATCATAGATAATAAAGAACACACAAAACCACACAACAAATCTTTATATTTGACAAGCTGGAACCAGAAAAAATACATTTTTTGCTTGATTTAACAACAGCAACCATTAATAAATTATCAAAATTGTGGCTGACGACTAATCAGATGATATGGAGAGAGCTCTGAATAAGCCTTTTAGGCTTCCTTCCTTTCCTGCGAATGTATTTGTATCCTCATTATAGTGCAAATAAACTAAACTAAGTCAGAGAATTAAACTGTTTTAGCTCCCTTGTATCACAGTTGAGGTGTTATGTGCTTTCTAAACGGCCACATGGAGGTGCGATCTGCATCAAAAGCTAAGCGGCCCCTCTTTTTTTCTTTCCACCAAATTTCACTGAAATATGTAGAGCAGTTTTTAAGATTTCCTAGTAGCAGACAAATGTGACATTATAATTATTCTGTTCCATTATAAAGCTACATAAAGTCATTAAATTGTGCTGCAATGAGCAGTTGTCTCTTCACTGCCTCACTGCTGCTCTTTTAGAGGTCTTGATTGTTTATTTCCACCTCTCTCTTCTTGTTAAGCTCTCCTTATATTTCCACACTCAGTAGGTTCACAGTTGACAGAACAAATTTCAAACATTTCAGTCAGCGTGTCATGCTGCTCTTTGGGATCTTTTTAAATGGATATACAACCACACTCGCATAGTAATGGCTTAACCTTTATTTACACTGTTCCATCTTCATTAATTCTCCTCTTCTGGCGACAGATAGAGGCAGCTTTACCCCTCACAGAGTGACACGGCTTCCTCGGAGCAAGCGAATGAAGGCGGCTCTGCCTCTAGTTGCAGCTGTTCAGCTGCATTAATAGACTAACAAAAGAGCAGAAATGACCTTAATCAGGCAGAATGAATGTTTTCCTTTTAGCTGTCAAGGTTTGCACAACTGCGGTATCACTAAATAAAACGTGTGAAAAATTCTCTTGTGTGTTTGTATTTGTGAGAGAGTCACAAAAACACACACACACACACACACAGAGGAGAGAGAGAGTGATGCACCATGGGAGAGAAAACGCTGGTGAAGAAAGCGAGGGGGAGATGAGGAGGGGGCAGAGAAAGGGGAAGAGACGCATTCAGGACTGCTTAATTCATCCGTTTTTTTTCTTTCTTTCTTTCTCCTGTTCAGCTCTCTCCGCCAAGTTTTCTTCTCTCATTCTGCTGCATCTCTGTGTCATCTCTTTCTGATTGCATTTCCATGCTGTTTCAGTCTTAAGAAATATATAAACATTGAAATATTCCCCCCTTTTGTTTCTGTTCACACTCTAAAATCCCTGTCTTGCGTTCGAGCCTGCAAGTGTGAGTCTGACAGCCGACGACAGCTCAGTGAGCTTGGGTCACTGAGCTGAAAAAAAAAAAAGCTGAATACTGACTGACTGTTTCAACCCCGAGTCAGGTCATGACACAAAGGAAAGAGGCACAGCTGGGCTTAAATTACGGCACACATGCCCCAAAGCTTGCCCGGGGGAGGGAATAAGGGACTTAGGTTTTGTTGTGCAAAGACAAATTGAAACTGTTCAGTGTCTGCTTTTTTCAAGATACAATCAATAAGAGATGTTCGCTTCTCGAATGCTTTGTGTTCCCAGTGTTTGATTGTGCCAAGGTCTGCCTGGATGACAGCCAGCGTCTCTGTCGCTCTTCAAACATATTCTGAAACCTGGCTGGACACTGTGTGGGCTAGACAAAGCCAGCGCTGGTTATAAAAGGTATCCAGCACATACTAAAGCTGCAGTGGGTAACATTTATGTATTTAAGTGATAAAAGTCTCTCAGTGAGATGTGGAATACAAGGAGTGGACACAGGAGTGAAGCTAAGAGGGAGAGGCAGTGATTAAGAGATGAAAATAACACTCCATCACAGTTAGTCACAGTGGGGCTGCGCCGAGCCGATAGAGCCAAGTCATGGCTTGTTAGGTTATTGTGAGTTAGCTAGCAGACCACTGTAGGCTGTGATCTCTTGTGTTGTGACACCAGGCGAAAGGAGCAAAATATGTCAAATCGAAGCGTAGTGTTTTGTTTTTTTTAGCCTGTTCATTCACACTAAAAAGGCCGGGCTTTTCATTTGATCTACGGTCAAGCGACGATCACAGGCGACACACCTGTCCCACTTCACAGCTTTAATGTCTGTATCTGCTCTCAGACCACTAAGCTAAATGTTAAGAAATCCTTATCTTTGTTTTTTTTTTTTTTTTTTCCCCAACATGGTGGGTGTTTGATGTTTGTCATCGTGGACAAAATGCAAAATGTCTACCAGCACATTTCATTACTGTCAAATCAGTTTACCATGTTTCTCTGTCAGTATCATATGAAGGCAAAGTATCAGGTAGCACATCGCATGTATTTGCAGTTTCACATCCAGCCGCAGTCGCCCCCACCCCGCCCTTAAGTCTTCATCATCCTCATCATACCACTTCAAAGGCACACTGAGTGTGCTTTGATGGGTTTTATGCCCTTCACTGTCTCTATGGAAGAATTTATTGGCAGTGAAATTGTTGATCAGTGCACCGGTGGAAAGGAGACAAAAAAAAAAAGAATTATTTTTTCGAGAATTCAAAAAAATGCAATTTTAGGACATTTTGTTGGAGAGTGAGTACGTTACTGCAGCTGCAGAATTTAAGCTTTTGATAGTGTTTGTTTCGCACACATTAAATACAGTCCAGTTGGTACAGTTTGGGGTCTAATGCCTTGCTCAAAGGCAGTTTGAGGAGGACAGTGGGCTGTGCAGGTCTGTCAGCCATCCTCCATTCCAAGAATCACAGCTCAAGCTTATTGATTTAACTTTCCACCTCTAGTCTAATGTTTAATTAACTGGATTAAACTCCATTGACTGTATGGTGTCCTGATTTTATTCGGCATGTAATGAGGTAGTGTGTTTGTGGTTGCATTTAAACAGCACATGAGCTCATTTGTCTACGTTAATAGATCCAGGAGGCGTTCGTTGATGGAAATTATGTACATGTTGGTTTTCCTAGTCTGCATGAGGATGTCCATGAAGTGAATATAAGCTATCTGAATACAGTGTGAATATAAATGTGTTGAACTGGGCTGCAGTCAGTATCTCGTGTCTGAGAGTCTCTGGTATTTCCTCAGGAAACCGCCCCACCATCAGGGCTCTTATACCCCCACCTACCCCGCAGCTCCGCAGCCCCTACATACCCCCACTTTCCTCGTCTTTTGCTTCTTTTTTCGAGCCTTCCCTCTCTGTCCTTAAATGCACCCGCTCCCTTTTTTTGCTTTGCCTTCCCGCTTTTCTCCCTCGCACCCCCATTACGGAGGTCCTCACGTTGCGCAAATAAATGCGCTCGCCCCTCTCTTTCTCACATCACGTACTGTACTGTAGTCTTCCTCCTCATTTTAATCCCTCCTCCTCTTCAGCTGCGTATTGCTTTTTCTTATGCTTTATCCTCTTACCAGAGATGGCTGCATTAATTTTCTGTCTAAACCCCTGATAGAGCTTCCAGGAAGTCAGTTCATTTGGAGTAAAAGTAAATTAGTCATTGCAACAGATTATTAGGCTGTATGTAAACATAATCAGTTAGGCGGCTGTATCCAGTAAATTTGATTTAGATTCTTAAGGGATTATTATGGGTCCATTTAATATCACATGTGGATGTGAAGTGCTTGTGTATGGGTCACAGCTACCGTCAGAGAGCTCCCCCCATCATGGAAAGTACGAGTATTAAAAGAGGCTGGCTGAAACATTTTGGCAGACTTCAGCAGAATGTCAGCTCTGATCCAACCAGGAAGTGGACTGCATTAGTTATTTGGAGGGAGGAGTTGCTTAAGGACAAGATAAATAGGTGTGTAAGGGAGTTTGGAGTAATAGTGGTAAAAGGTTTCTTATACAGCACAAAATAAATCAGGGCAAAGCAACGGTCCGAAGAAGACAGCTGTGCCAAGCCAAGCCAAGCCAAGCGGAGCAGAGACGCCGGGAATGAAATAAAACTAAAGCAGACACACAGTAGTTGTCACTTGATGTTATACAGATTCGCAGCTCGCTGACAGTGTTCAGTCATAGTCTTAAACACAGCATCTGCACACCAACAACCTTCCAACCTTTACAGGCCGTCTGAGTGACTCTAAAACAGGACAGATTGGAGACAGAGGAAGAAAAGGTGTTAAAGAGGAACAAAGTGGAAGGAGAGAGGAGAGGAGAAGGAGCCACGATAGCAACTCTGGTGCCTTGAGCTAAATGAGCTAAAGCTAATTGAGCTAAAGGTCTTAGTTTTGCGTCTTAGCATGCTAACCTTTGCTAATTAACAGAAAGTACAGTTGAGACTGATAGAAATGTGATTTGTTTTTGCAGCTATTAGTTATTTCTCTGTTTTATATCACGATAAATTGAATATCTTTGGTTTGTTGCTCAAATAAAACAAGACACTGGAAGACGTCACTTTGTTTTTGATGTTTTATAGACCGAAACTAATCGATAACTTGAGAAAATAATCTGAAGGAAAAAAAGGAAAATAATTGTTAGTGGCGGCTCTAGTTGAGATATTTTAGTCTGGACTATAGTGGTGGACTGACAGTGTCATCCCCACAGCCACACTGCTAGTGTGGCTAAATATTTGGAGGTCCTTGATATGGATGGAGGCACAAACAGAGCAAAGAAAACCTGGCCTGCTATTGCTGTCAGAAACAAAACAGCATATCCTTGACTAAGCTCATTTCCACTATAGGTTTAACCAGAATTACCTACTTGGCTTGGCTTGCACCATATGGGCTGAGAGGGTTAGTCTGGCTTTACATGAATTAAGGAGGCAGAGATTTAATTGAGATGCATACTTGGAAAGAAATTCAGCTCATTTCTTTTTGTTATTCATCAAAAAACTCCACCTGCTTCTAAATTTTAATGAAGGTTCTCAGATAGCTCAAGCCAAAAAAAAAAAAAAAACAAGTCAACAAATGAGGGACAGCCAAGCTTGAAAAAGAGAAGAGAAAACAGCAGAAAACATGACAGATTCAGAGAGAGAGAGGCTAAAAAGTTTAGGGAGATGAAAAAAGTCAAACAGATGTGCGAGAAGAGGCCACTTAAAGACAAGAGCGAGTGAAACCTGCCAAAAAAGAGATGGAAGTCAGTACAACCTCCTGTGTTGTTAAAAGTTGAAGTGCCTGTCTGGTTCCCATCCCGTCACCATGACAACAACAGCCAGCAAAAAAAAAAAAAATTTTAAAAATGGTGGAGTGGGGGAAAAAAAAAGGTTTAGATAAAGGGAGAGAGAGATGTTTGGGAAAGTGAAGATGGAAAGATGGAGGGAGTATGACAGGGAGGGGGGAGAAGGATTAAGGGAGAGAGTAGAAGATACAGGAGGATGTACAGTGAGCTTCAAGAATTAGTCGGTATACTGTGCGAGAGAGTGTGTGTGAGGTACTGTTCAACGTGTGTGTGTGTGTGTGTGTGTGTGTGTGTGAGAGAGACAGAGATGGGTTGAGTAAGAGATATTCTTGTGTCTGTCAGCCTTGATGTTGAATCATTCTATCCACCGTGTGAAAGGCTTATCAGTGACTCTGTTGGAGTGTATGTGTGGGTACAGAGGGCAGCTTTACAGCCATCATAAAGGCCTTCATTTTGTCAGGTCGAGATTGAATAGGTAGATATTAACTATTTCTCACAGGCACACACCTCTTTAAAAGATAGTAACACAGAACAGACCTTTGACAAGCAAGCAGGAGTCCATTTTTTTGCAGAGATTTCAAGCTAATATTTGCTGGATAAATGTTCGTGACAGCGGGAACTCTCGTCGCTGATCTTCCCACTTTACAGTCATCTAGCAGTTCATTTTCTTAAGTGCTGCCTCGTCTGAAACGCAGAAAATTATTTGCATTTCTACCACCTGTGTTGTTTTTTTTTTCCAGCGCGCTCATTTTTTATTAAAGGCATTTTTACAATGTGCAGGCTTGTGTAATAAATTAAGTTCTGTTGTCTGGCTTTCTTGCCTTGCTCATAACCCCCGAAAAAAGTGCACACCTGGGCCCTATTTTTACACACGAAGTGTCTTGCAGCTTCTGGCAGTATGACAGTCAGCCGCTCTGGATAAGAAAATTTCCTCATAATTTTCGTGCATCCATTTTAGTCCTGTAGCCAAGGGGTCCAAACCTAATCTTTAAAAAAAATCACTGCTTGTCTTTCGCCAAAAGTATCTCCCTTGTGTTAATAGACAAAGAGGCTTTTATGGCTGCGCTGCTTCGTGAGAGTATGAAATCCACGAGACATCAAAAATCCCCCCCTTTTTTTTTTTAATGTTTGTGTGTCTTTAATTAATATTTGCTGTTTGTGCTTGTGTTGCAGATTTGACTCCACACCGTGTCAAACGCTCAAGTATGTGTCCTCCTCATGTCACATGTCAACAATCAGACTTGGGAAGGTCAATTTAAAACCCAATCTATTCCTGATTACAGGCTTAAATTGCACTCTGTAATGTAATCACTCAGAACAATCAAATCCATGCTGATTAATGATGTAATAACTTCCTGCAACTTCTGAATTACCATTGATTGTATTTAAAGATCATATAATCTGAATGCCTTTTTCTTCGAGACGTATCTGAGGTGTTTCTCGCCTAGAGCATAATGTAATCGCAGTAATATTTCTTCCAAAAAATTCCGAGTGATTATCATTATTTTATTGATTTGATTCCATCACAACTGATGTGATACAACAATCAAAGTCCTAACTGATAAAACTGCCAGGATTTCCTTTCAGCTGAGGTTGTAGCTCTCCTCTCATGATCATTTTCATCAGTTTAAATCTAGTTAACCAATATGATCCAAGGAAAGGTCTCTGGTTTAGGGCATTAGGGCAGGAGATGATTAAGTAGACTGTCCATTCACCGTGCGATCTGCCTTTATGGTCTTCTGTGATATTGTGATATATTTCCTAAACTAAGTCTTGCTTTTAATATCAAGGATTGATACCAAAAAAAGGGATTCTGTCTCATGTTAGATCACGTTGTAGGCACATGACACTCCACTCTTTCCTTCTCTGCTGTTGTTGTGTGCCTGCAAGCAGCTATCATCTCGTTAGCTCTGAGAATACACAGAATAAAGATGCAGTTATATACCACACAAACTTTCCTGTGTAGGAACTTGCATGTGATTAAGTAGTTAACAGAGAATAGTAAAAAAAAAAAATACCACTAACACCTCGTATTTGGCGAATCACTCAGCGGCAATGTAAAATGTGTTCAGAATTAGCCTCTTAATCTTATTTTAACCTCAAAAATGATGCCAGCAGCACACACACTGCTCTTCTCTACATGATACAACATTAGCCACTCTTAATAGTATAAATATCAGTGATTCTGGTCCTGGTTACTTCATCTTGTATCTGAATGCCCACTATCCTGTAGTGGGCATTCAATTTGTCAAAAAAGCAGATAAAGGAATATCAAAATTGTGTTTCCTAGAAAAAAAGAATATAGTTGTGTGTGATCAACAGTTGTAATGAGCTGGCAGTCACACAGAACAGGACATTAATAACAAGCTGCGCACAGCCAGCACGACCACGATGTTTCAAATTTCAAGTGACATGTGCTGGGTCCATTTGTGTAATTGTAGAGGTGAAGACTGGTGCAAAAACCATTAAATGAACTCTGAACATTAGCTCTGATCATTAGCGCCAGTTTCAGTTACTCTGAACCATGAACTCCACATACTAGTGTCCACAGTTTACCGAGAAATAGAATAAATTGAGTCAGCTGCAGTCGTGAGAGTAAAAATATCTTATCAAACGGCGGTCAAAGGTGTGAGTCACTCAAACTGACGGGCAGGTCTCAGATAATCAAATAGCGTCTCGGTATAACAGCAGCAAAGCTTCTCAGAAAACACAACTCAATAAACCGCGAGTTAGACGTACTACAACAATACAACATGCTGGGTTTAAATCAATTTAGCAAAAGATAAGAAAGCGATGCTGATGTGGGCACATGGTGACCATGATTGGATGAATGAACAATGTACATATGCCGCCTGGTGTGACCAGCCCCGGTTTTCTGCTTGGCATGCTGTGAGCAGGCTGGATATTTGGCATAAATAACATGAATACATAATGCCTGGTGTCAACAGAACAATCTGGCGGTGATACATACACGTGACTGTAGAGTAGATCTCAACCCACCAGAACACCTAGAGGATGAAAGGGGAATCAAGTCGTCGTGGACTGTAGCAGTGCTGACGACAATACTTTATGTCACACACACATTTTTAAGTGGATGGGGGACTTTAAGAGTTCTTCTCCCGCCTCCACCCACACTTGCCTCAACCTGCATAGATCAAGAGGAGGAGGACGAAGGAGAAGTGAATAACTACGACTCATCAGCTAACAGGTGCAGGTTGATATGTGGAGGGTAGCTAGTCGCCCCAAATCACATTTAACTGTAACTGTAATAATTTACGTATAAGCCCCCGATTTCAAGACGAGTCATCAAAAATATAACGCACACAGTGTTAGAAATTAGAAAATGTTCACTGTGTTTTTAAGGAGAAAAGCTAATGTGTAAAAACTGATAAACAACACCACTAAATAAAATGGAAAAAAACATTAAGTGACACAAGGTTGGTGTGAAAATCTCGGAGGAAACTACAGAATAGAATAAATGACCCATTACGCCTCCTGCTGAGGATTTGATTCTGACCACAGCAAACCTTTATCATCCTCACTCGCTGTCTCACTCGAACTGTATCTGCTGCCTCTCGTTATAATGAGTAGTAGAGCACCACGCTGCTGTAAATGTAAAGAAACCGTCGGGCCCAGCGGGATGTTTGCCTTATAGAAGATCAGCTCGAGGATTTTGGTGCTTGGCCTTGCTAATCAAACGTTGAGGTGGCTACAGTGTGTTTTTTTTTTTTTTTTTCAGCCACTGCAGTAATCTTGTGTGTGTCAGACAGGCTGGATGGTTGAGTGATTCTATATTACTCTCTCTCTCTCTCTCTCTCTCTGAATGGCTCAGTGCGGACTGTCTATCTTACTGCCTGCCCGTCTAACTGTCTTTCTACATGAATTATTGACTTTCTGCCCTACTTACTTTTTTTTTCTAACTGGCTTTATGTCTGTCTGACTCCTCGTCTATCTCACTGGCATTTTGTCTGTAGCAAAAGTAGTGTGGTAAAGAGCTTTGTTTGTCAGTTACCCCAGGAAGTACATTCAATTCAAAATTCATATATAGAGGAGCTGAGAGATGTTGTCTACCTCAACTATTATTATCAACTCTATAACTGTCGCATCTTATTATATATTGCCATCACATCCAATCTATTGTTGCTAGAGTCTGCGATCAGTGAATGAATAGTCATTTATCACTGTCAGATTAATCGTTATTTTCTGTTTTCATTTTGAATGTACTAGAATAAGAAATAAATCAGCCCTGGTTTCATATAAAGACACCCAAACGCCACAGGAAGAGGCTTAGAGCTGCTATGAAATCTTTAAAGGTCACTATAGCTAAGAATTTGAATAAGTCATCCCTTGTTGCATACAGCGGAGCAAACCACCCAGCTTGTGCATGAACACAGTGGGATATCATCAGTTGGATAATAGGTTTTAACTTCAAAATGTATGTATATTGTTGGAAATGGATTACTGTTCCTTTGAAGATGGACTCAAAATTGTACTCATGTGTATCGTCTAAGCTTTTGAAAGGAAGTGCAAAGGGCATCAGCACACTGTAACACAACAAAGCTGATTTAAAGTTCCTCAAAGAACAATGTTCCAGTTCATTTTTTAAAGACTGTGTCACTAAAAGATGTCACTAAAAACCCAAAATGAATAAATGCACTCAAAGGCTTCATAATTAGGTAGAATATTAAATGTAGATAATTTCCCAGAGTGCTGTTCCAGGGTCATATTACTTCATTTACTTTAAAGCTGCTACAGTAGCTAATCATTTTCTATGTGAACAATGGGTCAAATGGTTGTGAAAGAGGTCACTCGTAATGACAAGCACAGAATTGTCAACAACCCGGCAGTTCCCCTCAGTTTAGCAGTTGTTAAAACTTGACTGTTTTTGTTAAATCTCATCGCTCTTGTTTCCAGCCGCAGCAGGCAGCTGTTTTTCAGCAAAAAAAGCTCAGATAAACCGACCGTACACTGCCTGAGACCAAACAGCAGACAGAGTTAGTGACCAGCTGGTGAACATAGTCGAGCATTTAGCAGCGAAGGAATCGGATATTTCCCTCGGGAGTTGGTGGTGACCAAAAACAGAGCTAAAAGGTGATTGGATGTTGGGGCGTGCATTCATCAGGTGGTCGGAAACACGACTCCAAATGAATGCTAACATTTCTTTGTGTTTGCAAATAAATAAGCAACTTTTATGATATGTCAGTGTTACGTTTACAGCTTGTTGTGTTGCCCCCAAGTGGCCAAAAAATGAATTAATGCTAGTTTAAAGACCACACTGAGTTATTGAGAAAGTCTAGACTACTAATCATGCTAGATCTGATCTCTTGGGTCTCTAGTTGTGTTTGGAAGGTTTTTTGTTTGTTTGTTTTGTTACGTAAACTGAGGAGGGGGATTCAGGAAGACAGTGTAGTTCTTTAATAAAGAAAGACTTTGCTCACGAATGTTCGCGTTTTTACAAATTTTTCTGTGTTATGTTTGTGAGTGATGATGTACAGATGAAGTGATGTGTTGAATATGATAATGTATATAATATTTGCTTTTGTTGTGCTTCTTCTACTCAGGTGGGCGTCGCCGCTCTGAGCCCGATGAGGCGGAGCTCCTGAGGGTCAGCAGGCGATTGGTTGAAGACGCTGTCAATCGCGCCTTGCAACAATACAAACAGGAAACACTTCAAAATGGGGGCGGGCCGAACGCCACCGCAGTGCAGCCCCCCGGAAACACTGAGGAAACTGCAACAAAGACGGACACTACAGCGAACTCCACTACAGACAAGAGGAAGTGACATCATCGGACTGAGGCACTGAAGACCGAAAAAAACCAGCCGCCCGGAAAACATCAGCCAGGCCTGGCTAACCAGGAGAAGAGTCAGTAAGCCCTGGGCTCAAAGCCTGAACCAGCCAACCAGTCAGCCCAGTACGCTGACTAGCTAGCCAGTCATGCTAGCTATCTGCCCACCTAACCTAGCTTGACACAGCGCTAGATAAATAGATAATGTAGCTTGAGATCAACGCTAGGTGACCATCCCAAACAAGGCCAGCTAGCTAAGCCTGCTCGTTAACTCACTAACTCTGGTGTCCGAGGACCCAAGGACGCGTCCCTCAGTCCTCACTCAGCTGTGGGTCTGTTTGCACGTCAAACCCCAGAAAACATATGTGAAGCACTCCTCTAGAGACACACGTGCACACGTAGGGTTCACTGTGACCTGTCACTCAAAAACTGCCCGTTTAGAGTAACTGATACATAATGTTTTGTAGAGAATTTGATTTACTGTTTATCCTCAAAAAGAAAAATGTCCTTTCTCCTTGACTTAGTTGTTTCAAGGTGAAGAAAATTCGTACTTCTTTGTTTTATTTGGGCAAACCAGTGCTGTCATCGTACACTATAGATTACTCATCAGATGAAAAGAGCTGGTTTGAGTCGTGACTGGTTGGATTCTTCAGACTTCAGTATGAACTACAGCGTGTTGGACTTGGTCTGTGTGAATGTTTGTTCTACTGGTTGTATTTTGTAGCGAGTTTGGGTTCAAAAGCACTTTCAGTTCATCCATTTCAGGAAACTTCCAGCATTTTATTTAAGTTTTTACATCAGATATCTGTCTACATGCCAAACCGCAGTTCTGCCTGTTTTCTACGTTTTATAGAAAGTGATCTGGCCCCAGTCACGCTTTAAGTATCGTATATTACTGTTGTATTAACCAAGTGTGTCCTATAGAGGCAGCACTGAGACAATCATCAAATTAAGATAAAGTCAATTATAAGCTCTGGATGTATTGTTTGAAGCAGAAACTAAGTGATACCAGCTTTTTGTTTGGGTCTACAAACACTCTGGGAGACACCCTGCACATACTGACTGTGCATACGTTTGGTTTCCCTTTTATCACATGACTTTATCTTCACTAATCACACTAACTTTACAAGAGATGTCAGACACTAAAATTGGGGATGCAAAAAAAAGTAATAACACTGCTACAATACACTATGAGCTGCCAAGAATGCAGTTTTACTCCATTAATGCCAAAAGCTCCATTAATTGAAAACTACCAGATTTTTTTACACGACAGGCTATTTTTGCTGTTAAAAACAGGCATTAAATTAATCACTAAGCTTCCTGTCTGTTCATGCATAAATGTACATTAATGATTATTTAGTTTTCCACATAATATATTGTCGCTTTTCTTCTGTGAAATGAATTTAAAGCAGCAGCAGCAGCAGCAGCAGGCCGCACAGATGATTTATTTTCTCTTTTAAACTCATTCATAAATTCTGTGGGTTTCTGTGCAGTCGTCTTAAAGTCTACAACACAGACTGTTTGAGCCTCAGTGTTTATTGGGAGTATTTATGCTGACTAGTAGTACTGTACATGTAAGAGCAGTTAAAGCCAAGCTGACAGTGGACGCTGTCATTCAGATGGTGATGCTGATGTCGGGGAGGTTAACTCAGACAATCGCTGCTGTCAGCTGAAAACCCTCCGGCTCTTAATTTCAGTGTCTTCCATCTTTTTTTTTCTCTCTCTCTTTATTTTTGTCAAACTTGAAAATGAAATTGGCCTTTTGTGCGCTTGGTTTGTGTCCCCCCCCCCCCTCCCCCCATACATGTATTCAAGCCATTCACCAAACACATGGGCATCATTGTGAAATTAAGGGAGATTGTCTGGATTTGTTAAAAAAGTGACTTCCTGAAGATGAGGTTTTCAACTGACAGCAAGATGATGATACAGCTGATGAAGGTGATTGTTTTACGCTGAAATTTTATCCTGTTTTTTTTTTTTTTTTAAAAAACTATTTATTTGCTTTGCTGTTGCAGCAGAATAGCTTCCCTGTTCAAGAAATGAATTTCATGTGGAAAAAAAAAAAGATATATTAGTTTGAAATGAGAGTAAGAACGCTTTCTGCATTTGAAGGTAAAAAAAAAGCACAAAATTATGAATTTCTGTTTTTATTTGTCTTTTTGTTTCAATTTTCAGAGAGCAGGTAAATATATACAAGCTGTTAAAATCCAATCACCTCTGTGCAAAGTGGCCTTCAGTCACTAAAACAGTTTGATGTGATTTTTGTTTTCCTGTAAGGTGACAATGCATAGGTGACATTTTTAGCCAACGCGGCTGACTGACTGAGTGATGATGGCTCATTGTGCTGTGAGATTTTGCCAAAGTCTCTTAAATGTTAACCTGCGGCTAAAGAGTTGGATTCTTGAGGTAAATGTAAAAAAAAAAGTCCACCTTAAAACAGAATTCATGTTATTTTCTGGTATAAGTTGAATCAGTTTTTGTGTACATGAACGCAGAGAAACGGAGACTCAGACACAAGGTTTGTTTCCCTCTAGTGCGAACAGATGTGCTTGTCATCCCTGTGAAATCCACTTAAGTCCTGCCACTGTGGGCTCATTGAAATGTCAATAACAAAGGTGAATTCTGTCTTAAGGTGGACTTTGAACATTTTTCGTTTTGATCTTTTATTGTCACCGGATCCTTAATCTCCTTAAAATCCCCTTTAATACACAAGTTGTCCTGTTGGCCTGTATGGTTAGTCTGTTCATGTGTCTGTGAGAGTATATGTGTGTGTTTGTGCGAGTGTGTGTTCACGCAGTGTGTCTGCGGGATGTTTGATCAGTTGTTCCCCAGAGAAATTCTTGTCTCTATCAATCACGACGACTAGGAGCTGTGTGTGTGTGTGTGTGTGAGTGTGTGTGTCCATTGTTTCCATGTCCGTGCGTATGTCAGAACGTGCGAGTGCGTTGTTTGTACCGTGTTGTATATCTCGTTCTGCCATGTTTGAACAATAAAACAGGATATGAGATTCGAAACCAATATCCTCCTCTCCGTCTCCTGATTTCAAGTGTACATGTAAGTGCAGTTTGTGTGTAGTATATCTATGTTTATATCGAGAAAGAAACTATTTTAAGGTTGCCATACATTGCAGAAGATCTTCAACTCATTATTATAAGGCTCAGGAAGAAATGTTATTGAACAGTGCCCAAATAGTCAAACGGGACTGCATTATTACGTGTTGTTATGTTTTTCTAACCGTGAAACCTAAATGCCAAACACAGGTTGTTATGGAAAAGTTTGTTTCTAAAATGTCATATCCATTTTGTGGGGGAACGGCGGTAAATTTATTAGGCACTATTTTAAAAAAGAACAGTTTTATAAGCCTTAACTTAAATGTAGTATTTGAATGCCAGCAGTGTGAATAATAGTAGTTTAAATGCATTTCATTACGTTTGTCAAGAATTTAAAACCCACTGCTTTTAAAAAAAGATATCAATAGATGTTCAATTTTTTTTTTAAAAAGTCTGATGATATTCTATATTTTTCTTATTTAAAAACAAAAATCACAAGATTAAAAAAAAACTGCAATGAATTGATCCTACCAACAAGTATTGCCTGTAGTAAAATCCTGTTAACTCCACTGTGCCACACACCTTCATCGTTTATCAAAAAAACTATAAAAAAAAACACATCAGTGAGCCACAGCGTTGCACTGGGTGACATGTTGCTTTATTACAATTGGCATGGGTATTGTAGTTTATTTGAGTCAAACCCACACACACCTCCCTGCTGCCGTAAATACTCACCAGAGCACAAAAATCCGTGGCTGAAAATAGTCCCTCAACTAACGCACTATTTTACTCCCATTCGAGTAACATTTGCCAAAAACGACCTTTTTTAAATGTTAAAGTATATTTGTGGTGTGTTTTTAAAGAATTACGTCTTCAGTATGAATGAATGGGCTTGACAGACAAGTTGAAAAAGTACGAACGACAAAGACGAATTAAAACCTTGTTGGTTTTTGGGCTTTTTATGACATTTGTAATATAGAAACTATAGAAAAAATGTCAGCCGGAGTCTTTAAGAGTTGAACCTTTGGTGCTTTGGTCGTTTAACTGTTAGCTATGCAAAGCTATGAAACCCTACCCACCCATGTGCCTGATTAGACCTTCTAAAGACTATGTGGGTGTGTACAGGCTGCTTGTTTGACATATTTTTTACTCTTCTTTTACACCTTACAGTATTCATTTTTATTGTACATGGACTTTGTTGACACAGTAACTCAACGTCCATCAGAGCAGAGGTCAGGATGTACGCCCTGCATGCACAGGTGATTTCACTCCAGCTGATTAGACTTCGTCTCAGGACAGACTGTGCTTGGTTGTCACTGTTATGGCATTACACCTTATCATTCTTACAGGTCGGACTCCATGTGCCTGTGTCAGCCAGAAAAAAAACTAAAAGCACCTGTTGGTGTGAGCGGGGCCTTCAATGCAGTCCCCTCTGACAGCTGTATTCTTCCCTGTGGGTAATTGGTTTGACAGGAAGTCTAAAACAAGGACGGTGTTATAGGTATGAAGCGCCCCGCAGAGCACCATCGCAGAGAGGAGGTGACTTAATGATTCTGTAAGCGATGTCATGACTCCTTTATGACCAGCAGGAGGCAGATGGGTGGACAGTGAGTGGCTTTTTTTTCCCGCATCTGACACCTGTTTGCGCATCTACAACAATTAGAACAGCGCGACAGACAACAAACAAGTCGATGCAGAAATGATTTAAGTCAATTAAGCATAATTATGAGACGTTTGACAAACGGTAACGACCTTCCTCTTCCCTCTGCTGACATTTAGGAGGTTTAAAGCAGAAGGAAGAAGGAAGGAAGTCTCACAATGGCAGCAGAGACACTGAAATGATGCTCTGCTGTGTTGTTTTTTTTTTTTTTTTTGGTATTTCAGCCAGAGCTTTCCCACATCCACATTACCTTTAAACACATGAAGTCAGTTTGAGCTCTTGTGAAACGAGGTCAACAGGGTGTGAAACCCCGCCAGCTCTTTTATTTCACAGCTTCCCTCCTAATGTGAGAATCTGTTGAATTACATGGAGTAACGCTGCATAGCTGATCTGTACGGCACAATACAGCGCTGCGATGGCGCAGATTCAATGTGATTCATAAGTGCTCGCCGAGCATTAACAGCTTGCCAAACAGAGACGGGGGTTCTGAGGATTGGTGGACGGATGGGTTGAAGGGCACATTTGTAATCACCTGTCGAACACGACTGACTCATTTTACACTCGTCCTCTCGGAGTTTGATCATCAGCCGTCCCTGAGTCACACCTCCTCCTCCTGCTGAATTAATGTCATACGGGAGAATTGGCAGCAAAATGACGGCAGATTTCACGTCGCAGGAGCACCCTCCGCTTGGAAAATATCTGCATTTTAACGTCAAGAATCGTGTCTGTTGTGTCTGTCGGGCATCTCAAAAACTTTCATTTAATTCAGTGGGCTGATTGAGCCTGAGGCCAAAAACTGTTTATGACAGTAGATACTGAATTGGTTCCCCTAATGGAAATGTACACCAGTGCACTAATTTAATTAATATGAGACTAATGGATGAAGGGAGCTGCTATCCCAACTCTAATTAGATCGTCTCATGCAAGTTGTTAGTCCCTCATACCTGCTGTGTCTCATCATGCATGGAAATCATCCGTGATGGTTGCGCTGAATATTTATAGGGCCTGTGACAGGAGGATGATTCTTCTTCTTCTTGAGAGCAAAAACTGTCTTTGCCATCAAGTGAATTCAAGTAAAAAGTGTTTAGTGGAATATTTCGGGTCCTTTTCTGTCCATTTAAGCTTGAACAGCGAAGCATCTTCTTGTTTTCTGGACGGTACGAGCAGCAGACAAGTTCTCCTTTACACCTGTTTCCCACGGTCCTGTAACATCATTCCCCTCCAATGTATCTATCATGTCAACAAACATTAAGCGCCGGGATCATTAAGCCAGTTAGGTTCAGTCAGACAGGAAAAATAATCTACAAATGAGGAAGTCCAAGTGCAATTAAAGGGGTATTTCACGGATTATGCACATGCAGGTCAGTTTGCTGTTTACTGCAGTATGAGGAGTAACTCTCAGCCTGTGAGAACAGTTGTATAATGTCTTCTGCTGCTCTGAAAGGAGCTTTTTAAAGTCTGAGAAAATAATATGGATGTGTTAAGAGAGCTGGATATGGCACCGCTGCTCAGCCTAGTCAATTGTCCCCAGCAGCCATGAATTACAGTGAATTATGTTTTTCCCATAGACTGCCATTATGAAAGAAACGTCAGTAAAACTGTCGACAGGACACCTCCAGCTGCAAATAAGTTATTATTCTTTGTGTTATGAATTTTTAATCTGTGAAGGTTTTATATTTGTTGAACTTTCTTAGAGCCTAGGAAAGTGATTTTAAAGTTTGTGATGTCATCCTGATGTAAAGTCTGCGGGCCGAGGCCAGCAGGAGAAACGCTACTGCCCATATCCAGTTGAGTTGCATTATGGGAAATGTAGGGTTTTGGCGGATCCCTTTAAATTTCACACAATCTGATATTCAGACAGTTAAACTTATTTGCATATAATGCTTACTAGTCACACTATAGTTTTTATAGTAAGTCGTATTATTTTAGTTAGTATTTCTGTTTTTTATCTGTTTTATTGGTGTTTTTGTAGGTAGCCACTGTGATGACCCACTATTATGATTGTTATTGAGCTTTGGGGGGATTTTTTAGGATAAAACAACAGAATAAAAACAAGAAAGTAGCGAAACTTGGCCAGTGTCCATATACAGCCGTGTGCTTCTGGTGTGTGCTCTGTGTGTGTGTGTGTGTGCTCTCTGTGCATGTGTACGTGTGTGTGCTCTCTGAAGCCCAAAGGGTTGTTCTCTGCTTTTGCTCTGAAGAACAAAATATCCTCTTTTTTTTCCCCTTTTTCCTCTTTCTATTTTCATCTCAGCTCATGCCATCATCTGCCTTACCAAACACACGTATCTGTGTGTGTATGTTATTTCTGTCCAGCTCACTGTACTCATCACCTCCTATTTTAATCGACAGCAGCATACAGCAAGTGCCAAATCCACACAACACCACACACATACGCATCATAATAATAATAAAATGTGAAAATAGAAACCATCTCACTGAGGCCGTGGGCTGGAAGCTAGCAATTATCACGATAATAATTTTAAGAAATTCAAGAGCAGGCAGAGGAAGGGGGAGAGAGAGAGAGAGAGCAATTATTTGTGGTGAAGAGCCTGTGCTGCAAGGTGACTCAAACATGACTAGAATATGAACAAGCTAAACCCCCCCCCCCCCCCCCCCCCCACCCCTCCGCTCACCCACATACAGATACACAGAATCTATTAGGAAGAATGATGCTCGCTCTCTGTCATAAAGCAAGGAAAGCAGAAATTACAGCTTTCTTTTAACGCCTGCACATTACTTGCATTTGAAGAAATGCGTGTTTAGCTACTCAGCTGAATAGTTAGAGCCAGAGTGGCTTTATACACAGCAGTTAAAACAATTTATCTAAGCTGAGGCTGCTTCTCACTTCAGGAATGATCATTAAATTAAAATGAAATCACATTTGAACACTGAAGTAAACACAAAGAAAGTGCAAAGAGAAAACCTGTCAAAAAAACGACTCCACTACATTCATTTAACAACTGCAGTTACTTTGCAGATTAAGGTTTAACATATAAAACATGTGATCATCTTAAAAATTAGGATGCATTGTTATAATCAAACTCTCCCAATTAGTAACAATTAGCTGCAACTCGATTGGCTACAACATAAAAATGCTGCTCACACATTAATGCAAGTAACAAGTATTTTGATACAAACTGTAATAACACTTTCCAAATTACCTCAAGCACCATTTTCTGTTAATTTGCTGTGATAAATACCTGCTGTCAGGAGGGTCTAAAACACAAGCGCCGACTCATGGTTTGCTTGAGTGCAAAAACGGCAGTGAGAGCAACATTAAAAGAATGATAGTTATAGAAATGTAAACCGTATCATGAGAGTAACAAAAAGAGGAAAATAGTGGAGAGAAATGTGGAGCAACGACCAATGATGTCACTATTAAAATAAAACAGCATGTAAATGTAGATAAATGCTCCCAATTCTGAGCCGAACAGGCATCAATGATGGTTCCTCTGTGGAGGCAACCCGGAGATTCAATCAGCATCACAATGTAAATCCAGGTTTAGTGATGACACAGGCGCAGCTGGTGCTGTCTGCTCTCCTTCTCTGCAGCCTGGTAATCAGTTCATCTTCCATCACAGACTCAGCGGACCAAAACCAACACAGGATACACCTCAGCAGTCCATTATAAATAAACACACAATAAATGAAGTGTGAAAAAGGCACACGAGTGGGCCAAAGTGTTGTCGAGTATTGACGGGCAGCTTTCATTTTTAATGAATCGAATTTCCATACAGGCTGTTTTTGAACCATGTTGTGTGAGTGGGCAGCAGGCTACACTGTAGAGTCTGGCAGAGGGCAGCGAATAAATAAAGGAGTGAGCAGAGTGACAGAGGGGGTCAGCAGTTTGTCTTTTAGTTGGAGCTGTTGTTCTAAACTGTTACGGAGGCCGTGAGGATGCTCTCACTGACGCCTGTTTAACACCGGAGGAGGAGGTTCTGACTGAGCGTGTGTAGAAAGTCCACTTGGGTGAATTGTTTTTGGTGTGTGCCAAGAAATGTCAGTGATGGTTGTTTGTTTCCTGCCTGTGGATGAATAAAAAAAAAGGGGTTTTTTGTGTTTGGGTTCTGCACACACTGACATATGTCACTTTAAAGCACTTACAGTCGATTCTTTTATGCAACTAGGACTGCACTTATATAGCACCTTTCTACCTTAATGGACAAAGCGCTTTGCAATTTTTGCCTCTCATTCACCCACTCACACACAGATAGCAGCGGAGCTGGCATGCAAGGCGCTGGCCTGACCGTCGGGAGCGACTTGGGGTTGAGTGTCCTGCTCAAGGACACTTCGAAAACATGGGCAGCATGGACTGCTCTGCCTCCTGTTAGCTTCTCCATCTCCTTAAGGCTATGTCCAGTGATATCCTGTATTTTGTTTATTTCAACAAATCCCATTTTTTTCCAGTAATAGCAGTTCAAGGTGTTTGCATTCTGTAATTACCTTTATATATACAGTAGTTTATCTTTATTACTGGCTGTCCGCCTTTCCTGCACAAGATTCAAATTGCCGTGTACAGTACAGCAGGAAACAGTGCATCTATATAGTGGATGAAGAAATCATTCTCATAATTCCCTGCTAAACTGCAACTTGTTGTTTTTTTCCCCTTTTTTTTTGTGTACAGACTAAACAAACAAGTTAATTAGTGAGTTTTAGACGGTGCTAGTAGGCCAGTTTTAGTGTCTATCAAGATTCATTCAAGACCTGTGATGTCAGAAAATCAAACCTACTGTATAAAACACACTACAAGCAAACGCTGCGAGGAGATGTGTGTGAATCCGGCATCAAAAAAGCTGCAGGTCAGCGGGCAAAACTTTGATGAGTGTCAGACTTTCCGACAAGCACTGAATCCACCGACAAGGTTTTGAAACAGCCCCTGCAGCTGCATCATGAAAACATGATGATGTAACACTTTGGCGTTTATAATAAATTGGCGAAAAACTTGCAGCTTGTGTGTGTTTGTCATTAGAAACAGGAAAGTGGTGACAAAGAGGAAGCTGAGGATTTATTGATGGTTCATTTTCGCTTCTAGTCATCTGTCAAAGATTGTGTATCTGACAGCCTCAAATAAAGATTTATGTTGACTTGGTGTTAATATCCGCCACAATTTACACTGCAGGGAAATGTCACCCCGCACATTGCTCTGCAAACATCGTGTGTGTGTGTGTGTGTGTGTGTGTGCGTGTGTTGTTACTGACCAGGCATGTCTGCGGGTGACTGGGTGTGAATGAGAAGCAGAAACACCACAAATTAAAAACACACATTCTTGTCGATCCCTCACGAAACACAAAAATGATTTGTGAAGAAGTGTTTTTGACCCTGTTAAGATGTTTTTATGTAAATGCAGCCGTGACCAAGTTGAATTCGGTTTACTTTATACAGGCATGAAATATTTGATCTGCTTTGCCTCAATCAGGAAATTTTTTTTTTACTGAAGTCACCAAATTTTACAGATTCATAAAAACTGCTCAAAGATTTTGTCCTTATTAGTGAGAGACATACTTGCAAATGTACCCAAACATTCCCACCCACGCAGCACACAGACACACAAAGTATTACTGCAAATATCAGCTCTTATCTAACTTCTGAAGAAACGTCCAAAGCCACAAATGGGCAGAGGGCACGCACAAAGAAATGTTTACCAGAGTCCAGGCTGCTACACACACACACACACACACACACACACACACACCAGCTGCACTGAGGCTCCAACAGACCCAAACCTCTTCTGAAAAGACAAACACACCCCACTCAGGCTTTGAAATACTGTATGTTCAAGCTTTGTTTTGGCCAGAGAGTGGCTCAAACACAAAGACAATAAGACTCTCTACACAGAGAAAATGCTGATTTATTGACATCACAGTGTTTTGTGTGGTAGATATTTCTGTTGTCACACTGGTTTATTCTGTCTAATCTCTTCTCAGCGATTTCCATTATTCAAAATGTTCAGTTTGTCCTTGAGCAGCGGCAACCTAGAACTTCCTGGCAACAGAAGATCACAAATGAGGTTGAGGATGTTTTCCACTACTTTAATCATCACTGATGAAGATGAGGATGTCCGCTACCACACACATGCTGCTGAGCAGGTAAGAGAATTTAAAGCTTTACAGTATAATGTCAGAGATGTGGCACCACTGTTATAAGTTATGAGGCCAGATATCGTGCTGTGGAATCAGCCAACACAGCGTACGAAGGAGAAGACGACCACTAGGAGCTACGTTACAGCCGCAGCTGAAAGAGAGGCGCCGCAGCATCGACCGATGACCAGTGAGGATCATCAAAAAGAATAGAGACAGAGTTGAAAACTTTGGTAAACCTGACTTTGTTTTCTCACAGAGTATTAAAAAAAGAAATGTTTGGTTGCAGTTTTACACCCCTTCCTCCACAATTGTTTCCCAAATTGTTGTTTTCCCAAACGTTCCGTAAACACACCATCAGTAGATTTGGACTGTGCAATGCATTTTGGTTGTTGTAGGATTCCCCCTTAAGAGCGACATGGGGAATTTACAGCCTTTTTCTCAGTTTTCTCTAGTATTAGGGCATCAATTAAAAAAAAAAAATTGCACATTTCTACTATGTAGGTGACCTAGTTTTAGGAAATCATCATATTCCCAGGGGTGAAGTTCCTCTTTAAAGAAAGTAAAATGTCACAGCAGAAAACAGTTTAAACAGCAAACAGCTGTAAAAAGCATTTGTCACAAATTACAGATTTCTGTTGCTGTTTTGCATATTCAGTGTTTGCAGAGTGAAAAACAGTCTAATGGAATCTGTTATAGTCCAGTTAGAAAAAGAATACTTGTAAATGTGTTCATGTGACTGGACCGAGTTATAAACACATTACACAGTGTTCCTGCCATTCAGTAAAATATGTAACTAACAACAACAATACTGTAAACTGAGGTTGTCATTCTATGAAAAAGTCTCTTGTTTTATATATGTATTGATTACGGCTCATAATATGACTGCTGTAAGATAAACACAGTCATTATTCTCCCTGGAATAAAATAATCAAAATCACTTTTATATTCCATATATAATCCATAGATCTAGGTCTTACAACATGAACCATTTCAAAAATGAATTAAATTACTTGATTTAATGCAAATGAATGTATTTGATCATTTCATTTAAGTTAATTTATCTAATTTTATTTAGTTATTTAATTTTATATAATTAAATTTAATTAAAATCTTAAAGATTTAATTTTTAAATGTAACTTTAATTTAAATTATATAATAATTATATGTTATGTAATTATCATTTCTTAAATTATTTAATTTGATTAGATATAATAATTTATTCAAATTAATGTAATTATTTAATTATTGCATTTAATTTCATTTTTACTTAATCATTTAATTTCATTTGGCTTGATTAATCTTTTTAATTTTAATTATTTAATTAATTTTTTTTAAGTGTCATAATTCAGGATAATTACTTTGGCCCCTTCACACACAGTCAGAACAATCACAATCCATTGTGACATATTTCATGTGAGTTTAGTGAAACTAGTTTAACACCCTGATGTTCTCTTTGTCCTCCACAGTGAGTTACTGTGTGGTTAATGTTAATTATGTCAGTAATTGCTTCCTCTCTGGCATCATTAAACTCCATCCGGCATTCTCCACAAAACACACACATATATACTTGTGTGCTTGATTTGAAGACGAATCCCTGCAGCTCAACCTGATCTCTTCTCAGATTCAAGTGCATTTCCAACATGGAACACCCAACACCTTCTTCTCTCACTTCTGTCAATATATCACTCTCCTCTCTGCTCCTCTCCCCTTCCCTTCTCACCTCTGTTCTTCCCTCCATCACTCCTCTCTGCTCCTTGTCAAAGAAATAAGATCGTCAGACGAGATTCAGAATGATAGGGTTAGAAGATCATCTCACACACACACACACACACACACACACACACTTCAAGTCAGAGAAGCAGGCAAACGCCAGGGACACACTCACTTTTCCCCCAAATGCACCCGGTCACCATGGCAACTGCAGATGATGAAATGGAGTGCTCTGTGTTTGTGCATGTGTGTTTAGCTCAGAGCTTTCTATTTAGCAGTAACTGAATGTGAGGGAAGGACGGAGGAAAGACTTGAGTATGAGTTTACAAGGCAGCGTGGCTTGTTGTATGTCTGTGTATGTGTGTGTGTGTTTGTGTGTATGTGCGAGAGAAACAAAAAAGGGCAAAGAAACAATCTGTTTACAAGGAAATATTTCACCACTGTGACTATAAAGTGTGTAACTAAGACTTTTGAGCTGCCACAACTGTCCCTCTGTGGATGCAACCAGTTATGACAAGACCACCGTGAATATTAAACATAGTTGGGAACAAGATTTTGGTGTTCCTAGACGAGTAGTTCTCGTCTCGGGGGGGGTTGAACCACCAGACTTGGTGTAAAGTTTTATATTTACCAGGTTCACCATCTTAGTTTAAGCTGCTAGAATGCTAACCTTTAATTAGCACTAAACACAAAGCAGCTGAAACTGATGGGAACGTTCTATGTTTTGCACGTAAATGGTCATAAATCAAAGTATTAGGCCAACTGTAATGTTAACTGATGAAAAGTCAGGAAATTACAATACATTTCTCTTCTAGAGACATTGAATACCTTTGGCTAATTTCACAGCTGATCCACCCAATATCGTCATGGTGCTAGAGGAAAGGACGGGGGGAGGGGGGGGATCACCAAAGTCTTTAGGATTTATCGTCTGGAGACAATGAACATCTGCACAAAATTTCATGCCAATCCATCCAATAGTGTTTGAGATATTTCAGTCTGGACCAAAGTGGTGGGGCGACATTTCCAGTGCCATGCTGCTAGCGCGACTAAAAAAAAATACATAATTGCCAAGTATGATGTTATCCTGATTGCACACCCTTCAATCCTGCATGTTTGGCTCGATGTGTATCCACCTGCTTTGCCGGTGTGACAAATTACTATATTTTACTACACTACACTTACACAGATACACATATTATCACCTGGTAGCTGCCCAGTACAACCACAGTCTGACCTGCTAGTCACTGAGCAGCTCCACTGAAGCAGTTGGAGCTGATGATTTTAATTGTTTATGATGGTTAGGTGGGATGATGGGTACGGACTTTATGTACTTTTTATGTTCCTCACATGTTCTTTGTTGTTTCTAAATGAAATCGAAAGCAGAAAAGAGAGACAACAATCAAATTAAGAGCATATCTGACACTGAAATTTGAACCACAACCACAAATGAGGAGGCTCGAGTTATAGGAGCGGAGCAGAAGTGATTTATGAGTCTGCAATCGATCCAAGGTGACGCACCGACGCTGCATACCGGTCCATCTACAGCTCATAAGCCTATATGCTGCTGTGCTAAATTTAAACCGGGGCTTCCCACGCAACGCCAGCAGAGCTGAAACAGGAACACACATATGTAACGACAGCTTTCCTCAACCAGGCCGCGATATGAAACTCCTTGTGAAGCCACAGGGCTACATGCTACATTTAATTTAGGACCACAGAGTGTAATGGGTAAGCCACAGGCCAAACAGCATGTACACTGACCTACATCTCAGGGGGGCCTCGAGAGGTCATGTGATGACTCATACATACACAAATGCATACACACATAAAGAACAATTAAACGCCCAAAGTAGGCCTGCATGGCATTAGTGATGTGATTGAGTCACGGATGACCTGGTATAAATGAAACTTTAATGAAGAGGAATAATGATGTGTCATGTCTGGGAAAACTATTTCTCAACACGCTCTCCTCTCAAGCCACAAGCAAGGAAAACTAAGCTGAATTTGCAACGTTGTCACGATTGGAAATCACAAGAGATGCTCAGGTCTCTAATGTAATTAGTTAACAGCTTGCATAATGTTCATGTAATTCAGTTACAGCTGACCTGGTGAAGATGTAATGTAATTGAGAGCAAGTAAAGCAGGAGTGATTGATTACTGGTCATAACCTTATTGTTTTGTTCCTCTTTGTGAACAAAGAGTTTCATCAGGATTCAAATGTTGAGGGGAAGAAGAAGAGCGAGTTAGACTTCAGCTTCACTAAAGATTTTCCAATGTCAGGTGTGATAAGGACGGGAGAAGTGAAGAGATTTGCTTGAACTAAACAGGAAAATGAGTCATTCTGGTGCTCAGATGCTTATGAAACAAATCTAATCTTTCCACGTGAGAAAACATCATAAACATGATTTATGATTGATGGCGCTCAAATAACTTACAGAGCAACTTAACATCAGCCACAAATCATATTTTTTACTGACCTCCAGTGGTTGAACTTCTCACCTTACTGCAGTGAGGTAGAAGTGTACTCTGGGGAGGTGTCAGTACACCGTGACATCACTGCTGGGTGTGGTTTTACACACACACACACACACACGCACACACACACACACACACACACAGCTACACTCCATTTGGCCGTGTCAGCGTGCTGTTTTCAGCAATGCATTAAGAGGCAGGGGGTATGATGTTCAATCTATATCAGATGATAACTACTCCTCCCTCACTGAAAAATCCAGAATCTATAAATGTGCAATTATTTTTCATTTCAAAAGTTTAACTGCTGGACAAAAGTTGTCTCCTACTTCGCTTTAAAGTCCATTCTCAGTGTTTGTGCACTGGACACATCACATTTGGGTAAGTTGCATACTGGGCCAAATGGTTATGATGTCACAAATCCTGCTCATGGCTACACAGCCCTTAAACTCAGATCTAAGGTGAGCACAGAAAAACTTTCCACTTTCAGCAGACGAATGTGAAAACAGCCTTCTGGTGTCGAACTCTGCACATACATCATTCTGCACAGTGAAGCCGAAACATCCAACTGAAGGAACAAGAAGCAAAAAAAAACGTCTTTTTTTTTTACTGGGGAGGATTTTAAGTTTTGATAGACAGCACCTTTGTATTTGGATTCAGCTACAACAAGCTATGTAAAATACTGTGTGTGTTAATAGCATAATAACACATAGCAACAGGTTTTAGAAAAACAAGCCTGGATACTGACTGTGAGGCACTATTACACCAAACCATCATCAATGCTTCAACTCTCCAGCTTTCCATAGGACCCACAGGCACTACTCTAATTATAATTTGATTCATTGACCCAACAAATATACCCCTCGGATTGAGAATCAAGTCCTTTTCTCACCATTTGCTTCGTTGCCAAATTCAAATGACAAAAATCTCACATTCAACTCACTGCCAAATTCTAAAGTGCTCTGGGCTCAAAGCTGGGCTTTCCACCAAATTGAATGGGTATCTGTTCAGATGTTTTTGAGATATCCTCATGGCAGAGACAGGGAAACAATCTGACAGGGCTAATAGGATATCTGCTGTGTCTATTTCTCTCTATGCCTCAATAATAAAAAGGTACATCTGTGAGGAGGAGAGTGACTGAAAGCAACCATTGGACTCCCCCTGCTGGTGTCAGGCTACTATGTAAGATTGTTTTTATGACAAAGTAGCTCAGAAACTGGGTTGTCTGGGTCAGGCTGACTCCCCTAAAGAAAATTAGTTTCTCCAGAGTGTGACAGGTGAGGGTTAGCTGACCAGACTGAGCCATTGTGGTGTTCACAACCAGCCCAACAGCAGGTTAAAGTTATCATGAGTCCAGGGCAAAAAAAAAAAAAAAAAAAAAAGACATTACAGGCCATTGTTTGATTTGGAAACAATGAAGACAAAAGGGAGGGACAGGTGCTGGGACCATCTGTGGAACCACACAAAATGATTAAACTTGAAACATCTTATTTTCTGTAATTTCATGTTTACTTGTGCTTAAAAGACTTGAAACACACACACAGACAAACATGTAGTAGAAAGAACCATCAATAAAAAAGCTGAACCCAGGATACCAAAATCTTTTTTTTTTTAATGAAGTAATAATAATATACAATATAAAAAATTGGCTACAAACAGAAAAATAAAAATGTCATGATAATAACAAAAAAAAAAAAAGCTACATTATGGGGATCCTCCTTAAGACGTCTGACTGCTGACAGAGCGGCTTAAAATTGTGCAGTTTGTTGACAGAGATACGGGTCCTGATAATTCACTAGACTTTTTCTGAGATGCTTCACTTCAAAGACTTTCCAAACATATTAGTACCTCTGACGCAGGTCGAAGTAATTCACTTTGATATTCTCTGACAACAAAATCAGCCTGGATTTGTTATTTTGTGAGTTGAGATTCTGGAAAAAGGATGTTTATATGCACTTACGAACAAGATCGGCTCTCCAGGGTTCTTGTTTTGTGAAAGTACAATCAACATATATATTTCGAGCAAAATCCAAGTCAAGAAAACAACTAATCACAAAAATGTTTCATAAAGTAGGTCTGTGATGTGTGTGTGTGTGTGTGTGTGTGTGAACTGTCCACTGTCATGATTGCACCTCTGTTTGTTTGTGTTTACCTAGGCCACCTACATAGGTGTGTGTGTGTGCTGCGTGGAGGAGGGCGAGGCAGCGGCAGCGGAGGACGAGAGTGAAGAGGAGGAGGAGGAGGAGGGCTGAGGGGTGGAGGAGGAGGCCGTGGGGGCGGAGGAGGCGGCGGCGGCGGCGGCTGCGGCCGACGACGAGGTTTCTATCTTGCTGCTGTGCGTGATGAAGCGCAGGCGCAGCTTCATGGCCGGACGCAAAGTCATGATGATTTTCTCCACCTGGAGAGAGAAAAGATGGAGATGGAAGAGAAATGAACACACAGATGTAGACGGATTGATGGATTGGCAAGATAGGGAGGAATAATATATTGATAATCATACGAGGGTTAAGTTAGGTAGAGAGAGAGACTGGAACAGTTTATGAAAAAAAAACAAAATGATTCTGTTTGAGGTTGTTTGGGTTTAAACTGATTCTCTGACTCACAATATCTAATTAAGGTACAGTGTAATTACCAGTTCAGCACATACCATATTCATTTATGTTACATCATAGCACTCAAAAAACACATAACTTAGATAGAGCCTTGTTCTCTGAGGCCAATAGCAGCTCTGTCCATAAAATCAACGATATTGCTTTTAAAGTGCGCTCGTTTTGGCCTCAAGCACAAAGTGCAGCTAGTTTCATCTCCTCTAATTAACTCTGGTGTCAGGTCTGGACACCGGTGGTGAGTCGTCTTGCTGCACAGAAGGTGACAGATTCAAACTAATGGAAACAAAAATTGTGAACTCAAGTTCACAGATGTAACCTTATGTGATGTTTGGGTGGTGAAGGTCTCCAGTTTTAGTATTTTTTAAATCAGTTCCCTTTTTTTTGTTATGTTGCTGTGTTCTTTTATTACCTTTATGACCATCTGCTGTTCTATTGAAACAGAAAGGTATAATGACAACCTATCAAAGTAATAAAACCGGTTATTTGCTTTCAAGTTGATTAATTTTCTATTTAAAACACACACACACACAGAAAGGCTCACCTGCTCCTTCACACTATCTCCAGTGTACATGTATTTGATGTGGTAGAGGAAGTCACAGATTGGGTCCATGTAGCTAAGATGTTGGCAGGGCTTGTCCACCGCCTGGAGCATCTCGTAGAAGGCCACGCCAATCTGAAATACACACAAACGGGAATACAGTATGTGTTTAGAAACCACAGACAAAATGACCAAAAATTTTATTTAATTATTGAAATCGCATCTAATAATCTAAGGTCAAACTTGTATGTTTACCTCCAACATGCATCGTGTCCTCTCCTGCTGGAAGCGCTGCAGGAACGGCCCGACCAGGTGATACACGTAGAGTAACTGGAACTCTGTCTGGACGATGGGCTTCAGTGTCTCTGACAGAAATCTACACACACACACACACACAGTTTCATAAACAAATGTGGGTGGACTATTCACATAAAAAGAGAAGTAAAAGAGAAACATGAAGACAGAGAGAAGAGAGTAAGAAGGCAGAGAATGAGAAAGACTTCCTCACTTGGGAATCAGAGACAGCTGTCCGATGGATGAGTGATGCCAGACAGCGTGCGCTAACGCTAGCACGTAACTGCAGTTCATTTCGCTGTAGCTCTGATGGCAGGCCGTGAAGTCCAGCAAGGCGAACGGATAGCCGGCCCACTCGGTCTCCGATGTCAGCGCCGGAGAGCCAATCACGGACACGATGCGGTCGTGGAGAACGATCCAGTAGGGTTCCTGGGAGAGGAGAGCGGAGGTGGCCACACTGAGCAAACTCGGTCAAAGAAGATGTGAATTCATCATAAAATGAAGGGATGATCTTTTGTGTGTGTGTGTGGCATTTCTCTTACGGGCAGTGCTGTGATCACAAGTCCAATGGCGTTCATCCAGGCTGTGATATTCTCTCTGGGAACAAGAGGTTGGCTAAAAGGTAAAAGGAGAACAGTGATTCATATTTTAATGGCTTGCAGCCCACACACATCACCAGAGTGCACAACCAAAATGCTAAAAATAATCTGTCATTACAAAAAGCATAGTTTCACTGGCATTCTTCCCCAAACAATCAGAGCTTTAAACTCTTTAAAGATGATTTGCTGTGGTTTTTCTATTGTACCTCTTCAACACAACATTGAGCAGAGCGTTGCCGACATCTTTTCCCGGCACGGCCAAAGCCATCAGCTCCACGCAGGTGACGTGCAGGGCGTGGGCTGCGGGGTTGGGGAACTCGTTGAACCTCCAATCACAGTTGGGGAACGGGCCAGGTGACTTTCCCGCCATGGGTGAGAGAGAGTTAAGTCACTGCACGAGGAAATGAGGGCTCGTGTTCTCGTTTTAATTAGATGCTAAAGTATTCTGTATGTTTGTCGGACCATGAGCCACTAGAACAGATTCCATCTTCTATATTGTGAGAGCTACATTGGCTGCAATAAATGAACTGGGATTAAATTGACTGCAGAAGAAGAAAGTAATTAACATCGGCCTTTAAAGCTAAGAGGCATTAAGGGAGACTAGTAGTATCAGCAGTATATTGTTTTAGTACCCCGAGGGCCCATGATTCTTTATTTGCCACCAGAAGGGTCAGTTAGAGAGCAGTGATGGATCCATCTACAAAGACAGAAAGATAAATAAGGATATTGTCCACCAGACGTCCAATCAGCTTGCAGTAGTAGGTGTCATCAGGGGTCCACACGTTGTCCTCTCGGGGGTTCATGCCAAACTTCAGATACGTTTCACTAAGGCACCAACCTGGGGTTCGGTTGTCCTGTTAAATAAATAAAAATAAATCCACTTCAAACTATGAACTGGTGCCAATGTTTAAAAAAAGAAATTGTGGGGGTTCTAGTAAATAATTGAACATGTAAGTTGTTACATGATGGGTGTGTGTTTTTTCCCCCCTTTCTTCCTTCATCCCGCTCTGCCTACCTTCAATGAAGACATGATGGCATGCACCAGTTTTCTCTTCAGGTTGGTTCTGTCTCTCAGGTGTCGCTCGTAGTAGTGAAGTGTGTTGTAGAGGTAGGTCACTGGACGGTCTGCACACAAACAACAACAGTAAATACAAAACGATGGCCTATAAACTGCATTCGCATCCCCGGAGACGGCCATTACTCCCCTCTTTACAAACATGTGCAGTATTCCTGTCTGTGTTCCTTAACATTTTCAGACGTTACTCACCATGGAACTTGTACAGCCCTCCCAGATGATCCAGCAGCGTTTCCAGCGACTTGGAGACAGGAAGAAGCTCCAGGAAGCGGTGGATGACGATGTCAAAGACAGGCAGGAAGCGCAGACACACATTGCCAAAGTAAATGGGCAGGTACTGATGCTGGAGCTGCATGGGTGGGTTGACTTGGTCTGCAAGACCCTCAAAGTACAACTTCTCTGGGTATTTCTGGTAGGGGAATGACAAATATTTATTTCATAAGATGTAATATCTCCAAACCTGCAGAGTGTCTATCTAAACGCAGATAAAATAGAAGGTACATTTTAAATTTGTCTCTCGTGTAACTTTTTTAACTTCTGAATACAACAAAACACCACTTGTGTACTTGTGTTAAATGTGTACCTTGTGGTAGCTCATGTGCTTGTTGTGCCAGTCACTCTGCAGCCAGTGCTCAGGAGCGTTCTCCTTGACAAAATCGTTGACTCGGTTCCTGAAGTCGTTGGGCTTCAGCAGCAGCAGCTGGATTATGAAGTAACAAACCTGTGCCTCATTGCCCTCATGGCTACGCATCGCCTGGAGGTAGGAGAGAGGAGCAGCATGCCACACAGTCATATTTACAGCAGAAGTTATATACTAAATAACCGTATATTTCTCTGTATGTGTATCTGTCCTCACCAGACACAGAATGAGTCTATCCAGGGTGACGATGTTGTATTTCCAGACCATGTCGTTGAGTATTTCGATGCACTTGTTGAGCTGCTGTCCGCCGGCTGAAGTTGAGAACTCGTAGACGAGGAAGTCGGCAAATGTGCGCACGTGAGCCACCAGCGCGCGAGCCCCAATACGCTCCAAGACCCTGAGGGAAAATCAGCCTACAGTGAGCTCATCAATTAGCAGCAGACCTATTAGTTTAATTGGCCCAGGTTACATTAAATAACTTAAATGGTGGCACCAGACCTGAAGCCTATCTGGTTAATGTGGTCCGTCTCTAGCAGCATCTTCCACAGCAGGCAGAGGAAGAGAGGGGGTGAGCCCTGCATGGAGAAGTGGGTAATGATGTCGTTCTCGTTGGCCATGGACTTCCACTTCCTGTACTCTTCTTCTACGTTCTTCTTCAGGTTGAAACGGGACTCCTGAGGAACGTTGTTCTGTTTGAAGAACGCCTGAGGGAAAGAGGTGGGAAGAATGTGGGTTGAGCAAAAATAAAATAAGTTTTTCATTTTTCCATTTTCTTCCATGTAAGAGTGACCCTTTGTGCACCTGTAGTGGAGCAGGGAAGCAGGACAGAGTGTGTGAAGCCCAGTTATGAGGTGTGAAGGCCATGATGGTCTGGAGAATGTCTTTACACCAAGTCCCGTGGATGGAGTCAGACCCTGTGAAAAAATCTGCACACAGAGACAAAACAGGTGACAACTTAAAAATATATTTAAGAGAATATGAGAAACTGGAACAAGACAAGTCAGAAATCAGGAAGACACCAGATGAAACATGAAAGAAAAAGAAACAAAGCAGCTGAGACCTTAAGAGAAGAGAAAACTAAAGAAGTAAATCCATTTACCAGTGACATGTGTGGCTCTGGCCAGAGTGAGGATCAGGGCTCGGTTCAGCTCTTCAGACTCGGCTGACAGAACCGTCTTTGGGTCGTTGAGGAAGCGGGTGAACTGAGGCTGCACCTCCGAACTACCCAACGCTGTGATCAACCGCAAAGCTGTGCTCTCGACACTGAAGAAAAGACACAGAGATAAGTTTATAATCTGTTAGCGAGGAGTTGATTCTTTTCCCGAGTCTGTAGTTTGTGGTGTTTTTGTATTGTATCACATTATACTGTGAATGTGCGCGTGTCCACATTACCATAGATGCAGCTGGTTCTGGTTGGTCTGGGGCACAGCAGCCAGACTGTGTAGATGACTCAGTAGCTGGACTCTGTAGTGCGGCTGGATGTGGTGCATCCTGTAGCTGAACATCTCCAGTAAAGTGTGAAGGATTCCCCAAGCGTGAGACTTAAACACGTTGGGCAACAACTGGCCTGAACAGACAGAGAGCGTTAACATTATTTAGCATGTGTCTGCTGGCCCGAAAGAGACAAACGAATGTTAAACACGAATGTTCTGCTCCAAATCCAACCCAGAGGACGAGCAGTGACGACTGAATACAAATTGGGCTGGGACATGCTGAAAGAGTTTCTTAGATATTTCTTTTTTTTTTTGTAATAATGTTCATGCTTAAAGATTAAGAATGTTAATTATTAAAAAAAAATTGATGGCAAAGCTGTGATTAACTTGCTGCTTCCTTGAGTGTCACTGAAATAATGACCTCTAAGTTAATTAATATGTATAAAATATGCACATTAATCCAAGTCCACTGCACTAATACAAAATATGATACAATCAAGGCAAACTAACTTCAATTCAAATTTACAAGATACAAAATATAGGTAGAAATTATTAATAAAACTTTTCATAAATTCATTTGCTGTTTAACTATTTTGTTGCTGAAGCTTTGATGCCTCGTTAAATGTCGTGTGTCTGTTAGCCTGCTGGTTAAAGCTATGAAACTGTATTCAAGACGCTGTGGTTGATTAAATCTTTTTCCTGCTTTCTTCCTCCTCATCCTGCTTGATAATCTGAGCTTCTCACGTGTATTATCCTCTGAGGAACATAGTGATCTGATTCTGAAATGAGCAATAAAAAAAAAATAAAAAAACCCGCTTTATCCCTTTTACATCTGACGCTTACTACTTTTCAACACAGCAGATATATTTTCAGTGAAATAAAATGTTTCCGTGACTCACTGATGAATCCTTTGATGCCCAAGGACTCGATCTCCATATAGACCAACAGTCTGCTGTATGTTTCTACCAGCGCGGGCGCCAGGGCGATGCTGGATTTAGCATGGGCCAACTTGATCACCCGCGTGGCGATGCTGTGGATCAAACTGGACAGACAGAAAGAGGCAAAGGAAGACAGAGGCAGTTGGTTTAAGAAATGATGTGTGTACCTCTCTGTCTGATGCATCATATATCCTTCTAAACATTAAAAAGCATCTGATTTTTATCTTCCATTTCTCCATCTGTCCCTCCCACCTCATCTTCGCATGAACAGTGAGTGAATCCAGCAGGTTCATGGGCAGCGGGGTGACAGATCCTGATGCCATACAGTTGGTGCCGGGCAGGTTGATCCTCATAGACCCGTTTCCGTAGATGGTCTCTACCAGGACGCCCATCGGCAGTGTGAAGCACTCAGAGTTGGTGCTGTATGCATTACACAGCAGGGCGATCTTATAGTCGGACATGCCCAGGGTCTTGTTACGCAACGACTGCTGGAGAAACCTAAGAGAGAAGAGGAAGGGAAGCAGAAGTTATAAGGTTAGCTTGGGTTTTATTCAACCGGTTACAGTATTTTTTGTGTGGAACACATATTTATACATATTTCAGGACACAATGTTTGATACATACTCATGGTGTAGTTTCAGAGAGTGCGGTATGGGTATTTGTAGTTTAGAGTTGTCGCTCTGAGCTTTGCGGTTCAGGTGGATCCAGATGCACGTCATAGCAAAGGAATGAGTCGACTGGGGCTTGTTAATGTCTGGAACTGGAATGCACTGAAGTGGAAGAGAAAACACACATAAACCTGATGGTGTTAACCTACAGAGCTTTAACTGACCACCACCAGCCCAATAATACAACTACCAATACTGCAACTGGTGAAAGAGGCACAATTTTTGTGTACCTCTTTTTCTGGGTACAGCAGGTCAAAGAGCTTCATGACAGGCAGGAAGTCGGCTAAGGCGTTCTTCTGAATGCTTCCTGATATGAACTGCAGCAAGACCCACATCAGGTGGTCTCTCCCTTTAATAAGACCTCTACCTGCAAGCTAGAGAGAGAGAGAAAGACAAACTCAACTAAATCACACATCAGATTTTCTCTCTATATATACACGATGCATGTAACCGAGCGTAACAGTTTGTAATCTTATCTCATTGATATCAGCCTCACTGTTTACTCTCCTCAAATCCGAGCTGTATTAAGTCAATGCCAATGCAAACCAAACGTTTCCTGTTGCTGATAGTTCACATTTTTTCCAAGTCAGTCATAAAACAAGACTCACATGCCCATATGTACACTGAAAGAGTTTTTGCTCTCCTGTTCATACTGGCCCCCCAAAAAAGATCCCCTCTTTAAAGCAATTTCCATGAACAGTAAGCGATGGGGACAAAATCCACAGTCATCCATCAACGTAAAACTGTATTCCAAAGTTCAGCAAAAGCTAATATAAGACTTCAGCAGCCTGACTTAATCTAATCAATTGGATATCTTCCAAAGTTATAGTCTTTTTAGTACCAGTTTCCTACTTTATGTTACTATTACTCTGCTGCAGGACCATTTAAAATCAACCTGTCTCTGCTGTCTGGTGAACTAAGTAATGGGTGCTCTGTTTCTAAATTACCTCACATGTAGTTTGGCATTTCAGTTCTGCAATTCCTTGTTACTTATCACCAATACAATATATCTACAATAAGCTAATATAATCTGATTTATCAGTCTAGCTGCTTGTTTTGCATGTGGTTTGTCTCACAGTGATAATGTATTTCCTTTTAGCAGTTGCTGTATGTGAATTAGAGATCCATTTAATTTATGTTTTAGCAGAGACAAAGGCGGCAACACGCCATCTCTTCAAGCGGCGTGGTAGATGCATATTGTCTTGTGTTTTGGAGCTGCATCACTGCACTCCAATCCGTTACTGGGATTGTCAGGCTCTCCCTTACGCCTCTTATCGCTTTCCTCTTACCTTCTGATGCAACGACAGCACCATGTGTGGGAAGCTTGCAAACTGAAACAACACAAAGAAGATGAGCTGGGAGGAGAGGTGCTGCCACAGCAACTGGCTAGTTCCTCCAATGTCTGCGTCAAAGTGTTCCTCGGTCTCGGAGCGCTCCATGGCGTACACCACCAGGTCCACCAGCTGCTCCTCCAGCACGGGGCAGCGCTGCTTATGCTGGCAGGGGAGGAGGGAAGTGTTAAAGGATAAAGAAAATAGTGGGCAGGAGAGTGGAAGTGAAATAGAAATAAAAAAAAAAAAGGGGGGGGGGGGGCATTCAAGGACAGATTGAGACAGAAAAGGAGGAAAGGAAACGTGGAAAGACAGAGGGAAAGGAGGGGAGACGAGAGAAAGACAGAGGGAGGGAGAGAATAACAGAAGGATCATCATTTAATTACTTCACATACAAAGTTTTATGTTGCAATTGCTTGAAATTGACTTAAAAAAAAAACTTTTCCCTTCACTTGTATGCAGGACATCTCCCTCCTGCCTCTGTCAACTGGGTGCAACTAACTGTCGGCCCATTCCCACATTGATCTTTAGCCCTTAATGTTCCGGTAATTTACTGTGTTTGTGACTTGAACTCGAGTGTCAGTGCAGAAAAGCTTAGACAATTTGTCAATTCAGAACTTTGCGTTGTGTTGAGTTTCATCAATTTTGAGCCACAGTGCCAGTGAGAATAAAAGCGATAAAAAAAAATTTCCTGGGGAGGCATGAAAAATGTCACAGCTTTCTTACAGAAACTAAGCTGGATTTATAAGAAAAAGTTCATGTCCTTGTGGGTCGTTAGAACATCCGAGAGCATTAAGCGCATGACGTGAGCTGCATAATTCAAATTAGAATCTGGAGGAAAAACTATTTGCGAACATGGACGTTGTGAAAAGGGAATGTAAAAAATGAGTTGGGCAATCAAATCAAATCTGCGCTTTCAACTGAATAACCGCAAAAGATTGCAGAAATAAAACAGAGCACAGCTGAAGTCTTGTGCATGCATTCACCTGTTTATCTGCAATGATGGTGTCATGCAGGATCAAAATATAGAAGAATTAACATCATGTGTGAATGACAAACTCCACAACCTCAACTGGTGTGTCTGAACTCTGTAAGGTTGTGAGTTCCACGTGTAAAAAGGGGCTTGTGATGAAAAAGAGAGAGAAGGAGAATGAAAAGAGGGGGAGACAAGGAGGCTGGTTAATGGGATCTTAAAGCCCCAATCAATGATTGGTTTACTGCAGTTTCTGCCTAATTAAAAGTGTGACTCCTAACTTTAGGCCATATAATGGAGCGTTATCTACGGACCTCACACCATAATTATAATTTCATGCAATAAGAGTCCGGTCTTCGCATTTGTTTAACATGAAAAATGTAAGATTAAAAACTGAAAATATTTCATAATTACCCAGGGTGGGAAACTTAATTTTACCAGCGAGTGACAGAGCAGAAGGAGCGAGGATCTCTGCATTGGCTACCACTGTAGGACTTAACTGAGCCCTTTTTTTTCCTCCACACATCGGGGGGACACAGCACAGCAAGGAATCAAACAGCACAGCACAGCACAGAGCAGAGCAGTACAACATGGTGCAGAACGGCACGGCATAGCACTGAACACCAAACCGAACCAAACAGAGCAACACAACTGGGCATGCATGCTAACGGGTTCCAAGGTGGGGAGGTGGGGGTGGGGGTTGGGGGGAGGGGGTGGTGTGTGATTGGGAGGAAGAAGAGGAGCTGTGAGGCTGACTGGCCTTCGGTACAACTTCTCTTCCCCTGCACCCGAACACACACACACACACACTCACACACACACACGCACATGCTCACACAGAGAGAGCGAGAGAAAGACGGAGAAAAAGAAAGAGGAAAAAGAGAAAGCACAAGCACATCTTCTGTCTACAAAGAAACGGCCTCATTTCTTACCGAGTTAGATTCACAAACCGGTGTGTTAACGACAGTAAAAGCCCACCTGTGGCTGGTCTATGATCCAAACTCACACACCAACAAACCTGACTATTGACAACCGAACCAACTGCAACTGAGCATGTCACCTACCTGCCACTGACAGTTCATTTCTTGACTTAAACAGCCTGTGATTACAACTTAATATTAATATATTTACACAGGGTAGAGCTAATGCCTTTTCAAGTGGCAACGCTCAGCACCTCGGTCATCAACCACACACTAATGCATATATATTTAGAATTTTTTTAATGTTAATTTCAAATCTCAACTGTTGAAAATAACCAAAAGCTCCACCAAGAGTCATACTGTTTGCTAAAGAAATGGCAGACCATCATGGCTTGAACTACTTTCTGCCAAGATTTTAACGTCATTTTCTCGGAGCTCAGTTGTGTAACACAATTATTCCAGGAGCAATCGTGTCATCTCAACATTTTCATTTCTTCAGTACCTTCAGGGGATAGCTTTCAATATACGACTTATGCATTTTGATCATTTAACCATCCGCATAAGAAGCTTATTAAAAAAATAACTTTCATCGGAGAAGTAAAACTGAGTAACAAACTGAAACAAACCAACAAAAAAGCCTCAAACACATCTTGGCCTTTGTTAATTGCGCATCATCAATCAAAAAAAAAAAAAAACATCACGCAACACAAGTCAAAGGTCACTCATCCAATCAGGCAGCCAATCAGAATCACTCCACAGCCGACCTGGGCAAAACTCTGATCATACGCTTACCAAAAAAACATTAGAAGCGGGGAATAAGAGCTCGAGAAGCATTTGGCTTTGTGTACCACCACTTTGTCATGTCTTCTACTTTTGAGGCTGTCTGTGCACATGCTGTTTAAATTCATATCCTGCTATTCAAGCAACAACAAATAATATCGCTCCATCGCTAACCAGGAGAGACAAGAGGTACTCTTTGGAGAGTAGATAAATTTGTAAGCGAATCTAAAGTGATGTTAGCAAAGCATGAACATTGCAAATAATATAACTATGCAAATGCAGTTAATTGACTGGATGACACAAGTTGCATAGAGATCAGGGTCACTAATGTACTGCAGCATCAAAGCATCAAAAGTTAGTTTTGATTGGAAGTAGAAGACCTGACAGTGAGAGAAAGTTATTTTAAGATTCACCAACTTTGATATATTTGATATGAGCTAAAAAACTGAAACTTGACCAGCCTGTCTTAGGCCTACCTAAAAACTCTCTGATAAATTTACATCTAGACTTTTTCCACAACTCCTTTTTTCTAAGTAGTGCACGATCTTCCTGCTAGGGCTGCAAGTAACGATTATTTTCATTGTCGATTATTTTCTCGATTAATCGTTTAGTCTATAAAATGTCAGGAAATTATGAAAAATGTCTATCACTGTTTTTCAAAGCCCAAGATGACGTCCTCAAATGTCTTTTTTGTCCTGACCAACAGTCTATAACTCAAATATATTTAGTTTATTATCACAGAAGACTAAATAAACCAGGAAATATTCACATTTGAGAAGGTGGAATCTGAGAACTTGGACATTTTTTCTCAAAAAAAAAAAAACAAAACAAAAGTTGAAGATTAATTTTCTGTCAACCAACTAATCATTGCAACACTATTTCCTGCTATTACACTGTACTTAAATTGTGTTGTTTACAGCAGCCTGACAAGTCCTTTGACACTTATCTAGTAGTCACTTGAATTGGAAGGCAGCTGATTAATAGTAAAGAATACTGCTGCACTTTTTTATTATAAATAATAAAGTAGTTTTGCCCAGGTCAGCACAACAGAAAAGCAGCAGCATAAGGTCAGACACAAGAGGACCTCGCTAACAACAGGCACGGACCAGACTACATCCATACATGCAGTGCAGCAGGACTTGAAATGTCAACAGCAGGGTTTAAAGGTAGAGATACTTCATGTCAGTTACTCAGCTGGAACTAAATACGCCGTTTTCTCATAAGAGCATCTAATAAAAGAATGTCTCAGTCTGGAGCGCAAACTGATCAGTGTTAATGAGCTTAGCTGACACTTGCAAAGATACGATAAGATAGAATTAATCTTAGATGAAAAATGTATGGACATTGGGCATTAGGGATACAGCAAGGCAAATATATGCAAATAAGAAAATAGCTAATGGGATTAAACAAGCAAAACCAATGTTGCAAAAACATACCGAGTATAAATTTCAGAGTTAAGGTAGGCCCTGAAAACTCAACAAGTTACACAAGTTATTCCCTTGAACTTAAAGATAGAAGCAGATAATATTGGCTTTGATTAATACATTTCATTGCAGATAGTGTAGCAGGAGAAGCAAACTGAAGAAGAAGAGCAGATGATTACACCCACCTTAGGAAACAAAGTAGAGTACAGATGTTACTAAAAACATATGAAAAATATCATCCATGATAAATGACTCTATCAACTACAGTAAACAGCCTGTCTGCCCATTGATCCACCTGCAGCTGCCTGCCTGTGTACCTGCCCGCCATTCATCCTCTTTATTTGGACATATCTGTCTCTCTACTCAGTGTATCTCTATAAAGCCCTGCTGTGACCATCTCAAGCTCTGTGGCATTTCCCTTTACTCCATTTCAAGTTTTCCTCCAGTTTCCCATTTCTAGGACGGTGACGGCATCATCAGCGTGCCTAAAAAAGCTAAAGCGTCCAGTGGGCTGGTTAGTTGGTAGGTCAGGAAGACCGGGAAGAGGAACAACGACATACCTGGGCAATGTTCAGAGTCTAGAGAGCGCATGTCAGAGAGACAGACAAACACAACACACAACCAGAGGACAAGAGAGAGAGAGAAGAAAGAGAGAGAAACAAAGAAAGAAGGAGAAAGAAACAGAGAGGGGGGAAAAAAAAGAGAGACAGACAGAAACAGAAAGTGGTGACTAAGGAGCTAGGTTGTTCACTGTCCGTTCAGCACAGTTAGCATCAACTCAGCCAATTCAAAACATGCAAACTGGATTCTGTGACATTTATTTATATTTAAATTATAAAGAAAATCAAAATCAGAGCTCCGAGCGTCGCTGATTATTGCTTTCTTTTAGCAACAGTCTGTGTTGGTGGCTGCACTCGGTGACCTGGGCTGAGTTGAAACTGCGTGAACTCAACAGGGCAAACTACTACCGGTTGCATTATGGGTCAAGCTCACAGCATTGGCTTGCTTTACATATGGTTTTATAGAGCTGTGTTACCAGGGCAACAAGGGAGGAGAGGGGTGGGGAGGGGGAGAAGACAAGGAAAGAGACAAGAAAGAAAACTTCAAGAAAATGAAGAACAGAGCAGGAAGAAGAGGGGGGAAAAAGAAGGATGAGGAAGAGGAATAAGTTAAGGAGAAAAGGAGTAAAAAAAAAAAGGAGATGGCAAAAATTTTAGGGGAGGGGGGGAAGGGGGCCCTGTAAAAGAAGCAAAGAAGCAGAAGGGGAAGAAGATGACTTACCTGCTTGTTGAGTCCCAACATGTTGCAGACCATCTCTCTTGAGTACGGCTGTTCTAGCACGTAGCGCAGCAAACCCGTCTGTGGCTCAAACAGGTCCTAGACACGAAAAACAGACACATAATTACTGCATTTGTGTGTGTGTGTGTGTGTGTGTGTGTGCACATAATCGTATGTAGTGTTTATGTACATTAGTTTACCTTGTCAAATGGCAGCATGCCTCTCAGAGGGAAGCGGAGGGTGGTGGGGTCTAATTTCCAGGAGTTACAGATGGCCCCGCTGTTATTCACGACTGGTAACAGGCTGCACCGACCTGAGCACACACACATTCATGCAAGAAATACAGTACATGAGTTGCATTATGTACTGTCTGCGTTTCCCCCTTTTAAACCACTTAATTTTAAATACTGCAAGTAAAGTGAAAAAAGAAACAATTAGATTGCCAAAACAATAAAAAACTTGTTTGTGATCACGTGTGTGCGTTCATTTGTCTCTTACCACAGATAGAGTTGATTCTGGCTGTGGGTCTGAAGCTGTCCACAAAGTCTGATATCAAACTGCCTAGAAGCTACAAACGAGAGACAAAGTGTTAGATACGCACCGACACAGCTGCACACACACACACACACACACACAAGAAACACACACTTACCCAGTGTGACAGTTGACCTTCTGGATACAGTTTTCTGATTTCTGTGATGGCAAAGTAAGCTGGCAGCAGGCAGGCGTTTCTGTCCAGGATATACTCTACGACCTGGAGTACACACACACACATTATTGAAACAGGGTTTTAGAGAAAAATAAAGAAATTAAAACTAGTTAAATTTGATAAGAGACAAAATTGTGCGTGTATAGCGAGAACGATGGAAAAGGCAGACACCTCTCTGGCAGCCAGCATCTGTTGTACTATAGCTGAGCTGACAGTGGTAGGAATGGTCTGAATTTTATCCAGCACAGCTTTCAACAGGTCTCGAACACCCTGAAACACACAAGAACACTTTAGAGGGAAACATATCCAGTGGTTGAACTCTCACACAGAGAAAAAGTTACACATTACAATATTCTGTGATTCCTAATAAGAACAAAGAGGCCCCAAGAGGACATGTTAATTTCACAAATTGTTATCATTGAGCTTGCTGGGGAACTGTCTCAGCTGCGCATGTGTGTGTGTGTGTGTGTGCTTGCAATCAGAGACCTTGTAGTCCACCCCTCCGATGATCTTTCGAATCAGTTTGAAAGTTAAGGCCCATAATTGAGTCCTCTCCCACTCCAAATTGTCTGAGCTTATCAGAGCAACACACACCATCCTACACACAGACAGATTCATTAGAGGCATAATTAGGACAATTAACAGGCGGATAACAGATACGAGTGCCAACAGAGAAAGAGTAGAGAAAGGCACGTACAGTAAACACATATTTTATGTCACAGCAAACACAGACTTAATTACAGATACATTTTAATGATTGGTGCTTAGATGCCTTGATGAATGAATCATTTACATTCTTCATGTATCATAAATTGAACAATTATACTTTAAATAATGGAATAATCATCAACCATAAACACTATTATTCTATTCTAATTACCTAATATCTTTTGGCAAGAGCTGTCAGCGATATTAGGGTAAAGAAAAAAATCTCAATAAATCTTCTGTGACTCTCATATCTGTCTCAGTGCCCTTGTGAGCAGCAAGTGTGTATGAGTGTGTGTGTGTGTGTGTGTGTGTGTGTGTGTGTGTGTGTGTGTGTGTGTGTGTACCTGGGCGGCAACAGACTGGTCTCCACAGCCATCGCGAGACAGTCGTAGAGGAAGGAGATTCTTTTGGGGCTGTGCTGGCTGTGTATAAACCGCACGATCCACTGCACACACTGTTCATGGGAGTCCTGAAGAAACACAGGGAGATAATTAAGTCCAGCCAATCATCCGTCACTATGTGTGTGTGTGTGTGTGTGAGAGAGAGAGTGTGCGTCTGTGAGTGTGTAGAAACCTGTGGTAGTGTTCCCCAGTATTGTCTGAAGGCTCCAAGACAACTGATCAGTTTCGTCCTCTCATCCTCTGGAGTGTCCATAAACATCCTAAAAACACAACACAGCTGTTATTTTTTTAAGCCTGTACCTTTTCTGTTTTATAGCCATGGAAAGAAAAGAAAAATCATTGTGTATGTATGCTAAGAAATGAAAAACAAGTACCAGTATATCACAAATTAATATTATACCGCTTTCAACTAGACAAAATCTGTAATAACATGATAACAACACAGCAGGAGGGCTGTGTTTGGAGTCATCTTACCCAGCAAAGGCCTCTTCTATCATCTCAGTTTTCTGCGAAAATAAGGAGAGGAGGGGGAAGAAAAATAAAATTGAGAAAAGTTATGTGGGGAACCTCAAACCCGTCATTTATTTAAAAGCATACCACTTTTTTTTCTTATAATAATAATTTTTTCTCATATTTGCCTCTTCTGCTGATGTGAGAATTGGCACCAGAAAAGCTGGCAGAGCTTAAAGAGTCAGGGACACTTCAGCAGAAGTTGTTAAAAGATGTACAGTAAGCACATATACGCTTCATTTACACAAAGATATCAGATAGGAATGAGCTCAAATCAACTTTTTCAATTAAGATGCCATCACTGTGAGGTACACTGAGTATTTGTGAATATGCATGTGCATTTAACAGAAAACAATATTATTAAGTACTATCAGCACAATGCAGAAAAGTATGCCATTAAAACAAGGGCGACATTTCTATCTCTGCGCTGCTGTCAATTGTTTCTACGTTATTGATAGAAACAGCACAAGCACATATATTCATATATTTTTAAAGCAGTCGCTGTGCTAGCAGGATAACGTAGCGTTAACTGCATTTCGAAACAAACATTTTCAATGTTATGTTGATCAATTATTCGTTTGTAAAGCCACAGCAGGTTCACTGAATGAACATTAACCTTACTGGAACAAGTAATGTTATCTGAAATGCTAACCACTGTTAGCTTTAAAACAAGTAAATAAAGATGCAAGTTACCACAACATCCTCAAAGATGCTCTGGAGCTGCGTCTCCATCGAAAGCGCCATGTTTGCAGCAACAAAAGGGCCAATTTTCAGCGAATCATCACACAAATCCACCAGCTTACTCCTCACAGTGAGCGCAGATGATGCTACCAACAAGCTAAATGCTAACAGACACCGGAATCAATGCGCCGTGAGACGCGCAACCGCAAAAACAGTCCGGAGACACATCAGAGGCAACGGCTGCAAAGGTTCCGCTTCATTTTGCCATCATAACGTGTAGCACTTATGTCTCTGTAAATATGATATGTGATAATTATAATGTACGGTTGATAACCTTCACAACAATCTACAATACTGCTTAAAATATATCTTTAAAAGTCTGCACTAGCTACTATACTGAATTGGGCACAATGACAGTGGAGCATGTTGTCCACCAGATGTCACTAATGAAGGGTGTTAATAAAATAAAAACACTTTCTGTTTCTGTTTTCTAATTGGCCTTGTCATGTTTTGTATATTGTATTTTTGTATATTAAGACGTGGTAAAGAACTGACTGACTCTGTGTAACTCTGAACCCTGACAGCTGTGGGCTACTGATGAAAACCCACTGTTGCAGGTTTTACTCACTTATGTTATCCAGATAACTCAGTAAACCTGCTTAAACCTGAAACAGGCCCGAGAAGAATTAACACGGCACTTAACAGGGCAATGTTGATGTTCCTCCAGGACTCATGTCTCAATTACAAATTAGCTAGCAATTAATGTTCGTTTAAAATGTAAAAAAAAGCAGTGCTGGAAAGTTGAAAGGTAAATTTACCCATCAAATTTTAATGTACTTGAACTTAACTTGAGCATTTCCAATTTATGTTACTACTTTATATCTGTATTATACACCACTACATTTCAGAGAAAATTAACTTTTTACTGCATTTATCTGACAGCTGTTTTTACCTTGCAGATTAAGATTTTACAAACAAAACATATAATGCACTTCAAAAATCTGTTTTTATAGCTTAAACTATTAGGCTATAAAGTATAAATAAAATATATAAAATTAGCAACCAGCTACAAATAATGCTTATATGCTGATTCATCAATAGTGATAATAATCCATTTGTACTTTTTATACTTTGTATTTGTGCTGGTGATGTGCTTTTACTTGAATACAATTTTCAATGCTTTGCTTGCATTGAAGTATTTTTACACTGTGGTAGTGCCACAGTAGTACTTCCACTGCTTAGTAAAAGGCTACTAGTTACAACAATAATGTGTATTGTATTTCTCTGTATTCTTCCTCTTTCCCGCACACACACACACACACACACACACACACACACACACACACGCACACACACACACACGCGTGGGCACACCTGTAATGCGCACAAACAAGTGAGGTCACATTCCTTCCTTATTCACGGAAACCTGTCGCAAGGTGTTTTTTCTACTCTCGCTGTAAATCAAAGCGGGTTTACCAGCTGGCTGTCACCGATATCCTTCCTTTCCGACGTTAACCTCCATTTTTGAGTTTCCTCCTTGAACATCTGTTTTTGTTTTATACTCGTGTGGAGAATCAGATCAGCGCTGTGCCGTGTGACAGGTGTGCAGTCGGGGTGGAGGAGCTGGGCAGCTGTCGGAGGTTGAACATGTTGGTCTTTCTTGTGAAAACGTGAGATGTGGACAGTTTTAAATTGTCTGATTCTTGGGGCTCTGTGCTGTACAGGTATGGCTGCATTATCAACTAACATTAAGAGTATAATTTATATAATAAAGTTTTTTCTGATTTTGCTATTCCCATGACTTCAAGGCACAATTACCACTAGGCTTAGTTTTAATGGTCAGCTATGTGTTTGTGTGTGTGTCTGTGTGGTAGAAATAGGGGACTAATCATTAAATTGGCAAGGGCCACGTGCTGCAGATTCATGAAATCAATAACTGACATGAATCTCACTGTGGATCTCTGTTTGCCCAGTTAGTTTTATGATGTGAATGCAAATGAAATGGGCCTATAATTAGGGCTGCAACTAACAATTATTTTTATTATCGAGTAAACTAACAATTATTATCTTGATTAATTGCTCACTTATGCAATATAATTATCGCTGACACTGTGGGTTGGTCCAAAGTTTAAGAAACAGTGGATAACAGCAGCAGCTTTCAGCTTATATGTGAAATATTAACAAGTAGTATTTTTGTAAATATTAGAGGAAGTTCAAGGGTTGGCTGCCTAGCTACCTAGACCAAGAAATAAACATGCTACAGTTTGTCTGAATAGTTAGTCTAATGACCAGCATGAGGCCTTATAGATGCTACCTTTTTCAATCTCAACCTTTCCATCTTTTTCTTCAGTCTCCTCATCTCCTCCCAGCCCCCCCATCAATGTCATCTTCACTTCGGTGAATCTGAGGAATGTGTTGCATTGGCTCCCGGGAAATGGCACACCAGATGACACACACTTTACAGTGCAGTATGCCATGTAAGCAAAGATTTTAGAGTTAATAATGAAACATTAATGAAAAATGAATTTAACAGAAGAAGTTTCAAATAAGTGAAGTTATTTCCTTATTGGTACATTAGTCATACTGTAACTACCTGGTTTATGTTTAAATTAGGAGATAGGAAGACAAACAAAAGACAACCGAAACTAGATCTGCAGTAACAAACAGCCCATAGAACCTGAAGTTTCTTGCCTGAGGGGGAATTGAACAAGAAGTTGTTTTAAGATTACACCTTCCACTCTTATTGTCCCAGACGTCACCCTCTGATCTGTGCGTGTTTACTTTGTCTTTCTCAGCTACGGGGACAGGGTCAAGGGCAGCAAAGGAAGAGTGGTTCACTGGAGGGCCATACGGCACTGTACAGAAATTGTGCGGAGCTGGTGTGATCTGACCAATGAGACGTGGGACCTGGAGCAGGGGTACTATGCCAGGGTCCGTGCTGTGGGCAGGAGAGCGTCGTCCAAATGGGCCATGACACGGAGGAGATTTGATCCAAAGACGGACAGTAAGTTAAAGTGACATTCTGTCTAAAAATGTGAGCTGGAGACACACAGAGGAAGACGGGACCAAAGACAGACAGTTGAGATGTCCTTACCTTTAATATTCAAGGAAATACACCACTCTTTTGGCTTAACTAGATGGTTAACTAGGTCAACCACTTTGCATTTTACTTACATTTTTAAAAATATCAACCACCATTTTTGTCTATCCCTGTTCACTATAGCAAGTTTTGGGCCTCCGCTCGTTTTTGTGGAAATAGAAAACAACAGTGCCATCATAAGTCTGACGGGACCAATGAGATATCCGCCCACCAACCAAACCCTAGGGGTTTCCATGGCAACATTCTACCCCCGGATGACCTACAACCTCTCCATCCACAATACATATCGTGACAAGAAGGTGAGTGAACATATATGGCTTGTCCCACCCTCCTGGCATGGACAGGGCGTTAAATCAAGCACACCTGAGGCTCCGCTATAAACTTGCAACAGTTAATTATGGTCTACTCTGTTTGTAGTACCATTTCCCAGTAGTCTCCAGTCTGTATAAATACCACCTGATGGAGTACAATACAGAGTACTGCTTCTCTGCAAAGACGAGATTCCTCTCCATGCCCGTCCAGTGCCAGTCCTCAGCGTGGCACTGCATAACCACACCTCAAGGTACAACTTTCATTGCCTTTGTGTGTTTGTGAAAGAGATTATTGTTTGACAGGTAGAAAAGAATGTGATGGAACACGATATTGAAGCGAAAGAGAGATTTAATTACTGTACACAATACATTGTAGACATAATACAATGATTTCTGATATGGCTTCAAGAATTTTCTTAACCTGATCCTTCACTTCAAGCACTAATAATATTTTTTTAAAAACTGCAACATTTTGTGCACTACACAGTACTTGTGTATCTTTAAACATGTATGTGTCTCCTGTCTTCCTCCAGATCCTGCGGTTGTCCAGCTGCAGAGGGTGGTTGTGGGTATTATTGTATCATCTGTATGCATGTGTATGCTTATGGTGGTTGGCTACTTTCTCTGTCACTACCTGATGGGGAAAGGACAGAAGAGCCCATATATCTTGGTAATGCAAACACACACACACACACGCTGACACATACTGGCAAATGATACAATCATACCTCACATCATTCATACAAAACAAACAAAACCACAGTAAGACCAATGACATCAATAAAATTTAAAAAAAAACATTACAGCTTATAAAACCAGGAAAATAATATTTTACCAGTATTGCATATTGGTTTTGCTTACAATCTCTTACTACCAAGATTAATAATAATACCTTGATATATAAGATATATCCTGGGATGGTGTAAGCTAACATGAAACATAGAGACATTCACATACACAAGACATAAGATTTCAGACATGTAATGTAAATATCAAACCTGTTTCAAAAGCTAACGGTCAATCTTTTCATACCACACTCCTTCCCCTCCAACCTCCAGGACCCACCTTCATTCCACTCTCCCCCTCTGACCTTCCCCCCTGAGAACCTCAAGCTCATCCTCATCACCGTCATCAAAGACGAGCTGCCGTCAGTCACCGACAGCATCATATCAAAGCATGCGTACCCCTTTAAGCGGCAGTTGCACATCGCGGATCCCCCGCCAATTTATGCCCCCCAGAGGTCTACAACACCCTCAGAGCCCGAGGAACTCTTGGATGATTTATCTGTTGAGTATGGAGTTGTTGGCATAGCTCCTAAGAACACTGATGGAGGAGAAGGGGAAGGAGGAGACTGGAGGTATGACGGAGAAGAAGATGGGAATAATCTGAGAGGTGAACACCAGAAACCAAGAGAGTGGAGGATTGAGGATGATCGCCCCGCTGGAGTTTACGCTTCTCAGACAACGTTCCCGCGGAAGTCAACCCACGCACACACACGCCCACAGACACACGCGCAGACAGAGGTGAGCACACTTGTGCAGGCGCATGCGTGGTCCCAGTTAAATCCAATGTTACTGACCCAAACTCAGGTATCGTTACAGTCGCTTCAGGGAGCAAGCAAGGGAGAGGTGGACAGAGAGAGGGAGGATAGAGAGCGTTCAGGTTTATTTGTGAACAGAAGCCCACAAACTGGCCTCTTCCACATCCCTTTAAATCTGTCAGCAGAGTGGGAAGGAGGGGTGGAAGGAAGAACAGACAGGAAGTTAGATGAAGGTGCGGGAGAAGGAAGTGAGAGTGAGAACGTACCCCTTCTCTGTGCTTATGCCTCTCAAAACATCAAACCCGTGCCCACCTCCCACACTGACCAATCACATTTCTTACCCGATGACGGCGTTCTGAGCCTGGCGTCAGCACAGGAGGAGGGGGAGGAGGAGGAGGAGGAAGGTTCTATTTGCATTAACTGGGATCCTGAAAGTAGGAAACTAGTGTTGCCAAAGATGGAGATGGCGTTCAACATGGAGGGAGGTTTGGATGGGTTACTGCAGGGAGAGAGAGGAAGAGAGGGCAGGATGGGAGGTGAGGAGGAGGTGAAGGCGATGAAGGGCGAGTTGAGGTTGGAAAGTGTGTTTGTCAGACAAGCGTCTGAGGAGGAGGCAGAGGCACAGAGAGGGGCGGAAACAGCATCGGAGGCGGACGATATTATGACTAAATGGAACTTAGTGATCTCAATGGATCAGTAGATATTCATCAAGACATTGTGACAAAAAAATTGCTCTTTGTCTGCATTTATCCATAAAAATCATGAAAGTAATGATAGAAAATCATGACTGATCATGATTCAGTTTCTTTAGAAGTCTTAGGAGCACTTTAATAGGGTTACTTTTATACCTCTGAATGTTGCTGCTTTATTATTATCACAACTTACGGTTTATTATTGTAAAAATCACACTAATCAATGTGAATCACGCACACACATAATCACACATTTTCATCTATGAAGCACATTATCATACAGCGCCAAGGGAGGGGTGTTCGCCTTAGTTTTGAGCAAATATATCCTTTGGGATGTCGTGTATTAATCAACATATTTATTTATGCTTGATACGAAGTTCCTCTGAGAGATTAGTGTCATCTTATAGCAAAATATTTCTCGTGATGAGGGTGCAGTCTGCCAGGATGTTAACACCATGCTTTAAGTTTGTTTAATGACCATGAAAACAGTGGTAATGTAAGCCATGTACTGTATGCCATAGTCACATCTTAACCCAACAAAGCACTAACAGATTATTCACGGATGTGATAACATATCCGTGTTTGCTTGACAACTTTGTCCAGTAGTAGCAGTTGTGGGCAGTTTTGGTTTTGTTTTAGCATCAGTTAGCTCCAGGTGAATCTGTTGTTTTATGATGAATGTGTTGATATATAGACAAATAGCACTTTTCTCTATTCTTTTTTTACTTTAATATGGAGTTTTTATTAACAATAAAGCTGCCTAACCTACAGAATGTATCAATATTATCAGTGCCTTTGTACTGACAATGAATCTGTGAACATTAAACAGCAATCAGTCGTTTGTTTATTTTCTGAAACTTGCAAACAAAGTGTCTGCAGCACAAAATTAATAGCAATAGATTAATTTTGTTTATCGGACTTTGCTGCTGTCGCTTCTGCATTCCACGACCGCTTAAAGTAATAATTTTAAAATATGTAATTGTTAAAGTACAGTAGACACTTCCAGTTGCACGTTTGTACCCTTGTTTGTTATTCAGAAGAATGCTACATAAATAATGTTCCATTATGTAATAATGAAGGAAATCAATAAACGTTGTTCCTCTTTCTAATTCTATTTGTTTTGTCCTTCCTGTGTGAAGGAAGCTGTTATGATATATACTATATGTAACTTCAAGATAATAACTGCGCTCCACCCAGCAGTTATCAGCATTGTGCTCGTTCATGTTCTCATCTGGGGAATTTCTGCGAGTAACTTACCATAAAATCTCTTCCTGTAGACTGGTAACCTGCGTGTATTGTAAACCACAGTAAAAGGGGATTATGAAACAATCAAAGGGGCTAAAGGTATATTTAGTTTCAGATTCATGTATCTACACAACTCAGGTTATCTGAGATGATCTCTGTTTGACTCTGTGCATGATGTCGTATCCATTTTGTTGAAATGGTTTCACTTCTTTCTCTTGGAAATAATAATACTGTGATATTTTTGTCATAGTTTTGTATGTTGCAAGACATAATTATTGTATATTCAAAATAAAGAATAAAGTAAATGTGTTAAATCTATTCTGCTCTGATATATAATGTAACAGATACAGATTTTTACACTTTAGGTTTTAGTGTCTTTTACATAACTTGTGTCCACATACTTAAGTATATGTCTTGTACCTTTATTATAAGGTTTCTACCACTATAGGTTCACAGTTAATAAAATTTAAAGATTTAAATTTTGATAGGCTGAATATTTATACACTGCTAATCTTGAGAAAGTGATGTAAGTGTTGGAAAGGTGTAAAACGTCTGAATTGCTTTATTCATTTAAATAAAGTTTAAACTAAAAACTAAACGTAGACTTCAGGATATATAATCAAGGAAAAATTAGAATTAAAATAAATATTGGATCATGGTCAGGATATACCTTCAGAGACTGTTCTGGATGTGTCAAAGACAATCAGTAACCTGGATAATGTTAGACTCATACAGGGATATGAATAACCAGGTTATGTTTCATATCATATTCTGATCATGATTAAAACAGAATAAGATAATAAGACACAACAGGGACTAGTGTGCATGTACATTTAAGCCTACTAATTGACATAATGTTGATGGCATGACACAGAACAGAGGTTTATTGAATTTGAGTAATGTTGCATTTAATTTAATTTAATATAATAAAGAATTATAAAATTATTAAAATTGTCATAAAATGTTTGTGCAATTGAAAGATCAATTCCCTCAGAGACCCCAGGGGATGTCTCATCTCAAACATTTGTAATTCAATACAAAGGTGAAGGGAAAGAATATTGTGAGGATAATTATGGGAGACTGATACGAATGACCTACTTCACCTGGAGAGTTGCACCGAGGTGTTTTGAGGAAATAAAAATATAAACTGGAGGTTTGGGCTGCTGAGAAAGAAAAGCATACAGGTTGAGATGCAAATAGAGATAATAATATTCTTTTATTAAATACTAGTTAATATAGCATTCAAATGTTTTAACAGTTCAAAATTTTTCTTTTTAAATATAGAACAGTTTTAACAAACCAGCTCCACTAAAGCAACAGAAAAGGAGGAAACACAACAACAAAAGTCACGAGATGCTTTAAAAGGACATTTGCCTTCTTTTATATTTTATATTTTTCAACCAACGTGTGTCAGGACTCCAGTGAAGAGCAAAATGTAACCGCTGTTTTTAAGAGGTTGATTCCTGCTTGTTTACACCAATTATTTCAAGTAGGGTGAAGTCAGGTAATTTGGGAAAGGGACAAAAAATTAAGCTAAAATGGGACATTTCTCTGAAGTGAAATTGGCATGTTTCCAGGCTACCAGGTGCCATAAAATCATGAGTTAGGTAATTTGGGATATTTTGGGTAGATTACCATGAAAACCACCTAAAATTCTGAAGGCTACCTTTTTTACCCGAACACATTAGGTAAAATAGGACAAAAATTAAGCTAAAATGGGACAATTTTCTGTGAAGTGAAACCGGCATGTTTCAAGAATACCAGGTGCCATAAAATCATGAGTTACTATGCTAGCCTACACTGAACTGATAAATGGATTTAACCATAAAAAACACACAAACATGAAATTGTTCTCCAATTAAGCTGAATTGTTTGCTGTCCTTTTTAACCATCAGTGACTGTCCCATTTTACTTGAACACATCATCAGAGTGAGGTAGGGGTTCTTGATGTGTTTGAGGGTCCAAAGTTTCTAAAGTTTTTTACTTTAACATATTTACAACATATATTTTTTTATAGAAATATAGCAAAGATCCATAACAAGTTCTGAAAGTAACAGTTAATGTAGTCTGCAGAATTTTAGGCGGTTTTCTTGGTAATCTACCAAAAAGTGTCCCAAATGACCTGATTTCACCCTATTTTTCCTAATTAAATAATATAAAAATATAAAAACATTCAATGTAATTGAAGAAATTCAAATAAGAACTTATTTTGTGGTATTTGAGTTACACTATAGCGACCTCAATCCACTTTGTTTCAGTAACTGAGTGACCACTGGCTGGCAGCAGAGACACGTGGAGATGAGAGGAGTGGTGTGGGGAGAAATGTAGTCTTTGCTGTTTCTGTTCTTTCTGTTTATTCCATTCACAGTTAATTGACATTCTTTGTGTCTTAGCATTATTTGTGTTTGTGTGTCTGTATTTGTGATGTTTGTAGATGGACGGATCAAACAGGGATTCCACAGTGATATCTTCAGAGATTGGAAATGGGATGTAAAATCAAAGAATAAGCCGGTTAGAAAAATCAATAAGTGTGAAAGTGCTTTTGTCATTTTTTAAAATTTTTGGATTATCATATTCAAAAGTGCTGTCATTCATTTCTATGCTGTGCTTTTATTACCAGCATGTTTACATATTTAAGCTTTGCGTTTTCTGAGAATACATCCTGTCCGTCTGTTAAAGAGGAAAATGTTTAACAAAACAATATTTACTGCCTCTCTCTTCACATCCTCTCCTCATCCTGGCACTTGACCGGTTGAGATAACAGACGCTCATTCATCAAGTGATACAGTGTTCTCACCGTTGTATTGAGTGTTTTGGCTCTCCGGGACGGCGACCCTGCCTGCAGGAAAAAATGCTAAACTGTTAAGCAAACAGAACACAAACAATTACAAATTAAGACAATTACAGCACAACATGTGCATATATCAGACTGTAAATGTCTGAGTAAAAGGAGACTTACAACACAAATGGAGCAGGAATTGATGGTGGGAAGTGATTCAGATGTGATTCTGGATCTAATGACACACATTCAAGAAAACAGGAAAAAACTACAGAAACATTTGAATAAATTGAATGAATGAAAATGGCTACAATTAATATTTGAGGATAACTAAGTTTATTCCATATTTTTGCGTCACTAACATGTAAAACACAGTGAAACATAAATTTAGTGGTATTAAAACATCTCATATGGGGAATTATAATTAACTGCAAGTCTCCTATTTACACAGAATTACAGAATGTAAAGTGGCTCAGTTCTTTACAGACAAACTGACCTCAATCACAAACAATAATCAAAAAACTGGGGCTTCCCAAAACTACTACTTTGCAGCTTAGAGACAGACTGTGAACTCAAGTTATGCATTGATGAGACTAATTCTATCTATTTTCTAAAGGAAAGCCATGGTTGAAACAGTTGTAGACACTACAATCCATCACACAATCAGTAACAATTATACAAATGTCCAAATACAAAAACACACAAAAAAGAAAATACAATTATCTTGTATTTTTGGAGAGAAAGCACGTTGTTCAGTCGGCCTTTTCTCTAAAGATTGCGAACACAAACCGGGCAGCTTTATACCTCTCCAGAAGCAAAGTTAAAAACAGTCCGGTCCCTAACGTTACACCTTCTTACAAACAAGTATGGTCATGGGATGATCCCACAGAGACATAATGGTCAGTCAATGACTTCAAACAAGGACATCCTTCAAACTTAGCTCGTCTAGGTAGCTCATGATCCACAGTTTCTAAGACAATAGGCTTAAAGCAAAGATATCTCTATCTAACCCCAGAGGTAACAACACTCAGATAGAAACAAGTTCAAGACCACAGTGTCACAGTGACATTACATTACATCACATTGAATTGAGAACAAGCATTGACCTCTTAGTTTGAAAACAACAATTGTACCATATATAATATATACAAGAAATACATCAAATGATAACCACTATTTAAATCTCTCTCACAACGACAGGCTAATGTAAGATAGAAGTTGTACTAGTATAAACCTAAATTTGCAACTCAGCATTAAAAGGCCATACGTGGTCCTCACATTAATGCAAAATGTTTAAAAAGTATAGTATTCAAAGTGTTACATGAAACTAACTGTAATCAATCACAGTCAGTAAGAATAATAGTGATGACTGCCTGACCGAATGAGATCTGCTGTCTACAGCTGCGTCAGTCTGGTGCCTGTTCCCCCTGAAAAACATAAAGTTCCTTGATAACGTATCAGAGAATTACTCATTCAGACAACTCTTACGTAATAGTGATGAAAACTTAGTTCCTGCACGTCGTGCACGCAGACTTCCACACACATGTATGCACACACGTGAAATATCCAAATATACCATATTTGGCATTACTGGTAGAGAAGGAGGTTTTAAGACTGTTTTATAGAAATGTGTTGTTTGTTTAGCACAAGTTGCTATGTAAGAATGTCGGATGTCCTCTGTGTGCCGTGACTTGTCAAAGAATCAAGAAGGAATCAATCAAAGCTTGACATTTTTTTCTAAATGTCTCACAGAACAATACAGTAAAGGTTAACTGCAGGGTCTTTCATGTGGAAAAAACACAACACATACAGGAAATATCAGATCACAACAGTGTGATATGTTGTGTTATCAAACTGTATAACAAGAATGTGAAATATTGTTTCTTTCTCAGAGATATCTCCATACCGGCTGTTACGTAGCTGATACCTCTGACGGAAGCTCATGTGAACAAGTATAAAGGGTCACGGGTGTTATTTTGAGATACTGAGGGTTACTTTGTGAAATTTCTGGTTTTTCCACCCAAAAAAAGTTCAAGTACCTCTTAAAATTATTCTTTAAAATTCAGAATCTTCAAAAGTTTAACTGCTGGACACAAGATCTTCACTCTCGCTGTTACATATCGGATTGAGAAACTTTCCCTCTTCAGCAGACGGATGTGAAAACATTTTTCTAAGTAACTTCGTAACAGCGTTATCAGTTTAGTTATATTAATTCTCGTTCAAAAGGCGGTGTGTGTTTCCTGGTCTTCAAACAGCAATTCTTGTCTTTCTAAAGGTCAAAGGTCAGGCTTGTGTGGCATGGGTCAGGGAAGCCACAGCAGGATAGTTGAAAAATGACAACTTGAGGTTAACATATATATAGAATTCAGAAAAAATGGGCTGGTCAGTGCAGTGTGCGTGTGTTCACACGGTTGTATGTATGTTGTTTTTTTTTACAGGATGTTCAACTCCTCCATGGCCTCCGTTTTAGTCAGGAAGAGGTTCAAGGTATGGCCAACAGGATTCGGACCTAGTTTAACACTCGTTCAGGCACAGGATGCAAACATGACAGAGACAGTTGACCTAACGTGAAATGTCATTCATTGTCTTTTTTTCTAAGCAGTTTTTATCAGGATCGAAGTCACCTACACTGCACTACAACACTGCGTAGAGCATATAGTGTTTATATAACTCTCTTATATATGTCATTGATGACATAAAGCACTAACAGTGACAACAAATCTTTAAGTAAGAAACTGTCCCACCTTCGATTATTCTTTAAATTTGTGTTTTGTTATCAGGTCACACTTGTCTCCATGGAAACAAACACACGGCAATTAACAGCACAGTGTCACCACTCAACCGACCTTGTGACTACTCCACCCTCAGGCGCACACACACACACACACACACGCACACACACTCTCATCCGTATTGAGTTGTGACTCAAGAGTCACATGCGAATGTGTCACTGCTTCAGCCAGGTGCAATCCCCCAGCAGAGAGACCTCGGGTTGGGTCGTCCGTTCCAGCAAACAAAACTGGCGGTTTTTACCAGTGGGAAGCTGGTGAGAGGTCACGTCCTTGTCGCTGCACGAGCTACTCTTATTGGTCAGTCGGGGCTGCAGCAGAGTGGGAAGGGATCTGTTTGAATTTCCCACAAGTTATGTCCTCCTGGTGAAGCTCATCGCTGGCAGGTGAAAAGAAGCAGCTGCCGACAATAACTGTCACAGAGGTTAGGACAGGTCGGTCAGTCTGCAGCCCTCCTCGGGTCAGCAGTGGGGTTACCAGTGGCAAAGAGCTGAGCAGTGCTTTGGAAATGAACAGAGCTGGAGTTACAAAAGTGAGGAAAAGGCAGAAAAAAACACAGCTTATAATTATTGTTGACTCACCTCTACCTGATATTACGCGACAAACATTTATATTTGACCAAGTTTGGTTGAGATTTTTGTTTTAAAACAAAAAAGGAGCATCTGCCTGAGACGATTTGCAATAAATAAAGCAAAAAAACTTTATTACTTCACATAACTTCAACGATCATTTACTTATTTTCTATCACTTTATTAAGGATTAATGCCTTCTGAGATAAATATTTCTTATGATATCCTTATGTTGTATTGTGATGTTCTGTCTTTTAATGAGCTGGACCAATGACCTGTAACTGCATATAGTCAAAAACCCCCTCTGCTGATGAAGACACTGAGATGTGGCTGAAATCTCCCAGAAAAAGCTGGTAAGTGGACTTTGACCAAAAAAAAAATCTAATAATTACTAAGTAATAATAATACATAATTGCATTGTGACATTTTTCAAATTTTATCTTTATTTCTGTTTTTTTTCCTAACCTGTAGTTGCAGGATGATGTTACATGACGTGTGTGTGTGTGAGTACATCACCCCACACCCAATGTTCTGAAATACCAGTTCCTTTGTGTGTGGGTGTATACGGTTAATCCTGATGTATAGCTTCCTCATGCGTGCCTCTCCACCAGACAAACACACACATCCATCACACAGATTCACAGCACCCACACACACACACATGCCTTCATATATCACCGCTGACAGACGCCCAACATTTACAACCACTGACAAACCAGTTCAAGATATACCATGTTTCCTCCTGAAGAGATAACAACCAAAACCAACGTCTCAGCTGTCTCGGACTCTTTTTTTTTTTTTTTTTCTCTCTGACTCTCTCTCCCTCACTGTCTGTCTGTCTGCCTCTCGCTTGTCTATTTTTGGAGTCTCTCCATCGTACTGTCATTTTTCCTCAACTTGCAGGAAAGACGAAAACACTATACTTAAAAATAGTTGTCCCCCTCATATCTCTTAATTTTAGTTAATTTTGTCCTTTGTGTGATCTAGGGAGAGGTCCTGAACACTGACCACTATAATGAAGCATGCACACACACACACACACAACCCTAACATCAAAACATTACTGCCTATACATTCTCTAATCACTAGTATTAATTATTCTTCAGTTAAATCCATATGGTCAAATTAATGTTGGCCTTTAAGATGGATAAAACTAATGAGAAAGTTGCACAACTGATCTGCGCACGTCAAGAACGTGAATATTTACCATATACGATATATGATAGGATGTGTGCGAGGGTCAAGGTAGGACAGACAGGAAACGGCAGACAAGGACAGAACTTCCTGTGTGAGAGGAGAGAGTGCTGCATCTTCCCTGCATGTGGTGTGTGTGTGTGTGTTTAAGGGGTCTTTGAGTCACAGTCCAAGGGGATGCTGCTTTGACTTCCTGCCACACACACACACACACACCCATACATATACATAAAGAAGTCCCTAGATAATACAGTAATGTTTAACCCTAACCCAAGCTAATATCTCATGCTGTTTCCTGTCAACTACACTCACACATTCATACTGCTGTTAAAGGTTATCAACCTCCCTGAACTGATCACAAGATAAGGAAGAACGTCTTGAGAAATAACATGTAGGAATTAATTTTTCCTTATCACACTTCCACCCTATGTTTGATAAATTGAAGCTAAAAAAAAACGTGTTTTTTTATAATTTGGAGACTCTCTTGGGTTTATCTCATTATCTTGCTAAAAGCACGACCCAATGCTCCTCTGAAAAGGTCATCTACATGTCATGACTTGCACATTACAAACTGTTTAGGCGTCAGGGGTGAGTTTACTATAATTAGATGATTTACTCTACTAAACACAGATTATTCCAAACACAAACCAAACAAGTCAGTAAGTCGAGTAAATTCATCTTTATTATACTTTTGGACTGTTGTTTATGTTGACAGAAAAGCTGTGAAATACAGATTCAGCAAAGCATCTTAAAACAGACAAAATAACATAACGCCAGTGTTTCCACTTAAGTGTACTGTGTTTAGCAGTAGACAGGATTTCATGTTGCCATCCATCAGGGCATGAAAAAACTACTTTTGGAGAACTTTGTTTTTGCGGAGACGCAGCAGCTCCAACAAGCATCCTTTTGACATTTCCGTGTGTTGATCTGATCTGGCTCGACTATGAAATATGAGTTAGTGATGCATTAAGCGCTCCGGATCATGTGGATGATTTCCCAATCTGTGCTCGTGGAATGCAAGCAGTCTTCTTATGTACATTAGATTCACAGTAACAGCGCAGAGGCGCACAGGGAGGGACATGAAAGGGCCATAAACTGCAAATATTTCAGATAAGTCAATTCCGTAGCTTGAAATGGGTAAATACTGTCTCACTCATAACATACTCAACATTTCTTGTCATATTGGAATCCAAATTTAGTTAGTTTAGTGTTTCATCTAATAATAGTACATACTGGCAGATCGCTACAGTGATATATCAGAACAACACATTTATTACATGTATACAATTTAAATACATGACATGGAAAGCCAAATTTTCCTTCAAAAGCAAGAAGAAATAGTCGAAAAAGTGTTTGTTACCATCACAAAAACAGCTGTGTGATCACTCTCTGGACCGACAGGTTAGTTTACTTTCAAAAGGTGAACAATAACTGATTAATCAATTTTCAATTAATAACCCTCAAGAAAACTCCCAGCTCAGTAGCCCGTGTAATGCGTAAGACTTAATACATTTACGCTACAAATAATAACACTGATACATGTGGTCATATGCATACATACACACGTACATACAATAGTCGGGATGTGCCCACACAGAACCATGAAGATCTGAACATTCAACATTCAAAGTCCTATACAATAAACAATACCCATAATATAGTTTCATATTATAGTCACAGTATTTTCAAACAGGTTAATGAAATTCAGAAATGTTTAAAAAATAATAAAAGCACTTCTCCCCTGCTAGTTTCACATTGGAGAAACATCTCCTTCTCTGTTTTTTTTTTTTAAAAAAAAAAGGTCCTCTCAGTGTCCATCCAGGTGCTACAGTAAATGATGGTGATGTCATGAACTCCGACCGCAACACAAATATGAACATCAGCACATCACGTTACAAAATTTTAAAAGTTGATAACTGATTTAGGCCATTTTTATTTCTATGGTAATTGAAGGTGTTACACTACTAGAGCTCTTCCATTTTCTTCTATTACACTGTTCAATGTGTTTGGTGTTTGTGTGTGTGCTTGTGTTTGTGTATGTGTGTGTGTGTGTGTGCACTTCGTATTTCTGTGTATTCTCAAACCACCAGCCAGGAAGTCTTTGTAGTTGTTTAATATGCCGCCATGAAACAAAAGCCAGAATACTCAGCCGTGCCAGGAGACAGAAATAATCCAGGACCTTGGACTACAAGAGCTGTAAACTGTTTTCGGCTCTCATGAGGGATACTGTGGTTGAAATTAGTTTATTGATTAGATCAGATAATAATAGTTCCTATCATAGATAAAATTTTAATGGGGATAAACAGTTTATTTGCATATTTATATCACAGTCCTCCTTCTCCCAAAATGATCTGTCTGCTTTCTTCTCTTTCTTTTTGTTTTCACATTGTCGCATCTCTCCTATTTTCTTCTAATAGTTTAGATCAACTTATATTTTGTTCTATTGTAGTGTTTCTTGCTTTAGACTTTTTTTTAAAATTTGCTTATCCTTACTAATTACCATATCAGCTGTCCTAGCATCTCTAACATCCGTCCTACCTAACAACTCCCAGTATCTCAAATATAAATACAAAAGAGCACACTGGGCTAAAGACTTTGCTCTAATCGTACGACTCATCCAGATCCAGTTTTTCTACCCTGGTAAAAGACATTTCAGCACTTCAGAAATGTCGCATTTGAATCCATGAATCCATCAATGTTACTACAAATCAAATCCTGCAGAATTTTTTAAAAACTGTCAATCTTTGTCTTTTATATCACACAAAAGTTTGCAGCCAATGTGCTAACAGTTGCTTAGCATTTATTAATCAAATTTTTATTTGAATGTAACTTACTACTCCATTGTAATATTTGCCTCTTGAAGGTAATGAAAGTCTGCAGATGTCGGATAACAGAAATAGGGAGCTTGAAGGTTGGGAAAAGGGTCTTTCATGTTCAAATATCTTCTGCTTGTATTTGGACTTTTTCACTATAATGCTACAAGTAGTTTCCTACTTTAAAGGGGATATTTTTCTGTGGAGGGAGGTGGGGTGTACTTACATTTACTCAGGTATTTTCCTCTTGGAAGGAGGCACCAGGTGTGCTGGCAGATCTGACGGCAGTTCATGTCCCTCCAGTTTCACTTTGATCAGGTGATTGGCCAACGCAAACTCCTCATCGTCAAGCATCCCGTCCTTATCGATATCTGCCAGCTTCCAGATCTTTCCCAGCACTGTATTGGGCAGTTTTGACTTCACCATCTCCTTCTTGGCGTTGGCTCCCGTCACCTTCCCGTTGACGGGAGATAGTGTGTAGAAAATCTCGTCGTAAGCAGGTTTGTCGCGCGCAACGACCCACTCTGCTTCGTCGATGCCTTCGCCGGCTCCTTCGCCGTACCCGTGGCCGAACGGGCCGTCCAAAGTGCCGTCAAAGGCACCGCCCTTGACAACTGCGTTGGGGCGCTGGGTTTCCTCTTGGCGGACCAAGACCATCAAGCTAGCGATGTCGTTGGCTAGCATGTCATCCACTGCCTCCAGGAGTTTGGGCTTAATAGGCTGGAACTTGGTGAGATCCTGAGCTTGGAGTTGGTCCTGGTAGAGTAAGGCAGAAAACAAAACAACCACAAGTTTAGTTCTTATCTATCTAAACTTCTATCTATAATTCCTTTACTCTTACGTCTTTACCTGCATCTTCTTCAGATTTGGAAAATCTCCAGGTGATATCTGATGTTCTCTTTCGATGCGCTTGTAGATATCTCCCAGGCTGCTGATCAGTTCTTTCTTCTTGTTGTCCTTCCCAAACACAGAAGGCATCTCTTTCTTCAGCGAGCTGATGATGTAGGCTTGGACCTGCATTTGGAGATTGTAAGATGCTCATGTAGTCAACAGAAAATGTATTGTGATGGGGAGATAATGTCGGCCTGAAGTGTTTAACTTTTGACTTCTACTCAGTGTACAATGGATTTCTATTCAAACATGAAACATGTAGCCTATTAGGGATGGTTATATATTAAGAGGGAGACCTGTGACAAATGTGGTGGCAAAACTGTACCAACACTGAAATACCAGAAGAGCTCATTAGATCTATAAATTCTTTAAAATGTTTGGATCACAACATACAAACAGATCTGAGGTATCTGTGTTAACTGTCTGTTAAGCAGGCCAAAAGTAAAATTTCTTGCAGGTTTTCATTGTTGTCCTGTTCACAACTGTTACAATATTTTTTGGAAGACAAGCTTTTGATAAATGTCTCAAATGTAACATCATCAGAGTTGCAACATGGCCTCTGGGGACTCTTAACCCTCCTTTAACCAGATTAGTCATAAAGTAAATCTCTCAGATTACCTTTTTGACATTTGTTTTTAATATTCAACTCAAACTTAATATTGTAAAAGTAATGGAAAAACCCATATTTGTTATGTTGCTGTGGTGATGTGTGTGTGTGTGTGTGTGTGTGTGTGTGTGTGTGTGTGTGTTTCCCTGAATCCACCACATGTCCTTGAAGCTCATCACAAAACACACACACACCCTATCGGCTGTCAAACAGGAAAACTGCACTCAATTCTCAGTTTGTTAAACCTGTGTGAATGTTTGAGTGTGTGCACATGTACATCCTCTGTGTATTTACTCCAACTGTGACAGGCAGCGAGCTGTCTGTTGCCTCTCATACCTGACTTCCTGTCTGTAGAGGGAACAGGAAATAATTCACTCAGAGGAGAGTAACCTCATTCGTCTGGTTCTGTGAGAGTGGCAAGCTTTTTCTGTCAAGGTTAACAGCTGGTTGGGGTGGGAAGAGTGAACAAGTGATGGGGAAGAATAAATAGGAAATGCGCAACATACTGTCGCGACAGGAGTCCAATTATTTTTGCTATTTATAAATGTCTAAAAATAAAAAAGCTCAGCACTTACTGTCATCCCAAAACACTCAAGCTTGGCTTCAGTTCAACCAAATTAAATGTAAACAAACACGTTTAATGCAGGAAGGATTTTTTTTAACCTTCAGTTAAAAAAATAACTGGGAATAATAAAATAAAAAATAATATAAAATTGTAAATTCATTCATGTTTGTCCAAATGGCTTTAATATGAAATGGGTACCAAACTGATTCTACTGTAGAACAAAGAAATGTTAGTTACAGATAAGCAGCAGTGCTTATTATATCCATCATCAATAACATCCACAGACAACAAGTTACTGTATTTCGCTACAGCCATGCCATTCCATCGCTGGGTGGGTGGGTGGGTATTTTTATTTCCTGTGTACCTTACCTTGGCTAGTCTGGCCCTCTTGATCAGATCATTGAGTTTTCTAAGCGCTGCATTCCTCGGTAAAGACTGAATGTCCTTAAATAAATCCTGTTCCTCCGCTTCAAACAGCTTCCTGTTGTCAGGAATCAACAGAGGGTGGGACCAAAATGAGCCGATGTAGACACGAATCACCTGCCAGTGAGGAGACAGAGAGGGGATCAGCAGCTGGTGAGACCAAAACAATATACTGTACATAAAAATGTACAAAAGGTGAGTATGTTTGTACATTTTTTAACTTTTTTTTTGACTATTTACGGCAATGAGTCACTAACCTCATCAGGTTTCTGGTAACTAACCAATAAAAACATACACTTATTGTAGTGGTGTGCCGGCTCGTAGGCAGACATCAAAACAAATGTGAAAGCCAGACACTCATAACACTGATGCACTTTCAACAAATGACGATCAACGTTTCGGTAAACTGCTTCCCTCAGGATAAAATCCTGCAGTTAGGTGCTACAAATCAGGGCAGTCAGAGGCTAATCTTATGTCGCGTTCATGTCATATCGGAGTTACCGTAATTACGAGTTTCCGACTTGTAAATGGTGTTCATATCAATCTCCAAGTCGTAATTATGAGTGGGAAACCGGGATACCTGACTTAGCACCTAATAATGCCTCAAAACCAAGCAAATATGGACACCTTATGTCAGCCGCAGTCCATCGTTTAATGTAATTAAACCTAAATTTAATGGATATAATGTTATTTTGCCAATGCACAGTATTTTAAACCCTCATATGACCAACTTGGTTATCATAAAACATTCCCGACGTGCTCACAAGTCCTTAACATGGGAGTCTTTCCGATCCTTCCCATCCATCTGACATAGCGTGACGCGGCATAGGGGAAGCCTGAGACCAAACACAAGTCCACATAAATCAAGAAATTAACCAGTACAGACCAGAAAAATAAATAAAGCCACCTTTTGGCTGGAGCAGTGTCTTTAAAAATCAATGAGGAGTAAATGGTGCTTCTGTAGATTGAATTCTACTTTGCTACTAATGGTGCTTTTAAAAAGCAGTTGGTAGGAACATGTGGCCACTGAATTGGTCTCCAAGAAAACTCCCAACTTCTGATGTAAAATGTCTTTCTATGTGTTTCTTTATGGCAATCCTACAAAATGAAGATATTATTGCGTAAAGAAGAGTACATTTGGGGGCATTTGCTTGACTAACAGGTTTTAAGCGGTCATTGCACTCAGCTGTGGTATTTCCAGACCTCATCACAGAGACTAAGTTTACCGTACCTCAGGGGTGTTGACTATTTTCCCCAGTGACCACATCAGGGCACCGTACACTCTCATCAACTGCTGCGTCTCTATCTGGTCAGCCTTGTTCAGCACAACCCTGAAGAAAACAGAACAGTGTTAATGTTGCTTGTTTTGTGTTCCAATTTTTCTGTTTGCTTTGGTTATTAAAATGTCTCTCAATCAATCTTACAGTACCTGATCTTGTCTTCATGGTTCTTCAGGGCCTTTATCACCTCGGAAAACTCATCAGAAATGTCCAGTTTGTGGGCGTCAAATAGTAAAATGATCCTGTCCACACGCTCTGCAAACCACTCCAAGACGGCCGCAAAGTCATAGCCTGTGAGGAGGAGGAGGAGGAGGAGGAGAAGGAGGAGGAGGAAATGGGTGTGAAATAAAAGGTGGAATAAAGATTTCAGATGAGATGATGGGAAAGTTGAGATAAAAAGAGAATGTAAGAAAAAAAAAAAAAGATGATGTATCACTGTATCTATCATCTCTTTGTTCCCATCCCATACTGGTGTCAAAATAGCAATAAGGAGCGGCATTTGAATTAAAGGTTCAGACAATTCAAGTACGGGACAGTCGAGTGTGTTCTTGTGCTGATGATTAACGCCATCTATAATCCAAGAATCATCGAACCTCAACTGTGATGTTGCAATATTCTGCAAAATGAACCACTAGAATAGCTTCAGGTCACAGAGGAGGCAATGCGAAGGACGCCCATATTACAACATGTTGAGAGAAAAGAATGTGTTTACAGATGGAGGCAGTCCTGCCAAGGTCCAAACTAAGTGGCTTTTTAAAAGTAAACAATGAGGAGAGAAAGCCACAAACTCCGTAAGCATTTGGATGGTAAAACATTGATTTTTCATTATCTATTTATTTAGCTACATTAATAAACAGATTTGAGCTTTTTATGCCATACAAGTGCAATGTCATCATGACCTTGTGAATGAATGAAGACAGGCATGGATGTATATATGAGTGAATTAATTAAAGAATGCTTGAATGAAGGAATTAATGACCGAGTCTGTCAGCAGAAGCACATCACTGACTGCTTTGACTTTCTGTCCCACTCAAGGACAAAACCTCGCTCTCACCTGCAGAAATTCCACAGAATATGAGAGGAGAACAAAGAAAGGACAGAAGGAAGGATTAGTGTGCTTACATGTCCGACCGACACTGAAGGACACAGACTCAAAGGTAAACCTGTAAATATTATGAGATGGCAACTAGGAGGCATCTGCTGTCAGTTGGCAGTAGGTACTATAGTAGTTTAATGTTAATTCAGTGAGTGTCAGATGGATTTTCTGGAGAGCTATGAATGTGTAACATTTTCTCCCTTTATATTACATAACAATATCCCATTTGAATATTGCTATCACACAAATCTGACCCAGTCTGGTCCACCCTCAAGACTCTCAGTATACAGACATAGCTGTGAAAAAAATCACCCTTTTTACTTGCTATACCGCTGATATTGCCACTGTAGCTGCACTGCTGCTCTTGGCAGTAGAAGAAGAGTTATGAATTTCCTGGATGCACTAAGGGTGTTAATGTTGTGGAACCCCAAGATTCTGATATTTGAGCTATAATGCTAATTCAAGGCTCCTTTACCTATTATGATGAATCATGACAAAAGGCAATGGCAGAAATTAGAGGTGGAATGTGAATAATTCTTTACTGGAATCGAGCAAAAGTTCAGCAGCAGTGACAATAAGTATGTAAAAACAACGAAAATCTGTTTTAGCGGCCTTCCAGTACTGCATGATCACAGCTGAGAGGAGAGACAGAGGGCACGCTGCTGCTTGAGCAAAGCTACAGAGGGTTAATTGAGACAGATACCTTGATATTTTGAATTCAATAAGAAAATTGAATTTAGTGGATTCGGTCTTCACACACTTTTCACATGGTATGGGGGGGGGGGGGGGGGGGGGGCAAGACTGCAATTTTCATTACTTTGCACGACTTCAGCTTTTTTTTTTTTTTTTATGTGTAAAAGTGGACATTTTGGTGTGATGGTAGCAGAAGAAGAAAGGTGAGGGACGAAACAAGCCGGACAAGGGGAAATTCCTCTGATGGTGGCAGAAGAGGAAAGGACCATCACAGTTAGTAGCAATCTTCTGGGGACAATTAGTACCACATCTAATGGCAATGTAGAAATTGTTGTCACTATCATTAGGCCTTGTCGTTAATGTATGCTAGTTTGTCAGATTGTCAATTAGTTTCCTCCTCATAAAATATCCTTGTAAAGAAAGACTAATATGCATTTTTTCCCAAACCATGTGGCCAGATTCTGATGAAGAACATGTTAACAGTCCACAAATTCTTCAAAGTCAAGATATCGCTTTGTTTTGCCTTTTTGCAGCTAGTTGATGCCCACGTTTATGATTACAGTACCTCCATAAAGACATCTACGTAGGCAGCTATAGCCTGAAAACTCCTCATCTGGACACACACACACACACAAATAAATAGAGACATGGATGTAACAACGCAGAAATTAAAGAAATGAATGATAGTTTCAAGAATGAGACACAACATACAAATATCATACGCACAAATAAGACATGAAAACACGTACATGACATGCAATAAACGCATGGATGGAAATGGCTGAAAAGAAAATGAAGATGAGCACACACTCAAACAAAAACTTCACTCTGTCCTTAGAGAAAACACAGCTGTGCTGAGTCAGCGGAGGTGAAGTATGTTTTTTAATATCAAACAGACAACGGCGGGGTCACACCTCGCTGTGCTGTTTGTTTGGTTTGACAGCACGTTCACGGGACACTTTGGCCCGAAACAAATAGAAAAGCAGAGAAGAGCCGATGTGGGTCCGTTTCAATTAAACGACTTCCAAATGTAAACAAAATCTGAAATTCTGCTGGTGCTGACAAGAGCGTTCATTCTCAGTTGTTTCCCAACAGAGAAGCTGCAGTCAACAAACTTCTCATGACAAACATTTTTCCAAAATCCAGACCCAACCCTGCTATGAAGTAATGTGCTGAACCCAGTGACCAGGATTTGTTCCTTGTTCTTCTTGTTGTTTCTTGTTCCTTTAAAGCACCTTGAATTTCATGATACTGTCCTTGCACAACTTTTTTTTGGAACAACAGAGGAAACACTGCCTTGAGTGGGGAGAAAATATGAATTATAAAAACCTCATTATGAAAAATAGGAATGTTGATACAGTTAAAAACTGTTTATTATCATTCATGAATTTTGTGTTTCATTGCCCTTTACGCCCGAACTGACACAAAATCACATCACAAGAAAACTGTTTGAGTGTTTGAGAATTCTACATAAACAAATCAAGATGAGCCAAATGCAAAAATATTTTTTTTACTGGACCAGGATCTGCTCTGAATGCAATCAAACCCCATGTTATGTTACTGTATATTGATTAAACTACCATTACAAGAATGTATCCACATCCATGCTGCATTTTTCTTTTATGATACTGTGATTTGTGCATTCAGTGATTAATTCAGTCAACAGAGAAATTAAAGTGGGCCTTACTCGGCATAAGCAACCATCAACAAGTGCAAAATTAACATCTGTGGTTCTAACAGAGAACAAACAGAACAGAAGACAGACTGAGAGAAAGGCAGAAGAAAAAACTGAAAGAAAGTCAAAGATGGATGGTGTAAGAAAGAGCGGGTGAATGTGGGAAAGAGTAAAGTACGGCTGTCTTTAATTATCCCAGCGCTTTTGTTTAAGTCAGACGTTGGTATGGCAATGCCACCATTGAGCTTTGGGAATGCCAGCCATCAGACACATATCAGCCTGTAAGAAGAAAGCTGTGGAGAGAAGTCCTGTTTGCAGTTTACACCTAAACTTCTCAGCTGCTCTGGGATAAGTACACTGTCGGTTCACTCGTTTCAAAAGTATCATTAAGAATCACACAGCTTTATCTGACAGCTTATTTTTGTGTGCATAAATATGATGAGATCAGTAAAAAGTGTCATTATCAAATTAAACAGCCCTAAAATTTAATTGGTCCTTAACATGCAGTCTTTCCAAAATTATCAAAACAACAGAAAAAGAGTTTCTTTGTTACCTGAAATGATAAATATCTCACATACAGTATATCCAGTGATGCTGGGATGTCTCCAGAATGTTGATGACACTTAACAGTAATGTTGCAACCAATAAGATGTCAATGAATGTGTTTTTGCAATAGAGCCACTATGGAATCACCAAAGAATGAAGTGTGATCAAGGGAAAATCTGCCATGTTTTTTTTAAACGGTACTTCTGCATTATGTTCTGTTCAGCGCAGAGTTTGAATAAAGTTATTCCAACTTTCAACAACATATGTGACTGTTAGTCCTCTTAAATCTGCAGCTTTGTTTGTTAACATAGTGTGAAGATTTCAGTGCATGAGAGGGCAAACACACATTGTGTTTTTCATGTTTTAAATTCAATACAAAACAATACAAAACTTCGGGCATGTGTGTGTGTGTGAGAGCTTTCAAAGCTCATCTTTTTGTTGCCGCTTCCTGTTCTTTGAAATGAATGAAGCATAATCCTCCTGATAGCTAAAAGCTAAAATAAACACACAGAAATGCTGACATTGTAGTTCAGACTTCAGTGGGACTCGGGGGAGCTGCAGCTGAATGGGTCCAGTGAACAAACACATACACACACACACGCACTAACACAAACAGAGGAAGATAAAAGTGTGAGATAAGACTGTGTTTTACCTCGACTGATTCTCTGTTTCTCCCCTGACAGAATCCCTGGTGTGTCAATCACGCTGATGCTTTCCAGCACTGGGTTAGGCAGTTGGGCACACACGAATCTGCACACACACACACACGAGAGGAGAGGAGAGGAGAGGAGAGGAGAGAGGAGAAGAGAGGAGAAGAGTCAGGACAGAAGTGTAAAATGTTTTAACAACAAACATTATCCAACACTAGACATTTCCTTGTCCCTCTTTCCTCTTCCTCCTCTATCTCTCGCTCTCTTCTTCCAGCTGTATAAATACGAACAGCGGTCATCCTCACTGTGAAGCTCTCTAATCCCCACTGACAATCAGCGTTTCTTCTGTCTCCTTTCAGCAGTGGTGGGCCCTCACAGCGAGGACACTACAGCAAGAGCAAATGAAAGAGTTTTTGGCAGTTTTCCTTTTCCAGAAGGATGACTCTGCAAAGATGACTGGCTGGCTCTCACACACACACACACACAGAGCCATTAACAGAGGAAAGCCTGACCAGTGAGCAGAGGGAAATTCAATCACACAGGAATGTAGAGCTGCAGTGTGGATTCTCTCGCTCTCTCTCTTTCTTCCTCAGTCTTTCCAACTATGTTTACATACTTCACCTTGGTATACAACATTTATTCTTTTCAGGACGCACACCTGCGGAGACATTTGACAGCATCTGCCATCAGAGCACTTCAGCTAGCACTTTGCGAACACGTCTAAGTTTGTGTGTGTGTGTGTGTGTGTGTGAGCGTCTACCTGTTGAGGAATGCGTTTCCAAATGCGTTCAGCTTTCTGAAAGGCTTCTTGGGGTCGACCACTAAGGCATTGCCGGGGATGACTCCTTCTGTGTCGCCGTGCATCACCGCGATGAAGGAATCCGTGGTGGGTTCGGGGCCAATCCGCATTCCGGGAAAATCCTGCTCCAACAGGTAGCTGTAGGAGAGATAGCGAGACGTGGCGTTAAACAAAACAAGAGACTAGATGTCTTCGATAAATTATACAGCATGTAAGAATAAATCAACCATACATAAGCACCTTTTTGGAATGTCAGAATAATCCCTAAAGAAGATGCTATCTGAGGCACTGAACAATAGTGTAGAGGCATCTGTTTTTTAAGTATTTGCCAGGGCTATAATGACAGAGAATGTGTATGATTTCTCCATCCATGTGTTACTGAATCAACAAGAAGTAATTCTCCATGTCCACAACTGCTTGCATGTTGTTTAAAAGGCCTTCTATCAGTTTTATCATTCGCATCACTTGACTGAATCCCTACAATCATCTGTAGACAGTAGGACAGATGCTGCATGCCTATCCAGAGTGATTATGCTGACAGGAAATTGGTCTGGATGGTAAGACGCAATTCAAGAATCGCCAGGTCTGCCTTGAATTACATGCTGCTAGAACAAAGATTAAGAGAGTTTGGCATCACATGTGCTGGATGGCTGCCGTTCGCAAAAAAAAGAATCACCTGCTCCAAAATCAACAAATATTAGTTCGACTAAAGATGCTGATCACACGGAGCAAATAAAAAGCCTTTTTGAAGTAGAGTTTTGTGGTCAGGTGAGACCAAGATAACGGTAATTTTCCAGATGTGGAGTTAAATGTCAAAAAAATGATGACGGGTGAGATATTCATCACCAAGAGCACAGTGGCTATTTTCAGGAATGATGATGATGGTGTACTCTGGGACTGACAAAGTAATGATAAATCAGAAAGATTAAATCAATATTATTCAGCAATGTGGACACAATTAAGTGTTCTTAAAAAGGACAATGACTCTAAAACGCATGTCAACAAGACTCACTGCTCTGTAAGGTCGTGCACAGTGGTGTTTAGGGCTAAATGCTAACGTCAGCATGCTCACAATGAGAATGCTAACATGCTGATGTTTAGCAGGTATACTGTTTACAATGTTCATCGTCTTAGTTTAGAGTGTTAGCATGCTAACATCCGCTAATTAGCACGTACAAACAGAGCCACGCCACTATCCTTTCAATGGCTAAATAAGGCTAAAATGGGAAGCTAAATTCTGAGCACATAGAGAATATGCAGACTGGACTAAGAAGACATATCTGTGCAAGAATTTGGTTGAGCTCCACCTATTCTGACGAGGTGAATAGTTAAATATACTACCATGTCGGGGGCTTGTTTGCTCACTGATGATAAGAAACAGCTGACTGAGGTGAGAAAGGTTAAAGATAGGCATCCAAACATTTGATTATATGCATGTGAGGTTCTGACTGAGCAGATTTTTCAGGAAAGCCCTCAATAGATTTCTCAGAGAACTCAAATTTGTTCATGTGTTTTACAGCAAACAAGTAATTTGTTCGATGTAAAACTGGTGTAAACTTTTGACCTCGTCTGCAACTGTTGCTATGACAGCACAGCTGACTTACAAGTCATATGTTTGAGGTGTGAAAGGTTGAATCCTCAACTGTTAATTCAGTGACAACACACGTTACAAATGAATATGAACAATATGAACTCAGGCCATAAAAAGAGATTTAGAAAAGAAGATTTACAGCTAAAAGGGCTATAAATTTTAAGTGTGAGTGTGGGATGTGTATGCATTTTAACTGCTAACAGATGTAAGGATGGTTCCCTCTTATACATCTTCACCCCACACACACACACACACACACACAGACACAGACACCTTCTCAGAGGAGCTAGCAGTGCCTGGTGGAGCCATCTCTCTGCACACGTGTCTGTGTAGTGTGAGTCCTCCTGTCTGTAGGGAGGTTGTACAGTGCATATGCACAACCATGTGCATCGACCAGATTATATGTTTGATAGCATGGGCATGTGTGTGTGTGTGTGTGTGTGTGTGAAATTCACATCCACATATCAGCTCACGTACACGCCGTTTCATTTATCACATTTGGTGCAGTTTGATTACAGTTTATTTCCTGTCAGGAAGGTAAAAACAGAACATTTGCACCCACAAGCTTCACCAATACACAACCTCAAAGTTACAGTTTAAAGGTTTAAAGTATTGAAGCATCTTTAAAGATCTACCCATGAGTAAAGAAAATAGACGATTACAAGAGCTGTGTGAAAAACATTTGTCACCATAACAGTTTTTGATTTTATGACATTACCAGAATGTGTCCGGAAACCTTTTTTTTTTTGATGATGATTTGCTCTTTGACAGCCCTAAAAAGTCAAATGTGGGACCAAGAGAAAAATCGATAAATTCAGCCCAAAAATGAAGACAAGCTCAGATTACTGACCTCTGAATGACTGCTAAGGTGGAGAGACTGTTTTACCCTCCATCACCATCTCATCTCTCCATCCATTTCCTCTTTCTTTTAGTTGCCTGACTCATATTATTTCACATTTCTAATTCACATCAAGCTAAATATGATTTTAGTAAATATCATTATTGGTAATTCTCCTGTTTAAATTAAATGGACAAATCTTCTCTTTTCTTTTTAATTATCATATCTATGCACATGTGCACCTGACAAAAGTACCTTTACTGCTTCCGAATCCAGAGTCCTGCATATGAAATGAAAGAGTTGCTGTGACTGCAGCAGCTCTGACCGAGGGTTACTCAGCATTTTGTACATTCTGCATCTTACTGTTACAATGCCAGTGGTGTAGGGTCAAGTTGCTGACTGGGGGAGGGGGGGGGGGGATGCTGTCATCGGTGAAGGACTGGTGAAGAGGAAGAGAGTAAGACAGACAGAGAGTAGTGAAGAGGAAGAGAGAGAAGGGATGTCTGCACTGTGCTGTCTTATAGCAGGAAGTCACTAACAGCATCCTCTCCCTGGCTTTCAAAGGCTTAACCTGCTAATTACCTACAATGATCTGCAAGTGTGTGTGTGTGTGTGTGTGTGTGTGTGTCTGAGGCGCAAGCTGTTAGTAGCAGCCGTGCAGTTCAAGAGGTCCGACACCCAGCTGCGAATATCTCTCTCTGTCACAAACACATGAACATACACCAATACCAGAAATTCCCCACCTCATAATCTCTGATTAAGCGGAATATATGATAATATTAATTGTAATAAAGCAGTCATGAAATGAATAATATTACAGCTGAAACTGCACAAATGACTTTAAGTGAGTGCAACAGTGTGGTAAGTTTAACTCCTTTATCAAGCAGCATATAATCAACCTTTGATAATGAGTACAGCGATCATGTTTGTGCAATAGAGAGGAAATCCAAGCAGTAAACATATTTACTAGACTGACCATTTAAAAGAATGTTTACAAGGACAACATTTTTGCTAAAGGGTCAACTTTGGGAGTTTAACCAATTTAATCTAAGAAAAACGAAAACATCCGAGTTACTTTTTCTTCGTGAAGTGCAGGAGGACGAGGAGGAGGAGGAGGAGGTCCTCGACACTTCCTGCGCCTCAGGGCTCGTCAGCTCTGCATGAGGTCAGACATCAGGCTCCTACGTCCACTCTGTGTCCATCTGTGCCTCCATCTGCCTACTTTGTTGCCAGTTTGGAACGTACCGTCTATCTTGTAAACGTATGAACTGATTGTCTGTTCAGAAACTATCATTCATGGACATTTGAAAGACCTGACATAGCAGCTGTCCTGGTAATAATATCTTTAATCAGTGATAAACAAGAACGCAAACACTGCTTTTTGCTTAATTCTGAAATATAACTCTAAAACAACAAGTTGTATGAACGTATTTGGCTCCCTAGTTGAAAACACAAACATTTCATGACCCTAGTAGAGAGAATATAATAAATATATATATATCAGTCTGATCATCCATACTGTATATACACACACCTCTTCAGGGAGGACTGCAGTACCAGGCAGAGCTGCCTCCATATGCATCAAGTTTGCATGTGTGTGTGTTATGTTGGCTGTCATATAAACTTTTATAGATTTAATAAAGATTGCAGAGGTGTGGCTCCTGGCACTTAGGCTATGAGTGTTTTTATTTGTGTGCATGATGGCTGATCTTATTGTTTCTTCTTTTTTTTTCATATTGTTATTTATGTTTTTTTTTTTTTATTGTTTTCAAAGCCAATTCTATTAGGTTCCAATCCAGTTTATTGTAAGACCACTGCACCATTCTTCTTCTTCACTCTTGCTGACAAACTGCTTCACTGCTGAAGCTGAGAGAGGGAAAAGTCAGTTTGGGTGTGTCAACTTCTCCCTTTCTATCTTTCTAGAGGCCTCTGCCTCGTGTGTTTGTATGTTTTCCATATGAAGCTCTCCAACAGTATGTGTATGCATCTATGCATCATGTCAGCGCGTGTGGTTTTCTCACCGTATGAAGCTCGTCTTGCCGGTAGAGTACTGTCCCACCAGTAAGACCATGGGCTTGTTGTCAAAGTCGGCATCCTCCAGAGCCGGGGAGTGAAACTCGTGGAACTTGTAGGTCTCCTCCAGCGGCAGGAGTTTGGTTTTGTAGAGCTTCTTCAGTCCATCACTGACGGTCTGAAAGACTTCTGGCTCCTTCTTCCTCCTGTCGTCGGTCCCGAGCCAGCTGAACATGACTGCCGGTGGCTGATTGTTAAGAGTTGTCTAGCCTCCAATAGGTGCAACTGCTCAAAAATGCTGTTTGTTGATGAGCTGGACAATATTCACGGTCAATATGAACATACAAGACTTTAACAGCTTCAATTTAAAACTCAAAAAAAATAGCTTTAAGTCTACTTAAAGGCAGCTGCACTACTGCGTTAAGTTCATAAACTTTAATTCAAACACATATAATGTGTCTGACTGGCGATACAGGGTCAAGTGAAGCTGAGATTTTGCTCAATTTAAAAACAACTTGTGGTTCACCTGTAAATCTAAACAAAAGAAATATGACAGGCAAAAAAACACACTGAAAAAAAATCTATTTTGTTGTTGTTTTCCTGGAAATCTTCGCAAAAAAAAGTGTCTTTCAAAGTATGTTCTGAAAATTGGAGTTATTTGCTGTCACATCTGTCCCAGGAAACAAAAACAGGGATGAAAGTCAGTGTGTGTGTGTGTGTCTCCTGCTCTGCTGAATGGGTGGTGACTGTTGTTGTTCTTGGTGATGATATTGATGTTTGGCCTGTTGTATTCAACCCAGCTGAACGTTATTTGACCTTTTTTTGTGCCTAGGTATGTCTAAAAAAAAACTAAATAAAAATCTAACTTGTATCTTATTTATGAGAATTTAAACCTGACCTATCAAATGCATCCTCATCATCGAGTCCATCGGTCCTGCTAAAAATCCAGGCCACTAATGTCCATGGGCCGGAGAGAAACACTGCATTCAATGAGTTTGTTTTTGTTCACCAACCTAGCTTAGTAAACAAACACCGCCGGAAATAAAAGCTTAATTTACCCTGCTCATCACGTTACCGCTATTCAACGCCGTCCAAGAGCGAGCAGAGGAATCCCGAAAAATGATGCACCGAGCTGCTGTCAGAGCACAGCGACCGTTATTGTTCAACCGCTCCCGCTCCCCGCAACACCACAACAACACAACCCCGTCAGGGTGAATTATTTCTGTCGTTTTCGAGTCAAAAAAATAAGAGTAGCCTGTTTGCTAGCGCTACTGGTTATTAACTGTCACAGCACGGCGCTGGATGTAGCAGCAGCTGATGCCCTGCAGCTCAATTTAAATGCCGAGTCGAAGGAAACCCGAGCCCGGCGGAAGTACCCAGAGACTGGCAGCCAGACAACGCGCGGTCCCGCCCAGTGATGCAGGAGCTGAAGCCGGCCGGGACGCGATATGTTTGTTTTCCTAGGATGGCGAAGTCATGACCCGCCCTACTCTGCTTCTGATTGGCTTACCCTGATATTCTTACCCTAATCCTAACCAATCTCCCTCCTCGTGCCTAAACTTAATCAACCCAACCAACGAAGGCAACGAGGACTAGCCAATCAGAGGCAGGGTAGGGCGGGTCATGACTTCGCCATCCTAGGAAGAAGAAATTGGCAGCCGGGACGACACCATGATGGATGAGAGGAGATAGAGGAGCTGCCGTTGAATGGCAGTGCGCCACCTGGTGGCACAATATAAAAACTGCAAGGACATTAAAGGATAGGACAACAGGTCAGGTGACCAATTTAACTCTGAAAGAGATTTTCCTCATTGTAATCGTTCCTCCTGTTCAAACAAAAAGATCCCCTTCAAATGTGCTTTCAGTTAAGGTGGGCCAAAAAGTGTGTCCACACAGTCATTGTGTGAAAAAAAAATGCATTTAAAAGTTTATCTGAAGCTTATATGAGGCTTCGGCAGTCTGGGTTAGTCATATCAAGTGGATATCAGCCACATTTACAGTCTTTTTAGCATAAAATTTCCTCTTTGTATTTCAGACTTGTGCATTTGATCAGCCTCTTAAGAAGCAGATCAATAGCTATAGAATTATATAGAAGCTATATAGCTATATAGAAGCTTTTTTGGCTGCATGACCCTGTCTTTATGCCACATTCACAAGCTAGAAATACTAGACAGATGTATTGTACATGATCAGACTGTATCATACTTTAATTAACTGTGTTTTCATTCTTTACATTCTTTCTAATTTGGTGGTATGTATCAATATCACCAGACTGACACAACTGTAGACAGCAGATCTCATTTATTCAGATGTGGACAGTCATCACTATTATCCTTACTGACTGTAATTGATTATTCCCAGCACAGTTAGTTTCATTCAACGTTTTGAGTTCATTTTTAAAATCAATATTAGTCTGTAACTTGAGCACTGCATTCTACTCTGACTCACCAGGGCATCTACAACACATACGTGAAGATGCTGTTTGTTCATTTCAGCTCTGCTTTCAACACTGTTCGTCCCTCCAAAGCTGGTCATCAAACTTCTTGGTTTTAGCCCCTCCATATGTAACTGGCTCCTGGATTTTCTGACCGACAGGCCCCAGTCGGTTAAGCTAGACAACCACACCTCTTCCACCCTGACTCTGAGCACTGGAGTCCCACAGGGCTATGTCCTCAGCCCACTCCTCTACTCCCTCTTCACGTATGACTGCAAAGCCCTGCATGACACTAACTCCATCATCAAGTTTGCAGATGAGACCACTGTGGTAGGCCTGATCAGGGAGGAGGTGGTGCAAAGAGAACCACCTGGACCTGAACATCAACAAGACCAAATAACTGATTGTAGACTACAGAAGGAACACGCCCCCGTCCACATCCATGGGTCTGAGGTGGAACGTGTTTCAAGCTTCAAGTTCCTGGTCGTCCACATCTAGGCAGACCTCTCTTGGTCCATTAACTCATCCAGACTCATCAAGAAAGCACAACAGCGGCTGCATGTTCTGAGAACACTACAGAAAGCACAGCTGTCTCCACAGATTTTGGTGAAACCTCTATTGGTGCTCCATTGAGAACATACTGACACACAGCATCACAGTGTGGTATAGGAGCTGCTCTGTCGCTGATAGAAAAGCCGTTCAGCAGGTGGTGAAAACCGCACAACACATCACCAGCACCCAGCTTCCCCGCACTGAGGACACCCATCTGAAATGATGTTTGCGGAGGGCTGAGGACATCATCAAAAACATTTCACACCCAAACCATGAACTGTTTACTCCACTAACATCAGGGAGGTGATACAGAAGCCTCCACTCCCACACCAGCAGACTGAAGAACCAATTGCTGTGTCTCTGTTAAACTGAACAATGTACACACCATTTTATATAACATACTGCATCACTGCACAAATGTATTCTGTATATCTGTATATCTTATTGTATATGTATTCTGTATATCTTCATCTTGTATATCTTGTAAGCTGCTCATAGTAATTTATATCATGCACATCAGCACTTTATACCTAAATTGCAGTCTGGTTAGATGCCAACTGCATCCAGTTGTACTTGTACTTGTTCAATCAAGTCAAGGACAAATTGAATCTATTCTAATCTAATCTAAAACAATAGTCGGGTGCGCATATGAAAATTGAAACAGGTTTTGCTTGCTGTAATCATTCCTCCTGTTCAAACGGCCCCTCAAAACATCTCTTCCTAATGTGCTTTCAATGTGATTGATGAGTGACAAAATCTACAGTCCTTCTTCTCCTTGTGTACCCAAGTTTATCTTCAGTTCATAGGAAATTTAGGATAAATGAAATTTAACTAAGATAAATATACATTTTTACATTTAAATTGCTCCATCCATCTACAGACTTCACAAATACAAATAATGCAAAGACACAACTAATGACAATTAACTGTGAATGGAACAAACAAAGACAAAATACAAACTGCAGAGTACGTTTCTCTACACGTCTCCTCTCATCTCCATATGTCTCTGCTGCCACACAGTGGTCACTCCGTTACTGAAACATTTCACACTTGATGCTCAAAAATGTTTTGAGTTTATTTAGGTTGTGTTCCTTTTAGGGTGGATTGAGGTCACAATAGTGTAACTCAAATAGCACAAAATACGTTTTTATTTGTTTAACGAGAATACATTATTATAGTAAAACTTTTGAATTTCTTCAATTACATCAAATGTTTCTACTTTTATTGGGAAATAATTAAAGGCTTGAAATAATTGTATCCCAACTCATGACTTTTTTTGTTGTGTTTCCTGAAGAAGAAAATTCTCCTCTGCTCCAACAGTATCCTACAGTTGACCTCCGCAACAATGACTCAATAAGCAGTAGGTGCTGGCTTTGACTATGAGTACCTGCAGTGACCGCAGGGAAGACACAGAAGAAAATCCTCGTCTGCTCGAACAGTTGTTAAATAACACTCCTCTCAACAAATGTGACAGTTTGCTTTATCAAATGCAACAGCTGACTCTCAAAACCTCTGCGGATGAACCTCAGGGCCAGCAGATGCTGACTGCTGGGAACAACTGCGGTGAAGAAACTCCTCTGCTTCAAATGTACACTCTACCTTTCCACCACACTCTCGACAAAGGTGGCCGTTGACTCAACCTGAACTTGAACTACTTGGTGATATTTAGTGAAATGAGGTACTTGAGTATTTCCATATGTACATTATATTTCCCTACATACCCTGTATTTCACAGCCGTAGTTTGAAGATCAAGACGTTACTGTCAATACATATGATGTTTGTTTATATGGCCAACAGTATATAAAGTAGTGAAATGTACTTTTTCACCTACTTCAACAGCTACAACATTAAAATGGTAATGAATCAGCAATAATATCCAATCCAGTGTAAAAAACCTCTTCGACAGGAGTTATTCTGCTGCCTAATGTGTCCTGATACTTTTGCTACATTTTGCTGTGAATACTATTGTACTTCTACTTAAGTAAAATATAATAGTATTTTTATATATACTTTTTTAAAATTGGTATTGGTATTGCTCAGTAAAAAATCTCAATACTTCCACCATTGTTAGTCCTCTGTTTCAGTGGTGGAATAGTTTGTCGTCTCTGTTATTCTCTGCTGGGAGCTTTAGTTGGTTTTTTTATATTCCACCGTTAGGAAACACAGAGCTAAATCCGATCGGTACATGCTTCCCCAGCAATACTGTCTTTTTTCATTTTAGATTTTAATAATATTTTTTTGATAAAAAGCCATTTAAGAAAAGAGACCACGCTCTGGCCTCTTTACTCAAGCCTCTTTATCTGTTCCTGTGAAACTAGTGAACCTTAATTGAAAAAAAAAAGTAAACCTGAATTTCATTGTGTAATCCTGCATTGTTTAATCACAATTAAAATTAACCTTGAACCTTAAATGTACACTTGTAATGACTGATCCATAGGTCAGGTTGTAGAACTTCATGATGAAGGATTTATTTTATTTCATCATGTTTCTCTCTGTTTTTTAAATTATCATACTAGTACGACAAAACACCTAAATTCCACCTAGCAGCATCTATAAAGATAATTAATTAATTTATTATATCTCATTTGTTTAATCTGTACAACTTGGTCTATACACACTCACACTGTATTAACTGAAGGGCCTAATTAGGCAATAAATGAAAACACTCGTGTGGGTGAAGCATGGGCTTCAATAAATAAACCAGAGGGGCATAAAAGATCAATTTATTGTCAGTCTAAAGAAAACAGAATCATGTGTCGGGAACATCCTGTCGAGACACTGCTGACATGCTTTTCAATCAGTTTAGCAGTAGTTTAAACACTGAACAAGTAATTTAAGTATTCCTGAAGTTATATAATTATTTGTTAATGGTCAATTAGAATCTGTTAAATCTGGATGAATTTTGGAGTTTTGCCAGGAATTAGCTGAGGTCACCAAATTGTAAAAAAGAATGGTAACAGCAAAGCATGCTGAGATAAGCTAACTCAGCATATTGCGATGCGAGCGCCCTCTTCCACCTCCTCCTCCTCCTCCCACCACCACCAACCCCCCCCCCCCCGAAACCCAGCTTGCAAGCAAACTTTCCATGTCAAACTTTCCAAACCAACCCGAAATCTTTGCACAGTTCCATCCTGAGCCACAGATCATATATTTAGCTCTACTAAGCAAGACCAAGAAAAAAAAACTTTATTAATTAAAATTGTCTAACTTTCCCTTTGAGAATATTTGGTTGTTTTCATGTGTAAATTTCATCTTTCATCACAAGGTCTGCTTATTTTCCTAAACTTAATAGTTGTAATGAAGCAGTTTTGAAACACACACTTGTGTGAGGCTTGTTTCTACAACAAAATATATCTGTGCTAATAAGGTAAGCAATAAATAAGTGAAATCATTTGGTGAAGCTGCGGATTTCACACATCAACATTTGTGCATAGTAGTTGCTGCATCGTACCCCTGCCTTAGTTGCAAGCCACAGGTTTCAGTTTGAGTTAGCAGAGGGTGGATTTCTGCAGTTGTCAACCTCTGGGGGTTTTGTGTGTGTTTTCTGTGTCTGTTTTTTTTTATTCATGACCAATGACTAACAACCAGAAGAAAATGTATCTTGTATATAAATTATAACACATACATTGTTCCTATTTTCCTAAGAGTTAAGTATATCCCAAAACATCGAGTCAAGTGGTTTGTTTTAATAACTCTGTCACAGGACAGACAGGAGGACTAACAAACCACACACTACGCTGAACACCTCATCGACCCTGAAGGTGTAAACAGCTAAATATCTCGAATTCTGACTGCACAACCACAGACACTTAACGCCTCCAAATTGTGTAAATGTACAACAGTTCGGATCTGTACTGAGCTAACAGGTCAGACACAGATCTATTAGGCTCAGTCTACAGTTTGGCATGTGTGACGTCTACACACAAATGTCAAAAATACCTCATGTGCCACAGATGCTCCTTTTTCCATTTCACATTCTAATTTCACAAAAACATGCAGTGTATATGCAAGTATATTGTACATACAATAAATAAACAACCATTGTCATAAAAGCTCCTTTGTAGGGCCGGCTGTTGTAAAATGAGTCTAATGTGCGACAAAGAAGAAGCGTAGTAATAAACAACCAGCAAGTCTAAGAAAAAATAGCCTGGTCCACATATGCTGTGTCACTACTTCTTAAAATAGACCTTATTTTGGCTATTTTACACACATTACTAACTTTAAAGATAATATAATCTCATTAAGCTTCATATCGACTGTCATAACTTCCAACCATATCCTTTTTTTTTTTTTTTTTAGCAGCAACAGAGAGAGGAGCTTAAACCCACAGTGCATCTGCATGCTGCACCAAACAAATGTGCACACACACACACACACACACACAGACTGACTGATGTGCATATATGTTTTTTTTGTCACACAGAATCTGCTCTCTCACCCACTCTCACTCATTCTCACTACCCTTCTCGTTTTCCCCCGCTTTATGCTTTTACTGAGAAGTGTTGACCACATGGCCGCAGTTTTTTTTTTTTTTTTTTTTTTTGCATGATGGGTATTTTCAGGGTATGATCTCTGTTATGTCATGGAACCTGTTCTGCTAAGACTTCTTTTAACCACACACACATACACACACACACGACAAGCAGCATAATAAAAGTGAGAGACTGCGAGAGACACAGACAGACAAAGAGCACCACCAGCAGAAGACAGACGCTAACAATCACGATAACGACGATGATGATGATGAAGAGCTCCATCATTCTGACGGCCTGCATCTTGCTTCTCTCATCCCTCGCTGTCCAAGCATCTCAAAGTAAGTTGACTGCATTTTTTTTGTTTTTGTAATAATTTCTTAATAAGTGACTTTCCCTCAATCAATCATTGTCTTCTATCTTTAAAAAAAAGGTTGATGGAAATTAATAAATAATACCGTTCCTTAATTTAAAAAAAGTTACTCATTAAAGGCCTAACGAGGTTTATAGTGTCCGATTTCTGAGTCTTGGAAGGAAAAAATACTCTAAAAAGAATTTAAAAAATATTAAAAGTTCTCTATATTAACAGTTTGTTTGTATTTGTATTTATGTATATTGCATATATATATATATATATATATATATATATATATATGCAAGGCTGGGGAGCAGTGGGGGAAAATAGGATTAGTTTTTGTTGTCTTATAAGGTTTAGTATACTGTATTTGTATCTAAGTATGTAGGTGTGTATACAGTACACACTATATGTACATTATCCATCATACAGTGTTTATATCCAGATGTGTGTGTACAACATATATGCTTGTATACATGTAAATGTATATGACTGCAAGTTTATATATGTGGGACTAGGTACATACGTTCACATGTGTACAGTTTTTTTTGAGTTAAGGCAGCCTGATGAAAATTAATTTACTTTTTTTTTTAAAAAGATGTATTTATTTCCAAATATACCAATAATTTAAGAGAATTTAAATTATTTAATTGTTTTTGTGACTTATCAAAATGTTCAGCTGGCAAAGAGTAAAGAAAAAACCCATAAATGTGTTAAATGCCACCTCGCCTATCTTTCCATTCATAACATCTCTGTCTCTTTCTTGCTTTCTCAGACAGCTTCGGCCCGGATGAATGCTGTTTTAAGTTTTACTCCAGCCCCCTGCCTAAGAAAAGGGTGGTGAGCTACAAATACACAGACGATATGTGTCCGATGCAAGGCGCGCTGTGAGTGTCGCATCTCCTGTTATTAAATGTCAACCATATAAGCTCAAATCTGACTCTACCCTACTCTAACAATCTCTGTCTCTGTTCCAGCTTTACGATGAAGAGTGGCTCTCAAATCTGTGCCGACCCGTCTGTGCCGTGGGTCAAGAAAATCATCGAGGCCAAAGACAAGATCCAGGCTGCAAGATCCCAGCGTCCAACTCTGGATCCACAAACCACAGTTTCTAATTAATCCAATGCATGTTTTAATTAGAGGCGGTTGTGTAGTGGTAACATTTGATCCAGTCATTTTTATAGATTTCTCTATTTTTATAAAGAGTACTTTTCTATTAGATTAAAACTAACAGCAAAATAACCTGAGATGACTTCTGTTTTTATGTCTGTTTTAATGTAGTTGAAGTTTTAGGTGATGCATTGGAAGTCTGCATATAAGCTGTGACATTTTAAATCATATACTAATATTATTTTCTAATAAAAAAAAAGATTTTTTAAATCATATATCATGCTTATTTTTTTCTTTCACTGTTTTAAATGACCATATAAGTCAAATTTTGAACCGAAAGAATTAAATTTCACATTGTTCTGTCCTTTATAGAAGATAGCATTAGATATAATCAGCATTGGTGCTGTGTTGTGGTTTCTATCTGATAAAAACCACAGGAAACTGCACCACATCTGCTCCAGATCTGCACCACAAAGGCTTGATAGTCAGACACAAGCACTCAGCAGTATCTACCCCTTTAGACAGACATGAGGAAATGAGGCTTTTGAGAACGATTTGAAAATACATCACTTTCTTCTAACTCTGTGTAAATAAGTGATTATTACTCCTCTTCGGCTGCTCTCCTTAATTTGCAGTTGGTGTCGCTCTGTGGCCAGCAGATGTCATTCTTCTCTCACATTCAACCAGGTCCAAAAATGTATCACTAGTGTTTTCCAGGCTTTTTAAACATCCCTTTAAATGAAGTTTTTGACAAGTGTATCTTTGTGAGATGATGTATGAAGGATCTCAACATGGTTTTTGACTCAGTTATGGAGTCAAACATGACAACTAAAATCTTCTTATATGAGGGTGCGGACTTAATCAACAGGGTCTGTGCTCAAATGGTAAAAACATTCTGGAAAATATGTGATTGAACATTCACGACCAGACTGAAACTGTTGCTCTTTGTTGAATTCCTTTAATATTTCAAACCTGACCTGAAAATTGTCTTCCGGCCCCAAAACGACACCTCAAATGACGTCAATGCGATGACATCATCACCCAGTCCTTCTTTAAATAGTTTCAGACCCAGATTTTTTTTTTTTTTTTTTTTTATGTCCAGCCACCTTCCCTGCTACTTTACATGTGTGTGTACATACACAATCTTATGACACCCGTTTCGAAAAGTCATTACTCGATTGAATGGGCGTCAGTGGTTATCAGCCTCATTCATGAGCACAATAAAAGCTCATGATAGAAGCTTCGTGTACTCACACCACAGGTGACCCATTAGAGGAGATGGTCTGATTAGATTTTGGAGGACCATTGCTGCAGAGATTTGCATATTAATGAAGAAAAGAATCAGGCTGGCTCAAGTGTTTCTTAAAACACCAAACCAATTCATCAATATAGCAAATATTCAGCTAAACGGGGCTAAATGACAACACTGTTGATGAATAAAACAATATTCAAGCCATGTCTCACTTGGGCTTTTGTCATGAGGATTTGCTGTGGACTTATTCATGAGACCAAGTAGGGAGTCTTGGAGGATGTCCTATTAAATTTGCATATTTTGCCCGTCTGTCAGCGTGACCTACCTGTAGCAGAAAGAAATTAGGACACAAGCAGGCAGCCTGAGGTATTACAGTCACAGGCCTGAAGTATTTCACCTGCCTTCACAATGAATTCATCGCACTTGGCTATAGTTAGAAATGGGCTATTACTTCTTTTACAGAAATGTGTTAATAATGTGTGTTTGTGGCTGTCTGCTGAGATATATTTAGTGTTTTTTTGCAAGATGTAGTGATACACAAACCACCTGCGATGATCACTGAAGCCTGAAATAATGAATCAGTGACCTTGGACTAAAAAAACTTCCATGTTGGTGAGCACAAAGGATGTTTTTGCCTTTGTAGCATGTTTCCTGCTGCTTATCTTGGCAATAAAACAAATTTGAAACCAGAAACCACGGTGATACACTTGTATGGGGAATTCATGTGGTGTTTATGGGAGACTGAGAGAAATAAAGAGAAGGAACATGAACACATGAACACACATACGTATATAAATAACCGGCGTGTGATGTCAGCTTTTCCTGACAGATGGGATCAACATAAATTAAACCCTGAGAGAACAAGCGAGAGGGTGTGTATGCGTGTGTGCATGCGTGCATGTGTGTGTGTGTGTGTGTGTGTGTGTGTGTGTGTGTGAGTGTGTGCAGGAGAAAGAGACAGGACAGAGAAAGAGTCAAAGAGAGGGCAGGAGAAGAGAGGTTCATGCAGTCGAATGTGCAAGAATATTTTATTTTAGCAACAAAGTGTGACAGCATGTGCCAAGACCAACACCTGTCACTCACACACACACACACACACACACACACACACACACACACATACACAATTAGAAGGTTATTACGATGCTCACCATTAAGGGCAGCAAGGGAAATTAGACTATAAATCACCAGTTTAATGCTGGTTGTTTATCACAACTCAAACAGAGTAGCCAAAAAACAAAATGTCACTTTAAGACGGCTGTCATATAACTTTTCCCTTCACGTTGTCATGGTAATAAGCATCAGCACATTGGCAGAACAATCCAATGATGATTGAGTTCAGCGGTACAGATTTCTCAGAGTCCTGCGCTGTCAGACACACGATAACGCTGCTTTGCATGACAAAATAGAGTAAAACCGCTTCCTACAGCAACCGTCTTATGTGTTTCAAAGGAGATTAAAAGGAAATTAAAACTGGGAATTGAGAATAAATTAAGAGAGATGAGAAAGAGAGAAAGAGGAGGGGGATAGAGAGGGGCCAAAAACCTAGAGATCAATATCTTCTGTATAATTACCTACAGCTTCCTGGGTTGCCAAATAGAGATGAGAGAAAGGGAAAGAGAAGAAGAAGATGAGACAGAGAGACACGCACACAATTTCCGTTGTGTTTTTTTTTTGCCACTTGTATTTAAATAGAGCTTATACCGACAGAGTGGAGAAGAGGTGAAGAGGAGGAGGAGGTCAAGAAGTGAGGAAGGAGGAGCAGAAATGAAAAGAAAGTCGGGGATAGAGTTGGGTGTGGGTAGATGCGACATGTCTGATCTATAGGGGTTTGGGTTGCATGAATAATTACTGAGATATTGACACTGACTGTCTCTTCATTTCAAGCCCCCCTTCCCTCTTGTCCTTTCTGTTATCCATCATCCTGACCACCCGACGCTCTTTTTTTTTTTCTTTCATCCTTCATCCACGGCTTCCTTTCATTTCTTTCCCCTCCCGTTCTTGATATGTCTTTATATAGTTTCTCTCCATCCTCTTGGTCTTTTTATTTTTATCCATCAATATCTGTGTTTATTGCTACAAAACTGACTAATACGCACGGGAATGAGCAACAGTTAGATTTGAATACATTTTTTCTTTCTGCTTCCACTTTTTTCTTTGTACATCAAATGCTGGTTCACTCTCTGTAAGTCTCATGTAAATGAAATGAATGTAAACAAACAACACTATAATCCAACATGAGGCCAACATAGTCCAGGCTGTCCTTGAAGGATAAGGCTGACGACTTTCTAGATTTTTCTTATTGTCAACAAATCTTGTGTGCAGCGCCAAATAAACAATGAATCAGTCCTACTTTCGACAGGATCCTACAAGTGTGTATCTAAAATCCTGATATATTGTATTCCTCTGTGCCGTAGGCCTCCATGATTGTCCATAAACTATTAAAAACACAAAATTTAGTACAAAGTCAAGAGGTATTCATGTGCATGCACAGTGGCATTTGCCTTACAAGGAACTACTCTCCCGAGACTGAAAATGTTATTGCAATTTATTAGTCTTTGGAGCCATTTCTAAACAAACTAAGGTCTCCATACTCTTCATAATGAAGGAACTTTGGATACACACATAATACTTGCAAGTAGGATTGATTCATTGTTGGTTTGGCTCTGCACATGAGGTTTGTTGACAATAAGAAAAACATAGAAAATCGCCAGCCTTATTCTTTAATGTTCATTATTTAAACCAATCTTAATGTGAGTTGAATGCTTCTTTCAGAGCATCAACTTTGTTCTGATGCACCAACAGCTTGTTGAATGTGATCTCATCGAACGGTATAATTAGATTGGTGCACTGTTCCTTTAAATGGAGGGAAAGGATGGGGAGCAGGAGGGAGGGAGAGAGAGAAGGAGAGAGAGAGAGATGTAGTAGAAAAAGGGGGGTTGTTGTGTGCACTTTCTCTTCTCTGTCTTGGAGAGGTGTGTGGGTTTGACTGAAAGAAAGAAAGAAAGAAAGAAAGAAAGAAAGAAAGAAAGAAAGAAAGAAAGAAGTGACTTCAAAAAAAGAGACGCACATCTTTTGAGGATTTTTCTGAACAGTTTTAAGGTGGAACTGTTATTGATTCAGCATTCCTTAAGAACAGGTTGGATGTGGAGACAAATGGCAGATATCACTGACCTCTGATGAGACAGTGTGGTCACTTTTAAGGGCTTGAAGGGATTTTTGTGTGGAGATTTCTACAAGAAACATTTTCTTTTTCTTTTTGGGACTTAATGTAAACAGCAGTAAGGTGACTTTCAAAGGAATTTCAGCACCTCTAAGAAAAATTATTGATAACTGTTCTCCAGGGAAGACTGAAACTTACTCGAATATTGCTTCAAGCTTTTAAGAGAAATTATATTTTGTGGATAAGTCTGAATGTTTTTAAAGTTGACTTTAAGAAAGCATCACTGCATATTTCAATCCATTGCTCTGGAATAGAATTAAATATTTGTCAAATTATTTGAATTCTCAAAAAAATATATGATTGATTTTTTTCTTTCACTTAACCATAAATTTAATACTTATATAATAGAATCTCATGTTGATGTTATTTACTTTCTGGTGTTTTAATGAGTAATTGAATGGTAAATAAGTAAATAGATGGTGACTTTTGAGATGTACTGCTGAATATTTTAGAGAATGCTTTAAAGATACAATCAATAAGCATTGATTACTTTTGCCTTTGACTGAATCACTAATAAGCTTAGACCAGACTGAGAGGGAGAATCACTTATCTGCTCATCACCAACTATTTTCAGTCTTAAGACATAGAAAAAAGAAAGAAACAGCGATGGCACAGAAAGAGGGAGGAACAGAGCAGGGGCGTGTTAAGACCGGGGACAATCTTGGGGCCAAAGCCATGGCCGGGGCTCATACAGCAGGCGGAGGAGTGGTGGTGGAGGTCCGGGAGAAGAAGGGACCCCTAAGGGCTGCGATACCCACAATGCCTTTCCCTCTGGCTGTCATCTGTTTGTTTCTTAACACCTTCATACCTGGACTCGGTGAGTCAAAAATCTATTTTTCTCCTCTTTTTGATTCATTTTAATTCATCAGAATGCATGAGGGACTGTCTATGTCCTTTTACTGACTTGTAAAAGCAGCCAAATGTCTATCTTAGTAGAAGAGTAGTGATTTCTGACCGGAGAAAAAGACAGAAACCCAGTTAAACAAAGTTGGTAAGTGAGTATAACGAAGAGAGCAAATGTGACAGAAAGTAAACACGCAGGGTTGGAAATAGCGAAACTGGAGACTGGGGGGTCGTGAAACTGGAGGACCCACATAACCAAGGAGAGTTTATAGCTGTGATGCACGCAGGCAAGCTAGCAAATAACAAGATAAAACAAACATGAAGGCAAAAATAGATAAAAAAAACGATAGAGGAGAATGTAATGACCAGCTAAAATTGATTTGTGCTCTTTGTGCTACAGTATGTCCAGCTTACTTATTCTATCTCTCTCTCTCACACACACATTTACTCAGCCCAGAAGCATTAGGGATTCCTTCTAAAGTTTGATCGATTGTCCGACCATTAGAGGGAGTCATTTTCATTTGCGTTTAAAGAAAACCGCATCTAAAAGCCCTCCTAACATTAAGGGACATGTGTTGAAATAATACACGAGCATTAAAAAATATTATTTTAAATAAAACACCGGTTCCAACAGGACTGACCATCCTTTATTTTTCACTTTCCATCTGTCTCTGAGTGTGTATTTCTGTGTATTTTCCTGTGTCCATGCAAACATGTGAAAGATAGTGAGAGACTCCGTTCACACCTTGTGTTAAAATAAGAGCGTCAGGGTGTAAATACACACTGCCACAGTCTGCCAGGTGTTAATGCACAGAATATGTGGGGTCCAGATGTCATCACTGCCATCACCCCGGGTATAAAAATCTGTCAGTGGTGTCGTCATTATGGGCGAAAAACATCATCACAGCAGGTAGAGACATCATCGCTTTGGGTGCGCTCAACATTTGCTTCATTATCTTGGCTCACTTTAGTGTTATGTTGTGAATTTAGCAACATGTAACTCGTTTTAGAAGACAGGAAACAATACCAGAAAATGACCTGCACTTTACTATGATACTCAGTGTATGTGAGGTCTTGGAGTCACATGTAAAAATTCTGTCTCGCGGTTAAATATTTAAGCAGAGCATCTCGAAAATTACTCAACAGGTTATAAACATATGTAGTTGAAAGCTTCGCCTGGGAAGACCTGATTAGTTGTTGGTGTAGATAGCGCCACCATGTGGTCATTAATGAGCACTTTACATTTGCATACATAAGATACATGACATATTTGGATGACACCCAAAAAGTTAATAATTTGCTGCTTTTGTGTAACTAGCCAAATTCTTGTTTGCGTGGCCAATTTGACATAAATTACCATGATTGTTGGACACAATGAGTAATTTCAACTGAACTTTGACAACACGCAACAGGAACATGATGAATTCATTCAACTGCAGTGTTGAGTCTGACCCCTAAATATCTCAGGATTTAGGTATTCTCCAAAATCTGTCTGATTATCTCACACTACTGCTGATACAGATGTAGATCATTTTCTATTATAAGGATGTCTCTGCCTTCTGTTACCTTTGCCTTCTTATTTCCACAGTTTCCTCCTCCTGAACCTGAACGACACGTTGATCCTCACTTTGTACATAACAAAAGCCTGTGGAGCCAAGCTGAAGCGCACGCACACACACACACACACACACACACACACTGTATCCACAGTCGCTAAACCCTTGTCACACTAATACAACACCGTTGCTACATAAATGCATATGTATAGTGTAAAGACACAGATGAGGCTCAGTGCACACAGTTACATGCACATATCCACACACACACACACACATACACACAGTCATTCAGCGGTTCAATTCAAAAGCAGCAGGACATAAAATAATAACAAAGGGGAATTTATTTTAAGAACAGCAGAATATGAAGCAATTAATCATGCGAAAGTCACATTTTGTGAAAGGGAAAACATTGTGTGACGACAAAAAGAGCAGCAGAGAAACACACATAGAGAACAAAAATCAACACACACACTCGCACATACACACACACACACACTCAAATCTTTTCTCTGAAGGAATTATGAGACTGATGATGTCTCCATAGTGATCACTCAGAGCTGAGTTCATCACCGAATAACCTATGATGTGTCCTCTCCGCGCCTCGCTTCTTCATGTCTCTGGAGAGTTATGGCGTGTGTGTGTGCGTGTTTGTGTGTGTGTGTGTGTGTGTATGAATGAGTGTTTGTCCTCTCTCATCTCTTCCTCCCCTCTCCTTCTCTGTCTGCTCTTTTCCCTATTAAAACGGCTTTAGATGTATGAAAAGCATCAAGGCAACACCTCATCCAGGTGTGAGTGTGTGTGTGCGTGTGTGCGCATGTGTGTGTACAGTGTGAGTGTGTGTGTAGGTTTGCCTGAATGCCTTGACATTTTTATTGAATAGCTGACTGGTTGCCATGACAACACTGACTGAAATGGACACAATGCATGCGTGTGTGTGTGTGTGTGTGACAGTGCGGTTCGGGTCTAATTGACTGAGACTGAAAGTAGCATTATATTCTATTCACTATTCTATTCTCCAGCCAAAATAAAATTAGAAATGTATAATTGAATTTGGACAAGAGCAGAGCATGAACTCCTATCTGCCTGCACGCACACAAGTGTATGAATAAATACACACATACATATGCACATATACAAAAAGAGTACACACAAGTGTGTGTGTGTGTGTGTGTAAAATGACAAATAATGTATGACACTTTTATGTCTGGCTCCATGATATTGTTTTTGCTGAGAAACATTTACTGGAATACTGAAAGTTTAAAGGACCAGTGTGTTGGATTTAGTGGCATCTAGTGGTGAGGTTGCAGATTGCAGCCAACTGAATACCGCTCCCCCTCACCCTCCCCTTCCAGGCATGTAGCACAAACCTTCGGTGGCTGTAAAACTCACAAAAAAAAAAATGCAAAAGGCCCTCTCTAGAACCAGTATTTGTTTTGTCCATTCTGGGCTACTGTAGAAACATGACAGTGCAACATGGCGGGCTCTGTGGAAGGGAACTAATAATAATACATTTTGTTTACTTTTCAGGGTACTCAAAGACACTTTACATACGTTTAAATGATCATAGAAAACAACACACTAAAAAACACATGACACATATCATTAATCACACATGAAAAGCAGTTCTGAAGAGGTGAGTTTTGATTAGTGATTTGAACACAGACACATCGGTGCAGTCTCGGATGTGTTTGGGGAGAGAGTTCCAGAGGGAGGGGGCAGCTATGGAGAAGGCTCTGTTGCGCCAGGTCCGGTGCTTGGTTACGAACATTAGCTTTGTCCCTGCAATGTGATAAAGACTGAGTAAAAAATCCACTGGTGAGTAACTGTTAGTCAGTTTGAACTGATTAAACAGCTGCGGGCTTGTAAATAATTACACTTACTGATTGTGAGGGAAACTGCAGCTCACAAGTTGTGTTACGATCTTTGCCATAACAGGATTGGAAAGTGTGAGGTTATGACACAGAGAGATAAAGTGAATATATGACTTAGCCCTCAGTGTGAGTGTGTGGGCGGAATAGGTCACGCGTGTGTCTATGTGTGTGCGCCTGATGGTATGCGATATTGGAGACACCACAACGAGTTTACTGGGTCATGTTGACATCTTGCCTCTGGATGCGTGTGTACGAGGACGTGTGTTTGTGGAGCTTCTGTCTTTATGAGGCTCAAGTGTTAGCTGAGGAAAAAGCTTCGAAGTGAGGATGTCTGTGTTGGTTAAATAAAGGTTAGTAAAAAAAAAAAAAAAACAGCATAAAAATTGGCATTGTGCAGCTCTTACCCCAATCTGTCTGTTAACCTGTCTCCACAGTATGCAATTTTCTCATTCCCGTTTCTCCCAATCTGTCTATTGCTCCCTCTGTGTTTTCCCTCCTTTAAGGTTGGCTTTTCCTTCTTTTCGTCTTTCTTTTTCTCTCTTTCTCTTTCTGTCTTTCACACTCCATCATTAACCTCCCACACTGCCAGTGGGTGCTTTGTGAAGTTCTCTGTGTAATTATAGTCATTACTCTGGGTTATATCTAGGCACACACACATACACACTCACACACACACACACACACACACACACACAGTCATGTTTCCATCACTTCAGAGGACATTACATTGACTTACATTAATTTCCTGGAGATTTATCCATAACCTTAACCATAACCATCACATGTCTAACCCTAAACCTTACCCTAACCTTAATATAACCCTCAACTTACCTTAACTTCAAACCAAGTCTGCACCCTAAAATTAATGATTTACATTAAGGAAAGTTGCTTTTTGTCCCCATAAGGGAGGCAAGTCCCCACAACATGAGGAATACCTGGACCACACACACACACACACACACACACACGGGGAGAGGATTAAAGATTTATTAACCCTTTATTATTGCAGTGGAGAGCACATACAGTATATAATGCACACATCCATACACAGTGAGTTATTTATACTTTGTTCTGGTCAGCTGGGCAGTTTGAAAAATGTGCAGCTATAAAGTGTGAAACAATCAAATAATACAAATTTCCTGCTGCTTCGATATTGCCTGTGGTGTAGAATCAATCTCATATTAACAAAAGATTACATGCAATGTTTTTTTTAAATATTTCCTTCAACTTCCAACAGCTGACATGTTTCAAGCTATGAATTATTTTCTTTCATTAAATACGGCTTATGAAACAAAGAGAGGATGATGATTCTGTTTTGATTTATTTATGGACAATGATAATGAGAGAGCAGAGAAATCTCTCAATGATAATGAGAGAGTCCCACCAACATCAATATGTTGATGTTGGTGGGGCTGGTCTGTTTTTTCTATTAATCTCCAGCAGAAGTGGACCCATTACTGGAATTACTACGCGCAATGAGAAATTGTTTTGGTTTTATGGCCTGCAACTTAACTGTTATGATTCACTCCCGCTGCTCTAATCAGCTGTATTTTCTGGGCATTTAGCTAAAGAGCCAGATATTTCCCTCAGGAGTTGGTGCAAAACAAAACCGAGATACTGGACCGTAACACGACTCTAAATGAATGCCAATGTTGCTCTGTATCTGCTCAATGTGTAAAATAGCCACTGTTTGCTAACACTTTGTTGTATCAACTTCATAAGGTGATAATATATCAGTGTTGTGCTTACGGTTTGTTTCACTGCTCAAGAGGCCAAAAAATAAATAAAAACCAATTAATGGAGGCATTATTGGAAACATTTCTGTTAACCACATAATCATTTAGATGATTTTTTCATCATATCAAAAACTTAACTGTTCCATCTTCTCTTATATCAATATTTGTTTGTTTTCTTTAACAACTTTGGTTTTGAACTGCTAGTCAACAAAACAAAGGTTTGAAAGATGACGGAAGTTGTGAAGGAGGTTTTTCGTTATGTTCTGACATTTTATAGACAAACAACAAAATCAATTAATCATAAAAATGATCGTTAGATGAATCCATATTGAAAATAATCATTAGCAGATACTGGTTATATTCTTCAATTTCACAACTGTGCCCCCTAGTGTTTACATTATTTTAAAAAAAATACCGTTCCACCATCTTGAATAAAGCGATAACTTGGCGTTCGGTCATTTGTCACACTGAGCCTGATAGCAGCCGGCTACACAACACAAGAGCCACAGATTCTGAACAACAACCATTAGCTTTCATATCTAACTTACAAACATGAACACACGTCTCGTCCTGCACTTGTTGAACGAGCCACCAAACACCGTCAAACATCTGTTAGCAGGCTGGATAGCCAGTTAACTGCAGCACATTAAACAGCATGTTAACATACCTGCAAATGTCACTTTGGTCTAGTTAGATGCTGGTTTGATCATTTCTCTTCAAGGGACACACTGCCTGTCCATGACTTGTAGCCACAGCGGTTTGTTTACTTTGTCTCCGCACGGTGTAACGGCAGCAGCCTGCCAGCTACTGTCAATCAAACACAGACACTGACACCCCCACCCACCCACCCACAAGCTGGCTGAGACAAAAAGGAGCATTTCTGATATTTCCCCGAAGATATTTCCCCGTGGTGACATCATTTTTTACTGCAAATAGGGATGATTAAATGTGATTTCAGTTGGATTTGAAAGCGATGCATTTGACGGGTACCTGCTGTCTGTGATTACAGACTTTGGAAAGTCACAGAAAAAATCAAAGTTAGTTCGTATAAATCCCGTTTTGCATGCCAGACTCTCAGATGGAAGTGATGTGTAACCGTTTAGCCACCAGCTTGCTGTCAATCACGGCTCATGTCTGGAGGTGGGAAGCTCCACCGGCAGCCAGAGCATCTGCTGGTGGGTGCGGCCTCAGCAACCTCAAAATTTCTCTGTCTGATCAGACCATATCGGCTCTGGGCGGAATCTCATTTTAGCCTGCTGTTGCTCTTTTTCTGTGAGATGCTCTGAAATGAGCATCGACTTAAAGCTTGAAAGGAAAAGGAAATATCTAATTCATCTCTTCTTGTCCACATGTAAACGTTTTCCGGGGCTGCTTTCTATTTTGGGACTCTGCTTGTTCCAGAGTTTGACTTATTGGAGGCCATTCAAGATAAGGGTAATGTAGGCCATGTGAAAGTAAATATTTCAGTGTGTGTTCAGATTTGTACAGATTATGGGCTAAACTGAGTATATCTGCAGTTTATTTAAATAGCGGAGAGATGTAAAAAAGTGCTAAGAAACTAACTTCTATATATGAGTCGACTTTGACCTCTCCTTGATCCCAAGAAAGAGGATGCAGCTGGCAGTCAGGCTGTCCTTGCCCCCCCCGACCCCCCACCCCCACCTGCTCGGCTTGCTCTTTTTCATGAATTCCACCAATGTGACAAGAAATGGAGCTAGCAGAAAGAGAAGGGCCAAGGCCATCATGCACACAACACCCACCAGGCATTTCTTGTGTCGCATTCAATATTTGCAGTATTCACGTTTGTATTTGCAAAAAAGCAGTACAAAAAAAGCCTGCGGAGAGAAAGTGTAAACATCAGCTGACTCTATGAATAATATATGACTTTGTACAAATGGGAACATTTCTTACACTTAATGACTTAATCACCAGAAAAACACCTCACATTCAGGCAGTTTTGCAAAAAGACACCTTGATCTCAATGAGACTTTCTGAATAAAGACCTTTAATTAAAGACTATAATGTTCTGAGCGGGAATACTACTGAACCAAAACACAGACTGAATGTCTCGTTTCATTCAATACATCCTGACTGGCCAGTTTAGTGACACTTTTAGCAACAACAACAACCGCTGAAATGCAGAATCCCCTTCGAACCTGTATAAACAGTTTGAATTCTGGAGATGTAAACTGATGTGTGTTACAAATGCCCAGAACAACAAATGTGCACAATCAGAAAGACAGCGCCAAATAATCTGGTCAAAAAATTATTGGTGGATGTCCTACTCACAACTATGTAATGGATGGATGTCAAACTGAATCAAACTTTCCTGGTAGTTTGTGTCGATAACATAATGCCAAAGATACTCTGGTAGCTAATATAAAGGTTAGTTAATGTGAAGATGTAATCAATAATGTAAAGTAGACTTAGAAAGTCCAAATAATCCTGAGGAAATGTTGTCATGGAAACTTCCTGTAATGAAATTATTTGATCAACGTGCACTGAGACACACACACAAACACACATGCTTATAGGTGACACGTGCACAGCACACACACACTCACACAGTGGATTTACTGTACAATGAACTGGGGGCCGGGAAGGTCTCCAGACAACAGGATAAGGAGTGATATTGGATTTCATTCAGGCGGACGAGTATCGTCCAGGGAGATGATCCTGTTTTCAGCTTGGTAACAGTACATGTGCGCATCAATCTGTCTGCATCTTCCTGGGCTCATTTCCAAGACATCAACACAGCAATGTCGCCGTGACCAGAAACTCACCGACTCAAATCACAGACTCATGCGCTCAGGGAAGCTTTGTGGACAGTGTGAGTGTAGAGCAGCTTCAACCTTTACTGTTATTTCATTGAGACAGAGAGAGAGAGGAGAGCTTTCTCTATCAGCGCTGGGTTTTATTCTGTCAGTATTGTTTTTCTTTTGGTTGATGAACGAGTCTGCTTGACTATGATCAGCCACTACACTCACTTTGTTCAGCTCCTCCTGTTTTTATTCACATCCACGCAGCAAATGTTTATTTGAAATAGTTTCTCGGCTTCCGTAACTGTCAATATTGTGGTCAGTTAATTATTTTTTATGCTAATTTATTTGGTGATGTACATTTATAGCATCAAGACATTAAGTAGGCCCTACTGTACCAATACAGCGGGAACTGGCACTGGAGTTTTACCTGTTTCACTTTTTCAGTAGAGACAAGCACATGTTGCCTTATCTGATATATTTATAGTCTGGTGTCTGGTTTATCTCATAGGAAATTAACCAGACTGATTTCTAAGGGAGACTGCTTTCTGTCTTTGTGTTAAGTTAGGCCGAACACCTCATGGAGCCACCACAACAGTGCTCATTTTTTATTTTTTCCACTGGTAATTACCCAAACAACAGAGAGGATAATGATGATTTTGGCTGTTTCTGTCCTGCAGGTACCTTCATCTCAGCGTTCACAGTGCTGTGTGGGGCTCGCAGTGAGCTGATCTCAGAGCGAGGTGTGTGCTGTGTGTTCTGGCTCAACGTGGCGGCGGCCCTCATCCAGATACTGACAGCTGTGATCATGGTCGGATGGATCATGAGCATCTTCTGGGGAATGGACATGGTCATCCTGGCAAGTAAGTACTTGTCCATCTGTGTTTATCTTTTTGTCTGACAGTCTTTGTTTCTCTTGCATGCAATGGGTGCCTGAGTTCAAAGTTGATCCAAACAAGTAAAAAGATTTTTACAATATGAAAATTATAATATTTAAAAATCTGTTGGTTTTTGTTCAGTGTCCGGGCCAAACATTGGTTTGGTGTAATGGAAAGGTCAGGGTTAGGGTTACCACAGAGTGTAGAGAAGTGGGAAAGAGACTGAAACTGACACTGAAACTGACAACAATTATGTTAGTTATATGTTAGTTATTTGTGCCTTTTCTCACAATAGTTAAATATGTAATATGTATTTTTAGCAAGATATTTAAAGTGATATTCTGTATCTTTTTTATATTTGACAAATCCCATTAATTTGATTGATTCTACTAACAAGTATTGTCTGTGTAGCCAAAGCTTCATATAGCTTATTCATCTGTCATAGAGCTACATGACTTGTATATTTATTTTGAGTCAGTCTCACATATACTATTGTTGTGCTGCCATAAATACTTTGATATAAGATAAGGTTCAGTAAAAACCACAGTGCCAAGCTATTCTAGGAAATTATTAGCGTGATTTTCTGTTATTTTTGTACTGTTATAATGTTGGATGTCTATGTTAAGCATGGTCAAAGTTCCAACCGCATCGAATTCAGGCTCAAACATTTATGGATGTATTTGAGAAGTTGACACTTTTAGAAAAGAAGAAGAAGAAGAAGAAGTGAAATCCGACTACTACTGTTTGTTTACGTAGCCTCCGGAGCAAGCGGAAGTCTGCTGAGAGGCAGCTTTTTGGAAACTGGCCAATCAGAACAGAGTGAGCTCATCGGGAGGGGGGGCCTTAAAGAGACGTGAGCTGAAACGGCCTGTTTTTAGACAAAGGCTGAACTGAGGGGCTGTCAGTATAAGATAAATAAGGAGATTTTGAACTGTAAACTTTGCTAAGATATTCCAGAGAGCCCCAGAATATAAATATAGACCTGGAAATGTGCATAATATGTCCCCTTTAAAAGATTTACAGTGGGATCCAGTGGGCTAGTTAGATAGAAAGATAGATGGATAGATAGATAGATATAATTCAAAGAACAAAGATGGAGAGGTTGGGTAATTTTACCTTCTCTGTCAGAATGTAGTGTGTTCTCCTCAGGCATTGATGCATGAATAAGTCACACACACACACACACACACACACACACACACACACACACACACACAGAGTCACTGTTCTCTCACGGTGCCGAGGCAGCCTTTGAATTACCACAGCACTGCCTGCTTTGTGCCTGTATGACTGTGTGTATGTGAGGTAATTGCTGCCTGTGTGCCCAACCAAATGTGTTTGGTACGTACATGCCTGCAGGAATCTGTGTGTGTTTGTATGTGTGAGGTACAGTAATTGTGTGTGTGGGAGTGAGCAGCCCCCCTGGTGTGTATTGTTCACCGCTCCCCACTGCTTTCCAGGCCTCTGGGCACACATCTTATTCAACTGTTGCTGCTAAAATCTATACTCCTGTTAGCACTCTCGGCTAGCAGCTTATTGAATATTTATATTGAATATGGAAGCCATTCTCCTGTTAGCGTGGCCGTGCTTCTCAAGCAACCTCTGCTGAAAATCATCATGCATGCCTCTAAGATCAATTATTATTCAATTAGTCACCAGCATAATAAATGTCTTTGTAGCTTTGGGATTTAAGCTCTTATTCAGCTATTCCCTCTTTCTTCCTCCATGAAATGAATCATTCTGATAATGTGGCATCTTTATCATTTTCTCCTTCCCTCTCAGTCCCTCCATTGCTCTCTAATGAGCATGTGTTGCATATATGATGTATTCTTTTTCATACTACAAACTCTCTACAAACACCCCTCCTTCTCTTCTCTCTTCTCCCCCGCTCCCTCTCTCTCTTTCTCCATCTATCTAATGATCGTGGTATTATCTTCCTCCCACTGATCGCCTTCCTTCTGCCTCTCTCTCTATTTAATGATTGTTCCTATTTGATCCAGCCATATCCCTCTCTTTCTTTCTATCACACTATTCCTCCCACTCCCTGCCCGCCCTTCCGTCTCCCTGTCCGCCTTTTTCTTCGTCAGTTTTTGGTTTTACTCGCCCCGTCTCCCTCCGTTCCTGTCTCCATCTCTCTGCTTATCGATCCGGGGGTTGTGTTATTGTATTTGTGTTCATTTGATCTTGTAATGTATCTGTATCAACGTGAGGTCAGATCATGTTGAAAGAGAGTTGTTGTTTTTTCTTGAAATTTACTAGAGTGCTCAGTGGAAATGTCTCTTTTTGTCCTGTTCATAGATATACTGAACTAAAAATAATTATCAAACAATTAAGCTTATCATCCCTAACATGTCTGTGTTGTCTCTTCTCTCTTCCCTTTGCTCTCCTTCTTCATGAACCAAAGTTTCTGACGGTAGGTGTTTCTTTTTCATTCACTCACCAACAACAGTTCCCCAGTGAACTGATACAGCAAAAATAGTAAATCGTTAGTGTGACTAAATTTAACATAGATTTTGAGATATCCAAAACAAATAACCACATTTCCCAGGCTTAGAAACACTTATGAAAACAAACCTTAATTTAGAACTTTCTCATGATCTTTCATCTGGACTGTTCAGGGCTAACAAAGTATGACAAGTATTAAAGTCCATTCCTGACCTTGGAAATAGCAGTTTGACAGCACAAATCCCAAATCAAGGTCCATTTACAAGCTTTTAAATGTATCACATCAGTGGATGGAGTTTGCTGGGTTGTCATGGAGACAACAAGCGTGCGCATTACTTGTCCTTATTTCATCCCGAGCACTTTTAGCACTTCTTGTCCATGTTGACTTAAAAGTTAAGCATCAAAGTTCAGCCTTGACCTTGGAAGTAGTAGCTTGACAAAACAATCCCAACTCAAGGGCCACTTACTAGCTTTTAAAAACTTTAAACCACATCACACAGTATTCATCGGTGGTTTGAGTTTGTGCAGTTCTTTCATCTGCTGATGAGACCATGTTATACAAGCCCCATTATAAGATGAAGATGAAGATAGTGTTCTACAGTTGAAAGCTCTAGAAAAAGCTTGTAGGTGGACCTTGAGATCTCATTAACTCAGTTTTGGCTCTGAAATATTTGTCAGACTAACATTTTGTTGATAACTGCACCAATCATTTAACAATAGAAAGTGGTTTACATAAGAGGACCCTCAAAAGGGTCCTAAGATAACAATGAAGGCACACAAGACACATTAAAAATATATATATCTTTGTATTTTTTCAGTTTTTTCTGATTTTTGCTTTATGCTTGTGAAATACTGGATATATTCACCTCTTTGCTGTCTCCAGAAATCCTTCAAAGCAAACAATCTGAGAAGGAAAAGTTACTCTTTGTTTGAGCAATTCAGATTTCATGCCATAATACCATAACCTATGATGAGGTCACGAGTGGACACTGCTTCATTTAAATGGTCCCAAGCCAAAGAAAATTGGGGAAAAAGTAGTTTAGATGATGTGATTCATCTCCATTCAGAACCTTTGGTGGATAATTGAAAAGAAATTAGATTTTTACTGAACAGCTTCTGAGTTTTTGTTTGAAAACGGAACTAAAATTTCCTGTCAAAGAGAGTTATAAGAGGACCATAACAGGAGGTCATATCATTGAAATGAGATCTGTCCAAGCCAATTGCCTGAATGAAGCAAAACCTTTTGGCCTGCTTTATGAAGCTATTACACGATTTCATGGGGCTCACTCATCACTCTTTGGGCCCATAATACAAGCTAGATGAGTATTGTTTGCCATTGTGAAAGCTGGGGTAATGATTAAACCTGACCATCTAATTCTTAAAGCAACTACAAGGAACTTTCAATTTGTGTTAATTTTGGCAGCCCCTGTGGACAAAAGCGCCAGTGCTTCCCAGAATGAAGACTGCATTTCCCATGAGCACTTTGTGTCATAAAGATCTTGATCTGGCTAGCGTGTGCATTTCTTTGAAAAGGGAGAGAAAGAAAGACGCAACTTATTTTTATTTCTAGCCTCTCAACTTTATACAAACTACTGTCGATTGCCTGGTGCATGTTGGTCATCATGCTCATAAACACATAAAGCTTTGCGGTGTTTGCTCTGTTCGACAAATGCAGCTAACGTTAGCTACACCCTACTAACGTTAGCCAAAGCGTTAGCTAGCTTTGTTTTAGCCACCAATTTATATATTAATGCAAAACCATGTCTCGCAATGTATTTCATAAATAAAATAGACATATTACATACCTATCTAGGAGGAATAAGGCCTATTCAGGATCAGTTTCAATCCTTTCAATCCTTTCAAATGATCGACCAAGGTTGACTCGTGTTTTTGCCCGTGCTCTATCACTGTCCCTTTTAGCTTTTTTTGTTGTTGTTGTTGTTGTTCGGTCAATTATTTTCTTTTTCCCTTTGCTGATCTTGCCCCAGTATCAGCAATAACGACAAAATATAACGTCAAAAATAAAATTCTCTAAAGAAAAACCTCCTCCTGCTTCCTTTTAACTGGCGTACACTGCGAAACTTTGCCTGGGAAAATGTAAACATAGGCTCTTCCGGTCTGCATGCCGTAAATCGTTTCGTCTCATTTCGCGGGGAATCGGACCCAGGGACAGGCATTTAGAATAACTATATAGAAAAATAGCCAATTTTCTCGCTGATGGTCATAAAGAGGCATCAACATTAAATTGAGACTGTTTCATAACCAGTTAAAAACTCCTTGTAGTTGCTTTAATAAAGTATTAGCTCTTAGTCCTTCAGCCTAGCTCCTTCTTGGCTGTTGCCAACCTCTCTGTTTTCAGTCTGCTCAATTGGATGAAATGGAGAAAGGCAATTATTGTCAAACGTTCAAAATAAATGTTTTGTAATTGCATGTAGCTATTAGAAAAACTTCTTAAGTGGGGCCATAAAAGCCGGATAATTGAGTTTACTGTGCAGTTGGTAGTTCTACAAGCAGTCAAGGCTTTCTCTTTTCTCCACATCTCCCTCTCCTGTTTGTCTGCTCTCCACCCACTTCCGCAGGTTGTAGAGACCAGGGTGTTCCTCAAGATGTCTGAGAGAGGCTGAAGTCAAGCTGATGGATCACATGGACAGTTTGACCTCTTTAACCCCCTGACGCCTAACGTTGACCTTTGTGATGACCTGTAGCTGTCTGTCTTTCAAACGCTGGACGACAGAGAGAGGCAGAGACTCAATGAAAATGAATAAGCTACATGGAAAAAGAAAGAAAGAAAAAATTGACTGACACCTCTACCAACAAAATATTTGATCGCTCGCTGCTGATTGGCTTACACCAGGCCATGAGGTTAAAGGAACGGGACGGAAAAGACAGTCACCAGAGATACAATAGATAAGAAAAACAACGTGTTTGTATTTTCTTGAGTAATTATAACAGTGATTTTTGAGGGGTTTTTTTTTCTAAAAACAGATGTCAGACTACTTATTTCTTACATAATATGATGGATTAAATGAAGAATGAGGGACAATTTGTTGGCATGACTGTGTAAGAAAACTAAGACATTGATTTGCTAATTTTGTATTTCTGTATCCCTGGCTTGTGAATTTTGTTAGACTCCAGTTGGAATTACATATATAAAAAGACCATTTCAGCAAATATGTGCTGTGACAGGTGTATTCAGCTTAAATAATGCATTAAATATCACAACAGTGTTTCCAATGAGTTGGACACAGGCTGTGTGGTGCAGTTGTGACTTTACTCAAAACGGATCAATTAGTTTCAGTGTCAATTTCAGTGTCAATTGTCAAACAAAGAAGAATTTTTACAGTTTTCAGGTTGTTTTAGTGGCTTTTCCATTCCAGTTTGTGCTGTAATATTGACATTGTATCCCAGCTCAGAAAAGGTACAGTATATTTAACTTTCAGTTCTCACAATGAAACATCTCCTATCTTTTCTAAATTGTTAGGAAAAATAGTGTTTACTTGTAAAATAAACAGAACTGTACAGCAACAATCATGTTTAACATAATCACAGTGACTCTCCACTAAATTAGACAATCACTGAGCCCAGAATCAACGATTGTTCAAGAAATGACTCCTCTATAAATGCCTCTGAGACTTGTATCCGTTAATCTACAGTTATCATGTAGGTGCAATATCTTTCTTTTCATGCAGTGATTCAATAGCAAACACCTTTTTAACACACTGTATTGCAATGCTGGTCACAAGATGTGTGCATCATCCCAAAGGAATGTGTGGAAAATGACTCATCTCTCTTGATAATTACCATATTTGATTTGAAGTTTGATACCTCTCAAATGTGTAAATCAGTGTCAAAAGGATATTACACGATTAGAGCGTTGTATCTAATTAACAGATCTCAAAATATCTGTAGAGCAATGTACAGTTACAGTAATGTCATTCCAGTTTGTGGCTGAGGTTAATAGTTTGAACGGCAATCTTTGTCTTTTTTTTACAGTTAATGATAAGAGTCATATATTCAATGTAAGTCCAAAAAAAAAGGAAGTCCTGCAATCTGTTTTGTGCTGAGTACACAGCCAAATGTGAGTGTGTACATTGTGTATATCATTCATGTGTGGGTGTTTGTGTGTTGGTGTGTGATTGTATAGTTTAGTTTTTTATTTGCACATATATACAGAAGTGTAAAACCAGATGATGGAAATAAAACAGATGTGACAGCAGAGGTCAAGAAGCCACATGCTCATACAATGGACCAACTCAAGAGAAATATAATAAATTAAATAAATAATGAATATATAGTATAGTTGACTGACAGTGTGCAATATTGACATGTTATGGCCACAATATGACAATGTGGGAGGGTCTGTAAGTGATAAGTAAAGACGGACCCACATGAGTGACACTTTGCATAGTAAAATGCATAACCGATCTTACAAAGAAGTATAATGTGTTAAAAAAAACATCAAGAAGAGTCAGAAACATCCTTGGAATTGATTTAAACTAGGCCTTTCATACCACATGATACCACATCAGCTCTCTCAGGCACTGTATCATTGGCTTATTTCCCTGAAAAGTATCCAAGAGCATCAAAAGTCAAAGAGCCTTGAACAAGAAAGAATTACAGTAGCTAACTAGCCTAGCTAGGATTAACTTTGACACTGATGGTAACTGAAATGCAGTTTTCTCCCTTCATGCAATATGTGACAGATTCAGCAAATGTGATGGAGCATTTCTGGAGAAATGTGATAGATTTATTTATGGTGAAATCATAACGGAAATCTACAGAAATCAAACTTCATGACACCTTTGCTACAGTATGTTCATGCTGGGATGTTCCTCTGTTCTTCATTTCATTGTCTTCTGCTGGGTTTTAAAAATATTATTCATGTAGGTTTTAATGATCTTCAATTTCTTAGCCAATTACAGTACTACTGTATTTTGGATAACAACACCAATGTTTTTTTTATGTTTTGACTATGTATATGTTGTACAGTGTTGTGTGTGAAACATGATTATAATGATGTAATGATGATGCCTTACAGTACAAATGACCAATGTTCTCCCTGCCAGTCTTTTTTGTAGCAGTGGTGCTGGAGTTTCATTTCTCTGTTTGGGACTGTGTCCAGTTTATAGATCTGTTATTTAGACACTGTATCATAATCAAGTTTCAGTTTTAAACATTGACTAATTGTTTTTTTTTTTTTAATTCTCTAATAATGGTTGTGTTGTGCTGGCTTTTGGATTGTAGAATGAGCATACTGCCATGTACAGTATTCTGCATGCATATTATTGGTGTCAACTGACTGTATAGAGTAACACACAAACACACAGACGTAAACTATTTTACGATTGTAGCTTAATTCTGTGACTTTGCAGCATTGGTTTTATTTAAAGCTGTTTGGGGTGAGACAAAATCTTGTAATTAAAAAAGTTTCGGCTGTAGTTGTGACTGAATGGTGTATGTACTTTAATTTGAATCATTATTTGTCTTAATCATTGGGCACAATTATCTTTGTACATACCTACATATATGTCTATGTAGAGAATGGTTTCCAGTAACTAAAACACACACCTGAGAAGATCTAAATAGAGATTTAGTGCCCCGCTCAAGGACTCCTCAGAAGTCAGTGTGGTAGGAGGGGAGTAACTTACTTCCTGCGTTCCAGCTGGGTGAGTGATTTATCCTCAGAGCCAGACAGACATGAGCAGATTGTTTACTCTGTGGAACTGAGGAATTCTGCAGTCACTGTTTTCCATGGCAAAATACTCCTACCCATGTAGGAATCTGTATTTGCACATTTTATGTAAATAAATGTGAGAATTCCCATCCAACACATGAATAAACATACCTTTCTGAATATGGGTACTGAGCTTGCACAGATGACAACATGAAAATTTCTCTTGTGGTAGCTTAACTTTGACATTTTGCATGCTTCCTGTTGCTACAAACCTTTGTCTAAATTCACTTTTTGGCAGTTTGTCTTTCAGACTAACTTGTCATTCAGAAACTTAAGTAAGTTTTTAGTGAGCATGAAGAACATTTCATTGGTCGGTCTAACCAGGGCCGGCTCTAGCCATTTTGCTGCCCTAGGTGAGATTAGGATTTGGAATTTTTTCATTAATTGCATGACATTTTGCAACCCAGTCATCCAGTAGAGGTCTAACTTATTGATAATGATTATGTACAACAATGTACTATGATGCCAAGTGGCTCCTGCCAGCCAGAAAGCTAATGTGACAATGGAACTCTTTGATTGTTGATTGGCCACTTGCCTTAGTTATGACTTTACGTCCAAATTAGTGAGGTTATGCCCCAAATAATCATAGTGCAACCAATTTTAGTAGCTGGTTTAGTTACAAACTAACTCGTGGTTACTAAGCCTCTAGTGTCCACTTTTCACCCTAACTTAGGCTAGAACTTGCACATAGCTGGTGCAACCCAGTGCAGAAATCTATGTTTTTATGAATATAGCATTAGTCATTATCAACGATATTGGTCGGCGAAATTTCAGCACAATGCTTTACGTTCTAGGAAGGAGCAGTTATCCAGACAGTTAGCTGCTGGCTTTCCATTCAGATTCATATCCTTCAGTCTCTATCTGAGTCTAGCAGCTATCGTAGCATCATTATCTAGCATTAGCTTTATTGCTACTTAGCTAGCTAGCTACTAGGAAATGAAACGTCTACACACAAAACGGCATTTTAATGTTAACATAAGATGACATACCTCTATATTCTTCTCCTCCTCCTCTTTTCTCCATTTTCTTCCTTGCGCACCTGAAGGACCTTTTCATTATGAAAGAAAATGTGAAAATAGATATCTGCCTTTTGACATATGACTATCAGTCAGTCAGTCTAGCAATCTCTGGCACTTCTTACATCCCGGACTTGGGCTATCGAACAGTAACCCATCCCCCACTTTCAGTGCGCACAGTACAAGTGGAGGCCAGGGCACATGAAAAATTGTGAGGAACAGGGGTACAAAGTGTATTTCTTTCTTTATTTATTCATTTGTCGCCTCAAGGCAGAAAATGAGGAAGGGTGCCCACTGGCAAATTTTTATATATTTATTTTTTATTTTTCCTTTGAGGGTGACCAGCGCCCACCAGAAGGTGGCGCTCTGTCAGCAGAAAGTAACACTACACTATTTGTCCAATCAAACACCTTCAGACACTGCCATACATACATAATTACCTGGCAAGGATACAGTAGTAGAAACAGAAAGGAAGCCTCAGTAATGACTTATACTTTATACTCAGTCTGCTGTAGTAATCAGCTATGAAGCTTAATGTGGCAAGAAATTTGATCAAGCATGTGTCATTTTAGGTACAATCAGCAGAATGTGCGAATCTCAAGCTAGTAATGAATCATTTGGTGACAAGCTCTCAAGTAAAACTGGCATATCTTAACAACTCCACAGCTCTGCTGAGTGCTACACAGCTCAGGTTTCTTACATCACAGTCAGTTCACTAACAAGACCTCACCACTTGTACGGTATAAACGGAATAGTTTATTTGGTTTGACGGTTTGATGAGGGTCGTGTATGGTGGGATGATTGAGGGTCCAGAGGGAGGAATGAAGGGGATGAATGGGGGTTGTGACGCTCCTGGAACGTCAAGAAACTCGCGAGCAAGACTCAGGGTTGGGGCATGTCTTGATGAGCTTTGGCTTCATCGTCCCCCTGTGGTTTCTATATTGAGAGAGAAGAAGAAAGGGGTTGGGGGGGAGGGTTGTAGGGACTGAGACAAACGGTAGAGAAAGGGGTTTGGTACGCCTATGTAGGTAGACACGGGTGATTGATTAGGGAGAGAGGTGTGGTCTTGTTCCTGAACCTCATGAAGTGAGTTGATCCGATTTAGCTTGAAGGCTCCGAGGCGCACTTCTTGAGTACTCTCTCACTAAAACTGTATAAAATCTGTTTCCATGGCAATATTAAAAAGAGTCTCATTAACCATCTGTACAGGGATGCTGGTTAGGAGGATGAAAATGCAGATCACGCTGAATAAAACTGGTAAAGTTAGTGCGAGCGTTTGCCTTTAAGGACTTGTGCTGAGAGTTGCTGACTGTCCTCCCTCACCAAATAAGGATTTGTCACCGCTTCATCTTCCTGACCCTTCACTCCCTACCATCCTCTCAGTAGTGTAAACACAACCAGAGTGGAGTTGTTTCCATCTCAGCTCAGCAAGTTGCAATGTCAAAACACATTCAGGTCACCAAGATGGAGTGCAGTGACAACGCCAGTTAGGAACCATTTTCCATCTCAATCAGTGAGTCGACATCCCGGCCTCATTAAAACCAAACAGTGTGCTAATCACAAAGTACATACAAGAAATTAGCTGTTAAACTTTTTAAGACCTGACTTTGTGGTTAAGGTATTCTGAGGGCAGCCAGTGTTTCTCAGAGAGCTGGCTGGGAGTCAAGTGTGGTTTGTAAAATATAGTTTTACAATATTTATTTTGGGAAAACAGCAGATGGCATTTGACTCGAATGAATGAAATTGCTCTTAGCAAGCTATAAATCCAATGCAATGTAAAATATACTTGCTGTAGATTACTGGGCTGGCAGACCAACCAGTATATTTATTAGTTTATATAACCTCAAAAATATAGTTTCAATTATGTGAGCATGCATGTGAATAAAGCCTTTGCTGCTCTGGTGGCTCAGACATCACCATCATACTATCAATGCCATATATGAGTTTGCACCCAGTTAATGACCATTGCTGTTTTGTGTACTCATCTCTCATTCTAATTAAATTCCCCTCTGCTCGCAGGATATTATCTAATAAAGCAAAAAATTACATTAAATGTCTGCGTGCAGCCTGCTGAGTTTCATATTATTTGGCTGGCTTCGACTGGTTATGCTTTGCCTTTGTGTTTTAATTGTGATGTATTTCAGTAATCGCTCCAGCTGAGAGTCACTGGTTGGAAACACAACAGCGCCACATGCTGGCTGTCGAGGTGCATCACGACACACTGTGGGCAACCGAAAAACCAAGTTGGAAAAAGTATGTGTGTAGGATTTTCCAAGCACAGGCCTAAAAGTATGGCAGCCAAGAGAGCAAGAGAGGAGGAATGTGTACATGTCTGCCCACATGCACTCACCGCTCGCTCGCCTGCGCGTGAGTACTGGCACGATTCATTGGGCGGGATATTAAAGTGCATACATGTAGATGTGAATATTTGTGTGTGCACGCACATATTTCCCAGGCTCTCAACGACTTCCTCCTCTCCTAGCCAAGGCATTGCTAAATAAGGAAGACAACCTCCATCCCTCTCTCACTACTGTATTTTCTCTCTTTTTCCTCTTCTAAACACACACTAAAACTTCTCCACCTAATGGCCAGGATACATGGACAAAAGTTGGTGATATATACATTGAGATTTATGTTTTCCTTCTGCAGCACGGACACATTTTTTCATGTTTTCAAGAGCTACAGTCACAAAGTATTGAGACCACACACACACACAAAACCACAAAGAGCCGCATGACAAGTATAGATCAGACATTTACTCTTTTCCATACAATATCTTTATCACAACTTTCAGTAAAGAATGCATTTTGATTAGAAAATTTAAACCATCTTTTCATCGAGTCTTGATATGAAATATAAAGAAGAGATTTCTACTCTCACTGGCAACTACAGGCACCTCAGTTTTTGTTTTGTTTTTTCCTTTCAGCTTCACACCACCAACCAGACTATTATAACTGTATTCATGCAGCAGAGTAGAGAGAACTTGCGCAGTCACACACACCAGCCAGGTGATGGAGGATTTCGCACCTAAGAAGGCGCGGAGAGATTACCGACTTGTGGGAGCGAGGTGAGCCCACGAGCCGGGCTTGTGCGGTATCGGGATGAGCCTCTTCTATCCTGGTAGTTCATTAACATTCATGACAGGCCTGGTGTTCCTGTCAGACTTTATCTCCTTTCAGAGAGCAACAAGGATCCATGTGGTTTCATTTCACATTTTACAGTCGACTACTACAAATCAGGCTTTGGTACTAAAAGAACTGAATCTAGTTATTTCAGACAGAATTAAAACTCTAATTCGGAGCCACAATGCTACATTTTTTTTTTGTTATTAATCAGCTGGAATTCATTGATAAGTCTGTACCATATGTTTAAAAGACAAATCATCAACCATCGACAGGACAAAAAAGGAGAAAAATTAACAGACTGAGTAAAATCATGCTTCAACCTGAGGTTCATTAAAACATAGATACTGGAGGTCATGTTAATGGTCACTTTAAACAAACTGACGGTTTGAATCTACCACAAACTTTCTACTCAAAAAGCTAAAAGCTATCAAGAGCAACTGGATGAATGGCAGCATTCAGCACTGTAAATCTTAACGGCTACACTGATACAGAAGATATACACGTACATTAAAAGTCAGACCCTTATGGTGTGTAAATGTTGACAAATCCCAGTTTGTCCCATTTTCTACAGCTAATGAATCTGAAACGTTATTGCTTGGCAAAATCTTGACTTCAACACTGAATCTGTCTTTAACTGCTACATTTCATCTGATTTCTAATTTTTACAACAAAGTGTGATCCGTCCAGTATTCAGAGAGAAGTTTGAGCAAAGCAATAGAAGCCAGACATGTTGGCCAACACTAACTATGACCGATACTGCCCATACACAGTAATAACCCCATTGTTTCATAACTTTGGGTTTACAGTTAAAGTTCAGTCCTGTTTCTTAATACAGTCAACGCCTCAATTGTTACCACCAATGACATTTCTGTTGGTATGATTAACGGCAAATCAACAAAACACAGCAAAACAAAACATCAGATAAGAGATAAAATTCCTACCCTTTTACATTCATTTTACACCTAAACAAGGCTGTTTCTCACTCTGCTTTCATCCACCTCCCACCTCTATTCAGTCTGTCCTCTCAGGGCCATATATAGGTAAGAGTTTGGCCTTGAAGCACTACCAAGGCCGTGCTGCTGCTCCCTCTTTCAAACTAAGAAATGGTGACTGTAAATATGCATAAGTGTCTTTCAAAACCTCATTGTAGTGGGATGCCCAAAATGGGAAAGATAAGCTTGTGCTCAGTGACAGTTAAAGGTGGGTAACATGGCCTCCTCTTGAACGGTTTTATCTGCAGCTCTGCAGCGTCACACCCCGACCCCGCCACCTTGCTGTTGGCCCCAGGACCTGTCCATCAAACCGCCTGACACTTGGGACTGGCTCAGGCTGAATGAGAGGGCGGTGTGCGGCCTTCCCAATACTTCTTATACGCCGTTTGGAACATGTCCTTGCATTGCAGCTTTGCGTGCAGCCGGGAGCAGATGAGGAACGAGCCGCCCATCTTGCGGTGCAGCGAGTACGTCTCCTCGGGAGGCGGGGTTAGCCGATGTCGGAGCATCACGGGGATGAGGTTGTGGATTCTCTCAGTGGTGGACTGGGCACCGAAGTCGAAGGGCTCTACGGAGGCGAAGGCCTCACCAAGGATCATCACCGCATCCACATGGGCGTTCACCATCGCCTGAACATGGAAAGTGAAAAACTCACTGCATGACCAACTTTACCCAAAAGGTGGCATTTTTATGGAATATTTGCTTCAGAAGAGCGTCAGACATGAAGGTTCTTACAGCAAAGCTAACAAGTTAAAAGACTTGAAACACTCATTTTTGTGCAGCACAGAGTCGTAAGACTTTTTCAGCAAGTTCAATTCCCTAGGTACGCCAATGTCAAAATTCACAGTCATGGTTTGTGATGTAAAGCAGACAGACATAGGTACAAAGAGATGTTTACCTTGGACTCATACCCAGTCAGGAACTTCATCTCAATAGATTTCTTCAGAACTCCCTCTCTGTTGCCCTCAGCAGCGGACCGGATAATCTACAATCACAGACAGGTCATAAATGTCACTAACATTGTTTTAATCTCTCACCAAAATTTTTGTTTGTCAAGTTTTGACTTGACAGTAAACTTTTCACAATGATGATTCACTGCGAGACAAACAAAGAATCTGTTCTAAGAAATTAATAGAAATAATAGTTTTATTATATAACAATTTTACATAAAATTAAACTACTAAAATGATGGTGAGTATGGCAATTTTATGGTGCTTCCTAAACTACCCAGGCAGCTTGTTTATTCACAAAATACAGTTTTAACAACAAAAAAAAAGGTTAAATTGTGTGTAACTGCACTTTAAATGAACCTTTTTCAGTATTCATTATTATATGGTAATGATGGAATACATGCAATTACATAATAAAGCTGACGAGTCTTACCTCTATGTAGACATCAGTGAAACTTTGATCAAATCCTCTGGTGGCTCCAAAGTCCAACAGTGCCACCTACAGAGAGACAAACCAATGACCACTTTCATTACTCTCAATTCTCTCAAAGAAGTGGTAGTTGTAGTAGTTACTGTATTAGCTGCACTATCCAGATTGTTTAGACTGAAGACAGACTCACCCTGTGCGTCTGTGGATCATAGAAGAAGTTGGACCAGTTTGGGTCGGTCTGCATGTACCTGAACTCAAACAGCTCTCTGAGGCACAACACCAAGATGTTGTGACAGATCTGAAACAGAGACAAAGATATATAGATCCTATTGTTGTTCACTGGTATTAATAATATATTATCTTGCCAATAAAGTTCAATGCACTGAGGTGAACCAGGAAACAGAGAAATGTTAAGGGGCGAGGAGAGCAGGGAGATATGGGAGGGAGCAACAGGAGAGGGAAGAAAGCTGGGTAAAAGGGAAGCAAGTGGGAGCAGAAGCAGTTCCCTTTCCTGCCACCAGAGGCCCATCTACCTATCCATATATTAAAGTCAAACCATCATTATCAAATGAAGAGAAATGTCCTCCCCTCGTTTACTCCCTCATGCTACATGTAATGTAAACATAGGCTCCTCTGGTCTGCGTGCCGTAAATCATTTTGTCTGATTTTGCAGGGAATTTAGAATAGCTATATAGAAATAGCCAATCTTCTCACTGATGGTAGGTCATATAGAGGCATCACGAGACTGTTTCATAACCACTTAAAAGTTCCTTGTAGTAACTTTAATTGGAAAAAATTACATTTCTTTGCCACACATCCCTCTGAACACATTAACTGTTGTGTTTCTTCGTACCTCACTGCACCCATTAGTCAGCATCAATGTGTCTATTAGTCATACCTCTTCCTTCAGCTCCTGTGTGAGGCTCTCCGCCTGGTCCAGGGGAAACCCAGGGACGAGCTCAGTGGTCAGGACATGTTTGCTGCTCAGCTCCTCAATCACCTCTGGTACATAGAAGAACGGGTGGTCCTTCAACAGCTCCCTGGAGCAGACAGATGAATAGATGCAAAGACATACAGGTTAAGGAGATAAGAGCAATCCCTAAACAGTATCAAATCTATATAGAGTTGACTGGCGGCTGCAGGAAAGAAACATTTTGGGAGACTTTCTAGATTTTAGCAGATACACACTCGGACACTTGCAACATATGGCTCACCTAAATTTCTTTGCACACCGGGCTTCTCTGATATAGTCGCACTCCAGTGTTAGCTCCTTTCTCATCACGTCTATCAGGTGCTCTGGAAACAGACCTAAAGAGACAGAAAGACACAAACAGAAGGGTAAGACTAGCTTTCACATTCCCAAAACCCCAGGACAGGTGGAAGAAGATAAGAGAAGTGTACAGAACAGTGACACAGGAGCAGATGGAGAGGCGAATGTGTGAATGAGACAAACAGTAACAAGCAGAGAGTGTGTTTGTGCACGTGTGTGTTGTCTGTTTAGAAATAAGAAGGTGAGCAAGTTTGTGTTTGCACATATGTATGTGACTGTGAGTTTTCTTTGAGTGTACCTTCAGGTAGGGCATTGCTCATATTCAGCACCGCCATCAGGTTGTTGACGTCACTGTTGATACTCTGAGCCACACCAGGATACTGAAGATGAACACAGAATGACAGAAGAGAAGAAAAAAAACATTGTTAGCATTTTGTTAGTAATCTCACTTGAAGGTTTTTCTAAATGTCTTTGCAGGATAATGAAATCATAGCTTTTATTGGGACTCAATTATCATCTATAATGAGATAATTATAAAAGCATTACATTAAACTTTACTGGCATATCCTTCATAAGATCTCAAAAGATTTATTTTGAACGACTGAGACGGCAATTAGAGAGATAAATACTGTAAAAGCATAAAATAACATTGGCTCAGATGTTTCTCAGAGAGAAACCACATGTATCTGATTTGACTCTGTTCTGATCTGTAAACAAAGTCTGTTAACAGACCAGAGAGATCAGATTCTGCATGGTTTCTCTCTGCATGAGTGAAAGAGAGAACAACAAATGCGAGACACTCCCCAGTTATAGCGTTTGTCTTCATAACATGGGAATGCACTGTGTACACACACACACACACACACACGCTCTACCTGTATTTTCATGGCCACCTCCCTGCCGTCCTTCATCCTCGCCAGGTGAACTTGGCCGATGGAAGCTGCTGCAAACGGACGCTCTTCAAATGACTCGAGCTTGTCTCTCCAGTTAGGACCCAAGTCACTGTTTAATGCTTTCTGTAGACAGTCACACACATGAACAGAAGAGTGTAAATACAGGCACATCGACAGGTGTTTTATCATTTATTTCTAGCCTGGCCCTTTAGTGAAAGATTTTCAGTTTCTAAGTTCATCTTTTAACTGATGTTAGCATTGTTATGAAGTTAAACATGAATTCAGTGGGCTTAATAATAATAATGTAATACTCAGAAACTGTTGTAGAAGAAAAGAAAAAATTCTTACCGTCATTTGTTTGATTGGCATGAAGTCAGCACTCTGTCTCACACGGTCAAAGATCTTGGCGAGTTGAGGGTTGATGAATGCATCGTCTGAAATAGGAGTTGGTTAACTAATGAAATCCTCTATCACGGTATGTGTAATCTTATATTATGATATCAATATACTGTATATCATATTGTAAATTATCTGGAGAATTAATTAAGAAACTATTTATGGAAATTTATGGAACAGGAATGTCTGTTTTTGGCATCCAGCAAACTAAATAACTGACAAATCAAGGTCATCATATTGCTGACAAAAATCAGACAATGCAATAAAGGAGTCTTGTTTACTGATATGCAAAACTGTCCACTTTGGCCTAATAAACCCACAGATGTTAGAGAGATAGCTATTATGGTATAACAAACGGCACGGCAAAATCTGTTATAGGTGTCAAATTTAGATCATATCAGATCATATATCATCATATCCTAATCTGAAACACAGAAGCACACCAGGGTTTACTGAGCTGAGTTGAATTAAATCAGACTAAGAGACTAACTAAGAGCATCAGTCTAAAGTCAAGTGAAACCACTAAGAATTAATACTAATGTTTAAATACTATCATAAGAAAAAGCTAAAAAATATAAGGAAGCAAAATTACAAACGATATTATCAGATTTAAAATAGTTTTCCGAGGTTGTCCAAAAGGTTAAAACTATTTTGGACACCTGCTCAAGGGTACAATGGTTGGACGCACGATCATCCGGCCTATCTGAAAACAAACCATAACTGCATTGCTGCCATGACAGATAAATGTCAGCAGTGCATATTGAAGACCACTGCAGAGATTTTAGCCTCTATATTTACAGCCATGTTTCAGTGTTCTCAGTTGTTGCCTATTATAAAGTCTTCTTCCATCCATGTCCATTTCTGTGACCCGTTTGTCTATAATTTAAGGATCAACTTGTCACCACCTCAGAGACACACACACACACGGTCAATCCACTATGTTGAAACCTGATTATCAAACATCGTGCAGCCAATGTCCTTTTCTCTTCTACTAATGTTTTTGTGTTTTGTGAAATTTATTGCACTGTATTATCTGTCAACTCAGAGCATGAATGCCAAGGGACAAAGGTCACCTGCCAAAGTCAGGCAGCGGGGGTTGACGGTGATAAACAAAAATAATGATGTGTTATCTGACCCGGTCACTCTAACTCTGTGCCAAGATGTTTACTGCCACCGGCCTTCCAGTCTTTAACTTAACCTGCTGTATAATCTGTCGTACAGTATGTTCAGCAACGCAAACAAGCAATAACTTACACTGCACTTTTAAAATATAAGCTGCTGCTATCTGTATGTTTGAGGCAAAATATAGAAAACAATCTCCAGCTTCCCAAAACTGTAGCATCAGGAAAAACACCGTATCTGTGCTTAGTAAATCAACTGCAGCTTATTGGCACAGAAAAGCTGACACAAACTGGCAGTCACTGACCGGCAACAACCGGACTTCTGTGCCAGCTTTCTTTGCTGACAATTGCTGGTGATGCAGGGTTTCCTGTGCTGTACAATTTCTGTTTATATAATAGAGCACTTTCTAATTATACATGAGGATTTGTGGCCTCCACGGCCGGTGGAAACAGTACGGGTATGTGTGTAATTTTTTGAACCGTGTTTCCTCACTGGATGGTTTGCATTTCAAGACTCTTGCTGCACAATATCAAAGTAAGGAACTCAGCAGCTTTACAGTAACATACATACATTAATTCATTTATATGCTTCTTCTTCTGCGTTCCTTAACTTCTCTCTCACCACCCTTCTCTCTTTCATTTGTTTCCACTTTGACTCTCATCTCTCCTTTAATCTCCGCTTTAATCTCCGCCTCCCACCGTCCATTGTGTACGTGTGTGTTTGTCATTCACCTTGAATGCTGAGCATCTGTCCGAGCTTTAATGCCGCTCCTCTGACTTTGCACAAAGTTCTGACGATGCGTTCGGCGTTGGCCTCGGACAGAAACGGGCTAGAGTCCAGAACAGACTTTTTATTTTCACCTGCAGCAGCACAAAACAAGCACAAAAACAATTGAAAGTTTCGTACAAAATGGTTCCTGTTACATAAAATGCCTGCTTTTAAAGCACCATCTCAATGCTAAATCTTTAGAGCCACCATTTTCTCTGCAGAGTGTCTTGACATTGAAGGGGTAAAGTCATTTAGCATCAATCAAGATCTGTATCAGTAGTTTTAGGTTCAGGTTCACAAACAGTGTGCGTGTGCTTACGTATATATACCACAGTATATGTCTGTGTGTATATGTGTCAGTAGGTCGTCAGGTAGTGTGTTTTGTGTGTCTGAAGCAGACTTCAGAGGCTTTAACAGAGATTTACCTCACACACAAACACGCTTATGAGTGTGTTCAGAGTGTCCCTGCTGGATTAAAGCGCACACACACACACACACACCACACAAACCACACAAACCGACAAACAGACGCACAAATGCCACAGATTTACGCCTGTACGCTCTGTTTCAGCTTAGCTCTGTTTTTTTTGGATTAGCAGGCTCACGGTGCAGAGCAGGAATGTCTGTTTAGGTGGCAGGTTGGTGAGGGAGGCATACAAAAAGCTAGCTGTAGTAGCTGCATGTGGGCTATCTGCCTACGTGTTACGGCATGCATGCAGGGATGGTTCTGCAAACAAATTCCGTTCACTTTTATAATAGTGCTATTCAACAGGAGGCAGCTGCAAAATATCCGCATATTCTCACCATGAGCCAAAGGTTAAGACACAGCTGTGCTTAAAAAGGCATAAAAGGATCCTGAATTTAACTCTCAGATGAGGCCTTGCTACTTTTAATAGCACATTTATATGCTGATCCCAACATTTCCTGTATACACAAATATATTTCAATGCCCTGAGACAGAGAAACAACTATAATCTCCTATATAAACCTTGTTGTATATTTCTTATATACACAGCAAGATAAGACTGTTAAAGACACTCATTGTACATAGGCTGGGGTAGTGTGTGAGCACGTGTGTGTGTGTGTGTGTGTTTTACCTGCTGCACCATTGTGTCTCATGGTCTTCTTAGCGACTTCTGCGAGCGCTCCGATACCCAAACCTACGGCTAAACCTGGCGCAAAAAACACACAGACAGACCAACAATACACAAATTTACAATACTGTTGTAAATTTGTGAGTAATATCACAAAAACTTAAAAGGAACCGACATAAAAGCACACAGCTGCACAGTGAGACTGTAAAAACAACCATTCAGTGAGTCAATTAGTCAGTGTGTGAATGTCCCATTCAGCCAGCTGCCTGAATGGGACATTCACCATAAACTTGTCAGAATATTCCACCAGTGCTCAGTGATGTCTCTGTGTGTGCATAAATATGACTATATGAAGCCATCTGTTGACTCTGAAGAATATCACTTGCATCAAGATAACATATGCATCAGATAATATAAGACAAATCAAAGATAAACACTGATTAATAAGCATTGTGCGATGACAGAGCTGCAATAGCTGCACTTCTGCCTTTCAGATGGCAGATGGAAATTAAATCATACAGCAATTCATCTGCTGAAATACTGTCTGAATATTCAAGCTGATAAAGACAAGGAAAGGGCATGACTGCGCGAGTTGCAGGCTGTTTGTTAGCGAGTTCCTCCGAGCCCAGTCTCTACCTTACATAACTCAGCATTACATAATCAGTTAGTCAGCGGCCTCTGAAGCCACAAATCTGAGATGGAACGGTCGACGGACAAATCAAGACAGTGTGGCTCTGTGTCCTGTATACAAGTGGACTGAGCGTTTCTTCATTGGTCAAAAACACGTTGGAGGTTGGCTCCGAGGGAGCGAGGCAGCGTGCCACACTTTCTGAGAAAATGTGTTGTCGTCTTTGTTCGGTATATGTGTGTGTGTGTGTGTGTGTGTGTGTGTGATTCCTTGTGTAACTTGAAAAAGTATAATCTTACTTCTCCCTGCCCCACATACTTTGTCATCTTACTGTGTGTGTACGTGTGCAACTTGCACAGCAGACGAGCCATCGTCGTGTCACTCCATGTATATAAATATATACAAACTCGCTGCCAAACAGAGATCAGCGTTTCCTGCTGATTCTCTGAGTGACAGAAATTTTTCCAGACCAAGCACAAGTGTGCGTCTATCACTTGAGACACATGTGCCATGTGTTCACACAGTAGCTGTTGGACACAACTTACAAAAACAGACTTTTAAAAGACGGTTCTTTTTCCATCATTTCAGTATTCACAACCACATAAGTGGAAATAGACGGTCTTGTTCCGGTCTGAGCAAGGTTGTTGTAATCTCTGTTGCTAGGAAACATGCCAACGGGTTTCTGACACTATGAATCACTTTGCTGCTTCTCCTCAAACTTAAGTGTCTGAAATCGTCTTTCTCTCCGCTTGCAGCTGTGAATAAAACGAGACCAGGTGAAAAGAAAGAATAACCTGTTTAACTTTGTCCATAAACATTGCAGGAGAGTGAAGGACAGACCGAGGCCACATTCCTCCTCCCCCTCCCCTCCTCTCCTATCCGACACCTTCTAAATGTTACAACTGTCAACATGCAGAATCAACTCAGCTCTGCCCTTTGCCTTTCACTGTAGCCTGTATAACTCTCAGTTGTTTGGTATGAGCCGCGGCTTAATTTTGCTGCGTATATTTGTGTTGGCAGCCCAGTCTGACTCATCTGTTCTGAGTCTACTCTGATGCACAGTTATGTTTTGACTCTCTCTGTGCTTCTAGTTTCTCTGTCCATCTGTATTCCACCTGTTAACTTATCCATCAACCCTCTGTAATGAAGCTGCAAGCCGGTGATCTACAAGCTCTGGTGTGTCGCGTTAATTTAAACCTGATGCAGGTTGTGAACATTTTACTAAGCTTGTGTAATCATTTTTACACTGAAAAAAAAAAAACATCCTGTCTAGATAAGACTTGGGAGACTAGAACCTGCCTTGATCTGATAACATGTCGCCTTTACAATAAATATCTTGCAGCTTTGGGCGATACATACATTTTCTACTTTTTAGATTATCTAATGAAGTAACTAAATGTTCTTTCTTCACAAATATTAATTTAGGGGTAGGTTCCTTTAAGGCTTTGGCTAAGGCAAACAATGCTTTATTTTACAATGCTATACTGTTTATATTGACAGACAGAAAGACAGAGAGGTGTACTTGCACACAGGCACACATACCTACAGATACAGTCAGACAAAGAGCCAAAATTCAGACAGAGTAACAGAGAGTTGTGTTACCTCCAAAGTTGGCCAGTCTGCTAAGCCGGGTCACCGGTACTTTCCTCTCTCTGGCTCTCTCACTCAACTAAAGAAGACAGAGCAGTAAAGATTCATTTCTAAGTGTGTACAGAAAGGTATGTGGTTTACATCCATGTTTATATGTGTGTGTTTGGGAATAGGAACTGAGAAATAGGAGTTACCATCTGTTTGTGTGGTTTGGTCTCAGCCCTCTTGCCCTGTCTGGCTTTATCGATGTCTTCGGCCGTCAGCCCTCCAACTGTGGAGGGGTCCTGATGGTAGCTCCTAACTTGTCCGATCGAATGCTGACAGTGAAGCTGTCCCCACACGTGCCTGTTCAGACTGTGGTTGTAGAGATGATGATTTCCCACGAAACGTCTGGCACGCACAAAGCAAAAAATGATTACCTTCAAAAACTACCAAAAACTAAAGTTTGTAATTGAATAAGAATCTTTTAATACCTGGAGTCCTGGTGGTAAGATCTGGTCTGTCCGCTAAACTGTTTGCTGGGATCTTTGTATCCCTCAAACAACGACTGTTTCCCATTAACGCTCCCTGCTGCTGCGCTGTGCTGGGTGGCTCCCTCGTCACTGCTTCCTTTGTGATCTGCCATTAAGTCCACACCTTCCTCCCTGAACTCTGAGGCTGAGAACGCACTGTCATCCTCAGGGAAGTCGAAGTCTGACTCTGAGGAAGAGGCTTGCTGCTGGCCAGATAGCTCCTGGACAGAAAAACACATCAACGCTCATACAAAATGGAACGATACTGACGGTATACTCTTGATATTTAATGCAATATACAGCTCTTTATGACTCTGTGCTCCCAATTCACATAATTAAACATACACATAAGCACACACACCTGCATTTTCATCATGGCGACAGAGAGGCCTTGCTCAGCAGCCGATTGAACGCTTTGAACAGCAGCACCAACACCTGGAACTCCTGGATTTTAAAGAAGACTCTTGTTAGCTCTTCAGTACAATAGAAACTAACTATACAGAAAGAAATATCAATGTTAGTGCCCATAATAAGTGCCAGGCAATAAAAATATGAAGAGAAAAAGCAGAATTTGTTTAAACTGCTGTATGTCAATGTATCATATTTAGCTTGCTAGCTACCATGAACTTACAATTAGGTGACAGAAAATGCTATTTTTGCTAACTCCACAATGGCTTACTAGCACCAGTCCTTCCAAAACACGCTACAAACACTAACATTTTCATTATATTTCTACGTTATCATTGTCTTTCATATAAAAAAAATTAGCTTGCTAGCATTTACCAAATACAAATGCTTTTATTTCCATAATTTGACAATGACCTGTGGAAGATAAATAACTGCCAGGGAATTTAGGAAGTAAATGTTGAACTCACCTGTCCCACTGCGCAGGGTGCTGCTCTGAGTTTCTATCACTGCCTGGCTTAGCTTAGCCAAGCCTCGCATCAATAACATCATATCACCTGCCATGATGGACTAGAGACAGAGACAGAGACAGAGAGGGGGGAGGAAAAGAAGAAAAAATAAATAAAAATACATTAGTTAAGTTGCATCTTCATACAAAGTAGACCTGGTAACGTGGAGAGGTTCATGCTGTACACTGATAATAAAGAGACTAAATGTGTGTCATGAACAAGCAGCAACATGGAAGTGCCAAAAACTGCAGTTCCTTGAATGGCCACTTGAGGCTCGCTCCAAAAGCGAGTCAATCCCATAGACTATAAAAATAATGGACGTTGCCATCATGACGACACCCATTGGTTTGTGGACTCCTGTTTTGAAGCCTTTTTGACCGTCGCCATCTTGGATTTTTGGAGCCAGAAGTGATGAGAAGTGACCATATTTGGACAAGAGCGTGAAGCTGTGGAGGAGCTCCCCGGGCTCCAACTACAGCACCTCACACACCGCCGTGTTATCGACTTGTTGATGTACTGAAGAAGACTTGAAACTAACAACTGAGACCATAAACTCATTAAGAAAACTGTTTACTGAGGTAATAAATGAAGTGAGAATTTTACATTTTATTAAGGCGAAGTTATGTATAATTAAGGGCGTGGCCACTTTGAGTGACAAGTGGGTGCTGTCACAGGCAAATCGCTACCACGGCAACAACAATGATTAGGGAACGTAACCATTGCGTAATCCCAGATTCACAGAGTATAGGCGTAGCCGTCACTATGTCAGTGCGTTTTCACTTCATGAAAGTTCTTTGTAACATTTTGGTTGCCTAAAAATCTCTTGTTCTGCGTTTGGTTGTACTAAAAGACCCTCTAAGGAGTCGGATGTTCAACTTTTTCTGGTAAGTACATTTTGTTTTAATGGTTTAAAGCCTGTTTTTCGCTAGTGAAAAGACTGTAAATGCTCTGTGCTAACCAAGCTAGCAGTTAGCGTTGGGGTTAGCTCCACTCTCTCGTCCAAATATGGTCACTTCTGGCTCCAAAAATCCAAGACGGCGACAAACCAATGGGTGACATCACGGGGGCTACGGCCATTACTTTTTACAGTCTATGGTCATGAACCTGTCGGGAAAGATGAGAGGAACACAGAGAGAAAGATTTACAGCTGGACAAGAAGGCAAACGGAAAGAAAAGTAAAACCTGTCGTCAACACACTGTGCGCTGCCGAGCAGAAACACGCACACAGGCACACAGCTGTCGCATCTTGAGATGACTTTAATACTTTGTTTAAAAATACTTGTGACTCCCAATGCCTGTGTGCGAACACACATACACACATAAGAAAGGTAAGGAGGAATGCTGTGCTGTGTGTGACAGCTGTGGAAGTATGTGTATGTGATCCAGGCCTGGATCTGAAAATGTCACTGCAAACTCAGAGGGAGGAGTTTGAGAGCTGCTGGCCGCTGCATGCTCCAGCTATTCCTGGGCACGAGCTAATGTGGGTGCACGTGTTTGGTTCATGTACCTCTCTCCATTTCTCTCTACTGATATGTCTGTGAGATTGTTTTCTACTAAGGCCAATCTAAAAATATTACACAATTTAATTCCAAGAATTAATCTGATGTATCTTTTACAAATAGTTATGACAAGATGAAATAGTTGGCACATACCCACACATTTACTTTAGCTTGAATATACTGTTAAGTCCATTTGGGACACAAAGCCCATTTCACCCTTTTCATCTCTCTGACACTTATCTTATCACAGCTCCCACTGCATTCCTCTCTATTATAATCCACAGTGTTGCTGTGTGTTTTTGTTAGTGTGTTACAGGTGCTGTTTAGTGGGTGTGACAACATGCTTCAACACAGCTCATCTGGGATTCAGGCCAGTGGAAAAAGCTGGTGCTGAAAGAGTCAAGGCAGTGTGTGTGTGTGTGTGTGTGTGTGCTGCAGCACGCATATACACACTGAGTCAGTAAGTGGGTCATCTGTCCTCCTTCAGGGCAGCTCTGTGTTTTCAGATGGTGGACGTAAGACCAGGGGAGGGCATACTTAGACACTAAGTACCAACAGCAAGATCTCATGGGACATATATGTCAAATTGTTGGTTTTTTTGCACCTTGTAACCCAAATAAATCTATCCAAGTCAACTTATAACTCCCAACCCCTATCTAGCAAAACACCTGCAAGCTGGACATTTAAATAGCAAGTTAGTACCGAAGCAAAAGCAAGAATGAAACCTTCCAACACATGCCTGTACACAAATGTTTTGGCACGCACACAGTACAGGCAACATCCTCTCCCATCATCCCTGCATTCTTGCACTGTGATACTTGCAGTTCTTAATTGTCCACCAAGGAATAGTGTGATGATTTTTATTGTGCAATTTGTTATGTACGCCTGCGTTGTGCTGCTGACAACATGCACCGATCATTTCTTTTTCTCCATGATATATCGAAAACAAACCCCACCGACTTTGATCGTGTGGCCGTTAAAGAAAGAAAAGAAAGCTGAAGGACGCAAATGTCAGTGGTCATGGAAAATATGAAATCTTGTGCTTCGTGCATGCAACAAACACACTTCTATCAATATGCATTTCTGCACTGGTGTAAAACCATCGAGGAGAAGTTACTGTTGCAAAATGTAATCTACAGTATTGAGTAACTTCCCATTAGTCAATGTGGGTGTGTGCCCTGTCTAGGTGCTTGTATGCACTTAGACAGATGAGGGGACACAATCTCTCTAAAATGCTGGCAAAAATGTAGAAAAGAGGGGAGCGGAGGAGAGGAGCTAAAAGTTATGACGCCCAGTCGGAGAGAGAACACCACAAGGTTTTTCATGAAAGCGCACCGACTGTGCTTAAGCATGTTTTTGTGTGGCGAATGCACACACATAATCCTCAGCTGTTGTCTGGGCTCTAGTGCTATACCTCCACAAGCCGGTGACTCACCACCATGGAAATAGCCCGCAGTCTGTATCAGCATGTGTGTGTGAACACTGGCTTACCGATAGCCTCTCGTCACTGCCCTTGACTACTGATCCTGAGCCAGAAGTGGGAAATGTTTCCCTTGTTACTGTGCAGCAGCGTCACCACCACTAAGAGGGGAGACGTGAATAAAGTCACATTTCCTACGAGACTACAAAACTGGAGAGGGCCTGTATTTGAGTATTTTACTGAAGTACCAGAAAACTTCTTGTGCCAAGACCTGTACTAAACACACAATGAGCACTGTAACCTGTAGAAAGAAAATGCATAATACATGGGTGGCATATATATTATTCTCAGATTACACAGCAAATAATGCAGTGCATTCAGACAATAGAAAGGAAAACTAAAAAAAGTTATCCTTTACTGTCTAATGTTTATATATAAAAACTGAAATTCCTCCAATTACGAGTCATACTTCCCATACTTGCAAACAGGAAGATATAGAACCTACGGTATGAATATTAACCCATAAATCAGTCCAAACGACATATTGGTGGATCCTAGCTATTTGTAGGCGTATCGGCATCTGTGCATATGTCAGCCGATAACTAATAACCAACGTTAGTACAGAAATACCACAGATATGTTACTTTAAAAACACGTGTCTCCATTACAGTTTGTCCGCCAGGCACCACTGACAACAACATTTTTTTAAAACAGTCAAATATGAATATTGGTCTATAAAACTTTATTGGTCGGGCTATAAGTATACAGTTAATAAACACCGATGAAGATTGTAAATGTCACAGAGGAGCTGAAAATATTGATCATTTTAAACTTAGACTAAAAACCATCTGCCGAGTCTGGCTTTCATGTAGTGTTTTATAATTATTTTATTGTTATTTTTTATTGCTTGTATTATCTTTTGTTATTCATATTTTATCATTCTTAACTAACCATCTTTTATTTAACTGTTTTGCTTTTTTCATTTATTAGTCTCCAAATCCATATTTACCATCCTGTATGGTTTTGTTAATCACTTGTAAATCACTTTGAATTGCATGTGACTTGTTGATTGATTGATTGATTGATTGAGAGTTAGCCAAAAGAATATTCCTGGACAGATACTCACCTTAAGGATATAAAGGCATAAACACTGCTGGTACATATTATGTATGTATAATATGTTTTTTTAAATATGTTTTATTGGTATAATATGAGACTATTGAACAGTGTTTTCAGGTAAAGTTTAGTTGAAGTTACATATTGATTATCAGCCAAAAGCAGTTAGTTTAGATTGTATAGCTACATGACATAACACCCCCTCAAACAAACATCTAAATACTCTGTTGTAGTTTTATTTAACTTCAGGAGACTTATGTCACAGAAATCCTCCAAATGACCAGTTTCATACATGTACTAACAGCCTCGTGGCCCATTTGAAATCTGTGTATATCAGTTAACTTCCTCGTGGGCGTGTAACCACACGGCTGCAACAACAAACGTGTGCCACGTTGGTGACTGATAATTATTCAAACCAACATCACAGCTGCTAGGAGAAAAAAATAAAAGATGACTGAGATTATAGAGTGCACGCGCAGCTGAAATACTTTTCGGGTACTTGACTAGTTTACTGCTGCGTTGGCGGCTCGGTGAAGTTAGCAGAAGTGGAGCAGCCATGGACGGAGGGCGCGTCAGCACGCTGCGTGCAGACTGAGGGGTTTATTATTTATCTATTTATTTATCCAGCACGCTGAAGCAGTCTGAGGGCGAGGCAGCGGCGAGCAAAACGACCTGTAAAAACAAACGAATGCACGATAATGTGTCGTAGCAATACTCACCAGCAGCTGTCGTGCAGGGTCTGTGCTGCTTGTTTGTCCAACTCTGTCTGATGAGGTCAAACGCGGCAGAAACAATTACTCTTTATTTTATTAAATCAGATTCATTTTTTTGTTTTTTGTTTTTTTTTACAGGACACAGTTATCTTGCAGCATGTGTTGCAGGTAGTCTGTTGGTCGCCCTCCTCCTCTTGTTGTTGCAGCTGCTGACAGCGTTTAATCCAGTTTGTCTGTCTGTCTGTCTCTCTCTCTCTCTCTCTCTCTCTCTCTCTCTCTCTCTCTCTCTCCACCACGAGGTCAAACCTTATTTACCAACTTCATAGAGCAGCCAGAGCCGTGGATTGACACAACCCACTCAGCTGACCTCCCCACTGCTGTTTGCAGCACACACAAGCTCTCGTGTTCAGACAAACACGCACGTTTTGCACAACCTCTTACATATAATTGTACGTTCTTGAACTACATTTTAATAATTTAGTTAAATATTGTTTCTGAATGCATACATGTAATGATTAGCCCTGTTTGCACTCTATTTTCTCTCTATTTTCTACTGCAGTTTCCCTTTCTACCCATCTGGATTCATGAAAACACCCTCAAAATTTAATCTGACCTCGTTTTACCACGTTTATGTAGGCAGAACAGTTTATTTCACCCCACAAACACGCGCCAAACTGCTTGGCTAAACTGAATTTATGCACGGCTCTGGTTTTGCGCTTCTGTCCCGCCCACCCTCTCCTCCTATTGGTTGTTATCGTCTGTTGACAGGAGGTGGAGACTGGAACGCGGCTTCTCATTGGTTCATCGCGCAACAAAAACAAAGTGCAGGTTTTAATTCCGTATTATTGAGAATAAAATATATTTTTTTATTTTACAAAGGGCACCTCTTGTCAAGAAGCAGTAATAATTCACACATTCAAAAACAAAGACTTCAAAGCTGCCAAACATAGAAAGAAACTGTATCTCTACGGCAAAATGAGCCTCTGCTGCCACCTGCTGATAGTAAGAGGAAAGCACCTAACACTGCATTACTACTGTAACCAATTAACAGAAAAACATATAACGTGAATTATGTTATGATATGACAATTAATTTCAAATATAAAACAATCTAATTACTGTGCTCTGACACAAACATTTACTGTAATAAAATTAGATAATAAATATAAATAATTGCGATTCAAAAGCCATAATACACAGAAAAATATTAACGCAGTTTCTTTTTTGGCTCGTCATCCCATCATGCAAATTTGGGTCCATGACTTTGACTTTCTGAGATGGGTGTTTTTGCAGTGTCAGTAAAGTGACAGCAGAGTGCGCCATAGATCCACACAGCTCATGTTACTTTAGTTTCTTTTAGTTTTGCAAAGAAGGTTATAAAGTTTTCCTAGATTAAACACATTTAAAAGTCCCATTAACTGAACACATTTCCTGTAAAACAAGGACAGTTTACATGTAAGAGATCTAAACTAAGGGAAATAAACTAAATAAACTTTAATTAAGGAGCAATGTGGGAGGAGCATTTTAATTATTGCATGAATCAGAAGAAATATTCCTCTAACAAAGAAAACCATGCTTTCTAACCAAAAAACTACACAAAAGGAAAAATAAGTGGCCAAAGCATACTGTAGCTAAAGTGTTAGGTGACATTTTGTAGAAGCTTCATGTTCAAAAAGACCTCTAAAAACAGTGGTGGAAGAAGTATTCAGACCCTTTATTTAAGTAAAAGTACCAATACAGCAAAGTAAATATACAAGTAAAAGTCCTGCCTGAAAAATCCTATTTAAGTAAAAGTACATAAGTATTATCAGCTTGATGTAGTTAAAGTAGTGGTTTGGTCCCTCTGACTGATATATTATTATATATGACATCATTAGATTATTGATACTGAAGCATCAGTGTGTAAGCAGCATGTTACTGTTGTAGCTGCTGGAGGTGGAGCTAGTTTGAACCACTTTATATACAGTACTAGTCCAGTGGTTCCCAACCTAGGGGTCAGGCCCCTCCAAAAGGTCACCAGATAAATCTGAGGGGTCATGAGATGATAAATGGGAGAGGAAAAAAAACAAAACATGCAAGAGGTTTAGAAGGAAAATCACTATTTGGTGGAGCTGTTAACAACTCATGGTCAAGTCAAATCAAGTCAGTTTTATTTCTATAGTGCCAAATCACAACAGAAGTTACCTCAGGGCACTTTTCACATAGAGCAGGTTTAGGCCGTACTCTTTCATTTACAGACCCAACATTCCCCCATGAGCAAGGAAAAACTCCCCTTTAACAGGAAGAAACCTCGAGCAGAACTGGGCTCTAGGTGGGTGGTCATCTCCTTGATTATAGACATCTGAAATGTGACTCCGACTACACTGCTTTTTGTAAGACATCAAAAACCCAAAAAGGCTGGAAATCACTGGTTTCACCTTAACAATGTGTTGTATTTTAAAAGCTTGTTATATTATCCATTGTGTCAAATCTTCATCTGAAAAGTGAAATGTAGTGGAGTGGAAGTATAAAGTAGCAATCAAGTGGAAATACTCAAGCAAAGTACAAGCACCTCAAAATTGTACTTAAGTACAATACTTGAGTAAATGTACTTAGTTACTTTCCACCACTGTCTAAAAAGCTCACCTTCACCATCCATGAAAATGAAAAAAAATATATACATGTCTGCTGTTTCTCTCCCACCGGCTCCGGATGCTGCTGTTGTGGAAAGGTGGGATTTGAATGGCAAATGAGCGTAATGCAAACACAGCAATCAGTGTGGCCAAGAAGCAGCAGAGGCGTGTGGTCAATGTGGGATTTCTCAGGTCAGGTGAAAGAGGTTGTGTCCTTACAGGTGAAATCGACACTCTGACTCCAGCTTTGATGACTGTTGAAACTATTTTCCACAGTTAGTTAAGATTTCTCAGACTCTTAACATATATATATATATATATATATATATATATATATATATATATATATATATATATATATATATATATTCTTGACATTTAACAGATATTTAGATAGATGCACAGAAGCTTAGACATATATGATGTGATACCAGAATTCAAAGAAATCACACGTGGAAGCAGGTCTTTTTTTTTTGTTTGTTTTGTTTTTTGTTCACCAAATACACACTTATTTTAAAGGAACAATCCAAATAAATACACAAGCCGGCAAAACCAGAACAAATATGATACCTACTACTGTAACAAACAGCTGTAAGTGCACATTGGAGAGCATAAGCAAAAGCTAAGATGGTTGGTCATACAGGAATGTTCAATATTTTGGGAAATACCCTAATTTGCTTCCTTGCTGCAAGTTACAGAAGATCAATACTATTTTCATAACTGTCCATTACAGCCATCAGCTGGTTAGCTTAGCTTAGCTTAGCATAAAGACTGGGGGTTAGCCTGGCTCTGTCCAAAGGTAATAAAATCCACCTAACAGCACCTCAAAAGCTCACTAATACGCTACACATATAACACGTTATATCTTGTTTGTGTAATCTGTACAGAGACTGTAATAAAAAAGTAAACAAACAAGATATAACATGTTAATTAGTTAATTCCCCCGGTTCCAGTTTTTGTGCTAAGCTAAGCTAACCGGCTGCTAGTGAATGCTTCATATTTAGCGTTGAGAGTGGTATCAATCTTCTCATCTAACTCTCGAAAAGAAAGCAAATAAGTGCATTTTCCAAAAGTATTTCTTTAAGAAGGCACTGCATGGAATTACAATCAATCTCTCTCTCCATCTACCGTCACTGCAAACACCAACTGAACACTATAGCATTTTAAATATATGGTAGAGAAAAACAAACTGTTGAGTTTTATTGATCATCAATGTTACATTATGAGAAGTAAAAGTTGTTTTGCCTTTCTCCCTTCTTTGCCCAACCAACGTCTAAATTTTTCTGCCAAAATGAATGCGTTAGCTGGACGACATTGATCTTTTCTTTAGCCATATCCTCTTGTTTGAATACGCGATGTCCACAGTGTCAGCTAGCTGCCCTACAGTTTGACTTTCCCTCATGTTGTAACACATGCTTGAAGAAAAATAAAAAAACGACAGAACAGCCCAAAGTTCAAAATGTCACAGTATCCCATGAAGTAGAAACGAAAACCTACTATAATGTTATAAATAAAACAGAGTGAGCTACCAAACTTTGAAGAGGATAATAAACATGCACCCATGTAAGACTAAAGAAAGAAACAGACAGTTAAGACTAGCAGAAAAAATCCATTGTTAACGTTTAAAAGTAAGTTTTCAGTTGTCTGACTTGGCTTTGTAATGTCAAGGCACTGTATAGCTTAAATAAGATTGTTCATGGCTGTAAGTGTTCCACAGGATTTGAGTACACTAAAATTATGTTACAAAAAAAACAAAGAAACTACATAATAACTCTAACTTTCTGTACATTGTGAACAATCACACCAACAAAGTGTGAGAGGGGTGACAAGTGTTTGGCTAGGGAAGCACTATGGACGCCATGTTAGCTGCTAATATGTCACATATGAAACAATGCCCTCCGTAACATACTGTAACTCCCGTTTGATTGATAATTTAGCTCCACCTAACTGCCAGTTATAACCAGATTATTGTGGAGCAAACATGGCCGCCACTGAAAACCTCAATAACCAACTTACAGTTTTTAAACTCTTTCTACAGCTCTGAGTGTGAATGCTCAAACAGACGTGAAAAAACTGCTAAGAGACTAGTTTTGTTTTCCGCCGTAAAACGCAACTAAAATAATGTTTTGACGAGTTAAAACACACAGAATTGTACAATCTCGAACGGTGGAAATGTAATTGAGTGCAGACATTTTTATGAAGTTAAATCCAATAAAATGGAGTTCAGATCTGTCAAGTAAGAAACACAGTTTAACTCTATTTCAACTGAGAATCAGGGATAAATTGTATTTCTTCTATTATATCTCTGTTAGAGTCTAAAGGAGCTGGGAACAAGACAGTCTATTTAAAATTAAATGGACCTCAAACCATTGGCAAGGACGGGAGTTTTGAATGTTTGCATTTTAAAATCTATATATTACTTTCTATGTGATTACAGCATCTTTCAAATTATGATGGCTAATTATTATGGTTTAAGTGCTTGTTTTTAGGAAAATTAGACAAACACAGTGTTGTTTTTGATACGACCACTGGTAGAAAATTCCTCATATAGTGGCTTTAATATAGTGGGTATGTTGGGTGTATTTTTCTTATTATCAACAAATCCAATGAAAATACCAAAACCAAACATAAATGTATCCCATTAAGGTGTCTTCCCTGTAGCCAGTCATGTTCCTCTGAGCGCTATTCACTCCTGTTTGAGTAACGTTACAGCGCCCAACTGCTGAAGAAAATTATTTCGCTTTTTAAAAAAATAAACTATATTTTCATGACCGGGATTAATACGTTGATGGTTATGGTCTTTTCAGGGGATTTTTTTTCACAATAACAAAAATATAGAATAACCCCAGCCATCTCCCTATAATTTGGATTAAACAATGTATGTTTTCTGGTTTTAAATGTTGAATTCTTTCAGTAAAAAGGTTATAATGTATGTAAAAATAGGACATTTTGACAGGTCACTGCAGGAAAAGCACAGGTGTAATTAATAAGATTAATAATATTGTGCATGCTGGCCAATGGCCTACTGAGACACTTAAAGGGATAGTTGGGATTTTTTGAAGTGGGGTTGCATTAAGTAGTTGTCCATAGTCAGTGTATTACCTGCAGTAGATTTGGGTCGGCGCCCCCCTAGTTTGGCATTGAAGATAAGCAATGTACTGCTGTGGACGGGGCCCGTGCTTAGCTTCCGTGGGGGTCGACTACCTCATACAACTACACTTCAAAAAATCCAAACTATCCCTTTAATGTAACTGAGTCCTCGTTAATGTTATTAGTAACACCTGTGCTTTTCCTGCTGTTGCAAAGTTAAAATGTCTGCTGTGAAAAAGGCCCATTACACTGTGCCCTTGAGAGGTTAAGGACAATAAGAAGGTTATGAATGGGGAAGAACTAGCTCTTGAATCTCCACTGAATATGAAAAAAGAGACGGCATCCATCATGGGATTCAGCCTTGCATTGTTACAGGATGATGTGGTTTCCAACATGGGGACAAGCATCTGAAAAGAAGTCCAAAGTGTTCACCAGAGAAACAAAGACTGAATGGAAGTGGTTGTGTGTCCAAATGTTCACTTGGATTAAGAAACTCCCCAGACTTCAAGTCTCAGACTTCACCATGGCTGAAATGATGTCCACCAAACTATCAAGTCCAAAAAGGTAGCCATCCTCTCTGTTCCCTTCACACCACGACGCTCGGTGGGTTAGTTCCTCTCCATCAGGAAGAGGAGTGGTTTTCCCAAAGTCGATCATCCAGACTTTGGCCCGTCCTTTACTGTCATGAACGAATAACAAGGAGCTGCCAATGACCTGCAAAGACACCGAGAGAAACAATAAAAAAAAAAATAAGAAAACAGAAACTGAATTACTGAAAGTCACTGAAACTGTTTACATGTTTTGCTCTACATCACATTTTAAAAACATTATTTCATTTCCTGTTTTGTCAGACCAACTTCTCCTTACATTCATGTCCGTTCAGTATGTTTGTGTGGGCGTGCAACTGTGCGAAACTGAACATGTGCGTGTGTGGTCAGGGCTGCTGCTGTCCAGTTTCCATGACGTGACCTGCTATTTGTGTGGATGTTGCTGTGTACTGTTGTGTTTGCCTTCAGTTAGTGCCATTAAGTTACACTTAATTACTAAATCAACACATTACAAATTCATGTGCAGTGACACCAGATAGACCAAATCACCTGATAAAAGTCTGTACTACATGCTGTCAAGCTGCAGTAAAGCACACCAAAATATTATGAAAATGCTCAAAGACTGCTTAAGGTTTGGTAGTTATTTATGGGAAATCTCAACTATTTGACTTTACATGGCTATTATGAAGCCTAAAATGCATCTTTGTGTACTTAATTTACACACCACTAGACTATCATTTCACCACAATGTGCAGAAAAAATGAAAACAAAACTGAAAATGACCTTGCATCTATTAAAACCCACTCATAATTCTCACATATTTTTCTTCATAATATTATAATTATACATACATTGATTTTTCAGATAAATGTATAAACTACATATATGTTCAGGTTTATGTTCACTGTATATGTACGTCTTGCAGGAGCACCGCCACGTGCAGCAGCTGTGCCGAGACCAGCAGAGCAACAGTTTCCATCACTGGAACTGTGTCTTTACCTCATGGGTTTTGAAGAATGGCGAGATCTCCAGAGTGTCTCTGATTTCCTTCAGCCTGGCTAGATAACCGTTCTGGAAAAAAAAAAAAAAAAAAAAACATACGCAAGCTTTTATATCTTGTTCACCCAGTTGTTTCCAGTTCTGATGCAGCCAGTTTTGTTGGCTGCTGAATTGATCAACTACTCATTACTCACCAGTGTGCTCCACTTGTAAGAGCTTTTTTTTACAATCTAATGTGTGGTGGATATATTTCAAACGCTCAATACTGAACGTCTGTCTTCAGTGTCTTGATGTCTTTACTTTATCTCTGGTTTCAAATGAGTTTTCAACACAACAAACACACTAACAAATGAATACACGTTGCTTTCATTATCAAATGTTTTGTGTGGGTGTGTGTGCGTGTGCATGTGTGTGCTTGCAAGAGTCCCAGGGAGTTCCCAAGGACTTCCCTTTTTTTCTGGCCCAGGAGGCTTAAGGTCACAGTGTGCATTTGTGTGTGTTTTCCACGGACTTAGTATTGAGGCTATTGAGGCTATTGAGGCTACACACACAGTTAACTACAAACAAACTCACCAGTATATCCTTATTTCCTTTGACGAAGTCCTGGAAGGCTGCAGTGACTTGCTCTCTCGTCTTTGTCTTCTTAAAATCTCTGTTCACTGTCCCGTCCTCCTTCTACAGAAGAAAGGAGATAATCTGCATGAAAACTGACTTTATGTGAGAGTTCGACTTCACTTTTATTTGATCTAGTAGTATATAACCATACAGTATTGTTGGGATCATTAGGGTGTGCAGTAAGTAAATGTTTATATTTAGTATATATACTTTCTATCATCATAAACTGCAACTTCCAGGCTTCTTGTACAATAGAGATGCAAAGGGCAGGGGCTAGGCAGAGGACAGGAAGGGAACACTGAATCCAGAAAGGAAGGAAGGAGAAGGCGCAGAGGAGAGGATGGACAAGAAAAGTAGAACAAACAATGGTAGAAAAAAAGGAAGGAGGGAGGGAAAGATATTTTTAGAGATTTAGCCATAAAGCAGGGAAGAGACTTTGACTGTTTATGGACCAGAGGCATTTACAAAAACTCTTTAAAATCCCGACTTTTTCTGCACAATTTCACCAATTTTGATTCTGGTTCGCAAAGCAATTTTGAACAGACTTGTATCCCACTTTGTTACACTAGCTAGTTCAAACTCTAAACAGTAAATCATATTTAATGAGCTCATTATGTTTTGCAAAATGGCTCTGGCTTTAGCCTGCTATGATCTGTATTTGACATTTGCTCATTATTTATAGCTGTAGTGGAAAAAAACGCCAGTTGTTTTATGTTAGTGATTCTACGGACATTTTCTTCAGTTTTACAGCGGTTATTTTTATGGGCCTGAGGGCGTCACGTGAGCTGCAGCTCTGGTCTCAGTTTTGCTAATACACCAAAATTGACTCAATCCACTCTGTCCCCCGGGGTCTTGGTGACTAGAGCTTTTAGTTATTTCCCTGTAAAATGTAGTGAAACACAAGCGGTACATTTAAAGGAAGTTACAAGTACTTGAGTTGTAGCATTAATAGTGCATGTACAGTAGTAGTGGTGTATAGTAGATGAGCAGCAGAAGCAGCACCAGCAGTGGTAACCAACTAGTTGGTTGGTTCAGAGCGGAATAAACGAGCTTTTCATGTTCTGCTGGCTGCCAAGCAACAAGGTACTATTTGGAGAAAGAACTATTTTTCCCTTTATGGTTCAGGTCTGAGAACAGCTCGGGATCTTTCATACACACACACAGACACACACACACACGCTGTTTTTCTGGGGATATCCCTCAGTGTCATGGCAACAGTGTCATGGCAACAGACCACCAGGAGGCCGTGAATGTCCTTATATAGCCACGACCCTCAAATAAAGACAGAGAGATTTGTGTGGGTGTGTGTGTGTGTGTGTGTGTGTGTTTGTGCGTGTGTGTGTGTGTACAGTGTCAGTGTCAGTCCCAGATGCCGCAGCCTATAGAGCTGCCACAGACAGGCCTCTTGTACTACAAAGGACCTGATGTACAAACATATACTTCAGAGGAAGTTTCTGTTCAAAACAGGAAGTTAGATCATGCCCCTGAAGGACACAAACACACACACACACACACCCACACAGAGACGAACACATGATGCTAGAAGAAAGGAGGGAAGGAAAGCCGCACACACACACACACACACACACACACACCCTTATCTTGGTGAGTCTTACCTTGACTCCCTCTATCCTAAATCCCAGGGTGGCTGTTGAGCTTATGGTCTCTCTCCACTGCATGTATCTGGGCTTGGTCACCGCTTTCTTGTCATTCTCCTCTGGCATCGGCGCCTCAGGATCAACCTCGATCATCTTCTGATACATGTCCGGTCTCGGAGAGGGCTTCTTACGAGCCTTGGTTAACTCTTCCTCGAGGTAGGTCCTATAGGGTTAGGAGAAAAACAAGTGGTGGGCGGTGAAGGACAGAGGAGGAGAAGAAAGTGTGGGTGAGAGACATGAGCAGAGCAGGTAGGAGGAGGAGGTAGAGATGAGCAGAGAGGGTGAGAAAGAATGTGTGAAGAATAACAGAACAGACACAGAATGACACAGCTGCTCACAGTGGCCTGCAGATCTCGTTGTTAAATAGTTTAATCTAGAGCTATTGGCCCTCAGTCCTATCAGTTATAATAACATTGCGCTCTCCAAGTTGACTGCTGACATCTGGGAACACAGAAACATCCTTAAAAAAAAGTCGGGCTGGGCAAGAAACACAAGCAGTGAGACGATCAAACAGCTTTTAAACAAACCCTCAGGTCAGCCAAACTTAATTGGAAGAGAAAACAAAAGGTGGATGGTAAAATTGTTATCTGAATTATGAATTACTACAGGCTGACTTCCTCGCTCCACTTTGACCCACTGTACTTGCCGTAGCTCATGCACAGTTTTTGAGCACAATGAGGTATCACAGCAATTAACTCTGTGAGCACAATGTTATCGTAACTGATATAAATGATGATGCAAAACTATGAAACAAGGGGTGTTTAATAAACCAGAATTCTCAGGGAATCACAGTAAAGGACGTATGTGATGTCATGTCATGTGACGTCTTCTCACCTCACTCCCATCTTACAGTCCATCACACACGGGAAGTCGAACTCAGCCAGCAGATCCTCCATCTGGTTGTATTTCTGGCCGTCCTTCTCTACATCTCCATGGTAACCGGGGACGTACGGGCGAAGCACATCCCTCATCAGGAGGGACAAACAGCGCTGCTCACATTCACAGTGTTTCTGCAGGATATCATCAACATGTTATTTAGTGTTTTACGCTCTTGGTTAGGGGGAACCTCTAAAAACCTGAATGTTTTCAAAGCAGCACTGAGAAAGAACGGCGTGATTGTTGTGAAAGAGTTTCTTACTTTCAATATGCGGCCGTTGGCTCCTGCCTTGAAGCTCCCTGTAAAGAAACAGAGTTAGTTAGATACAGTCAGTACAGAAGCTTTACACAAGTGAACTGCGTGGTCTTTGAACCTCCAAGACAACAGCAGTATCTTTCTCCATTCCTTGTTGCTCTCGTTTCACACACACACACACACTTCCTTTTAGGGCCTGGATACACCGACGCGGCCTCAGAGAACTAGCGCCAACGCGTGTCACCTCATATCTTCTAAAAGCCTTTGAACACGCTGAAAAGGCAACACCTGCCGACCGGCTGACCGCCGATATGCGCACACGTGTTCTGCGCCTGTGTGAAAGGTAACTAGTGGTGCATGTTGCCTGCTTCTAACGCTGCTTCCACATGTTCAGTCAGCCCAAAGATTGATTAGCGGTCGTGTCAGGGCCTTTAGGATCCTGCTTTGACCCCATGTTCAGCCAGGGAAGGTCTCTGTTGTGTGATTGACAGGAAGGGAGACAATTACTTCCTTATTGGTATGAACCACGTTGGTGTGTCCACATACCTGCATGCCCAGCCAGTTGTATCCAGGGATATTTCTTCTTGAAGGACATGACAAATGGCGACCAGTGCACCATGTTCTTGATCTTCTTCCAGGACTTGTGCTGCAATCACACACAGAAACATATATGTGGTCGATATTCAGAATGATGTTTCACCAACTACAATATGTGAGTTTTTGAGAATCTAATTTAACCACAAAGTTCCACTAGAATCTTCTCTGTGTGTTGCCGTAATAATGTAATGTAATCATTATCTGTATTCGTGGTCATTTGGTCAAACGCTCAGCCATCCATAAATAAAAAAACACTTTTTAAAATTGATGTAGGTCAATCTGATAATAACGGTTGCTTCTGGTTATGCAAACAAGTTAGCCAGTCTAACTTTATGACTTCTGGATTTGGCAGAGTCGACTAGAGCTGCAACGATTAGTCAATTAATCAATTAGAGAACTATTTTGATAACCGAATAATCGTTTTAGTAATTTTTTACACATAAATGCCAAAACTTTGCTGGTTTCAGCTTCTCAAATGTGATGATCGAGTGCTTTTCTTTGTCAAACATGATGATTGATCAAACAAAACAAAACATATGAAGACGTCACCTTTGACTCTGGGAAATGATACTGAAATGATTCTTCACCATTTTCTAACGTTTTACAGACAAAACGATTAATCGATAATGAAAATAAGTTAGTTGCAGCTCTAGAGAGGAAACAGAGTATCTGTAGTTTGAGTTCCCCTCTGAAGCTTCTGGCTGATCCAGTGCTTTTTTTTTTTTACATGCTTTGTTTAATGGCCATGAGCAAAACAAGTCTTTAAAACACACGCACGCACACACACAGTGGGGTATCCCTCACCCTGGGGGGCTTCTCTTCAATCTCTCTCTGCCTGCTTCTCTCACACTCGCTCTCTCTCTCTCCTTTTTTTTCTTTTTCTTTGGCTGTTTTGGAACATTTCAACTCAACTCGGGAGCAGCCAAGCTGGTGTTTCCCCTAGTAACAAACACACACACACACACACACACACAAAAACACACGCACTCACGCACGCCCACAGCGATTCTCCAAGGGCTCTCCCTGTCCCCTGGCAAGGACACGTCGAACTGAGGGACTCCTGCCACACACACACACGCACACACACAGTCATTCAAAAAGGCAGAGTCTGTCTCTGACACACAAACACGCAAGTTGTGTCAAGATCGCCAGGTTATCTCTCAGTGACCACCGACAAGCCAAGACATGTTCAATCCTGTCAAAGTACTGTATGTTCCCTGCAGAACAATAACTGTTATGTTTAACAGATAAGAGCTGACATGCTCGGAAAATATTTGTAGAAAAAGAAGCATAGCGTATTAGAAGAGTCACAGGAGGCAGTTAATTTTCTTAAATGAACCACACTCTGATAACCCTCTTCCTCCTCCTATCTCTCCAAAGACAAAATACCCCCACCCCTCCAAAAACTCTTAAAATCTTATCTCTAAGCCCTGATGTTCCCGTAAATTGTTCTGTTAGTAGTTTCAAATGTAGTACTTGTATGTGTGCATGTGTTTTTCTGAATGCTGCAACAACTCACTGAAGCTTAAATAAATAACACTCCAGTTGAGGAGAATATTCAAACCCCAAACACCATTTTTTTTATGCCTGCAGCATTACATCAGATGGAAAAATTCCAGATGTCTTGTTCTGTGGGTTTAAACAATGCTTGGCTGTGCAACATTGTGTCGGAGCAACCAGTTTAGAGCTTTCCCTTTAAAACGCAATAGAAAATACTTCATGAAACACTCGAACCCAGTTTACTTTATAACACATTGAATCCACCCAGATTGGTTACTGAATCTTATGTAATAGAATGTTTACATAGACATTTCCTGTCTTATATTGCACACAGGTGCAAATGACCTACTTTCCTCATGTTAAACACAGGGGAGATTTCCTCTGGTCTGCAAACGCTGGGAGAAATAATATTATGTCTACAAATAACTGGAGACGAGAAGAGGAGAGGAGGAGAGGGGAGGGAAGGAGAGGAGGAGAGGATGGGTAAGATAAGAGAGAAGAGGACCATAGAAGGCGATATATAACTCATGTCACATAAACTGGACCTGATGAGAATTCAGAAGCTGATAACATGACTATCTATGGTTAGATGTGTGCACATACACACCTTCAAACACACACGTTTTCTCACCCCAACCCCCCCCCCCCCCCCCCCCCCCCCCCCCCCCTCTCTCTGTCTCCCTGTCTCAGACAGTGAAGAGTCACATGAGGGGTTTTCTCTGCACCACTGAAGGAGAGCAAGGGCAAAAAAAAAAAAAAAATCACTCCATACAAACACAAATACAGATCACATGGTGGAAAATGATTGCAAGGTAGGTCAGCTGAGATGGGTCTCAGAGAGAGGCAAGTCTTGACCCTGAGATGTCATTGGGTTTATTAATGCTCGCTTTTGTTGCATTTTCGGCAAGTTTGGCTTGTCTGAAACACAGAAATGACTGAGTGAAAGTGGGTGTAATTCAAAATGGTAACATCCAGTAGAAGCTTGCACCAGAAAAAAGTTTGACAAGTCTGCACAGTCAGCCTTCTCTTGATAAATAAAGGTTGAAATGAAACAAAATGACTCAAACAATTTCAATTTGCAAGCCGGTTAAATGGAAGTTTCGCATTTTCGTCAGATTTCAATCACTGTTTTCCGGCTTCTTGTTAAAGGAAATACAACACTGATTGAGTTGTGAGGGCAATCAGACAAGAAGGCAAGGTATTCCCCTTTTTCATTTTTTTCCACCATCTTTAGCCAGTTAGCAAGAGAGCAAGAGTATCAGGCTACAGCTTGGTAAGTGGCCAGGGTCTGCACTTTCTCCATCACCCCAGACTGTCATCCATCTACCATGTTGCCCACTTACAGCTGGTGTGTGTGAGAGCTGGGGAGGGCAAGTAAGAGAGAGAAATAGAAAGTCTGGACTATCTCAAGTGTGAGTAATAACAGACCATGTCACACTGTGTAGATTTAAGAGCTAGAGACATTAAAATGCGATCAGAGGAGAGGGGTCGGTTTGTGTGTAACTAAAAAAAGCTACAGCTATCACGCTGATGTTATTACTGAGCGTTATTATTGCTCAATAAAATGAGCGCAAAAGTAGAGCTGTCAAACATCACAAAACAAGGACTAAATCCAGGTTTTAAAAAGCATTCTGTGACAGTACAAGCAAGCCTCGAATTGAAGAAGTAACCCTGGCGGTGTAGGTGACAGTACCTGGAATTGGCTGCTGCGGAGGTGGATGATGGTAATAATAAGGATGACTCCAACTGACACAACAGCACCCCACACTGAACACAGCCACGCAGACCACATCGTGACCGATGGGCTTTCTGTCAACAAACTGACAAGACTGATTATCTGTCCAGCTCTCTTGTCTTGCAACACACGCAGGCTCTCTCGCTCGCATACTCTTTTCTCTATGCTCCACAAAATTTACACATATGTGTGTGTTTGTGTGTGTTTGCATGGATAAACAATTTGGGGATTATTTGATTGGCAAAACAGAGGACAAACATAATCTGGACATGCAAATCTCCACAAGTCACAACATTTGAAGGACACAGACAGACATAAGTTGCGTGTGAACGAGTGTGTAAGTGTGAATGTACGTTAAGTGCAGGTAAAATGTGTTTTATTAATGCATTTATATGGGTTTATGTGTTTATATTGTTGGTGTTTGAGTATGCATGTGTGACTCTGTAAGCACGCTTGACAATCTTTGATCTTTTGTGACGATGGCAGTCTCCCTGTGTGAGTGTGAGACACAGAAAGATTGTGACAGAAGCTGCAGCACAAGCTAAAATGGAAAAAAGGAAACAGTCCATAACACCACGCTCTATGGTGAACTGGTGAAGCTACTACAACGCACCTTCAACCTCTACCGCAGTGCTGTTGGGGTGCAACTCTATATCATTAACTGCATCTGAGATTTCATAAAGTGAAAACTAGTCATGCACATGAATTCATTTTCTACACGGGATCTACATAATTTAAGTGAATCTACTGACAGCCCTTTTTGAACCTGTGAAAAACCAACTTGCATGAATGTGTCTAAATGTGTGACATGTAGAAAAAACACGGAAAGTAAAGTTTGTGAATATGCAAAAAAAAAAAAAAAAAAAAATTGTGCCAACAGAAAGTATATGTGTATTTTTAGAAACCTTGAGAGAAATGCTTGCATAACTTATTTCAGCCACAAGATTACACAAGGTCTAAGAAAAAAAAGAGCACCTTTGTGGATTTCTAAGCACAATAATCAAGAATTTTGAGCTTGTCTTTACTCTGAGTAGCCTATGAGAAAATTGCGATACAGTTTGCAATGTTTTATGTGCTCATTTTGCGGTAAAATTGCAGAAACTGGGAAAAATTGCAAGCAAAAGAAAATAATGCCATTTTTTAAAAACTACAACCAATGAAGAGTCATATGTGATTTAGCCATTTCATGCAGAAAAGTTGCAGTAATTTAGCAAAATTGCAGGCTCTCACATTAATTATTGCCATTGCAAAATCGCAATTTCCTGAAGGGACCGTTTAATGCGGAGGAATTGCAGGAATTTTGTAAAATTGCAAGCCCCTGCAAATATGGCAGGGATTGGTTGAATTTGCAGGGCCTATTAAATGATCGATCACAACATACATGCATCTTTAATTTGCCAGTGTCTTTGTTTTGGTGGTTGTCCATCTCATTGCATGCATTGTTTTACACTGTGCTACTGTCAATCATCAACCACAGGAAGAAATGGACTTCTCCACCAGAAAATAATTCCTCAAAAAATGACTGAAACTAAAGCTCTTTAGCTTCATGAGAACCAAGTGTGTTATGGTCACACATGTCTTATTGCATTTTTTTGCTTGTTTGGAAGGAAGCTAATTTCATGTTTTCATTGGTAAGTACTGTATGTGTTTTAAAAACTATGAAAAATGAGCATTGCTTTTAAATGAGCAAAGCTGGCCCTGGAAGACATTTCAAGGAGGTCTTTACATTGTCAAAAGTGCACACACACTCTCTTCCCTCAAAGTCAGCCTCTCTGTCTTTCTCTCATCTTTTTCTGGCTCATTGCTCTCTGGCGGTCTCTCCTATCTCTATCCCCAGACCAGCTGGATGACAAGAGGAGAGCAGGAAAAACAGTAAAGTTTCCATTGAGAGAGAGAGAGAGAGAGAAAGAGAGAGAGAGAGAGAGAGAAAGGAAATGGTAAGCAAAGGAACTTCTTGCAGACAGGAAGTGGGGGGGGGTTGCCGCTTGCCTCAGCGACAGTATTTTCCACATCCGCCGCTGACTACAAACAAAAGAAAGAAAGAAAAAAAAAAAAGGCCTTGCCCTCCGTAAACAACAGAAAGAGCACAGAGGGAAAAAGAAGCACTGAGGCAAAGAGTTTTTATTGGCCCCTTGATTATCATCTCTAGAAATGCATATCTGCAGAAATGATTTTATGCACCATTCATTTACTTAAGATAGGTAACTCATCAAATTATCCAATTACCACTTTGGATAATAAAAAGGGTGTTGCAAACAATGCACTTAGATGTATGGAAATTTGAGGATTAGATTACATTGGGCAACCAGATATCACTCATTTGCATGCAGGGGAGGAGTGGAGAGAGGCGGTGAGAATGGTTAAAACTTGGGGCAAAGGGTAACTCCAGGTTACAAATGTGTAATGTGAACAAGCAGGGGAAACACTGATGCATGCTAATGTTTTCGACGGAGAGGCGCTGAGGAAACAACAACCCTGATATAGCTCACCACAAGGTCCCCTTGCAGATACAAATATTGCAACTGTCTGAGTCTGCAAAGTTGAGACTGGAGAGAAAACACACGCACACGCTCACACGCTACAACGAGACGCACAAACACGGTCACGATTAAAACTGCAGAGAGCGTGGTGCAGGCTAAACAACATGCTTGGAGAGTGCAAGATGAATCTCTTAGCAACCGAGTTTAGTCGGTGGAAGATTCGCTTTGCACAATTGACGGCCCGTATACAAGGTAGAAAAAAAAAAACACCTCCAAAAGAAAATGCTGCATGTTTGTGATGTGACAGCTCAGTTATGTTGTAAGCGGTCCGATAAGGAAGACCTGTTTTCAAATTGAGGTCACTATGGAACATTAAAGTGCATATCTCACTTTAGATCTAACCTATCCTCCAAAGTACCCTGAATTAAACTAAACAAACAGAGGTGCTTTAGGGCTTTTCTTAGCTTGCTCACTAAGCTGCAGAAGAACTTATGTCAGCATACAACAATCAAATCTCATATTTTAAAAAAACACAGATAATAGCTACTTCTTTTTAATAAAGCCATTACATTTAGAAGTATATCCCCAGTTTGCTGCTAAAAGCTTTAAGCCGTACGATACAGCCCTTTTTTTTTTTTTTTTTTTTTGCAGAAACACTTGGGTTCATGTATCACATCCAGCAGGGTTTCCCCAGTGTGTCTCTGACATCTCTGAAACCATGTGAAACCACACTTCTGCACCAAATCCAATACTAGAGATAGTCTTTCAGCCAAAATGTCAGCTTCAGTAACTCTGTGCTGCCCTGACTCCTCCGTGGAGGACGGGGCAACTCGAACACGCACGCATTCTCACACAGTAACACCAAATAAAGAATTGACCGGTGTTTCTCCTCTCGCTGTAAACCAAGTAGGCAGACACACACACACACCGACAAGAGTTAGACACACACACACACACCCATAAACTTTCAGACTCTCTGTCACACTCACACACACACACACACATACAGCTGTGAGAGGGAAACTCGGTTTGACGTCACAGGGTTGCTAGGTAACTGGCCGCCGTGGTAGTGAAGATTTTCCACTGCAGTAGAAACACAGTGTGTGTGCGCGTGTCTGTGTGTGTCTGTGTGCGCCGACCCACTTGAGCTACAGTTGTGGACATAAAAATGGGTTTTCGTCCTGTCCAGTCCACTACAATAACTCTTTTTTTGGTAAAGTTGAGGTTAGATTCACGGCTGGATTAGTGGGGGATAAACCTGGAATGGTGAAGATTAATGTTCGGGTCAGTGTGTGACCGCATTTCAAGGGATCATTAAAAAAAAAGAGATGTGAGTCAATGTGCCATAAGTTGTGTTCGTGCGAGAAAAACAGCTTGTGTGAGCGTACGGTAGCGTGTGTTGGTCTGCAAATTTGAAATGGGGTATAAATGTGGTGTGTACAGAGGGTGTGTCAGTATTAGTGTGTGTGTGCGTGCGTCTCTTTTACCGTTGAGCAGTATGGGTGCAGTCTTCATTCCAAAAAGACATATCTGTGTACATAATGGATGTATCTTTCCAAGGATCAAAGGTGCATTGAAATGGGTCCAAATATGCGATGCCTCCCAAGTTTTTTCTTACAGCACAGACGCCATAATTAACAACACACCTTCTGCATCATTTATAGCGAGGCCTTCGTAAATCCTGCCCCACTTCCGTTCTACTGTAGCTTCTGCTCCACTCGCCTCTGTTTCTTTCATCATTCTCTCTGAAAAGCTGAAACATGATGCTGGAGTTTTCTTTTCATAGTCTGGGTTTAAATACAGCCGCAGCACAGCTCCCACTAAGTTTTAACAGCATGTTTACATCAATAACAACTCAAAACTGTAGCTGGAGAATGTAAAAAAAAAAAAAAAAATGCTTTAATTCTCTTTTTTTTTTAAATGAATCTATTAATCATTTAGATGATAAAATGTCAAAAAGTAGTAAAAAAAATAAATTCCATGAATCTTGTAGTTTATTGGTGTTTTCAAACTTGTTTCTACACATAATCTTAATGGTATTTAGTCACAAACACGACACTCTTTTAAGTCATTTCCAGCGTCTCAAATGCAAATAACTGCCGCTTTTCTCTGTTTTATGAAATTGCAAATTGAATATCTTTCCCGTTTTAGACTGTACAGCCAACAGATTAATCGGTAATGAAGATAAATGTTACTTGCAGACCTAGCTGGAGACTTGGAGACAGGGTGCGGGGCTGATGGTTGAAGGCTTTTCACATAGAAAAGCAAACAGCTGCGTCAGTCTACCAGAGGACGCGGCTGCTGCCAGATTCTCGTCTTTTCATTCCGCAGAACTCAACTGAAATTTTGTTGAGAGAAAAATAGCACTGATGCCAATCTATCGCAGGTGCCCTTTTGCTGCCAATTTACTAGAACTAGGAAAACACTGGCAGCACATATGTGCCTTCTAACCTTGGAGAGGTGCCCAGCAGTCAAAAGATCAGACAAATAGTGTCTATATAAGGCTCTATTCAGATTCCAGCCTCCACCCGTTAAGCTTGAACACTGTTAAAATACAAGTTGATATAATCCAAAAGCTAATGACCATAGCAGAGCAGATGTGTTTGACTGTGTTCATACAAAAATGGAAATGTAACGCTTACTCAGGTGGTTAATATAACAAGGAATAATTAATTAAAACCTGTGTTTTGGTAAGTGCAGTGATTAGGATAACAAATGTAAATCTGTAACCCTGGTTTTATGCTTATGTATGTATCCAGTCTCCCATCATGTCAATTTTAAAAAGACTACAGTACACACTGTACAACTTTTCCTCTTGAGCTGTCTCTCTCTCTCTCTGCCAACATTACTCTCTTACTCACTCTGTTCTTTTCTCTTCTTCCTCTCTCAGTATCACTCCTCATCTCTCTCCCTCTCCTCTCTCCTACATACCACCCACACGATCAAGCATGCTTTATGTGTTTCTGCATGTTTGCCTCTTGCACAAATATACCAGGTTTCCTTAAACTAAAGATCAGGAAATATGACAAGCTACAGACAAGATGTCATGTTTGACATCAGTTGCGCTACGATGGTGGAAATCCAGATGATCACTAGTGACTATAAACCTTGGTTCAACTGCAACTGCCTGCAGGAGCTTCTGTCTCTTTCTTTGCCTGGATACAGTGAAAAACAATGTCCGGAAATATGCAAACAGCAATACAAACACTATTCAAATCTATCAACCAAATTCATTTAAACAAATAGTTTCTAATCCATGTCACCTGGGAGAGCTGGAACATTGGTTTAGGGCTAGGTCAGAGGAATATTTGTTTTTTTTTCTGTTGCTGCTGCATCTCATAACGAAAGCAAACATGGAAAGTAAAGTTAAGACATTTGGGTGGCCACGTCTCCAAAATATGTGTGGAAATTGCAGCAGCAGTTGGAAATTACAGCAGTTGCTGTATTGATCGCAGAGTATTCAAATGCTTGTATTGGCTTGTACAGTCAAAGGGAGAACACCGCTCAGTTTTAAAGCTCATATATGATTCATGACAGTTTAACTGATAAGAAGCACTTTCCTCTTAAAGTCAGAAACCTAAGAAGTCGTGCGGAGACCTAAAAAAAGGGAAACCCTTTGAACTGGCACAATGTTTCAGAAAGTGGTAAAATCAGTTATACAATCCTGCGTCAAATTGTGTTTCAAAGTAGAAGTTGAGATGGCCTCGTGAACTTATGCTGGCTACAAATAAAAACACATCCACCCACCCACCTCCACACACACACACACACACACACACTCACACACACACACATACACAAACAGGCCTCAGCCTCCTCTTTGAACAGCGTCCAAATGCAGGCAAAGCCTAAGTGTGTGTGACAGGCAATTTCTCTTGCTTTCCCTTTTTCTATCACCCCCGCTCTCGCTCACACACACGCACACACACACACACACACACACCCTCACATTACCCACACACACACCAAAACACACCTAAGCACACACACACACAGGTCGGGGCACAGAGCTAGCTTTGTTACTGTGAATGTCAACCATTACTCAGGGAGAGAGCTCAGGCCAATTTGTCACAGGAGCACTCAATATCATGCACAGGCATATTCACACACACACATACACACACACACACACACCGACAGTCAAACATTTTGAGGCACGACTGTTAACAGGGACCCACGTCAAGGATTTGTTGCAAAAGCAACCATTCTGAAGAGTTACTGTAGGTTTTTAGGTTTCACATGTGCGCTTTACCAGTTTGAACCCTTCAAATTATTTAAAAAGATCAAAAATATCAGTTTTTCCTTTTTCAAGATTTTCCACTTTACCGCAAGTGTGAATTCTTCCTTCTTCCTGTCTGTATGATATATGGCATTCCAGGCAAAAACATTTTCCAAAGGTCATTGCCATTTAAAACTACAAAAGGTCTACTGAAACACGAGCAGGCTGTAGATGCAGCCACACAAATTGGCCCACACTTTTAAACTTGGCACTACTTACTGCTTTCTGTTGAGAACTGAGGAGCGCGGGGTTGAGAAGCTGCTCCCCTTTCTCCGTATCGCTGGAAATATCCTCCTCCGACTCCTCCCAAGACGAGGAGAAACCAGCCGAGGAGGCCGATGAGGACGACAGCTTCCTGAGGGAGCGGGTGGAGGAGTTTGGCCCGGGGATAGGGCTCGAACTGGGGCTAGGGGTGCGGCATAGTCCCTGGTCTGAGCCGGGGCCTTCAGAAGTTTGAGGCTGGTTTTCCAAACCGTGGTCAGTTATTATGACTGCAGGGATGGAAGGAGGGATGGAGGGAGAGTGGTTGGAGGTGTGATCGGTGATGTCCAGCAAAGAAGCGGCGCTCTCGCTGCTTTGAGGTAAAGCAGGGGTTTCTGGGTGAACCTCCAACCTGCCTGCTTCTGTCTGGAGCAGCATATCGGGACACAACCGGTCCTCTTTCTCACCTCGCACGTCTCTCGCGGTCCGTTCTCTTTTGTCTCCCAGCATTTGTTTGTTTTCTTTCTCCCCTCTGTCTTTTCCTCCCTCCTTTTCTCCCAGCCTTTCTCCCTCTTTTTTCTCTCCGTCTGTTGCTGCATCTGGGTCTAATGTCTCAAGGGAACCCTGAACAACAACCAGTCCATCTAAATAGGGAGTTTGCATTGTTGTTTCTGAATGGCGGCCATTTTGACCAATCAGTGTCTTGTTTTCCGTGTTTGTTTTATTAGCACTGCTGTCCTTCTCTCCTTCTCTCCTTTCTCCTTCCGCCGTTTCGTCCTCCTTTTCTCTTCCATTCTGGATAACAGAAGGAACTTTAGTCTCTTGTGGTTGGGTCATTGGGCATTCAGGGGAAGGGGCTTGGCTAGTCGATCGTCGTGGAGACCGAGGGCTGCGTTGGAGCTCGTTGTTCAGCACCTGGGCACGAATCCCGGATATGTGGGCCTCGAAAATGCCCACTTTTCCCCTGACCTGAAAAACACAGGGAGAGCGAATAAGGGTTTAAATGCAGCTACAGTTCGGTTCCCTTGGACCAACATTAGAGGAGTTTATTTACTTACTTACTTACCACCACTTACTGATGCATTTCTGCATGTTTTGCTTAATTTAGGGGTACCTTTGCTGATCTACGACAGATGAGCTGGCATGACGAAAAAACTAAATAACATAATAATATACTGTATGACCAATATTGGGAAAATAAAAAGGGACTGAGCCTGGACTCTAGTGTTTGGAGTTAAACAGACTGTTTCAAACATTTAACTGTTGGCAAGCTACAAATTCGGCGTTCGACTGTCTGCAGTTTTACAGCGAGTACAGATGTAGACTGTCGTTTTTCAATTAAATAAAGAGAAACAAACCTAAATTTAAACCTGCTTCTGTAAAATCGTAATTAAATTCATGAAGATAACACAATATTGCAGTCCTCTAAACTGTGTATTGATAATCGTAAATTTAATTTCCAGAGAGATAATCAGGTATAATAATCAATACCAAACCTTAAAACACATGGAAGTCTATCTTAAGTTTATTAGTGCATATTAATTTACATTGCACAAGGAAACACAATCCACGGTAAGAAAGCGAGAGTCACATGAACTCACAAGCTTGATCACTGGATAGATTGTAATCTGACTAAGTACAAAACAGTACAAAGCCCTTAAGCCCTTTCATCAAAATGACAAATAAAGTAGAATTTTCCAGCTTTACAAACAAAATAAAGGGGTAAACCCTTCGGTGTTTGAATAAATTGCTCTAAACCTCCATGTGATTGCATCTTTAGATACAGTGACACAGACAGGTAGAGGTAGCCAGAGGAAGAGAGAGATACAGTGAAGTAGACAAAAAAAAGGTGAAGCACGTGTAGTATCACCTCAACGTTCTGCAGCTCTCTGTGAATCTGCAGCAGCTGTGCCTGGCGTCTCCTGTCCTCCCGCCTCTCTCCTCCTCCCGTCTCTCCTCCCCTCTCCTCCTGCCCCTCTCCTTCCCCGCTCTCCTCACCGCCGGGCGAGCTCAGTCGTCGAACCCGCTGGCCCACATTGACTCCCAGGAGCTCCGGGCTTCTCGGGGAAGGGGAGCGAGCGCGAGGGGTGGGGCTGGTGGAGAGTGAGGACGAAGGGGGGAAGACAAAGGTTCGACCCAGCGCCCGGGGACTCGTCTAGGAGCAGACACACAAGACAGGATCAGGGGAACTCCGAAAATGACACACTTGTATAATGTTAAGTTCATATACAGGTTGACACGGCCGACAACTCGACCTGAGATACCTGGGGGCTGGTTGGACTGTAGAGACCTCCACTCAGCGCTCCCCCACCCAGCAACTGGCAGTAGGTGGTCCGATCCGGAACCGGAAGCACAGGTCGGCCGACCGGGCTGGTTCTAGCTCGGGAAGTGGTACTAGAGGAGCTTGGCTGGGTGTGAAACTGATTACTGCTGTGGGGAGCGGAGGAGAGCAGAAGAGAGGAAGATTAATATCACATATTAAAAACATCCTGTCTGAGCATTAGGGCTGGAAATTGCAGGGGATATCTGATCACAACAAACCAATTATCTCAATTAACGGTGACAGGCTCCAAAAGCTTAGGTTGCAGATGAAAGGAAGAGTTAATTACTTTCGGATTGACTCAAAAATGTTTAAAGAGGGGCATTTTATGTTTCCCTACAAGCGATTAGACAATGTTTTAATGTAAATCATCAACTTGTTGGACAGTGGGATGACTTTCTGTAATGTATTACAAATAAAGTAAATCTTACTGGTCCAGTGTAACAGCTTGTCAGCTGCAGCAGACCATGACCAAACACATTTAAATTAGGCCTGTCTATCACAAAAACTCACCAGGAAAGAGGTTGTGGTCTTAAAAAAAATGTTAAAAACCGACCTGTTCATGACTCCGAGGCCGTTCAGGTTCAGGGCAGAGGCTGCCATCCCCGCGGCCAGGCCAGGGGTTCTGAGTGCTGGGTACACATCTGACAATCTCCCCTGAAGCTGCAGGGAGGTCTGGAGAACAGCTTTCAGTGTTTCCTCTGCATTCAGTCAGCAGCAGCAGCAGCTCCACACTGCCAGAAAATCTGCACCCAACACTGAAAAAAATGAAAAGGCCAGGTTAGGGTTAACCTCCCTAATTATTAAAAAGAAAATAACAGAAAATTAATTAAGTAGCAAATATGTATTAGAATGAGAAACATTCTTCAAGATGAAAATAAGCCTTCTTCCAAAACGACAGATACTGGAACTCCAATTTTCCATTCCTGGAAAGCCATCCCTAACTGCGTCATGGACAAAGAAGATTATTCATGAACTCCTGCTGTTAGCCCAAAATAAAAGATATCATTGTTCGTACTGGCAATGAAACTAAATAAATGAAAAATAACCGAGAGAAAGAGAAATGGAAAGAAAAGGAGACAGAAACGGAGAGCAACAGAGGGATGAATGTTGAAAAAAAATGAGCAAGGGAAAATGTTTCACTCACTGGAAATAATTTGCTTTTTCTCCTGTCAATGTTTCATGAAATCTGAGATTTTTATAATGCTCATTTGAATGGTTTATGCTGGTTTATGATAGAGCACAGTGGCCATAGATTTTATATCTTTGACAATGGCTGCCCTTTTCAGTGGCAATCATCTCCCTCCTGTTCAACTACTCGCAAATTCTGCTCCAGACTGCCTTTAAAACCTGTTACTTTTTACATATTTAAGTGTGTGAACCTGCTCGTTTCATGGTTGTACCCAGCATATCTCGGTTCTACAAAAGTAGCAACAACATGATGGCTAAAGTTCAGCCAGACCAGACTCTCACAATCTTTTCGCTCGATCTGATCTCAGAACACACGGTTTGTTTGAAACTGTCGGGTCTAAAGATAAAACGACTTGAAGGTAACATTCTTTCAGTGGCAAAATGAGGGAGGCTCGGGGGGGGAAAAGGGCAGAAAGATGGAGATACAGAGAAACACGCAGAGAGGGAGAATGAAAAAGGGCAGGAGGTGGAAGGAAAGTGAGGCATGACATATAACACCGAGGGGTACAGACAAAAAGATGGAAAGCTAAACAGCGGGAAAAGGAGGCAGAAAACCTCGATGGAATCTCCTCATTTTGCAGTGAAGCAGATGAAGGCGTGTAGAGACACTCTGAGTCACTGAATACTCACTTCTCTTTTTGCTGCAAAAGACAGCACACTCTCAATAGACTGTAGGTCATTGTATGTTTATTTTCTGAATGTAAGGAGGCTTAGATAGCATGCAACAAGACGGAATTAAAAAGCAACTGCAAGCATCTTGTGAGCTTTTAATTTAAAATATACTTAAATAAACTGGAAAGTTTTTTTTAAAAAAGCTTGATTTCTAGTACAATTATGTACTGGGCTTTCTATTAAGTAGTGCATCATGCAAGTATTCTGCTATGACTCACCCCTGCGAAAAAAGTTTTGAAGTGAAGGTGCTCTATAGTCTCCTATTTGCAGACATACTCACTCAGGTTCCATTCACAATACAGCTAAATACAGCTGTCAGTCCTCACTTTAATGCTTCATGTGGTTAAGGTCACGCTCAATATGTTAATGAAAAAGAGCGACAAGAGGTTGTAGTATCAAGGACTGTTTCAAACAGGTAGAGACTGAAAATTGAAATAAGCTATGCAAATAAGCTTGGCTGTGCAACAGCTGGTATTTGATGCACAGTGGTCAACTGCGCAACCCCCTGCAAAAAAAAAAAAAAAAAAAAAGTGTCATTACCCAATGGCAGATTTGCAGATTGCGCTTCGACTTAGACTCAGATGCATATTCTTTTTAAGTTAACTACTCGTAACTAACTCTTGATTCAGCGTTCATTGAGTCATATGGTCAGGTCCGGTCTTATCTCTGAACTGAGATGACCAGTTAGATAATGACAGGTAGGTCCTGTGTGTTTTTTTTATTATGTTTTTATTTGTGAAATGCTTTTAGGATGTATTGATTGTGACTAAAAAGGAAGATACTAGGACAGGGATTGAAGCTTGATGTTTATTGTTTTTATAGATTTTTTATTTATTTATTTATTGTTTTAGAGGACTCTACAGATGTTACGTGCTACTGTCTGTCCTGTTTTTCTGACATCAGGGACCATGTTGGAAACAAGTGTCACTTTTACATGTTATTACTTTGATTCATTGTCTTCTATATCCATAAATCAAATCAAATCAAATATCAGACTGCTTTGTATAACATATGAGATAAGCATAAGCAGAATACAGGTGTGCAGAGCTGTGAACAGTTTGCACAGCAACTAACCTGTTTTGGTTTTTTTTATATTGTGAGATGAGATGTCACCAAAAACCCGTTTCAACTTTTTTTTTTCATACATTAATTTTCTTTTTTTTGAACAGCAACAAACCAAAGAAAGTTTATACTGACCAAAGAGCTGCAGGCTGGAGCCTTAGCTTATTACAGCTACCCTTTTTACATTCATTATTTTGTAAAGATCCCTTTAGATTTAGAAAAGAGGAAGGAAAAGAGAAAGACCATTTTTTTACTATGTTGTATATATGTATTTTTATATATGTATATTGTATATACCCAAAAGCCCCAAACAAAATTCATATACACAGTTTTTTTTAATCTCTGAAGTGTATTACACATTTTCATTTCCTTTTCCAAACTATTCCACAAATTAACTCCTTTCACCGATTTTTATTTTGCATTTGTTTTTTAATCTTTTTTTTTTGTAAACATGCAAATTCCTCTCAGTTCATACTGACTCGCTCACTATTTGAAACAACTTCTGGATACAGTCTTATTTTTTTACTTAAAGTTCAACAAATCTCAAAGTTTATAAATAATACTTTTGTTGGTTCATGATAATCAGCTCTGTTTACAATTCTTATAGCTTGTTTTGTATGTGTTTCCCCAAACCTCCACACAGTAGCTAATGTATGGAACTATAAAAGAACAATACAACATGTAATGAATTTAGGTTGAGGATGTCTTTTGTTTTTTTGCAATATTGCAATGGACATTTTTGTCTTTACATGATTTATATGTGGTTTGTCTATAACAACTCCCAAAAATTTATTTTCATTAACTTTATATTATAAATTTAGTTTTATTTAAATTTAATGACAACTTGTTAATATCAAACCATCATGTTAAAGTTTTCAAATCTGTTTCCACTGAATCCAGAAGCTGCTCCAAATCTTTACCAGAACAAAATTAATTCGTATCGTCTGCAAACAAAACAAACTTTAGAAATTTGGACACGTTGCAAATATCATTAATGTACAATATAAACAACTTTGGACCCAGAACTGAACCTTGTGGAACCCCACATGTGACCCTCAGCAGGTCAGATTTATCATTGTTTATTTGCACATACTGATGTCTATTATCAAGATAGTTACTAAGCCATGAGTATGCCACCCCTCTAATACCATATCTTTCAAGTTTCCTCATTAATAATCAATGATCAATAGTCCTAAATGCCTTCTTTAACTCTATGAATAACCCTACAGTACATTTCTTATTTTCTATTGCTGTGGCTATTTATTCTATCAGTTCCATCGCTGCCACTGCAATATAATAATATATAATATAATATTTTTTAATGTCTAATGTCATGTCAATGCAATTTTTTAAGATTTTTTTAAAATTTTTATGCTTAAAATTGTGTACAGTGTCATTAGTTCTTTCTCTTCAATTCTCTTCAGGTATATATCAAAAATGTCATAATCTACACCTCCTTCATTATTGGGTCCACAATATAACTTGCTAAATTATAACCACCAATCGCAAAGTAATCATTAAATTCATTGGCAATCTCTTTTGTTTTGGTTATGATTGGTTGATTATTTTTAATAATGCTGCCTTTTTAATTATGCTGCTAAACACTTTCCGTGGACCCTGTGTATTACATCTATGCTGTTCCAATAGTTTGTTGTAATAATCCTTCTTATTGAGTCTCATTAAACTTGTCAGTTTATTTCTATATTTTTTTATATTTATTTTCTGCTTCCTTTATATTTTAAGAACTGTTTATATAGTTGTTTTTTACAGGTATTTTCTAGTCTCCTAGTGATCCAGGGTTTTCATGTGTGCTTCCTTTGTGATTGTATAGGACAGTAATTGTCCTATAAAGTGGTAAAAGTAGACAGAAATTCATCATAAGCTTTGTTTGGGTCATTATTTAAATAAACCTCATTCTGGCTTTGCTTTCGTTGTTCTTAGGATCAATTTCATTCTCAATTTCATACATTTTGTGTTCTGTAAAGTGAAACGTTTTCAAGTTCAGCTTTTTGTAGTTCTCATGTCCAGGTAAACAGACTCAGTCTGATGATCCCATTTTTCCACACTAATCATCATCCATGTCTTTGAATGGAAAGGAATAATCCTTGTCCGGTCTTGTCGTAGCAGTCTAGTCTATTCAAGCATTTCCACACAGAAATCATCTTGTCTTGGCCAGTCAAGTAATTCCACACAGTTCATGCCAGCGTCTGCTGTATAGACTGAACAAACTGCATGTCATCATCTGTAAGATCCCTTCAGCCGAGTCATCACTTTGCAATTTTGCTGTCCAACTGGTAAATGGTTAAATGGATTGCATTTATATAAAACACCTTTCTCGCCTTCCGACCACTATTTACACTACATGCCACAGTCACGCATTCACACACACATTCATACACTGACAGCAGAGGCTGCCATGCAAGGTGCCAACCTGCTTATCAGGAGGAGTTCCTAATCATTCACACACACACTGGTGGTACAGCCTTCGGAAGCAATTCGGGCTTCAGTATCTTGCCCAAGGACACTTTGATACTTCAACATTCGACACTTTGACACTTCGACACTTCGATATGCAGACTGGAGGGGGGGATGTCGAGGGGATCGACCCGCCGATCTTCCGCTCTACCTCTTGAGCCACAGTCGCCCCACAGCTTGTAGTGGCTTGTATTTTGTTTTGCTTCCGTAGAATGCGTGCCTGCCAGCCAATGTCAGCATTCTTTTCGGTGAGGCGTTCATTCAGATACACTCCCCTCACAGGCAGCTTCCTAGTCTGTCTTAATAGCGCAATCTTGCTCTTTCAATTCACAAAACAAACTATAATAGCCGGCTTTACTCCACCGTCCTATCAGGGAAGTGTATGACAAGCCGCGATGTTGTGGCTTTCAATGGGGCATGTTTTGTCTTTCAAAACACCGTATGAGCTGTTGTTCCAGTGTTTGTAACTCATATGCGGGGGGGTAACCTCACCTTTGTCTGTGACTGACGCCGACCTGGCAGTGCGATTAGTCTTCCATTTGTGTGTACTGTTCCATGTCATCGATTTTTCTTTCCAAGTCTTTAATCTTCTTATCGTTTTAAAGTGTTTCACCTCATCCATTAGTTTCATAAGTTTGGATTGTTGTTTGGCAAGTTTAATTATCTCCTCCGACATAAAGCTCAAGGATTTCCTCCAGTTCTTCCTCCATCTCTGTGTTGTTTTGTTGTTTCGTCTTTGTTTGTTTTGGTGCTTTGAAACTTATCTTTCATTAATTTCTCAGAAAGGGCTTCTTTCTGGGGCCGCCATAGCCAAATGGGATGAGCGTGTTGCAGAGTAGCACAGCAAGACACTGACGCAGAAACAAACTGTATATTTTTTCACACCAAGTTATCACCTCTGTCTTGCAGAACAATCAGCAAAACACTAAAATGCAACTCCTACTGTATGTCTAGAAAACAAGAGTTTTTCAAAGCCTTCACAGTCCAGTTCTGGGGCTCGTTTAAGCGTGCTGGTACTCTTGTCACGCTCTGACTAAGCTGCCAGAAACTGCCTTGGGATGTGTTTTGATTCCAGATGAGTTAAGACATCAGGTCATAAACTACAGGGTAAACATGGGATTTCCTTGTAGGGGAGTGACGCAGTTACTGTAGAGAGAGGCAGGAAACAATCTGAATGGCTCGTCTCTCTAGTAGCTTACTAACCGCCAGTGCAGCTTTTCTCACGCTGAATAATCACTTCTCTCGGCTTAAACGCTAAGGTCCACAGAATTTAAATGAAAACAACACAAAGTCCCACAGATGATGAGAGAAGTTTGAGAAAGAACGAGGGAGGAAAGGAGACAGTGCAGGACTGAGGGAGACTGGAGAGAAAGACAGAAGAGTGAGGAAGGGAAAACGCTGTTTACGGGCTATTTTTGGGTTGACAGTCTATTCTGAATCTTTCATGCAGAATTAGTGGGTTTACTTTTTGTGAGACGGCTCAGTTGCTGTAATGAAGCAGCACTGGGCACCAGGAACCCTTTTCACACTGCATGTTGCACATGGTCAACTGCATCCCAAAGACCAAAGACTTTTTTTTTTTTTCGCACTACCAGACAGCTCTGGATTGTCTGGATTCTGCACTCCCCAAAATGTCCAATTATCCCACAGGGATCATCAAAGTAGCGACAATTAAATGGTACAAAAAAAAAAAAAAAAAAGTCTCAAAACTGTTTAAAACCTGACTAAACTTTTATCTTTTTATCTGTACAGCACTTAAAGGTGCATCACAAGAGATTAGCCTTAACACTAGCGCTGCATATATCAGAGGGCTTCTTGTGGGAAAACGTTAAGCAAAACAGAAAGAAGTTAGAAAAGACAAAATACAACCCGTATTTTGTCTCTTCAATGCCACTCTGGTGCCCACATGTCTTCGCCCCCCCTCCTTAAAGATAATATTGCCCAAGAAGATAAAATATGCTAAACTGTCCATGAACACTTTGTTGACACTCCAAATATTTTAAAGAGACCATTAAGCTATTAGCAGCAATTACCAACAGCCATGAAGCGGAATAGTAAACCATGACCCTGACGTGAACTGCGCTGATGCAACACACACAGCTTTTTAAGGCAACACACAAAAATGCTGCCTTTAGCACACCAGTAACGCTCAACACTCGAATACAAACAAATACTGGATACTGCAGCAGGCACGACCGTTGTCTGTGTTTCAGCGCAGCCTGATGTCAGATTGAGTGGGACTGTGTGAGTATTAAAACTGCCTACTTGCCTACACAAGTGGGCAATGAACCTACACACTTTTTAAAAAAAAAAAATTAAATTTATATAAGCAGATGGTAGGTGAGGATGATATAAGGAAATATAGAGCTGCAATGATTAGTCCATTAATCTATTAGTTAATTGACAGAAAATTAAACTGCAACAATTTTGATGATTGAATAATTGTTTTATTTTTATTTTTTTATTTTTTTGGCAAAAATTAGCCCATATTTGTTAGTCACAGCTTTTTAAGTGTGAAGATTTTATGCTTTTCTGTGTCGTGTGTGTCTGTGTTGGACATTTGAAGACATCACCTTGGGTCTAAGAAATTATAACATGCATTTTTCACCAGCTTCTGACATTTTATAGGCAAAAAGATTAAACAAAAGGAAAATAATTGGCAGAAAATAATCGATACTGAAAATAGTTAGTTTCAGCCAATGATATGTACAGTGAGACAACATAAATTTGTCTGAGATTGTGCCAGATTGTGCCACCCTGCGGTCGCTATACATGTGATATTATTAGGTCATAGCGGGCAATGTTCAATAAGCAAATCAATAAGCAGGACTAATTTATGGTAATAGTGGAATTTTATAGGATTTTTGCATCAGTGTGATCAATATGATGATGTACATTTATTTAACATGTGTTTACTTCACTCAATTAGCCAAAAACAGACATTCCAGTCTGGTTATCTATTTCCATACACAGTTTCTTAATAGAAACTTGATATTGCAATTGTGATATAAAATTACATATACCACAATAGAAGATTTTATGCATATTGCCCACTCCTAGCAGAAGGGATATTAAAAGTATACAGCACCACGCTTATAGCTCAGGGAAAAGGCCTCAAGCGGGCCCTGAGGGAGACCCAAACTAAATTAGAAATTAGCTGAAATCTAATGCAATCTCATTATATAATGCTAGTGTTGGCTTTTTGATCCAATTTGGTGAAATAATTTAAACCCCAAGTCTAACAAACCTCTTATCAAATATTCTTATTAATCTTCTCCTCCTCTTTTTATGAGTTAGAGCGAGATGTACAAAACATTCAGGAGGGCATTTAACTAGAAGTGCAAATTTGAACAAAATCTGGAAAAACCTGAGTTTTAGTATTTAGTTATCTGAAACCCAAATATTATATGTCAATATTTGAGTTTCGCTTCTTCTGCATCTACCTCTGTACATACAGCTGTTGAATGTTAAACCTAAAGAGATAAGATAAGGTATTTGAAATTATTCAGCGTTGATAAGCGGATTCAACTGGATTCACTGCTGCCCAACTCCACCCTTATCTAAGTGACTTTATGGGTGATAATGAGTATACAGTATTATATTGTATGTCATTGGAAAGCTGCTGTTAGTTCAGCCTGTCTAAGAATACATCTGTAACCACAAAACATATGTTGGGGGGAAATGTAAGACTCAAGATAAATCTTAAAGTGATAAAGATACATTTGTTTAATTGCAAACACTACTCAAATACTTAGCTTTCCCCCATTATATCAGTCACTAAAGGGTAACTAAGCCTATAATCCGCACAGCTTTCACTGTGACCTGTTCACCTACACATGAATTGGTGGTGTGAGAGTGTAATAAACTATATCCAACAACAATAATCTCTGCAGATGGAGGTCCTGACATGACAGCAGGCCCTGTGTGATCTTACCTCAGCGTCCTCTGCGAAGCTTCTCCGGGACACTTTGACTGGTCTGAGTAATATTACAGCCTGATATCAGCAGTAATAACCCGAAGATGAGTCCTGTCTGTCTGTGTGTGCGCGCGTCTGGCACACAAAACGCAAAAAAAAGACGCGTCTTCTTGTGCAGCCAAAACAACTTATTCTCTACTCCTCTTGTGTGTTTTTGGCTTCTTCCATAGACGAATTTGTTCGAAGCCGCCGCCGCCGGTCCCTTTTTTTTTTTTTTGCTTCTTCACCTTTTCACCAAAAAAAAAAATCCTCCTCCTCCTCCACAGAAGAAGATTTCAAAATGTCTTTCTCCACCACGAGTTTTTTTTTCTTTCTCTCTCTCTCTCTCTCTGGTTATTTCAGGAAAACTTTAAGGTATTTCGGAGCGAGCAGTGAAGTCCTCTCACAGTTTCGCTCCCGGGATAAATAGTTTTTAAGGAGGTTTCTGTTGTCATGCGTGCTGCTCGACACCTCTCTGTTAGTAGTAAAGCGTTGTTTGTCTGTGTGTTTGAAGCCGGAAGCGACAAGACAGTCTCTCTCTCTCTCTCTCTCTCTCTCTCTCTCTCTCTCTCTCTCTCTCTCTCTCTCTCTCGCTTCACTGGAAGGATAAAAAAAAAAACAGAAAAGGCTGCGCACGCGGCTAGTGTGTGTGTGTGTGTCTGTGTGTGCACGCGCAGTGTGGGGAAGCTTGCGCGTACACATAAAGCGCGTGCGTAAGCTTAATTAGAAGGAACAACAGTCAGTCAGATTCAAAACTGAACTAGTACTGTCCCAGTCCGGTCCCAGGTTCACTATTTCATTTGCGTTTTGGTAACTTACTGCTTGCAGTAAACATACACAGAGAAATAATAACACTTGGCCTATGTAACACAATTTTTGTTCCTCTGTGTTATTCCCTGCAGTCCCATTGACGCCCAATGCTGCCACTATTATTATGAGTCATATTTCTATTGTTGTTATTGTTTTTGCTGTGCTTCTCTGTGTCTCTCTCTCTCCCTTCACCAACCTCCCTCTTTATCTCTCAATCCAACACAACAAGGCAGATGGCCGCCCATCCAGAGCCCGGTTCTGCTCGAGGTCTCTTCCCGTTGGATGTTGGGTCTCAGTCTAGACCTGCTTGTGATTATGGAGCTATAGAAATAAAATTGACTTGACTTCACACTTTGCTTTTGTGACCTGGACAAGGATGAGGTCATAACACACCATTAACACACACCATCAGATAACTCTGGACGATGAGGTCCAGACTGGTTTTTATCAGGGGTGGAGATGTTGACCACAGGTGTGGATGTATGCATCATATTGAAGGAGCAATTTGAATTTCTGAACCGTTGCCCATTTTATTGGTGTGTGAGATTCATGCTTAGACAGTGAAGGTTTCAAATATTGTCAGGATACCTGGGTTTTAAAAAGGGTTACAGGTAATAATTATCCCTCTTAGTATCGGGGAATCGCACAACCTCCCTGAGAGACCAGAGTAGATATTCAAACTTCAGAGTCAAGATTCAGTCCTCGTCGTGCAAGTTGCAATAATGGATCAGCTCGTTACCATGGATACTAGAGAGAGAGAGAGTCTTTCCAATATATCCACTTGAGACAGGAAACACTCAAGTCAAGTTTGTCTGAGATGAGTGGGTACAGAGTCTGGACACCAGGTGGTTGTTGGAAAAACAAATTTGGCAATCTGGATTGTTCTTCCTTTGATCAACTCTATCCTTTGGAATAAAATTGAATTAATTTTAAAATGGTCAAAGAGTCAGAAACATTTCAGCTGATGATGTCATAAATGTTTTCTTCTTCCCACAATTTTAAGTAAGTCAGGGGTGTCACTATATATTAAGTGTCAAAGGAGTATAAAATGCATGAAGTACCATAATACAACTATTTTTACAGTAACATCAACATTTTAAAAATTGAATTTTCTTAAATTAGCGTTATCAGGGATGTTTTATGAAATTTGTCGGGGTGTCATGGTAACCAGCTATAGTACTGTATTCATCTGGGGTGAGATGTGGTGAAGTTTCCCCCCTGCTCTCTTGGTATGAAATACACAGAATTCCTCACATTTTTCTGGGAGGGCTTCAGTATGACTGTGACTTTGTGTAGAGCAAAAGAATGAAAAAATTAAACACAACCACCAGTGGTGGAAGAAGTATTCAGATCCTTTACAACAGCATAAAAAAACACCATTACAAGTAAAAGTCCTGCATGAAAAATCCTACTTAAGCAAAGGTACATAAGTATTAGCAGCAAAATGTAGTTAAAGTATTGCAGTAAAAGTAGTGGTTTGGTCCCTCTGACTGATATATTATTATATATATATATATTATATATATATATGATGATAAGCATCAGTGTGTAAGCAGCATGTTACTGTTGTAGCTGCTGCAGGTGGAGCTAGTTTGAACTACTTTATATACAGTTGGCTAGTTTAGTCCAGTGGTTCCCAACCTAGGGGTCAGGCCCCTCCAAAGGGTCACCAGATAAATCTGAGGGGTCATGAGATGATTAATGGGAGAGGAAAGAAGAAAAAACAAAGTTCTGATACACAAATCTGTTTTCAGTTTTGGACTTTTTTCTCTAATCTTTGATTTTTGGTGAAATATTGGATCATTTGAACATTTATTGAAATGAAACCATGTGAGAAGTTTAGAAGGAAAAATCACTATTTGGTGGAGCTGTTAACAACTCGTAGACATCTGAAACGACTACACACTGCTTTTTGTAAGACATCAAAAGCCAAAAAGATTGTAAACCACTGGTTTAATTTATAACAATGTGTTGTATATTAAAAGCTTGTTATATTATCCATTGTGTTAAATCTTCATCTGAAAAGTAACTAAAGCTGTCAGATAAATGTAGTGAAGTAGAAAGTACAATATTTCCCTCTGAAATGTAGTGGAGTGGAAGTATAAAGTAACATAAAATGGAAATACTCAAGTATCTCAAAATTGTACTTACCTGAGTAAATGTACTTAATTACTTTCCAACACTGCCAACCACATCCAGTGGCCAACCACTGGAGGAAAATGAGGCTCTCTCAAATTTCAAATTCGTTAAAACGTCCCTTTTGAGAGAAAAACACACAACTCTTTCTTCTTGGCATACATGTGTTTTCAAGATTATGTGTATGTTTTTGTCACATTTGGCCAAACTGCAGTGAAACTGACGCTCAGTTTTTTCCCTCTTAGTTTCAGATGAGACAGACCATGCAAAGAGCTGCTGTCCTCTAGTGGTCTCTCAGTATTGTGCATCGTAGGCTGCACACAGGCAGTGAAGCATCACAACCACTACTCTTCTTTAAACACCGGACTGGGCTTTTAGAAAACTAAGTCTATAAACTATCTGAGGAAATGGAAAGAAATAGTGACAAAATCATCAAACTTTTACAGTTAAAAACATTATACAATTAAACATAACATTTCAAATGTACAGTACAGTAGTATGAACAGGCGTTACAGTATACAGATATTCACAATCACACAACATTAACCCATTTTATGAATATAAACATTCATAAAAGGTATTTATCCATCCCAGTGAAGTTCACAAGGATTCAGTTAGTGGTTAACTGCTCTCTAACTTCCTACTGATTCTGGTTTATTAAATATTTGTTGCTGCAGCATTTTATTGATTTGTAAAGTCGCGTTTGCTTCCTCTAGGAAAAAAAAATGTTTTCAGATTTCTGGTGTCCCGGGAAACCCAATTGTCATGTCATCACACGCAGCATTAAACTGAAAAGTATAAATGTAACTGTGGTCAGATGACAATAAAGGTCCTTGTATCCTTATATTTAGTTCTGACTAAGCCGTGATCAAACTTAATAGGAAAGAATTTATATCTTTGTTTGAGTAGAATGAGTGTAACAGACAAGTATAGAGTGACGACACTGAGTCCCAGTTCACAGTTTGAATATTTGTGGGTGTGACACACGTACACATTCATACAAAACGCACCTTTTCGTATATTTCCCTATTTAACCTTTCTTGATTCAAGACACACCAACACACACACACAGAGGAGAATTTAATTAAATAGATACTCTTGTACCACAAGTAGGACTATTGAAGAACAACTTGCAGAGTAAACTGACGTCTCCTTTATTGCCAGTGATAAGGTAATGGTGCCACCCATGGTTGCGCCCTGCTAAAAGCTTTGTCTCTCTATTTGTTTCCTTCTCTTCTGGTACCTCTCAGTATACTGTATATCTCAATCTATCTTCTGACTTCCAGCCTGTCTTTGTCTGTATATCAGGTTGTTTCTCTTTTATAAGTTCTTTGTCTTTCTCTCTCTCTTCCCCTCTTCCTTATCTGACACCTGATCCTGGAGTTTAGAGTTACCACACACACAAAGAAGTGTAAGAGGAAGAGAGAGAGAGAGAGAGAGAGAGGCAGAGAGCGAGCTGATGGTTGACATTACATAAAACAAACAGGTGTGAATTGAGAGAGAAGTATTTGTTCAGTGTCTTGGTATTTGCTCGACACATGTGAAGATAGAGAGAGCAAGAGAAACAGAGAATCCAACGAGGAAATACTGAGTCCAGTCAAGCCGCTTGTCCCAGCTGATTATCAAGTGGTTCACTGGCTGTCAGGTAAAATACACTTTGATGTGTGTGTGTGCCTAATTAGAGTGTATTATGTTGTGCTATCATGCTTTTAGCACAGGGGTTAAAAGCTTGTGCATTTTGTCAGGCTGTAGGTGTGTACATTTGTATCTATGCATGCCATAAGCAACAGCACAATATTGTATTATTCACGGATTTACTTCTAAAAATATGTTCAGATTGCGGCACAAACACCGGGCCAATTGTAGTTTACAAAATTTTGAGGTTTATTGGCATGAAAAAACGAGTGGTGAGAATACCCTCCATCACTGAACACAAATGGTGGTTTGCATTATGAGCTCTGAGGTGTGTGGTGAGCGTTTCAGTGTATTTCTGGTGAAAACCAGATTAACCAGATATTTGTTTCCTCCAGCATACATGGTGTATCTCTGCACTAACTACACTACACACTAGACAATAGCTGAATTCACTGGCAGTGTATTTTATGTGTTGCTTCTGCATATTATGTTTATTTTCACCAAACTCAGAGTTATAAATTAATAGGCTATTTCAACTTCCAACTTATTTTTTAATGTCTTCATTTGATCATGTTTTTGAATTACTTACCAGAATGTTCTCAAATAGAGGTTGACAGCTCAAAAGAAGTCCACGGGTTTTTTACAGTTGTTTACAGAGTATCCAGAGAGCAGGAGACACACCTGCCACACCTTCACAATGTTAATACTGGAATCTTTAAAACTGAAGGATCTTTTTAGGACTTTAACTAATTTGTTAAAAGCAGTTTTCGCTCTAGTACTGTAGTGTTTATGTACAATAGAGTTGACTAACTGCACTTTATTGAAGTCAGTCGATTACTAATGGAGCTCTTGAAATGTTCTGAGTGCACATCTACTCCAATAATGCATTTTGTATTGACTACCCAGTGAATCGATAGCTCGCTGTATTTAAAACCCGGGTACAGACTTTAATGAGCCATATTTTATTGTTTTGTTCTGTCAACAACTATGTACTGCCGTGAAATTTTGTGAAGATATTCATGGTCCACTGAGGATGAATTTGGCGACCCTCTGACCTTTCTTTAAGTGCCACCAGCAGCTTAAACTTTTGTACAATGGGCCTACATTGGTTTATGGCTACATACTTGCAAAACCAATGAAATCAGTCTCAGCTGTACTTTGTGCTAATTAGCACATTTTAGCTTGCCAGAGATAATCTGCTAAGATGGTAAACATGCTAAACATTGTACCTGCTTAACGTCAGCATGTCAGAATTGCCATTGTGAGCATGTTAGCAGTTAGCTAGCTGTCTTTTAAACCAGGGTACAGGGCTGCCTGGGTCACAATTTGCTGAATGATTGTTGTCAGGTCAGGGTTGAGGGATGACTGGGTGATAGCTGATTGTTCCACAGAGTTGGCTGGGCTATAGTTGGGCTAGTGGGCAATATTTTGCTGTCCAGATGGCTGCGTCAGGGTAATTCCCCTCAGAAGGGCTCGCTACTAATCCTCCAGAGAATCTGCACTGCCTTGATCTCATGCCTGCCTGCATGGGAAACCGAAAAAGCTAGCCTACTACAGCTCCCTGGCTGTTAGATTATCAACAACTATCACAATCTGTCGGTTCACAGTGAGGACACTGCTAGACTGGTTGATCAGCTCCGCACCGTGACCCTCGCCAGTCAGCATAATGTAAAAAGACGACTGTACAGCGGGCCTTTTGCCACATAGTGCACTGAGGTTTCTGTTGGGCAACATAGGAGGCGAGAAGGTGGAGAGACAGAGAGAGGAGAGAGAGCCAGGGGAGAGAGAGAGAGATAGAGAGACCTTAGATCAGATCAGGCTGATTAGGTGCAGAGTCAAGACTTGCGATTGTCTTAATCTCTGTGTGGGAACTATTTTTGCAATATGGGACCTTTGGCAATCAGGTACAGTTTTCTGACTTTTTCATGTGTTATTAGAGATCTAGAAAAGCGTGGCATAGAAGCTGATCACATAGTTTTAGTGCTGTTTTTCCATTTCATTGTGATTGGTGTGCTGAATGTAAAATGTTGGGAATGTATGATAAAATACAGCCAGTGTACCAAGACAAGCTTTCATTGTACAGTTGCTGCCTCAGAGATGACAGTGATACTGGGAATGAAATGGTACCTCCCTGAAACAACCTCTACTAGTGTCATTATAATCTAAATTCAGACTGAGAAAGATCAAGATGTTCTGTGTACATCCTCTTCAGTAGGTAGCAATCAGGTTTCAATTCAATTTAAGTCCTGGAGAGAAAAGGGTTGAGGACTTCAGGGACAGTGGGAGGTGACTTTAATTCAATAGTCCTGTTTTATTTGTGATTAAATGTTCCTGTGTGGGTGTGTTTCCTCTCACTCTGCCAACCTGTGGATATTATGTCAATAAAATTAGACTGATACAGGACCGTTTGCTGTCACACCAGAGATCTGCTGTGTCATTTCTACCAATGAGCAGACTGGATGAAAACCGTCACTGGTTAAATTCTCTTTGTGTGTTGTTCATTGAGTGTTTCAGATTTAAAGGCGGGTGTTTTTTTTTTTTTTTGTAATGTTTTGTCTCATAATGTAAGCACCATGAACTGTAAACGTGACCAAGGGCTTTACAAAAAACTTGACCAAATGATTAGTCATGAAAATCAATTAAATTTGTGCAACATAATTGGATGAAATGATATTATACTCCCTCGTTACTTGACCTTGATTTTCAAAGTATGCTGAATACTGAAGTATGCAGCTGTCGCAGATGCAGCTCATAAAATAAACATGTTGACGTGATGTGAAAGAAGTCGCAGTGTTCAAAGCAATGTCTGATCATCTGCTCCTCTGCTCTCCATCCCTATGTGTGTGTGTGTGTGTGTGTGTGTTTGTGTGCACGCACACATTACTGCTGGGCTTCCCTGCTGGATCCATGCTGCTCTGCTAACGGTAAGTCCACTGAAAAACACCCTAAACACACTTCTTAGTTACTTTAATTACAGTTTTGGACCCACATCAAGCTGGAAAATGTGATAATTCTCTTTTGCTTACAAACAAACAGTTTATGTCTCTCTGCTCTCTACTTTTTTCCTACTACATTAGTGTTCTTACGTGGTTGTTTACTCCTCCTCTTTTGTAAATGTCAAATCTCCACGCTGCCTTACTCTATAAGCCAATTACTTGAGCTTCTGTAATCTGGGTGTGGGTGTGTACATATGTAAGAAGTGTGTGTGTGTGTGTGTACATGTGTGTGTGTGTGAGGGAACAGAAGAGATAGAGACGGTGTGCAGTGGCACTAGCTCTGACTTATATTATGCAATGACCATGGTGTGTCCTTTGTGGTGTGTGTGTGTGTGTGTGTGAGAAGATAAATAATAGTCGAGTGGAGAACAATTAATCAAATAATTTGTCTTGTTATAGAAATCTCACATTAAAAACTCTTTCCCACTTTCACTGAAGAGGCCAGCAGGAGTCTCTTTCATCTGCTGAATATCATACAAGCATAAAGATCATGTTTGGTGAGTTATGGCAGACATTAGGACGTGTACGTCAGTAGGAAAAGCACAGGTGTAATTAATAAGATTAACGATGGCTGCTTTCCATTTAGGTGGTCCAGTTCCAGGGCCCTGCTAGGAAAACATTGTTAATGATATTACAATATTGATATTGTTAATTCAGAATGTCTGCCCTGTAAATGAGCTATTGGTGAAGAAAAAAAGGATGACTTAAAATACTGAAAGCACAGTAGATACATTGCAAAAGACATCAATTTTAACAAAACAATGCACATTTACAGTCTTATGGTCAAATTATGAAAACATATTACAGTTTAAAGTTCTTGATTTCATCATGGCTCAAAAATGAATGTCTTGTGAAACACAGTACACTTCACAGTTATCAAAGGACATCAAAGTGTCGCTGTATACAACCTCAGACGGTTGCACTGCAGTCTCACAGGTTGGGTTCGGATTCAGCTGCTGGTTTGTATGCTGTCGATACCACAATGTCAATGTAAGATAATACAGCAATGTACATAATACGAATGCCATTAATGGAGTTTGCAAGTCCTGAACTTACTGGTAAAATACTGCTTAGAAAGCCAATATGTATAGCAAGACAATGCAAACAAGCAAAAACAACAAAAAAACACAGGAGAGATGCGTCAAATAAAATATAAATAAGAAAAATATGGAAACTTAAAAAAAAAAAAAAAAAAAAAAAAAATATATATATATATATATATAATTACCATATTGCAGTGACTTACTTTATCCTCTAGAGGGAGCTGCTTTGCCACACTAGCATTGCCACATCTGCATCGAACGCCCCTCTAACACGAATGGACAGCGCGGGCGACCAATCACATCGCAGAATCTGATACAGTAACTCCTCCCAGCCAATGGCAGACAGCTAAAAGATGTTTTTCACTGTATGGGGCGGGTCTTTGGGATGATGGACACGTCTACTTTGAGCCCTAGCCAGATTTCTCGGTGTGGACTGTAGTGGAGATTTTTGGAGGCAGAGATAGTGGGACGTACGTTATTTTTTGGAGGAGAACGGACGGAGAGGCCACGTTTGGAAGTTCCCCTTACGCATCGTCGGATTTTACTACAGGTAACGCTTCATTTTAGCCCCTTTTTAAATCACGTGATTTATACATCATCGACTGCGGCTGGTACGATGCTGTTTGTATATATTTCGTTCCATATAGCACATTTTGTTGGGGTACATGTACAGGTACTAAAACTGCACTAAAATCCTCAGTAACTCACATTTTTTTCAAGTAGTCAAGCAAACAGCAGCTTCCCACGAAATCCGTTATATTCAGACTTGCTCGTTAAGGCGCTTCATGGCGCCTATCTTCTTCCATATTATCCTTAAATCATCACACAAACTACTTTCATGTCCCGCGGTATCTCGCTCGGATGTGTTGTTTATGGTTAGCATCGAAGGTTTCGTGGATACACTCAGATAAGGCAAAGCCAGCGTAACTCCCATGTTTAAAAGTCATTTTTATAAACGAATAAACCCCGTTACGGTAGCTTACTGGCGGTGGTTGCATTTCCTGGTGTAGGTGAAGTCTACCGCTACGTTAACGGTGTGTTATCAAGTTACCGTTGGCGGTTGGTTCTTCTCATCATGGTAACGCAAACGTTATTCAAACGCCCGTCTCAGCATCCAACCGCCAAGTTAGTAAGTAGCTAGTCGATAGTTGTTTGAGGGCATCAGGTTGTTTTAAAACAACCACAACAGTCGTTTGAAGACGTTTTTATCTGTTTATTGTGTGACGATGTTGTCCGTGAGTCCTTTCCCCTTGTGTCTGTCTGCATGGCCAGTGCTTCTTCCAGCAGTGAAGTTAGCAACACTAGCACACGTTGTTTTACTGTTTTTAAAAGGAGTGATGTTTGTTTCACTTGGTTTCATGCTGGGAGGTGGTTTACAAAGGTGTCTGGGAAATGAAGTCCCGTCAGGTTGTCATTTGATCAGCTAGCTACTGGATTCAAAGGTTTCGTCTGGTAATAAAATGAAAAAGAAAAGATGATGACATAAAAGTTGGGGCTGTGGCGACCGAATAAAGGCATCCCATTTGTCGAACAGTATTTCCCATTGGTTTGTTATGTGTTATTAATAATTTAAAGATAATTTATGAGGAAAACAAGTCATCAGAGCCCGAAGTGATGTGGTCAAATTGCTTAATTAGTCTGACTAACATCCAGAGTTTCAATTTATAATGATATGATACAGAGAAAAGGAAGAGACTATTTCAATTTTGAGTCTGTAATCAGTAATCGTTTGATATGTTTACTTCATAAATGGATCAGATGATAATTTGAGCTGGGATTTGATCACATTGATGTATGTGACTAGAAGATGATGTTTGGCAGGCGGTGCATACATTTCTACTGTGGCTTAATGGCTTAAAAAAAAGGGTCACAAACTCAGATCTGGTTTCAGTTTAGATGGTTCTACTCTTAACTGCATCCCACTTCTTCTCCAAATCTGCCTTACTTTTTCCATAATACTCTCGCTACTTTTTGTCTGCTTGCGGAGCTGTGTGTACATACTGTACTTTACATTTGTTTCCCAGACATACCCTTTAGAAGTCATATTTGTTTGACAGATGGTAAAGTCTCGACTAGTTCACAGACAGATAGGCGGGCTGGCCTATCAAACCGAGGGACGGAGTGGACTGAGCTGAGATTGTGCTGACATGTAAAAAGTAACCAGCAAACATATCTATTTCATTAACGTAATCAAATTCCAATGCGCTAAATCAGTGTCTGTAGGAATACACATTCACGGTTAACGAAGTTTGCTGTTTTTCAAGTAAGTTCTGTCCTTTTTGTGCAGTTATCAGTAACCTTCTGTGAGGTGTCTTTTGCAACTCAGTGTTTGATGTGTGCGCCAACATTGCCATGACTGAGAACTACACAGACAGACTAATATTAGGGCAGCTGATAATACACATGTGCTACTAACAATCATCCTTAAATCTAGCTCTAACTATGTGTTTTCATGTGTGTGTGTGTGTATGTGTGTGTGGGGCCAACTATTCATCACTTTAATCAGCACAACTCAGCTTGAGTCCCTCCTCATTTGAGATCATTTTTGACTTCCCGTTTTAATTTATTTTAATGTGATGGACAATTCGGTTTATTCTGATAGTTATTATATCACAGCCTCTGCACGTGCAGGTGCACTGTGAAAAACGGTCTTTCTGTCACAAGAAAATCCAGAGAACTTTATTATAGGTTACAGCTTTCATGATATATAGCTACAACACACAAAAAAAAGTGCCTTCTTTGACCAAAATTTGTCCTCAAAATACATGTAAACAGACAGGAAGGCTTCCTGTAAGCAATGAGGGGACGCTAAGCAGTGAGCACGTCTGTTCTCTGCTCTGGTGTGTTTCTCCTGCACGGCCCCTCTCTGCGTGTATAGTTTATCTATAATCATCAGTGCCATGTTCGTTCTCAGACTCCCAGGATGTGTAGAACAGTGGCAGCTCTGTCAAACCCACTAATGAGAAGGCCTTAATTGGTTGTTCTGGTGGGAGAATCTGCTCATTAAAGGTAGCTGGAACTAACTGGAGGACTAGCTAGAATGAGTGCATGATTTCCTTTTTTTTCCACTGTTGTGCAAAAACTTTACATTTCCAGTCATTTGAGGTCTGTGTCTTTTATGAAATAATATTTCTGTAGCTTGGCTCTTTCCAGTGCCACAAGAGGAAAGGAAGTAGCCTAACAAATCAGACACAAAACATTTGCAACAACACCCACAACCGTAATACCTCCAATTGAGAACAGATGCATTGGTGATCATCACTGGCTTGCACTATGATAAAAGGACATTTAAATTCTTTTAACAGTAGTCTTAGGGGGGCCTAACAGTTTAGATGTAACTGAACGAGAAAAAAAAAAACAGTATGCATGAACTTCATTTGCACATTTTTCTCACCCTCACCTTGTGACAGACAGGAGGGCAAGTCGAGAGACACAGCGAGACAAAAATAGGAAGTAGAGATGGAGCGGCAAAAGGAGAAAGGGAGGTGGGGGAAAAAAAAACCGAGCAGAGAGGAAGTGGGTAAGAGTCAGACAGAAAGAGGAGAAAGAGAGACTGAGCGAGAGCGACAGAGAGAGTGAGAGATATTGCTTAACCATTCGGAAAGGCTATGGGAACATCTCTGTGTGTGCGCGTGTTTGTGCGAGTATGTGTGTTTTCATCCTGACCCTGTCGGTTCAACAGGAGCAAAGCATGTCACATCAGCTCAGACACACACAGATTGCCCCACTGTCACACATTGCTTTGAATGACTAATGCTGGCTGTATTTTTAGGTCCATACAGGAAAAGAAAAAAAACTTCTTTCGGAATATTAAGCAGCTAAAAATCTAAATGTCAAGGTTTTCGATATGGCTGCAGTGTTCTCGCCCTGCTCCAGTCTGCGAAAGTGGTCACTATTATAACCGCTAAACCCAAATTCAAGGCTTTCATCTCCACTGGGACAGTCAAAAGAAGCAGTAAGGTGGACACATTCTACAGTTTAGCAGCCAGCCGTGACCGGAGAGTATTAGCCTCTAGCTTTCAGGGCTGCTCGGCCAGCGGGCACCGCAGGACACAGATTCACACAGAGAAGATCAGAGAGCCATGAATGAATGGAAACTGTAATGCAATGTTCAGCTTATTAGCGCTACAGAGACAGTGAGGAGGGGAGGGGAGGGGAGGAGGGCGGGCGAGAGAGTGAGACGCGGGAGAAGGAAAGAGTGATAGAGATGTAGAGGATGTGTGTATGATAGAGGGCATAGAAAGGGAGAGGGAGGTAGGGTGGGTAGTTGTTCTGGGTAAGAGGGTCAGCTAAATGCCAAAAAATGTAAATGAGAGTTTGAAATAAATAAATGAAAAAGCGAGTGTAATAGCCTATTAGGAGGAGAATAGAAAACCCTTGTGTTGAAGAGTAATGTTTTATATCAGAGAGAGAGAGAGACAGAGAGGGCAAACTGCCTTCCCCAGCAAGTGTCCAGCTCTGAAAGAAACGATAGAATAAAAACCAGAGAGAGGGAGCGTGGGCCTGCGGCTTTGGCACAGGGCCAAACATAGTTAAAAACAGATTAATCAGCATAGGGTCACATTCTCACAGAGAGAGGCTGAGCAGGACGGGGCAGAGCCTTCATCTTTTAAAGGCCACTTCTTGGGGAGCAACACGAGGAAATGTTGGCGCTGAGGTTTTATCTGGGCAGAAAATTTGAGAATATCTGTTTTAATACTGATATCTGATTCAAACATCTTTTATAGTGTGGTGACATGTCTTGGACACAAGAACTAATGATTGTTTTCATTATCTATTAATCTGCGGATATATTTGTTTGATTCATCGTTTCGTCCACGGTGACGTGATTGCGTTACCGCGGTAATGCGTTAACTGCGGCAGCTCTTCCTAGAAGCTGTAACCAGCACAGTTTTGACATTTTTGCTTTAAAAAAATGACTTAAATGATTAATCGATCATCAAAGTAGTTGCAGATTAATTTTCTGTTGATTGACTAATCGATTAATCAACTAATTGTTGCAGCCTTAGACAGAAGTTCGGACATATCAAGCAAATTGGGAAAGATGAGATCGTTCCGTGTGATCAACAGCAATTTTTTCTTAGCAGTTGCAGTAACAGTAATAACGCATTCATTTTTGCATAATGTTAATTCTTTTATTAAAATAACTGTCAGTCAATTTGGGAGCAATAACCAGTTTCAATCCCGCATTTCAAATTTTATGTTGGATTGTGCCTTTAAAGCTGATTTCAGCTGATATTGTTAGTGAAGAGGAGAGTTTTAGAATTTAGAATTTATTTTTATACAAACATAAACACAAAAAAGAGACAAATCCTTAAATACAGCAGCTCAAAACAGGACAATAATCCAGCTTAATGTTTTTGTGAATGCCTACTCCTCTAACACACAGTTAGATCTCGAAAAGTAGCTAAAAACAACAAAAACGAGGCAAAAAACAAAACAATCCAAAACAAAACAATCAAGACAAAACAATCAACAATCCAAAACAGAACAATCAACAAGCAAAAACAAAACAAGCAAAACAAAACAATCCAAATCAAAAACAACTTACATAACCTGTACACCGTCTTTCTATATCAGTCTTTCTTTCTGATTGTCCATTTCATATTTGACTTAGAAGATCTTTAACTTTATATAGTATTGAAATTGACTTTGATATTTTTAGCTTTGATATAATTTATGTGGTTTCCAGCCTAATTTATTCATCATCATGTCTCATGAGTTTCCTGTTCGAGTTAGTTAAAGATTATAAATTTAGTTTTACTTAAATTCAGTGTTAGTTTGTTAGAATCAAACCAACTCTTTAGCATTTGCAATTATTTTTCCACTATATCCGAAAGCTGAAAAATGAGGATTTTTAGATAGATAATCAAAAACTTTTTACTTTTTTGTCTTTAGAGATTCATTCTTCCATTTAAGGATTCATTCATTCATCAGCTCACTTATTTAGCCATTATTCATTTACTCCATTCATCATATCATGTTTAGACTGTTCATTCATTCATTCGGGCTGTCAAAAAAAGTCAGGAAGGGGTTTGTGCAGGGCAGAGGAGAGGAGGGGGAGAGGGAGCAGTGGGGAGGTGGGATACCAGGGAAGAGCGACTTTTTTTTTTTTTTAAAAAAAAGGAAGGGATGAGGGGAGGAAAAGGAAGCCAAGAGGAGAGGAGTATCTGGGGCAAGAAGGTCGAGAGGGAACGCAGACCAGCAAACTTGTCCTCATTAGTTGCCTTTGAGAAGCTCTGAAGTTGGGAAACCATTTTGGAAAGAGTGTAAAGAACCCAGTGAACTGTGGGTTTGTGTGTGAGGGAGAGATTCAGGCAGACAGAAAGCAGCCTCAATAAACACAGTCTTTCCCACAGGTCGAAAATACACATGGGCGGGTGGGGGGCAGGGGGTTTAAACATCTGTTTAGATATTTTTACTGATATTATAGATGGAACTTATAGATATGTTGTTCAGACGTTCAGTCAGAAAATACAAAGTATTCAGAGAAAGAAGGAATATTGTGATTGTACGGATGTTTTTGCACTCAGTCATTTCCTGTTTTTATGTTGACAGGTTCCTAATGAGACACACACAGATAGTGAGACATACTGTTTGTGGCTAGAATAAGAATTGGAGATAAAGATAGAGGGATGGGAGATTGACTGAGAGAAACAGGAGGAGGTTCCCAAGTAGCCCCATTGCCACACTTCCTGTTTCCTGGTTAGGGGTCGGAGGTCACTGGTCTGGGATTAACTGATATTAAGCGGCTAAATAGTCTGTCTGGTCATGTCATTGACTTCACTCCGCTGCCTGAGAAGAGCCAGTCGCTGCAACATATTTTAAGGACGTGTGAGCGTGTGTCCGCACTTTAAAGGCAACATGTCCTCGCAGAAATTGAGAAAACAGGATGATGTTCTAAAAATGAGGACATCTTATGGTGTTCACAAGGGGAATGTCTAATTTTAGAGTTAGGGGTTAAGGTTAGTAGTTATAAAATTAAAGGCAGGCAGCTATGATGCTGGTGTGTGTGTGTCAGAGTGCTTTACATTCTCACTATTGCGTCATTGGAGATCCAGTGACAATCTTGATGACGACTGCAACAGCTTCAGCGATTTTCTCAATAAATTGACGAATTGTTTGGTAAAAAGTCAGGAGACAGTGACTAATGCCAGTCACACTGTCCTAAAACTCAAGTTTTTCCCCACCAAAAGTCCAAAACTCTTTTAAGACAAAGAAAAGCAGTAAACCTGCACAACTGAGAAGCTGGAACTAGGAAATGTTTGGCTTCTTTTAAAGTATTTTAGCAGAGAGAGACACTGAGAAAAACATGCAGCAACAGTCAACGACAAGACTCGAACAGGGGATGTTGTGATTCATGGTCACAACATCCCAAGGCCACCAGGTGCTCCAATACTTAACTTTTTTGCTTGAAAATTAACTTAAGCAATTAATCAGATATCAAAAGAGTTGCCGATTAATGTTCTCTGCATCAATGGATTGATCAAACAAATCGTTTCTGCTTTAAACTTGGAATATTAAGCATACAGCTACGTGCAGTCTTTGTATAGGCTAGTTTTGCACTGAACAGACTATTATCCAAGTATTTTTATTGGCTTTTTAAATGCAAAAACATACAATACGATACAATCGACAAGACCACAAATGACATCCACAAGATATAGAGAAACAAAAAATTGATAAACAATACCAGTTGTTATACATATTACAGAGATTGCCAATCAGTTAAGTCGTAGTCCTGTGATTCAGTGTCTCTAGCAGGGAATTCCAAGTCGTCCAAAAAAGGCTGCCAAACCCTATAAAATCCCCTGGTTGAATATTTTCTCAGTTAGTTAGTTTCTCAAGTTTTAAATAAGCTATTATGTCCCCAATCCAGCGCCTGTGTGTAGGAGGGGGTAGCTGATTTCCAGTGAAATAAAATAAGGCGTCGGGCCAGCGGAGATAAGGCTATGGCATCTGACGGACAAGCAACAGACTAAACATACTACTGAACTGTTGACGGTCCAAATCAGGGTGAACTTCAGGCCGTATAACCGGTGACACGATCACTGACGTACAGCTAAACGCATTTGAGCGGTGATGCGCCCGTTTAGCTTAGGAAAAAAGTGAACAAACGACATAGTCAGTGACTATGAAACTTTAAACTGGACTAAACAAAAGTGATTCGAATCAGCAAATTGATTTATGTTTTCCATCTGTAGATCACTGTGTTAATGACAGGCTGGTCACTTTGGGTGGACTTATTAATCCACACGTCTCTGCTTTCAGCCACTTTGATCTGCATCACTCTGCCACACTAACCAGCTGTAATAATGAGTCTACTTGATACCCATGAAATCATTTGTTTTGCTGAGGCACCTGTGGTTACCACCCTCTATGGGATATATGTTACCATAGCAACACCGCACCCACTGCTTCTCAGGAGAGACTCACGTTAGCGTGTGCGGTGTCATTATGGGTTTCGCTGTCTTTTCTTTTTCTTTCACACTCATTCACTCATTCTCTCCTCCCAGCTAATGCTCGCTTTCTTCTTCTCTCTTCTTTTCCTTCTTTTTCGCTCTCGCTCTAACGCGCACAGTAAACTGTATCTCCTCTCCTGTGTGCACCCGTGTGACCCACCCATACTCTCTCGCTTTGTCTCGCACGCACACACACACACACACACACACACACACATTCACTCAGGCAGGTCACTTGCGCCTGACTGCTCTAATCGCTGAATAGGGGAGTTTAGCAGTTAACAATAGTAGTTATGAGCTGACCCATTATCAGTCCCTCCAGGATTTCGTGGAGTTTTTTTTTTTTTGTGATTATTGCAGCCAAAAAAGTTTGATTTTGCAACAGTTTTTCTCAAAAATTTGCAATATAATTTGCAATGTTTTATGTCTTCTTGTTGCAGGGAAATTGCGGGAATTGGGGAAAAATTGCAAGCAAATGAAAATAATGCAATTTTTTTTCAACTACTACCAATGAAGAGTCATATGTAATCACTTCCTTCAATAAAAAGCATGCTGCATGTCACAGAAACAACTATATTTCAGTGCTAATTTTAAAATGTTATATAAAAAAGAAAATACTGTACTTGAGTTCCATTTATAAGCCTTTATTAAATAAACAAATCCATAGTGCCATTAAAATAAAACCATCAACATAAAAATATTGTTTCATTTCCAAAGTGCTCATTTTTATGTTTAAGGTAGATTATGTCCATCTTTGCTGTCTGAACAAAGCATCAACTTCTGACTAACTTCTTCTGCAAAGCTCATTTAGGAACATTTGGGAATTGTTTTTCACGCTCTACGGCAATTCTTGTTGGCAGGTGAGATTTGTCCAGATTTGTCCCCGGATTTGGCAATTTCACACGGAAAAGTTGTGGTAATTTAGCAAAATTGCAAGCTCTCACAGATATTACAGAGGTTTCTTGAATTTGCATTAATTATTGCGATCGCAAAATCTCAATTTCCTGGAGGGACTGCATTATTCTCACACACACACAGAAAAAGAGAGAGAGACTTGTAACACTAAAAGACAGGGTACAAAAAGTAGATTTTAATTTTATGTAATTTCCTTGTCTTACATCAACAGATTATATTGTAATCACCATTATTTTTTTTTTCTGTCATCTACAATTTCCCTGGCAGCAGAAGTGTATTTCAGATGATGTGCCAAAAACCAAAATGAAATGGAAACTAAAGAAACTGTGTGAGAAAGTGAGAGACGAATGAATGGAATATTGTCAACACTGTGTGCTAAAAGCATTAGCTAAATGCCAAAAATGCTAAATAAAGATGGTAGAGCTGGAACTATTAGTTATTATTATTATTATTATCTAGGGGTGTAACGGTACACAAAATTCACGGTATGTACTCGGTTTTGGGGTCAGTACGATTTCAGTACAGCAGGAAAGAAAATACTATTTTGGTCTTTTATTTTGAAAAATGTAAACTTCCAACAATGGCTCATTGGCCAAAACTATTACTAAACCAGTTTAGTTGTGCTGCAGTGGAAACTATTACTGTAACAGTTTAGTTGTGCTGCAGTGGAAAAGGAAAAGGACTCCTGCCAGGAGTCAGGACACCTGCTGACTGCTGTTTTATTCTGATTTATGGTCGCTCAGAACTGATTCAGACGACGTGCTGTCCGACCACGTCGGAAATCAAATGTGTTTATAGTTGTTCCCAACAGCTTCACTCAAAGGTGACCGTCACATAGAGGGGAGGGGGATGGGGAGACGCGTTATCATTTAAATACGGGGATAACTGTGCATATTTTAACCTGAGTAAGTGCACTATTAAACTATTTTGACAGTAATTGTTTGGGTCACTGAGCCGACCGAACTGAGGAAAGTCGCGTACTGAACCGAACGTCGATTAATCAATTAGTCATTCAGTTTACTGTCATAGAGGACTAAAGAAACCAGAGAATTCCTTCTTAAAAAATGACTTGAGATGAGTGTTGGTAATACGTAGCTTCTATACATTATCATTACATTTGTGCTTAGTCGTGAAGAACACACTAATACAGTAGCAGTATTATTAGTTTTGTAAAGTGCTGAATATTATTTATAGTGGAGGGTCTTGGTGTTGTAAGTAAAACTCACTGGTTTTACTCCCATCCTGTAGAGTTTTACAGCAGACAATAGCTGTTATGAGCTGGCAGTAATAACACACCAAGAGAAGTAATGACATAGCATTGGTCATTTAAGCATCACTTATGAGCTGACCACTCATTTTTGGTAAGACACCAGCGGCTCAGACCGAAGGCCGCAAAAAGACACAAGGGAGCGCGTTTGTGTCAATGCATCTGCTCGGTCAGGGCAGGGAAAAGTTTCAATCAGGTGTGGCAGAGCAGGAGAGGGGCAGCGACAGAGAGTAATGTGAAGGGATGAATGGACAGACAGGCAGACAGACAGACAGACACACACACAAACATACACAGGGATTATCCTTTGTGTAATCCTCAGTTTGAGGGTCAGAGTGCAGTGTAAAGGGACAGGCGTGTTCAGAATTTTCACACCACCACAGTGTGTGTAGATGACTGTGGATGAGTGTGTGTGTCTGTGTGTAGGTTTGTGTGATTTAAGAATACAAATGCATAGCTGGTGTGTTTATCAGTGATTTCTGTGAGTATTCATTTACATATGTTTTAGAATCTGTTTATATGTGTGTTTAGGTGTTGCTCTGTCTTTCTGTCTGTCCGTCTGTGTGTGTGTGTGTGTGTGTATCCGTGTGTCGTTGCTTGACAGATGGACAGATCATACAAGAGAACAGCGCAGATTAGGATTGTGTGTATGTGTTATGGGTTATTTCCAAACCAAACCCGGGGCTCAGTGACCGTCAGCTGCTGGACTGTGGTGGAATAGTTTGAGAAGCTGGTAGCTTGTTGCGTCAGCATTCGGGGCGTCCCAGTGCGATCTGCAGGATTGGATTTTTAATTCGTTAGTCTCAGCTTGCATGAAGGCCAACCGATTTCTGATGCTTTGTTTATTGGGACCCATTGCACTCAGTGTACGCCAGCTGTCAGAAACAACCTCTGCAGCACAATCGAAACACTGTAACTGTTTCACGAGCGGGTGAACCGTGGAGCAACACAAACAAACAGCAGTTCAGATTAGATGTCCACACTGGCAGCAAGCAAAGCAGCTTTGGGGTTAAAATGGTTGTTTTGTGTCTATTTCAGGAATATTTTGTAGGACACTAATTATTTTCATAACTGATTCATCTGCAGATAATTTTCTTTATTAATCACTTAATAAAATGTCCATCACACGTTCCCAGAGACCAAGGTGATGTCTTCAAATTATTAATAATATATTAATAATATTTCAGTTTATTATCATGGAAACATTTAAAAAAAACACCAAATATGCGCATATGAGATGCTGGAAACAGTGAATTTTTACCATTTGTGCTGTAAAAAATGACTTAAGAGATTAATCGGTTATCAAATTTGATCAATTAATTGAATCAATCGACTGATCGTTTCAGGTTTAGATTAAAGACATAATATTACTACCCTCCTCAATGTAGGCGATTTTGTAAGCGTGTGTGTGTAACATGAGGTAAAAACCAGCTGGCTCTGACAGCTAATACACACACACACACACACACACACACACCCCTGTATAAGATTTATAGTGTTATGACATAATAACACCTGTTAGTACTTTCCACAGCCTGGTTAGACCTCTGATTCACTGCCAACATCTTAATATTTTATGGAGCGATTCGGAGCGTTTGGAGTTGCTCTCATTGTTGCGTCTCCTCTTCTTTAGAAAAGCAGCCAAACCAATCAAAGCATTTGTAGGTTGGAGTAGTTTGGAAATGACCTTTTTAAAAAAAAAAAAAAAAAAAAAAAACTTTTCTTCAAAAGAAAGAAGAGAGATGTTCTTCTTTCCCGTGTGCTTTGGGTAAAGTTTAGTTAAACTGGTCTGTCTGGTATTTCGGGGTGCATGTTACTATTTACCAAGATACCCGCTCCATGTCACAGCTTCCAGTTAATAATAGAAAACAACATTAAGTGGAAAGACAGTAGAAAATGTGATCTGCTGTGAGTTGAGTAGCCTTTTTCTCATGGGTGTGGCACACAAGTGGGATGTTAGAGGAGAGGATGAGAGAAGGGAGGGGAAGAGTAGCATTTCCCGTCGGTCTGGCATGTGACATCAGCTGTAAATCTGACGTGGTTTGAAATGGATTTAGGGACGGTCATAATCTCTATTGTCACTTCTATGCTGGCTCACTAATCTGTATTTTTGCTGTGGTAATCTCTTGTCTCCATGGGGATTTATTGTTGTAGTCCATGAATGTCGTTGCCATGGAAACCTGTTCCCCTCTCTGCCTCATACAATTGGGCGGGTGGGTATGTATGTTTTGTTTTGTTTTTTTGTTTTTTTTAGACCTTTATCAGATATTTAAAAAAACACAAATGTGAAAACCATTTAAGACACAAGTCTTTCTTTCTTTTCTTGTGCTCTTACACTCACTCCCGTGCCTGTCTCTCATAAAATTTTATCTCTCGGCCACAGGCCAGATGAGGAAGTTGTAGTTGCTATGACGACGACCCCTAAAACCCAGACAGGCAGCAATAAAGTTGTAAGTAGGGGAGCCATAGTATTTGCATTTCTGTGACTTGTGCGCCTGCAATATGTCTTTTGTGAAGATGTGAGGGGTGTGCTCTAAAAACAGGGCATATAAAAGTCAGAACTATTCTATTCTATCTGGGATTTTTAGCCAAAATTAAAAAAAATCTGATGGGCGGAACATCATATTGTGTTTAACTGCTTATTTGTTTCATTTTCTTTCCTGTACAATGTGAAATGCTGTTTCAAAGTTTTGCAGGCCAAAGACATGAAGTAATGCCTCAGTGTTCTCTGAGGGATAGCAAATGGGAAAACAAGAGTAATGTGTTTCAAAGAAGGGGCAAGAGGAAAAGGAGATGCTTTCTTTTGTGACTGTTTCTGATAGATATTTTGATATACAAACTGAGCATAAACAGGACGGAAAAGATTGTGCGCTGATTGAGAATGACAGGATAAAAAAAGGAGCGATTCCCAGGCTAGCTTTCCTTGGATGAAATGAAGAAGGAGTGGGCATTAAGAGGAAGCGTAATTTGCTGTGTCCATTAGGAATCTGGCACAGTCGGCTTGCGCAGTAGGTGGGGTCTCACTCCTTCTCTTTCATCCATCCATCTTTCACCTCTCTCCAGCTCTCTGTCTTCCTCCCTCACTCCCCTTAGCTCTGCTCCGCTCCTCTCTCACTCAAACACTCCTTCTCCACCTCCCCTCTCTCCTACTCTCTTTCTCTCTCTCTCTCTCTCTCTCTCTCTCTCTCATTTTCTGCCCTCGTTTCTCTGAGCAATAGTCCCGGGGGAAGCAGGCGCAGAGCTCTGAGGGAGAGAGGAGAGGATGGAAGAGAGAAAATGGCAATGACAGTTAGTAGGGCAGGCATTTGCTAAAAGGTGGGAAGCGAAAGTGAAGGAAGAAAGAAGAATAGAGAGCAGAAAGAACAGCCAAAGAGCAAAATAAAGTGAGAACAAAGAGAAAGGAAACAGGAGGTGAGAAGGAGTTACAAGGGAAAAGAAAGCAACAGAAACAACAGTAGGTAAGGACATAAGTTCTATCCATCCGTTCATCCATTCATTTTCCCATTCATTTAATCATCCATTTGAAAAATAAAAGGTGCAACACATGATTGTTTGAGAAGGGATGTAAGGGTGGATTTACTGTCTTGTGGCGTGCAGCAGTAAAGCCCGAGGGAGCTGTTCACAGAGGCTAAAGTGTCAAGTTAGTGTTGTTAAATTAGTTTTTCATGTTGCTGCTGTGACAGTCATGTGCAGCAACCATTCGTTGAGCATACCATACGAAATGGGTGGGGTTGAGTCAAGCAAATAAGATGAGGAAGCTCTTTTTTTTAATATATATATATATAATTAATCCTCAGAATGTACTGTGCAGGCTGCATTCATGCTTTGTGCAAACACGTGAAGAGTAGAAAATATCAGCATTTGTTCCCAGATCAACGGGGGGGGAAAAAAAAAGCTAAAATGAAGATAAATACTGATAAAGCTGTCCTCAACCGCAAGTAGTAAATGTAAGCTTACAGATAATGATAAGATGAGGAAATGAGCTGAGATATGCCTCCATGAGTGTGCGTTAGAGAAAGAGATATGGAAAGAAAGATTAGTCAAGTTGAATCAGAAACTCATGTGCACGCGTACAAACACAGAAATGCCTCACTTACTTTGCAGGACTAGCTGTGTGTTTGTGTTTATCATGAATCTGCAGCCTTTTTTTTTTTCTTGCCTATTTTGGACAACTGGCTTAGTTGATCCCTACTAATTGAGCGTGAAATAGTCCTGTAAAATGCACCACAACACACAAGTAGTACAGTACTTGCCTCTGGACAAATTCTCTGTGAAGAGATACTTTCTTAATGGAACAACAATCTATAGATGCTCTTTGGATTTACGTGTTAGGCGATGACGCTGTTCTACTTACCGCACGCTAAGACCACGTTTGACCCCATTTATATGAAAGTGCTGTCATAGTTGTAGCTCCAGTCACGTACAAGAAGACAGTACTGTGATGACTGTCAGCTTCCTAAAACTGACAGAGGTTAAATGCCATACAGGTTGGTATTATGGTTTTACTGCCATAAACCGTTTCAGTGAGTGTATATGTGCATATATGAAGAGAGGCCACGCTATTGTTTATATGGACTGTGGGAAGAAGAGAGAAAGAGGAGGGGTTTCAGCAGGAGATAATGCGAACGGGCGATTGGAGGGGATTGAAAGGGGGCCCGGAAGAAAGGGATTGAGAGAAGAGAGATGAATGCAGCGATTTAATGAAAACGAGAAAGAGGCGCCCGGGGCTGGAGAGTAGAAGAGAGAGATGGAGAGAGATGGAGGTAGAGGAAGAAAGAAGTGAAGAGTTGAAGTTGGAGTTAGGAAAGTTATGAGAGGGGTAGAAACAAGGTTCCCGGTGTTGGACAGTCGTAGGGAGAGAGGTCCAGCGTAAAGCAGGACTAAGTGGCTGTGACGAAGCTGCGGCCTGATGCCAAATCACATACATGCAGTGAGCTAGTCCATTGAGAAACACAGTGTCTCAGAGGAGAGGGAACTGCAGCATGTAGGTAGTAGGAGACCTGTTCTGATAACTCTACGTTAGGGTTGGTTGAATGAAAGAATACATCAGGCATGGACCAAATCTAGTCTCTCATACACATAAAAAATGTAAATTCACGTGGACCCAAAGCACAGACGGCAGCCTTCACACACCAAATTATTCATAAACTCCCCTTTCTTGCACATTTAAAGCCAGAGTATCTGGATTACCTGGTCATGTACATACAAGTTGCTAAACAAGACATCCTAAAAGATTAGATGATCATTAGATGTTTTGATAAACTGTTCCTGCTATAGTTAACCACTACAGTATCTGGAGATGCAATGTTGTTTCCAAGTGGCTGCCACGGCTTGAGGCTGAAGCCAATGCGGAAGTACCTTAAAGTTCAACTGACGGTCTCCAGACGGTCCCTGGCTCTGATTGACTCCCATTCAAAAAGCGTCAACTTCTCTTTAGAAATGCTAAGTCAATATTTTTTTTTTCAACCATAAGCTTCAACTCGTGTTGTAAGTTTGTTGAGCAACATCACTGGGTTTCCTTCTTTATATGTAAGAGCTCAGTAAATGATGTTTGTCTTTTGTCCTCCTTATCTACACAAGAGCAAACAGTATATTGCCTCTCTGACATTTGCACACACCTGCGTACACACCTCTCTCTACCCATCTCCCCCTCCTCTCCCCTCCCTACCTCATTAGTCGATCATGCGTAAGGAGTCCTGTTCTATTTTTATTCCCGGCCCCTCCCTACACACCACTGCTGCACTGTGGCTGTGTGTGTGTGTGTCCTCTCTTATTGAAGGTGGCAGGGCAGAAAAGAGAAAGTCAGAGATGGTCAGAAAGTAAAATGTAGACGACGTAATGAATAATAGAACCAGAGGGAGAAGGCTAGGGAGACAGAGTGTGGGTGATGGGAGAAAAACAGGCAGGGGGGGGAAAGATTCAGATCAAGTGAAAGGACAGGGGACGACGATGACTTAATAGTGAATAAATTACGCTTAACCCTCAGCCTGAAGCTGCTTGTATACAAACAGTCTCACACACCACACCGATGCAGGCTGTGCATGCAGGTAGACATCCACAGTGCGCAACTGCTGACCTCAACTTCCCCTCAAGACCAATGTCATGGTCATCCAGTGTTATCAACAAATTAGTGTCATGCTGAATGAATGTATCTGTTTCCGTGATAGGGTGTGTGTGTGTGTGTGGACAGCGCTGCCAAAGATATTTGGGTTGAAGAGTGTGTGTGTGTGTGTGTGTGTGTTGACCACAGCTGCAGGGTAAAGGCGATGACTCAGATTATAAGTAATTCTCCTTCTTTCAGTGTCTGCGTGTGTGCATGAATGCGTGTGACGGCTGGTAACCAGCTCTTAAGCTGTTTGACCCAGATGAAACTCGTTGTGCGATATAATGACATCCTTAACTTTTTGTATACTTGTGTAAAAGAGACATGCTTCCAAGTCAAGAGCTAATGTTTCAAACAGCTATGAGCTCATGTGTTAACAGCTGTGAGCCAAACTTTATATATTTAATTTTTTCTTCTAAACTAATTTGCAGCCTCTGGGCTTTTAACTCCCTAAATGACATGACTAAAGTACCTCATTGATTATATTATATTTTCAGATAGTTTGCCATTGTCTTTTGCTCATTGGAAAGGAAATATTGATCCCTCTCAGAGGTAGAAACCATGAGACCATGTGGCTCATTTATAAAAGATCCTCCAGACTAAAATCCAAATTTCATGCCATGAAAAATTTATATTGATGCCAAAAATCTGTGGCGCAGTCTGATTTTTCTCCACCTCTCTGTGATATACCAACAGCCAAAACAAACTGTATTATTATTTAAAGTAGGAATATCACAGATTACTGTTAAAATGAGTGTTTTGGCATATCCTTTATTAATAATGATATAATGGAATGAACAATAAAATCAGTAAAAGCGTTTAAAATCATTTTGTCAATATGTGACAACGCTCCACTGTTGCTCTCCTTTCTCGCGCTGCAGGTTGACGGGTCACCATGACAACAGAAGCAGGCTCTGAGACAGAGGTGAAGGAGAAAGGAGAAGAGTCAGCTGCTCAGCCGGACCAATCGGAAAAGACAGCAGAAGAGACCCAGGAAGTCGCCAGCGCTGAGGGAGAGGAGAAGGAAAAAGAGAAGGAGAAGGATAAAGAGGGCAAAGGAATCTCTCGATACCTGCCAACATGGCTTAAGAAGCAGAAGTCTCAAAGCCAGGTACACTATGTCAGTGTGTGCATATTCACATGACTAATAAAAATAAACAAACCTTAAATTATTAGTAAAAGTTTTAAATTTTCGATTTAAAGTGTTCCAATCATATCAAAACACTTAATAATTACCTGATGGTTTTTTTTTTTTCATGACCCATGAAGACCTCTCCGACCAAGGAGGTCCCATCCACAGAGGAGGCATTAAGCAAGGTGACAAAGGAAGAGGAGGCGCCTGCCCCAGAAGTGAACGGTCACGCAGAGGAAGTGGAAGAGAAGGAGGAGGTCAAGTCGGAGCAAGTGAAGGAAAAAGAAGCGGAATCTCATTCCAACGCCAGTGCTGACACTGAGGTACTGTCCATTATTATTACCTCGCTTGGCTGTCAGTCGGCCTGCTCTTCATCAGTTCAGTCAACACAAAGGCAGGAAAACACGGCAGCCTCAACAAATTAGTGGGCAGGTTCGTCTAAAGGCTCCCAGTACTCTCTGGTATTGTGTATGATGAAGGAATGATGGGGCCATTCAGGTTCTATGGTATAACTTTGTAACATTATATACATATAAAATGTTATATCTGAGTAATGTTTTTCTTGTGTTTAAAGGAATAGTTCGACATTTTGGGAAATAAAATGTATTTGCTTTCTTGCTGAGAATTAGATGAAAAGAGCTAAAAACATTAGCGTGGTATCAACATGTTTTTACATATGAAGCTAGAGCTGGGAGTTGGTCAGCTTAGCTTAGCATGAAGACTGGCTCTGTTCAAATGTAAAAAAAAAAAAAATCACATCTAAAGCACAAACTAGCACATTTTATCTTTGTTTAATCAATACAATGTTGAGGTTCTACAGGGGGGCTATGTGCTGGAACTATTTCTTGGCCGGAGGCAGTGACTCCCTGGAGTCTTTGAAATGTACAGAAACATCCAGAAACATCTACTGTTGACATTGCAGAGTTTGAGATTGTTATGAAAAGGTTTTCATCACATATGAATGTTATGCACTGCAGCCAGTCAGTTACAGTAGTAGACCATCGCTAAACCCAGCAGTAAACTTCTGAAAAGTAATTTGCCAAAACAGTTTTCTACCTTTTGTTAGTCAGGCACATACACAGTATTGTTCTGTACACACACTTGATTAAATTACAAGAACAAGAAACTGAGATGATGAGATGTTGTTATATAATTTAAGCCTTTTTCACAACACTCAGTGTAAAACACACACACACACACACACAGTTGTTGCTCAGCCAAGAAGGAAAGAGACACACGCACACACATGCACACACATCAACTGTTCCTCCCAGTGATCACATTAAGCCACCCAGGCCCACCCAGTGACATCAACATTTCAGTAATCAGGCCAAAAGAAACGCCTGCACTTTATAAGAACAAATTCAGACTAGAAGGGGAAACACTAAGAGTGATAGAGAGAAAACTGTTTTCCACAGACAAACTTTTCATGACTTTAATCATGACTTTTTTTTAACAAGCTCTGAAGTTGTTACTTGACAGTTACAGTAGGGAAGTCCGGTTTGACTTCTTCATTTCACGTGTTTTTCCTCAAGTTTGTTTTCTTTCTTTACTCCTTCAGCCTGCCAAGGAAGAGAAGGTAGAAGAGAGCCCCGAGAAAAGTCTTGAAGGGACCAAGTCGACAGCCGAGGGCGAAGGAGCAGAGGAGCAGAAGGAGGAGAAGGAGCAGGGAGGAGAGGCGGAGGAGGAAGCGGAGGGAGGAGAGGGCCAAACTTCCATTTTCCAGTCCCCCCTCCGTTTGGTGAGGAAGACCAAGATGAAGCTGGTGGTGTGTCACGTGACCCTCCTGGACGGGACAGACTTCACCTGTGAGGTGGAGGTGAGACACACACAATGCAGTACATCAACAGGGGTGAGGAGGGAAAACATGATGGATTCTGCAGGTTCTGATGTGTAGAATAAAGGTTTTAAGCGCTTTGTCACGTTTTTAGAAATGGATTTTGATGACACCCCAACATCAATGAAGCACGGGCGTGTTCTGTCACTTTAAAAACAACCCTTCCACATTTTCTTTACATCTTTTTAGATAAAAATATTGCAAGTGGACAGAGGTTAGTTCTGTTCCGATCACATGGGATCAAACCAATGTGTTATGGCTGACGTGTACAAAATTGCAGAATGCGATAGAACATGGAGAATGTCTTCATGGTGCAAGATAAAATAGTCTGTGTAACTATCTGCGTTTCTCTATTTGACATGAAGAATTGCATTTTCTGAAAAAGAGTTTGCTAAATCTACAACATTCACGCATGTCAACGGGAAAATCAACAAGTTTCACGTCTGCAGACGTTTCAGCCGACACAGACTGACGCATTGTCCGTCTCATGTTCCTCTGCTAGTCAAGTAGGCCGCACGTGAGCGCCAGTGTGTCAATGATGTAATCGCTAATAGGATCAGATCTGGTGTGTGTGTGTGTGTGCGCGTGTGCGTGCATGAGCGTGGGGGTGTTTAACTTTCTGACTCAAAGTGCATTTACGGCAGAAGCACCCGCTCACATTGTTTTGGGCGTGGCTTAGAGGATAAATGCGGAGCAAAGCAGAGCACGCTGCAGGGGCTTGTCTGGTGACCACAACACACACACACACACACACACACACACACACACACACACACAGTAACTTGGCAGATTATGGGGGTCCCACCAGATTAGTTTTATGCATCTGCTACTCCCTAACCAGCACGTGCCCTAGACCCCCCCCCCCCCTACACACACTAAAACATATAGATACACCCAACATCACGTCCTCCACTCTTCTCAGGCTCTATTGTTACAATTAATTATGAATGTCATTTCAAAATCAGCGGTAATGGAAACTACTTTAATTTAAAAAAAAAAAAACAAACAAACAAAAAACCCAAGTAGCATGTACATTTTTAGCAATACCCCTCCTCACATTCCCACACTCACTCACATTCAGTGGAAAGCTGCCCAGAACAACCGCTGTGCCTGGATCAAGAGCTCCTCAACAGAGCAGCGAGCATTTTCCAGGCCCAGATTTTCTGGAGATTTGAACTGGCAACTTCACCGCCCGCAAAAAAACCCATTTCCCTAATCTAAAGTGCGCCAACGCCCCACAGCGTGCCTGTGCGTGTCTACCGTCGTTTGAACAGTAGCAGCTTTGTCTCGCAACAGATAACGCTGATCCTGCAGCTAACTGCTATTGTCCTGAAGTGCGTGCGCACACACACACACACACACACATCCATCCATCCATCCATCCATCCATCCCTCCCTCCACACACTGGCATAGTTAGGTCGGGAGAGGGAGAGATGCACAATGCATTCCAGAGATTAAATTTTTTTCTTTTGCCCAACAGGCCTCCAACACACACAATACCACACACACACTGGTTTCTACTCGGTCTATTCTTCAATTTGTCAATTTATTCCAATGTAATCACTCAATAAATATTTTATTAGTATCTAGTTCCTTGGATGCAATCTTTGGCCAGACGTTCTCTGGCTCTTTTTAATGGTGGTTTCAAAAGAGAGTCTTAGTGTCACATGGTCTTAATGCTGTTTCGAAGAATTTCATTAGTATTGGTTTCAGCAGGATTTGAGTGTCACACGGTTTAAGCGCAGTTTCATAGAATTTCATTCGGTTTCAGTCAGACATGAGTTAAGTAGTATTTGCAAATATTAGGTACAAGTTTGACACACAGAGCTGCATTTACTGCGTCTTTGTACGCAGAAAAACAAGACGCGAGAAAAACAAGAGCTCTTGTATGAACATTATCTCGCAAATTGTAGCAGTTTGGTACTTTGTGATGTACTGATTTGAGGCTCATTCAGCTTTAAAGTGATTTATGTCCAGAAATTTGTGGATGAAAGTCATTTAATCATTCAAAAGTCTGGAACTGCCTGCAGACATTAGACAATTGTCCTTAGGTAATGCCTTGCTTGGAGGCACACTGGCACAGGCACAGACACACTGAAAGGTCACATTCTTACATTCTTTGGGCGTTCAGAATGCAACTACACTGTGAGTGCGTGTATGTGGCGCATGTATTTTGACCAAGTATAGGAAAATACCGCAGATGTTTTCAGCTGTCTCAGGACAAGAAGAAAAATGCGGTCTTTCATCCTCTTTGCTTCCATCTTGACCACGCTCCCTGCCCCGTCTGCAAGTCTGTCTGCGTAGCGCCACTCTGGTTTGGTATGTGTGTGTGTGTGTCTGCAAGTGTTAGACTGAGACAGTGCTGACGAACTGAAAAGAAATGAATATTATTTCATTATTTCATTCTTTCTCAACTTTTTCCCCCCTTATTTTCCACCCTCTCATGTCTGACCTTCTGCCTGTCTAAAGGCCACCGTTGTATGTGTGCGTGTGTGTGTGTGTGTGTGCGTGCACGCTCTCGTGGATGCACCCATGGATGTGTGCTAAATGTCATTGTCATAGTTCATTGTGGAGGATTTTATGGCCAAGGCTCCCATTGGGCTTATGGAGGAATGTGTCGCCCAGAGACAGATGAAGAGAGAAAGAAAGCAAATGTGGAAGAAACAGAGATGCATTGATGAAGAGGATCAGACAGGAAGTGAAGCACACCTATAAGCGTCTCACTAGAACTCACAAAACGAGGCATACCCATATTCATCATGTTTTGAAATCTTTAAAATGATGTTTTTGTATTTTTGCGAAACCTTGCATTGCAACGTATGAATTTTAAAGTTTATGACTGAATCTGTCTTCTCTTTCTTACTGTCTCTCTCAACAGAAACGTGCAAAGGGCCAGTACTTATTCTTTAAGGTGTGCGAGCATCTTAATCTACTGGAAAAAGACTACTTTGGTCTGACATACATGGACAGCCACGAACAGAAGGTATGCACAGTATCCACACATACACAGGATGTACTGTATACCAAACAAGTCACTAACGCACACATATAGAAGCCGCAGACGTGGACGCCTGCATTGTGTCTCACACTGTCTTCTTGCTTTGTGGCTCTCTACCTCCAGTGTTGGTTGGATCCCACTAAGGAAATCAAAAGACAGATACGCAGTAAGTTTGACTTTTCGCACTCTTGCTTTTTCTGGTCTATCCATCCTTCTCCTTTACTCTGCCTCCACAGTTAAATAGAAGGTTTTTCACATAATACAGGGGCAAAAGGTAATGAATAAAATAAAGATATTGAATTAATAAAAGAGTGCAAGTATCCCCTGATTAAATGAAAACAGACGGCATCACCATTAAGTCAAACAAAGCCAGAGACATTTGAAACCAAGCAAGCAGTCTTGCCAGAGCTGACAGAGAGGAGGAGGTTACCAAAGTGTGATCACTCTCCTTCATTATTTATCAGTTTCTTTATTAACTATTGTTAATCTATAAAGGGCACGCTCCATCTGTTTGTCATTTCATTTGTTCAGGATTCAATCCTCTCTTTTCTTCTCTTGCTGTTTATTTGCCGCCTCCTGTTTGTTTAAAATTGTAAGTTTGAACCGACAGCCTAAAAGTTGCAGTTTTAAGAGAAAGGCTTAGTAAAAACATATTATTTTGGCTCATGAAGTGTTATTTTAGAATTAGCGTATGTAAGGTCATTACGTCTGGGTGTGTGCAGAATGTGTGCGGTTTCCGAGTCCGACGTGTGGCGAGCACACATGCCTGCGTTTTTGTGGCTGTGTCGCTGTGTGCGCTCTGTGGTTCACGGGTGAGTAGTGCGCATCTGGCTGTAGATGTTCATTTATGTGCATTCTTGTGTGTGTGTGTGTGTGTGTGTGAATGTTTATAGTGAGAGAGATGGACTTTATTGCCATGTGGGCCTGTGTTCATGTGAGTTGGCTTCCTCTGCGTGTGTTTATGTGTACAGACATAGTACCACACAAATGACAGGTTTGACACCACCTAAACTACCATCAGTCTACACACGGCCGTCACAACTCTACGTCACTACATGCTGGGCTGGGAGCTAAACATGAAAAGTTTTTTTTTATGGGTCCTTGAATCATTTTTTTGGAAAGAGCTGCTACATTTGTTTTTAAAGCCTTGCTAGAGTGACCTGTAATATAAAGTAGACATCTAAAATAGAGTTGTTGTAAAGGTCACCTGTAAGAAATGACTATTGACTCAATCAACATCTGAAAAGGTTACTATGACCAAAACTGTGTGGGTGTGTCTGCTCTGTTTGTGGCATCTTGGTTTGAGAGCGGGACACGCAAGTAACCTACATCTAAGGTAGTGAAATGAGTTAAATCTGCTCAGAAAAAAAGCTGATACATTCTACATCCCAGAAGATGCTGCAGAGATTGTAGGTCACGTGCTAGAAAGTCAGGAAAATGTATCAGAACAAGAAGAAAAATCAGGAGAATAAGATGCCAAAGCTGGGAAAGAAGGTTTACTTCAAGTAGCTGCAGTATCTGATATCAGAATTCGACTGAGAGCCAATGACAATTAAACTTCATCCCACAAAAAAACAGAATTGTCTGGAGTCAGATCCATAGTAAGAAATAGCATGAATAAAAAATTCGGCCCGGCAATGAAACTGTCAGTCTTTGAGACCAAAGTAAGCACCACTAAATATAAAACTTTAATCCAAGCGAGTGAGCATCTTCTTAGATTTCACTTTGGCAGATAACAAGAACAAGATTTCATCACGCTCTCAAAGCCAGACTAAATGTCACTGAAGGCCAAACAGATAAGCGGAGTCTGGATTTAGTCCAGTCAGTAAAACCTCTGCTGTGCTTGCAACCTTTTTTGTATGTTACACAGTGGTGCTCATGTGTTTTCCATAATCAAACTAACCTGTATAGTGTTCACTGTCTGTAACAGTGCTGATACTGTTGATACAGTCATTGTACATTTGCAGCCCATTGAATTTCTGTGATGAAGACTAACAGCAGCTACCTATGCTAAACTAATGGGATCATAAGGGCGAGCATGTTTTGCATGTTTTATCATTTATGGCCAAACCCCTACATTTTTATGCAAATCATTACTTCACGTAAACATATTTTTTCCAATATTATATAAAAATATCCCTTATAAGAATAAGTCAACTATTCAATTCAATTCAACTTTTTTTTAAAATCCCTTTTAAGGGCGATTGCAGCACTCAGATCAACAGATACACACACAGAAAAAAACGTTAATCACAAAGCTAAAAACAATGAAAGGCTACAAACTAAAAATATATATACATGTGGAATTGTTAATAAACACAAGGAAAGGTTACACGCTTTAAAAACTATACGTGGAAAAATACATTCATAAATAGCTATAAATACATAAACGGGGTGGAGAAAGAGCTGTGGATGACATAGGACGGCTGGGGGAAGGTGAAGAGAAAGTGATAATATGGAGGAAGGGAAAGGGAAATGAGGAATGTAGTGAAACTGGGGAAGATTGCATGCGTGTGTGTGTGTGTGTGTGTGTGTGTGTGTGTGTGTGTGTGTGTGTGTGTGTGTGTGTGTGTGTGTGTGTGTGTGTGTGTGTGTGTGTGTGTGTGTGTGTGTGTGTGTGTGTGTGTGTGTGTGTGTGTGTGTGTGTGTGTGTGTGTACATTCTATGCGCTGTGGGGAGGATTGATGGGCGGCACATGATTGTGTAGAAATATGGAACGGTCACAAGAGACTCTTAAAGCACTTAGTGTTTCCAGGACATACAAACACAATCTCACTCTTAGACACTCATAGATATATATATACATACACTTCTCCCTCTCTCTCTCTCACACACACACACACACACATACAGGCATGCACTGAAGAAGTGACAAAAAGTGTGAAAAAATAATTTCCATCATATTTTTTTCAGCTAGTTGCAGTGAGAGAGTATCATTGTTGAGTTACAGTGTGGGATTTCACTGCATCTGTCATTCTCTCTGCAGCTCTGGGATGAAGCTGGGAAGGGTCTGTGTCAGTGTGTGCATGTATGTGAGGATTTATCGCTGCGTGTGTGTGTGCATGTGTACGTGGATGTCTGTATGACCTTGGAGTAGGAAATGGTCTTGATGTGATGTCAGCTTTTCCCGGATGGAATTTTCCAGATGATGTGATCTCCATCTTATTGTGTGTGTGTGTGTGTGTGTGTGTGTGTGTGTGTGTGTGTGTGTGTGTGTGTGTGTGTGGTTGGGTGGAGCCATGGCAATACAGAAAGATAGAAAGGATGGCAGGCATGGTAAAATGGCCTTCTGTGGGAATAAGAAAAGGAAATCGAAGCCAAATTATGAATGATATTAAATAAGTGGCCAGTGACACAATGATGAGGTCAGTTGATATTGCTGGTGGTGACTGTGTCTTTGTTTCTGATCATGATAAAGATTACAGTTTGGCATTTGGTGAAGCTAGAATGAGGTTATGCAATACCAGATACTCTGTGTATTTGAGTGTGTGTATGCATGCGTGTGTGTTGTATGAGGCTTAGTACTGTCTAAAAGCTGTTCTGCATTAGTTTGGCCTCGCTCACACCCGCTTTTCTTGCTCTCTGTCTCTCAAAAACACACCCAGTTGGAGGAGATGGGCAGAGGGATGGATGAAACTGGACAGACAGATAGATAGATGGATAGAAATACAGGCAACTCTGATCAAGCTGCTGATACACGTTTGATTTTATTGTATTGTAAATCTCTTTTTCTGTAGGTAACAACTGGCAGTTTGCATTCAACGTCAAGTTCTACCCTCCTGACCCCTCACTGCTCACTGAAGACATCACTAGGTACACACAAACACGCACACACACACACATCATGTTAGAAATGTATCAATGTTTACTCAGTATATAAAAATTGCCTGTTGATTTGCATTTGCTGTCTAAATAACATGCCAGTACTGCCCAGTAAATCCTAGAATACAAGTTACAAACGTTAATGCATTCGTATTTATACATATGCACACACACACACACACACACACACACACACATAATGGGCATGCTCCAAGCACAGGCATTTAAGGTGAAGTGTATGTCTAATGGAGCGGACAACTTCTCTGATGGTTGTAGCTAAAGGCTAATCTAGGACATACAAACGCACTCACTAACAAGCATACACTCACTCAGTCATGTACCAACAACTGACCTGCATTGACAGGCTTCAGTACTGCTATTTCTACTCCAGAGTTTCAGTAAACAGATTAAATGCAACTTCATATGTTTTCCAAAAGGTTGTATATTCATGTAAATGTGTAACTTAACCGTACTGAAATGATATATTACAATATTGTTCTGGAGCCCATTGATGAGTTCCCTCGAACTGCATGACTGGGGCTCAAACCTCCATGTCTAAGTGACTTTGAAAGACAATTTATAGTAGCCAGGATGATACGGTGCGTGTACCAGCACCCTGAGGCTACACTCTGAGGTGAATTCTCCATTCACACAGGAGCCCCATTCAGATAATGAATTCATCCACAAAGGTTTACCGAAGAGGGAAGCTTCCGCTGTGGACAATTCACTAACTGTATGTGTTGTTATGCAACATGGTATGTCGTGTCGAGGATTAGATATAAGGTTATCCCAGCAAACAAACAGCGTACCAGCATACTAAGAGAATTCTACGACAAACACCGCACCAACAAAGACATTTAATCCCCGCCAGCTGACCCTGCGTTCAGGCCTCCCAGGTGGAGAGGCAAACTGGCTACACGGCTCGCTTTATTATTATCATGAACAAAGGAGCTGGCTCCAGTTCAAAGAAAGGCTTAAAGTGAGGTTTTTTTTTTTTTTTTTCTTGTAGTGAGTAGACTTCAACTAAAACACAGTCCTCCTTTTTCTGTTTCCTCTCTCTTCTGTAGGTACCTGTTGTGTCTGCAGCTCCGCGAAGACGTGGCATCCGGTCGCCTGCCTTGCTCATTTGTCACTCACGCCCTGCTGGGGTCATACACGTTGCAGGTACAGTATGTGCAGATATGTACCGTACGTCTGTCTCTTGTTCCGCTCATGTGTCATGTTTACAGTGTATATGAATCGGCTGTCTCCTGTTGGTCCACAGGCAGAACTTGGTGACTATGAACCCGACCAGCCCCGGCCTCTGGACTACATCAGTCAGGTGACCTTTGCGCCCAATCAGAACAAAGAGATGGAGGAGAAGATTCTCGAGCTCCACAAGTCCCACAGGTCAGAGCGTCATGTAGTCAAAAGTAGTCAGACAGTGCAACATTTGAGAGATATTTGTTTAGTTATATTTTTAACACCCTGAACATTATTGAAATGTGCCTTCCTCCTATACTATTGTTTATCTGAGGGTTTTTGTATTCATTTTGGCTTCCTTTGTCTTTAGGGGATTGACACCAGCACAGGCCGACACCCAGTTTCTAGAAAATGCCAAGAAATTGTCCATGTATGGGGTTGACCTGCACCATGCTAAGGTATGAATGAAATCCTCTCCTCTCCTCTCTTCTCCTCTCCATTGTTGTTGACATCTGGGGGAATTAGCACAGTTTCTTTGATGTGGGAAGCGTGTGCCTGCATGTTGTGTCACTGTATCCGTGTGTCTGTGTGTGTGTGTGTGTGTGTGTGTCAGCTGTACAAACACTCGGGGAGGCCGTTGCCATGGGAACAGCCAGTCTCTCTCACTGGGATAGCAGGTCATCAGCAGAATGCGTGCGTGTTTCCATGTGCGTCTGAGCATGTTTGTGTCTTTGTGCAAAACAGGCAGAAAAAGTGGGGGAAATATGTGAGAGGGAGAGAGGGAGAGAGGGAGGGAGTCTTTAAATAGAAAGAAGACATAGAGAAGACAAAGAAATGAGACATTAGGTTAGAGTTAGATGGGGACAGATCCTTGAAAGAGAGAAAGAGGCGAGTCCCCTTTAAGGGCACGCTCCACTTGCTTGCAACAGAGAGAAGCAGGGGGAAAGATGAGAGCGATAGAGAGAGCGTTTTCAAACACTGAAAATCTTTTTATGGCATACCAAAGTTGTGGGAATTCAAAGAGCAGATCTATTTCTGTCCTGCACCAGTATTTTTGTTGTGCAAGTTTCATAACCCCTAAGACCCACAAAAATCTTGTCGGGCTTCAAGTTATGCGTTTATCAGCGCCCTATGAGGAACTACCGGCAGCTGCGGGCGTGGTTTAAGTGTGACGACAGCAAGAAGCGACTGTTCGTTTGAAAACAACAATGCTGGCTCCTAAAGAGGTTAGCGTAGATGCATCAGTTATATCAGACCTGGAGAGTATTTATATAACTATATATCTAGCTACACGGATTTGCGTGCTAACTTTTAAAGTTCCCCAGACTGCGGCTTGTTGTTGTGTTTCCTCTTCGGCGCTCTCCTACTACGTCATACGGTTCATTGATCTGATCGGTCGAAGTTAGCCGTGATAGACGGTGATAGACAGATCATCATTTTTGCGTCGGCGGTGAATGTCGTGTTTTGGAGACAGTGCTTCAGAATCAAAGATAAAGATCTTACTTCAGGATACATTAAACAATACTACATGGCGAAATTCATGTTCCAGTGGTACGTTAGCAAGAAAGCAGACAGCGTGTAACAACAGTATATGGAGAGTCTGGAACAGACTTGCTAAAATCTTTAGCATTACTTTCCAAACTAAGACACACTTTTCCAGAGTGAGTGACTCTGTGATGGTGATTACGACTAATCTCAGCATCAAACACCACATGCTTCTCGCTGCAGTCACTGAGGAGTCCTTGTTCACTCACTGAAACCACAGAAAGGAAATGGACATTTGTTTCCCCCTGCTACATCCATTCAGTGAGTGTGATCTGCAGCAGCAGCACAGAGATCAATGATCAGTTAACAGCGCGGCAAGGCCATGTGACGCGTGTCCCATTATCAACATATTGCCTCCTCCATTAGTCCAACAGATTTTTCCTGTGTTGATTCACTACTGTAATCAATACCCCCCCCTCCCCACCACCATCACCACCATCACCATTATCAGATTGCCTCAGACTTAAAAGCTTTGTTAGTGAGTTAGTCTGTCAGCTAACCACATTACAGTTGTATTGAATGAGAGTGTTTGTTTGTGTGTGTGTGGTAATTGAGTTTCTGTTGACCTTAAGCAGACTACTTTAGAGATCAATTGATGTGCATTATTAGCTGATTTAGACAAACAGGCGGCATATACAAATGTTTCAAAGAGGTTAATGAACTATTTCATAATGAAATAGATTTTATCTGACTGTCACAGGACTCTGAAGGTGTGGACATCATGCTAGGTGTGTGTGCCAACGGCCTCTTGGTCTACAAGGACAGACTTCGGATAAACCGTTTTGCTTGGCCCAAAATACTCAAGATTTCATACAAGAGGAACAACTTTTACATTAAGATCAGACCAGGAGAGGTATGTACTCAAGCACACACACATGCTAACACTACACTTCTAACTTTTTTTTTTTTGGTGGTTAAAATGTGCTCATGTGTTTCTCGCTCATAGACGGAGCAGTTCGAGAGCTCCGTGGGATTCAAACTCCAGAATCATCGATCTGCCAAAAGGCTGTGGAAAGTCTGTGTGGAGAATCACAGTTTCTTCAGGTAGAAACACACACCGTGAAGCACACACTGTATACTGTATGAGGACACAGATTTTTAGAGATTTCGTTCAGTGAAGTAAAGTGTGGTTTATCAGGTTCAACAGAGGGCGAGCTCTCTTGCCAGAAAACAAGTTGAGAGAATGTATCTTGTGGTTGTTCAACAAGACTGATGCTTGGGGCAACATACGCAGTAATACACACATACACACAAGGATGAGCCATGTCCCCAGCATTGCTGTGTTTGAGGTTGCCGCAAGTGTGTGCTGTGCCTGTCTTTGTGTGTGTGTAAGACAGAGAGAGAGAGAGAGAGAGGGGAATAAGCTTTAATATCCTGTTGAAGGAGGAGAAGCCTGGAAATATTTTTGCCTGTGTTGCACATACTGTATACTGTAAATGTGACTGTCTGATTTTATCACAAAGTAAGTCACTGTGAATATGTTTTAGAATTCTCCCTGATGTCTCCTCATCTCTCCCTCTTTGTCTCTGTAGGTTAAACGCACCAGAACCTCCTACCAAGGCCCGCTTCTTGACTTTGGGCTCCAAGTTCCGTTACAGCGGACGAACCCAGGCCCAGACCCGCATGGCCAGCACCCTCATAGACCGACCCGCGCCCAGCTTTGAACGCACCTCATCGAAACGCATCAGCCGCAGTCTAGATGGAGGTAACGAAGCACACAGGAGAAGGGGTTGCACAGGGGTGTGTGTGTGTGTGTGTGTGTGTGTGTGTGTGTGTGTGTGTGTGTGTGTGTGGATGTAAAACGCTCAGTGTCTGACCAGATACAGGAAATAGCTGCAGCATATGTTTCCTGTCACATGGAGAAGGAGAAAGAAAGATGAAAAACAAGAATGTTATGTGTATCTAATAGAAAGAAATAGAGTGTAGCTACAGTACATCTAATTTATTCATCTTATGTCACTCACACATGACATTTGTCACATGACAAAATGGAAAACTGAAGCATGGGTTACCATGTGTTCTAGCGTGGACAGCACAAAACGCAGAAATCACTGGGCAGCTATCTCCTTTAATAACATAACTAAGACTTCTTAATGTCTACATAACCTTGATGCTTTTTGATCTTTTCAGATGAGCCATTTTCAAAAAATGCATCAAATACATGTTTTATTGTCTTTGGAAAACAGCACACACTGTTTTTTTTGGTGGTTTTCTAGTTTTGCAGCTCACAGCTCTGTCATGGTTTTCCCTCTATGTTACATCGCCCCCTGCTGGACACATTATGGGACAATTTGCTGTTTTTGTTTGTCATATCCTAAAGTTTTGGACTGTTACTTAGACAAAATAAGCAAATTAAAGACATCACTGTGGCCTATAAGAAATAAATTTTTTTCACTATTTTTTAACATTTCATAGACTAATCGATTAATCAAGAAATTATCTGCAGATTATTGATAATGAATATATAATTATTAGTTGCAATCCTAAATTGATTAGACAGTTTTTACTGTGTGTTCATTTGTTGACAATTTAGGTTTTATTAATTGATTCTGTGTGTGTGTTTCTCTTCCTTTAGCGCCAATGATCAGCATAACAGAGGCCGGCAGGGACACAGCTGAGAACGGTCGTGAGCCCCACCTGGAGCTCCACTCTGACTCTAAGGTGTGTGTATGTGTATGTGTGTGTGTGTGTGTGTACATCATGTGTGCATACATGTATATATGTGTTTGTACAGGAAAAGAAGAAGGAGAGAGTATTAAGATCAGTGTTAGAGAGTCTTTAACCAACAACAATGTTATTGTTGGAAGTCCATATTGTCCCACAGGAACTGTTAATGTGTTTTTGTGTCAAAGAGAGACAGACAGCATAAAAATCAACATGTTTCTAGTTGAGACAATGACTCTGGGTTGTCATCATATCTGTTATATTCCAGACTGTTACCATTAAATGTAGACAATAAGATTCCTGTCATGTTTTCACAGGACTCTTTAGATACTAAACTTTGCCTCCAATAGGTGGACCACAACAAGAAACCTTTGTTCCATTAATCTGTGTATATGTGTGTGAGTGAAAGAGTGATACAGACCAACAAGACTGACATAGCAGGTCTTGATTTAATGCTTACCTGATAGTGTTTGTGCTAATTTCAGTGGTGTTCTTTGGATTTTAGCATTAGCAGCTACGGCTAGTCCTTACTGTAGCCTGGCAGGTGTACACAGTTGGACATGACATTGACTCTACATCTTCTGGCGTGACTCTGCCGTCCTGTATAAAGGATCCGCGTCCGCTCCTGGGAGTGTTCCCACCTCTAAATCAAAACAGTCTGTGCCTAGCACTGTAGTGTATATATATAGACTATTACTGTATGTTATGCATGCCTCCTGTTTCACCTCCCTTTCCTCACTGTCTCCTGTCTCCTCCTTACCCTCGCTTACACCCCAGCACTGTGGAACTGACACCCTGTTGACACTGTTTCTGCACACAACTGTACTCTGCACTAAGCTCTACCCTGCTATGTTCACTTTTAACCTATTGTGCTGTGTTGTTGTGTTTTGCTGACTAATGTTATGTCTCTTTCCCTCTTTTTTTTTTCCTTCACACGCTCCTTTTTTTTTTTTGCTTTTCTCACTCCCCTCTTGCATGCTGTTATTTTTGTCATCATTTCATAAAAAAACGAAATGATATTTTTAATGCACATTGACTCTTTTGGGTTTTTGTAAATGTATTTTACTTCTTTCATGCTTGCTCCTACGCTGTGTGGTTCTCTCCTTCTCCTTCTCTTTCCCACTGTTGTTTTTTCCTTTGATGTTGTTGTCTTCTCCTTCTTTCCCCTCCTTTTTGTTCTTCCTCCTCTCCCCCTGTTTTTTTTTTTTTTTTATCTCCTTCAATCCTCCTCCATCAGTCAATCTTCATGTTTCCTCTCTCCTTCTCCTCGTCATCCTCACTCTCCTCCATCCCCCCTTCCCTCGACTCCATCTCCGAGCTCGACCACGGCCTGTCAGACATCTCCGAAGATGACGACCTTACCGACGAAACACCGTGGGCCTTTTCCTCATACAGCTCCTCCCCTCTCTCAGATCAGCAGCTGGCTGATTTTGAACACCTCTCACAAAACCTTCCATCCTCTTTCCCAATCACAAGCTGCTCCCACACATACAGCTCAGAGCTTTTGGGAGTGGAGGAGGCCGAAACCAGAGCAAAGACTGGACTACCAAACTGGTGGGGCTGGTTCTCTCGGAGTGGTGTGGTCAAATACGTTTCTCTCATCCTGTGTTTTCTCTCCATGTTTGGAAAGAATGGGCACAGGTGTCAGCCCACAAAGCTATTTTTGGCATTTACAAAGAAACTGAGCATTTTTACCCCCACTGAGATCAAGCTCATTTCCAAATCAGCAGGAAAATTAAAGCCTTTTACTGTCAAAGCCCCCAGATTTATTCTTTCCAACATGGCTGTGTCAAGATTACGTCAAATTGTTAACAGTTTGGCACTAAAATTGACTCATTTCTTTGCCTTTTTCACCTATTTGCCTACTAAATTCATTAGCTTGGTTCCGACACGACTTCATTTGCCCTCAGTATCTTCTCTTACCTATCTTCCAGTTGTCCCACCTCTCTCCTCCTGCTCTCGAGCTAACCTAACTGCATCTGTACACCGCTACCTCCTAAATCCTTCCCCTTTGTTCCTTCCGTGCCTTGTAGTCGTCTTCCTATTTGTTGTGATGCTGACAGCAAGCCAGTCTTTGGTCTTAGCTCTGATTTTAGCCACACCCCTCGGCCTGACCCTGTATTACCTAGAGAACACGGTCTCCAGTCAGCGAAAGGCAGTTTTGCCAATGTTTGTCACCGAAAGGGCGAACGAGGATCAGTCCAGCTCTGGTGTTAACGAGCAAGCTTCCCCTCTCACGCTGGCACACACACCTCCACGCGTCAGGCACCACACTCACCCGAACGCTACCTGGACGCAAGAGATGTGCGATCCTGCCGCATAAACACACACATTCATATAACCGGGATCCCCACCCTGCCCAACCCTCTTCCACTCCTTTCTTCTTTTGACCTATGTATATCCTGTATGTCACCTCCCTCTGTTCACTCCCGGACAACACCACCACCTCCTTTACCCGGTATTTTCTTTCCTCTTACCGTCCCTCCACCCTGCCAAACCCCACTGTATTGTTTATAATAAATAACAGAGAGTAGAATAACTAAGATTAAACAAAGTTGTAAAATTCAGAGGAGATTTGAAAAGGATAAACAATGTTGAAATAAAGATGATATTATTTTGTTGGTTAAAAACTAATTTTAAAATATAAAGGAAAGGTATAGTAGCAGATTTAAATACTGTATTAGAGACTATATGGAAAGATGAACAGGATTTAACATACAAAGGCAAGACATAACACATTTTGAGAGTTGGTTCAACCAATTAGTGTGTTTTTAAATTGTAAAAGTTGACAGTTTTCGTGCTTTTAAAGGCATCACTGTATGCATTTGCTCTGCGTAAAAAAAACACTCGACATGATTCATGTCATATCATTAAATTAAATTAAATAATTAATTGGTACAATTCAAAATAAATAAGTTGTGGATGTCATACCAAGCAATAAGTTATTTTTGTAAATGTAGTTTTGCCTTTGTAGTGCAGACAAAGCCGCACAGCAGTGAAAGATGAGTTGTAGACTGTAGACGACTGTACATACAGGATAGATTAACCCCTCCACCTGATAGCACTTGAAGCTTAATGGATGTGTATTTATTATCGCTAATGAATGTTAAGAGTAAACAGTGTTACGCTTACCCCGATCCCCGATGTTCCCCGATGGACTCTGCTCTGCAGCCCCCTGACTGTTGTTCGCTTTCAGCCAGGTTTTTAGGTGAAAAATATGACGCTGTTTATTTTGTGGTGGCCATTTGGTGTCCTCTCGGACGAATTAAGCTGATTTGTAAGCACAAGTCGAGCCAGAGCTACTGTTTTCTAAAGCCCAGCGTATTGAACTAGAAGCCTACTTAAGATAAAGGTGTAGTCAAACCAAAAACATCTTAGTGCCCAGAACTTCCTGTTTGACTTAAAAGTAGCGTTCGTAGTGCTCAAAATGTGAACACTGGCACAGTAACTACAGTAGTTGTAGCATTTTACTTGTCATATCCATGTTGTAGATGCAGTGAATCAGACGTGGACTTTTCAGCAGTAGTGCGGCTCATATGATGACTTCTTTTCCAGAACAGGATCACGTACATATAAAGTTGCATTCATATAAAATAAATGTGCTTTGACACAGACGGTGTAATATCTTATTTAAAAGCACAGCAGTCAGCAGCGCCTGCTGTCTCCCCTCTTTGACCCTCTCAGACTCCTGTCATGTCTCACTCCTCCTGTGGGGTCTGGTGCAGAGGTCACATGACTCGCAGTGCTCCTAACACCAAAGGTTGCTGGGGAAGAAAATAGCTTTTCCCATCATCCATTTCACATTTTTCTTTCTTCGTCGCCCCTCCCCTCCCCCTCCCCTTCATTTTGTCATGACTACCATCGCCATGACTACAACACTGAAGGTTAAGGAGGTGGACTTAAGCCCTGGCGATGTGGAAACCACGCCCACCCAGGTCTGTAGGGCCCAGCATGCTTTGCAAATTCTTTGCGAGAATAATACAGGAATAATAAGATAATTGCTAAGATGTAGTGATGAAGTGTAAAGTGGTTGTGAATATTGAGTGGGAATGGTTTTGTGGTGAGGTGGAGCAGACATGAAGTAACCTGTCCTTACTTTCTCCCTGACTTTACCCCAACAACAGTCACTTGGAGCCAGTGAGGTTACCCTCTCTCAGGTTCACACATTATTAATCATTTGATTGTGTATTGGTCTGTCAATCATTTGCTTTGTCAGAGTTGGTTGGTTGGTTGGTTGGTTTGGTTCACTCTTTTGTGGTGAAGTTGCCCTGATATGATGAAACGGAGTCAGTTTTTGAACTTCTTAGCTACTAAAGACCCAATCTGGAATCCGGAAACCTAAATGTTTAAATAATCAATTTTTTAATCAATAAATACAGCTCAACTTCTACCCTTTGTTGTTCATGTGAATTGCAGATTGGGCCTGAATACAAAAACTGATCCTAAATGGGCACTTTCACCCAAAACCTTCACTTTCAGTTGCTCTGCTGTGGCTGATGGTTTCACAGTTTGGTTTCGGGTTCACATCCGTGACATCTGGGTTTTGCCGAAAGCACTCTGGGGTTTGTTTGGTTTGTGTAACTGCCTGTTGGTGTTGTGATGTTTTGAATGCTTGTTAACACGGGTACGAGTGGGAAGCACCATTATATTCAAGAATGTATTTAATTTGTGCTTGTACCCATCCTCCAGACTTCACCACAGTTTGAGACATTTTGGCCGTGTCACCACATACCTGCCTCTGACTTTATTTATTTATTTATTTATTTATTTATTTAAAATAATTTCCAGTTCTATTTTTTGTCTTTTATTTTTTATTTTCATCCCATTTATTTTATTTATATTTTTCATTTATTTCCATTGGATTGTTATTATTTTCCATATTTATTTATTTTTTTGTAGTGTTTAAACACATTATATTAATTTTATGATTATTGTTAACTTTCTTTTAAGTAATTACCATTTCATTTTTGTGCCGTATGTCTGCCTTCCAGAGTCCATTGAGAGTGCATGGGGACAATATTTATGTGAGGCACAGTAATTTAATGTTGGAGGTTGGTACTGGCGTCGTCTGATGGCCGAAAATAAGAACTACATGTTTCTGTGTACTCTGACGCCATCAGAACTACAACTTCCTCTGTACTTTACTGTACAAGACTGCTGCCCTCTCGCACTCTCAGGCTCTGTGTGCATGCTTGCGTGTGTTTACGTGTGTGTATATCAAGACTACACTCAATGCCAGCTCTTTCCATTTTTTTCCTCTGTGATTCACGTATTATTGCAAATGTTTTGTGATGACAAAAGTTGTAACGCTAATTGTCCTAATTCACATGGCAGCTATTTTGAACTACCGGCTGGGAAACTTGACTATCATGTTTTATATATAAAATGTTACTTAAAGTGGCACTAAAGAATATTTTTATATGAACAGGTTTTAGCGTCTTTCAGCTCATTGTTTTGGTTTTACACTTTTTATGCTATGCAGGCAATAGTTTAATACATTAGCCATTTAAATATCATGACTGTTAATGTCATATGTGTGATTTTTAATCTTGCTGTGGAGCCAAAAAATGATCTATGCAGCCCTGAACACATTAATGAAGAGGTTGGCTGCACTAAACAGGAACGCCCACAGCAGCTGCTTTAATTTTCATATCAGGACAGTTAATCCGCATGTTTTGCAGTCTGGACAATGCTAAATAGTTATATGATGTGTCTCTTGGTACACAACAGTACAGTACAGTAGGGACTCGCTCTTCCATGCAGTTTCCCAGGCTGAGTGTTCACAATGGCTGCTTTGTGAATAGGGTCAGCGGTGTGTGTGTTTGTGTGAACGTACCCGTCGTCAGACTTTTATGCATGCTCTATGCATGTTGAATGCTGTTTTGTTTTGTTTCTCTTATATCTTGTTATGTCTCCAATATTTGATTGGTTAAAGAGTTTGATTATTGCCAGGCAGCTGCGTCTAACATGACTAATCCTGCCTCCCTAACCCACACGAGGAGCTTTCTCCCTGTTTTTCGGTGATTGGCTGCCAGCGTCAAGTGATGTGTGGTTTAATAACATACTAAAACAACAACGATATGTCTTTTTATGCAACATGGGACTGATAGTGATGCTTTACCAGCGAGAATCTTAGTGAAGTAGTCTGCAGAGCATGTAGTATTTTCAGCTGAGGGGTTAGAAGACTGAAAGCAGGGATATGCCTCAGGGCATAGAGAATAACTATGGCTCAAGAGCAAAATGTGATTCAAAACAGTCTCATTTATCTTCCTCCTCAATACATAGTCTACTTTATCTCATTACTGTATCTAATATTTTATATTTTCATCTCATATTTTATTCCATTTTCTTTATTTAGGACTCAGAAGTATTTATGAGCAAAGGAGGAAAAGAATAGACTGAGGTGAAATGGAAAGACACGCTAGCTTAGAAAGTGGCATAAAGAAAATAAAAATGACATTCAGGTCAAATGAAAAAGTTACAAAAACTGCTACAGACTAAAAAAAGAGCAAACAGTTACATGGAAATGCAGCGAAGGACGGAGAAAGAGAGCAACTCACAATGATCACCATTATCAGCTCCATGTTCTGCAGTCTGCCCTGCTGTTTCTGGTCCAATGAAAGGAAAAACTCCTCAACAAGATGGAGAGGCCCTGCTTCACTGCAGCCTGCTTTTATACTGTACATACACATGCAGACACACACACACACATGAATAAAATACAGGTGACAGCACTCTCACCTCCAGCCACATTTAAAAACAAGGCTCCAGTGAGGCATGGCGTCCATCTTGACATCCTCCTGATTGACAGACTAATGTTCCTGTGACCTGTTGAACCGAATTTGTCCCCCCCCCCATCCCTCTCTCCTGTTATCCATCCCTCCATCCTCCCTCTTTTAATCCCTTCCTCTTTTCCTCTTCCTTCCTTCCTCTTTCTCTATCTTTATTTCATCCTGCCGTCCCTCCTGTCAACCCACTTTTAATTGCGGCCTTTCTTTATTGTATTTTTTCTTCATTTTTATTTCCTTCTATCCATTTCCTTTCCGTCTCTCTTCGCCCATCCTCTCCCCATCATCATCATCCTCCCTCATTCATTCATACTCATCTCATTTACCCTCTACCCTTCCCTCATCTCCCTCGCCTTCCCCTTCCCTTTCTTCCTGTTCCCTCCACCCCCCCACCCCCATTAGGACCATGATAAGACCCAAGAAGAGGTTCTGAAACACCAAGCTAGCATTAGCGAGCTAAAACGCTCCTTTATGGAGGCGCCACCTCCCTCTCCTCCTCAGCCCAACCAGTGGGAGAAACGTCTCACCTCCTCTCCCGCTACAACGATACGTGTTCAACAGCAACAAGTGGTACGTCTGTCTGGATGTTTCTGTCTCGGCAACTGACTTGCAGGGCATTTTGCTTACAAAGCATTGTGCAGGTGAAATGCCCTTATGCAAAGGATTGTGGTGCTTCAAAACTGTATTTTCATGATTTACTGCAATCTTTAAAACTCCTCTCCAATGTCTCCTCATGATCATAAGGAGACCGTTGTCATTTGATGCTTTACCCTGATTTGATTTTCATTACTTGTCATTTAACGCTCGTACATTATTTGATGGACTTAATGTGATTTTCTTCATCTGTAGGGATTTTTTCCGAAAACAAAACTGAAGTAGCTGTCACTGGTGCACTGCTCCAACTGTTCCTCCTTTTTCATCTGGACTTTTAGTACCTACAGCATATTGGTTTTATTCTCTTCAGTTCTGTGTTACTCTGTTTTTTTTTTTTTTTGCTCTGGTTTCTTATAAAATTTGTTTCATTCTGTTCTGGCTCATTACATAACCAGTACAAGAGGTGCATGGCTGTGCTATATTTGTGCTTTACTTCCTCTGAGTGTGTGAGATAGTGAGGTTTTATGTCTGATGTGTTAATCTGTTCAGATTGATTTCCTGTCGTTCTGTCTGCTCTTAAATGTTTTCTGTCTCTACTTCTCTGCTGCATGTGTGTGTGTGTGTGTGTGTGTGTGTGTGTGTGTTGCTGTAGAGCCTTGAAGAGGAGATAGCTTCCGTTCTTTTCAGTAGACACTCTGGCCTTTGCTCGGCTGCTGCGGCCGCCTGCAGTATTCCTGAACCAACACTAGATGCTGTTATAACCACATGTTCGTCCGCTCCTCCTGCTGCTGTCTGCAGTACCGCTGCACCTCAAGGGCTTCTTATTTCCCCAACTACTACTGAGGTGCTGTTGTTACTACTGAACATTTAGGAGTCAGTTTACTTTCATTGTAATCCATTCACACACACTCAAAATTTGCAATTTATTGGTTAGCCAATCCTTTAGTGGTTGTCTCCTTTCTGTGGAGAGTTTGTATCTGCTGCCTATGTTGGTCACCTTGAAAGTAAACTGACATCCTGTAATGCTTCAGTCAACTGAGGATGCTTGCCAAATGTGTTAACACACTATAAGAGATGCGAGCTATCCGTACTGCCTGCTGTGGATGCTGGATGAATGGTGGTAAATCCTCATTTTGTATCGGAAACCATTCATTCTTAATGGATCGTGGATGCAGAAAAGGCATGATAAATCTCATCTAAAACAACTAACAGCTGTAAAAGGCGTGGATGTCATTTCTCTTAAAAAAGCAGCAAGTATTGAAGCAGCAGTTTGCGTCATTGTCTTCAAAAGATGAGGAAATTGCCTTAATGTGTTCATTTTTTTTTTTACATAGGCTAAAAAAGACTAAATTCATTATGGTAGGACATGTTTTTGTGGTCATCAATCTCTCAAAGACGCTGCTGACTTCAATATCATGTTTCTTTTGTCTTTTATTGCAAGTTCTATGTTCACGGGATATTCTTTTCATTTTCTATTCTCGTTTCGACTCTTTTATTCCATCTCTTTTAATGCCTGCTGCCATGTACTTAATACTGTATGGAGAGCAACTTGATTATGCATAAAAGGCAGTCCACCAGGAACAGAAAGGGAGATATAGATGGAAAAAAAAATGAAAGGGAAGGAAGTCAAGTAACAAATTCTACCCCCTTCTCTGTGCTGTGATAACAAGCATCACAAAAAAAAACCTGCTGAGATGACATTTGGTGCTAACAATGACGATGTAACTCCTGGTGTGTGATTGATGATTGTCCCGGTAACTTCTCTGTCACGCAGGTCAGTGTGCCCCAAACGGAAGCAGCTGCTGCTGCTAACACGAATACTGACACCAAAGAACCTGAAAAGGTGGTCCTAACTTTACTCTTGTTACTCCCCTCCAGCCTTCCATTCATGATGCTTTTTATCCATCGTTTCCTTCATTCATTCCTCCATTTTCCAGCGGCAGCTTGAAATGTCGTGTTCTTACTACAGCTGGCTATTCACTTGTCTGTCTTCTACTTGTTCTTCTCACTTTTTTCCTCATCTTTTTGTCATTTGGTCCACAGTCTGAACATCTTCATCTCCTTTTTATTCCTGATTTTGTTTGGTTATTAATTTCTTTTCAGTTGAGATTTTTGTTCAATGATCATGTTTTGCTTTTGTTTTTGTCCCCATGCGTTTGTTGTGTATGTGTGTGCACCTCATTGTGTGTGTGTGTGTGTGTGTCTGTGCACTACGTGTACATGCGTGCTTGGGTATGTGCGTGTGTATAGACAACCGAAGTTGAAATCGAAGAAACCGTTGTCGTCCAAGAGGTTTCCAAAGCAACCAAACCCAGACTTGTCACAGTCACTCCCAGCTCCCCTCCTGACCCGTCCGCAGAGCAGGAAACGAGAGAGCAGGAAGTGAAAGTGGAAGAAGAAGCAGTTGTGGAGGAGGAAGCAAAGGCGAGGAAGCAGGAGAGCGTTTCCTCCGAGAGTGAGAGCGAGGACGAGGCAGAGTATCACCCAAATGTCACCGTATCCATCTCTCATACACAAATACCAGAGGAGAAGGAAGAGGAAGAAGAGCAGGAGAAGAGAGAGGAGGATAAGACGGCGGAGCACGACATGCCGGCTCCAGTCTCTTCTTCTGTCCCCGCTGAGGTCAGCCAGCCTGCAGAAGCAGCCAGTCGAGAGGGAGAGGAGTCCAGGACAGAGGAAGCCGAACCAGAGAAGACGAAGAAGAACGCAGAGGAGGAGAAGGAAGGTGCGCACGAGACCGAGGAGAGCACAGACGATCCGATGTTGACACCCGATGAAGCTCCCAATGGACTCACCCTGCCCGAGGAGGGCGTGAGCGGGCTGGTCGCTCCTGTAGAGGAAGAGGAGGAGCCTAAAGTGAACGGAGAAGCCTCACTGGTTGAAGCAGAACCGCGGCCACAGGTTATTTGTTGCTCTGAGGTAAAGTCTTCACTGGGCCGACTGCGGAGCTTCCCCGGGGTTTGATCCCTCCTACCAACCGTAGAAACCCACTTTTTTTTTCCTTCCTGCTTACCACAGTGCCGGTTTCCTTCCTGCTTGCGTGAATTTTTAAGCCCCATGTACATCCTCACACTCCTGTCCTAAAATGATGAAACCTTGTCAAAAGTAGTTAAAACTCCCTCAAAACAGACAGGAGAGTCCTTTTTAAAAATACAATTCACGATCATTGTTTTGGTGTGTTGGTGTTGATGTCAAGTTATCATCTGCTACATAATTTCAGTCTTTATTCAGATTTTCATCATATTCATATAATTTCTCTGTTAAACATACTTCATACTATTATCTATACACCTAATCGACTCCCACCCTACATAGTGTAGTGTTGTGTGGTGCTGTTACTGCTTCCTACTTGTTCACTGCATTGTATTTTAGTGTTTTGAAGTAAATGGGGCCTAAGTGGGAAATGCATGATGCTTTATATTAGGCGAATATTTGCTCTTTGCTCTGCATGCCATATTACACCTAGGTGTGTGTGTGTGTGTTTGTGTGTCCTCCATGTGTTTGGCAGTGATGCTTCTCTCTCTCTGTTAGTGTTTAATTGGCTTGTCACGGTCCCCATGGTAACGGCATTGTGGAAATCATCATTGCCAACCACTTTGTAAATGCCATCCGCTCATCTGAATGTCATCTCTGCATGTTGTTTACGTTTCAACTGCCATTTTCTTCGCCAGTCACGTCAGTATTGCTTTTGTGTTAGCGGCTCATGTTTAATGCATGCTTGTGCCGTGCCGTACTTTGAGTCGCATGTCGACACCAAAGATATTTCTGTAGTAGTGCTGCTGTTGTAGCTGTTGTTGTTTTTTATTGCATTAAGTAGACATTGTCATCTTGTGTTGTTGCGCTGCATGAATTTGGGAGCTCTTGTTTTCACGCATGAATTTTGCTGCATTTACTTGCATATGCTGTGTTTTTATACATCTACACTTGTGTGTACCAGTGTGTATGGAACAGCTGAGTCACTTCCCCTTCAATACAATACATTCTAATATGATGAAATATGCACTTTTTTTTTTTTTTTTTTTTTTTTTAAAGTTTTAGTTAAACAAAAAACAATACTTTTATTGAACTGGAAGTGAACATTTTGCCCAAAGCAAGTGCATAGATATCAACATATTTCTTTATGATTCCCTAACTGTCTCACATTTAATATATTAACCATCTTTCCTCCCCCCCCCTCACTTCTCTCTCTCCTCCCCTCCCAGCCACCTGTGGTAAAGACAGAAATGGTGACTATATCAGACACGTTTGCAGCCCAGAAAACTGAGATAGCTACAAAAGAAGTGCCCATCGTACATACGGAAACCAAGACCATCACATACGAAGCTGCACAGGTGCACATTTAAGGGCAGCTTTGCTGCAAAACACAGAGAGCTTTATTTATTGTTTTCCTGCTGTGGATCAGTGTATTTGAGCATTTTATATTTATCTTATTAATGTTAAAGTTTTGTTTGAAAGCATGTTCCAAAAAGCTTCCTTCCTAGCATCAGTGCATGGCGCCAAGATTCATTCCTTCTCCCACAGGGAAAGGGTTTTTTTTTTTAAAAGAAGAATTAGATTAATTGAAGTTCAGGACGAAAGACCTTGTTTTAAACATCTAACAGGGATCTTTCTAAACTGCTCTCTCTACTTCCTCTGTTATCAGTTGGATGGGAATGGCGATGGTGAACCTGGAGTGTTGATGACTGCTCAGACAATCACCTCTGAGTCTCTGTGTACTACTACAACCACACACATTACCAAGGTACAGACTGATGCTCATACACAAACACACATTTCTTGTGGACCAGTGTCATTATGACATCTCATGATTTGGCTTTTCACATTGAAGTCACGTTTATACTTCTATCACATTTTGCCTCGGTCTTTACTGTATATGACAGGTGACCATGGAAACCGTACATACCGTGTCATGGTATTATAGGCATCAAGTCATTTCTGTTGTACATTTGTTGCAGACATTAAAGGGTGGCCTATCAGAGACGAGGATTGAGAAACGCATCGTCATTACAGGCGACTGTGACATCGACCACGACCAGGTCAGTTTTCAGTCTAACAGCTGATCCCTCTGCTTTATCTGGGGTTTCAGCGGTGTGGGTCGCTCAAATCTGATCAAATGTGAGTGGTATTAAAGGCTTTTCATGCATCATTTTGTTGATATATAATCCTGAAACCTTAAAAATTAAAGATGTAGAGAACTGGGAAACGTTTCTGCATGTGGGCGTTTTGCTGTGACATTTTTACATCGATAGGGAAATGATGAAGCTGACTTCATTCAGCTGATAAGCTCGCACGTGAGCAGAGGTTTTTGTGGTTGTTTAAACTTCTGGTGACATGTTGATCATGTTGCTCGCAGTCTGAACGCACAGTTAATTTACTAACCACTTCTTAGAGATGCCCATGAGCCATCAGTCACACCCAGATCCCACCCACCCATTGGCTGTGATCTGCTACTTCTGTGTCTACACTTACTCATCCATACATCTAGAAAATGATCTCTTAACTTTTTTTTAATTTCTTTGCCATTCTGTGTCAGATTTCATTGCTTGTCTTGGTTACTTTGATTTACTGTCCTTGTCAGATTTGTCCAATGTTTGCTGCGTCCACCAGCGTATTTGATTTAAAATGAGATAAAATTGGCGACTTTCAGCTTTAATTTGAGGGTTTACATCTACATAATAATAATATCATATATTTGTATCCCTTATATACATAGTTTGGGACTATGTATATGGGGCTACATATTCTTCCCCTTTAATTGGGGAACTATTCCCTAGTCCAATGGACCATTAAACAAAGTCTTTTACCCACAGTCATCAGCAGACACTTGTTATTCCCTGGTGATACTCTGCTGTGCCTGTTCTGCAGCCATCATGACTGCTGTGCTAAAATTGGGAGACTTGTTATAAAATGAGCCAGGATTCTCACCCAGTGTGGATATGAACACCCTTAAAACAATAGAAAATGTCTCATTGTCCATTTACTCACAGATTGTTAAAAACTGAATCATAAACACTGTCCTACAATTGTAAATTTGATAAAACATCTTAAAGACATTTCAGGTGTATTTCTCATGTGGAGACTCTGACTCTCCTGACACTCTCTAGTGGGTGGCTGTCATTTGTGTTACAATGTCAGAATGCCTGTAGCACCCTCAAAATATCTCAAATATAAGTAAATGTATAAGTAAAAGTCTATTTTGCTCAGGTCTGGATCTGCATGGATCCCTCCTCCACTGGTTTGTTTACGTTGCCTGTCTGTGCTGATTTGCTGGATTTACACAAGAACAAATGTAAGAAATCTGATGTGACTTACATTTGATGGCTTCCGTCGGTTCGACCAGAAGTAAAGAGAGCAGATTTGGGTCACACCAAGTTGTGATTTATTTTTTATATAGTGTCACTGCTCCATCTGAAGCCATTTTACCTCGTCCAATTTACATCCTCACTATTAAACATTCACTTAACCCCGAGATGTAAAATGGCGCAGCGGTCGTAAATCCAGCATTCTTTGTCATTTTCTTTTATGCTTCTTGTTTAATTTTTCATTTAACTCCACCATTCTCCCCTCCTCTCCCTCCTCCACCTCCTCCACCTCCACTGCCCACTGTGCTCGGTGCTGCCACTGTGTGGTTGCCCCTCGGTACTGCAGGCACTGGCCCAGGCCATAAAGGAGGCCAAAGAGCAACATCCTGACATGTCTGTTACCAGAGTGGTGGTTCATAAAGAAACTGAACTGGCTGAGGATGAGGATTGACAGAACTCAGGTAATAATAATAATAGTAACTCATTATTATTATTATTATTATTCATGGTGAGAGTAATATCAGAGATCTTTATTAACAGCTAGTGGTTTAGTTTGCTAAGGATAAAAACTCAGAAAAACAGAGAAATTAAATGAAAATTTCTTGAAGCTGAACATCATCACAGAGGCATTTAGGGGAGCGTTTTGCTGAAAGGGGATGTTCAGTTTAGGAAGGTTGGCAGTGACGGATGAAGGAATGTTTATATCACACCACCCAGGCTGATTGCCTTCACCTCTATTTTTCCGCCCCAATATCCAGAGTTGAAGGGCCCATCGTGACTGTTTTCTCCGTTGACATTGAACAACCTTCATCACCCTACGACAACCAACCTTGACTGACTGAAGAAGAAGAACAGGAGGAAGAGAGTGGGGGGGGGGGGGGTTAGACAAACGGAGAGGAAGTTGCCAATCTCTTCCAAGTTGGTCTTTCTTACATGTCTGTGGTGCATCTAAATCCCTCACTCCGAAACCAAGAAAAAGAAAAATAATAACCTCACTCCTGAGGGAACAAATGAACCACTTTGTTAGCTTAACATTTGTAGTGTGTTTTTATTTTTTAATAGTGCTTTTTCTTTAACTGTTTGTTTTACAAAAAGAGAGAGAAGATAGTGTGTCTGTCATGTCTTGCAAAGATAAAAACCTGTAGGGATGCACCGATAACCAATCCTGATGAGATACAAGGCTGAAATAAGGTGTCGGGAAAATGATTATTTAGATCATCGTACTGATTATGTCCTTCATAGTCAAATCAGGTTTTTGCTTTTTTCATACATTAAAGAAGCTTTCATCTTCAATTTTGTCAAAAACAAATGAGTTTTGTATCTTGGAATCTGTATCAGCAGTAGAAAAGTGACATTGGTGCATTCCTAAATTAAAAAAAAAAAAACGTTATTTGTTAAATTACAGCTCCCTCCCTACTTCATTAACTAAATATGACTGGTCATTTCAAAATTCCTACAGTAACAAGTATGACTGCAGTTCACCCTGGTTCTTTGGCTTTGAACATGGTCTCTTTTTTAGTATTTTTTTTCAAAGTGTAACAAAATCCAACAGTCTCACTCATTAAAACACAAATCCACAGTCAGACTAGCAAAACCAGTCGTGTCACATTATTACATTTTTGTTACTAATTACAGAAGACAATGTAATTACAGAAAATAGGGAGCTGTAACTTAAAATATTGCAGTAAAAACCAATCAACCAGGTTTTTGATTTTTTTTTTTTTTATGATTCTGTCTTTTTTTTTTTTTCTTTCTGTAATTATAGTTATAATTCATCCACATTCCTTGTGTGTTGATGCGTGTTTGAGCCAGTTTGTTTTCAGTTCAATTCACTTTTAACTCTTCTTTCTGAGAAAAATCAACCTAAATTATCATTTAGGTGGGAATGGAAGGAATCTTAAAATAAGTTTTACTTTTACTAAATGGGAATGAATTTAAACTGAAAATGAACTGACTTTAAAGCTGGCGTATACAACTTTCTGTACAGTTAAAAAAAAAAAAAAAAAAAAAATGAAGGTTATTAGATGGGAGCAGCTTTTCGTTAGCTACGTGCTATTCCTCGGCCCGCCCACTTGTACGACACTAACCATTCCTATTGGGCCGCAGGGAAGCAATTTTTGATTGGGAGAGAGGACCAGTAAACTGAAGGGTTATTGGGAGATAGAGGTGGCGCTGTGCAACGCCATCTAACATCGTTTAGATGTGAGGGGAAAAAGAATTTGAACATTGCAGTTTGGGCTTTTTTATGGCAAGGGCAAGCTTCAGGCATGTTATTTGGCATCCTGCAGTTAATTGAAGCAGTTTTAATATTCTTTTGACAATATTTAAACACAATCTGAGAGTGCTACAAGCTACACAGGTACCAAAACAACTAGAAAAAAACAGAACAGTCACATTCGGACTGATTTCTGGTTTGCTGTCACTGTCCATCAGAGCCCGTTTGTCGCCATAGTTCAGCACTTAATTTCACTCCCAACTTCATTTCATGTGAGACCAGATAATAACAACCAAACTCTAAATATGACATCTGGCATTACATTCAGCATGTCTTCATACACATTTTTATCGTGCAAGAGCATCTTGAGCAAGTCTAAATAGAAGGCTACTGTGTTAATTGGTTTGAGAGTGTGTAGATGAGAGATTATCTGGACTCATACAGCACGTCTAGATAAGATTATCTTTGACCTGACGCCGGCTGTTTTTGCGGTTTCACCACAACCAAATATTCAGCAGCATCAACGTGATTTTATTGTATTCTACAACATAACCGTAAACATGCAGCCCAAAGGGAAGTGCTCTTGAAACCCCTAAATGGAATCTTGTGATGTTTTATTCATTTGTGTAAATAATTGTGGCATGAAATGCGTTTCGAACAAGGTCTGCTTGGTCAAACGCATTTAGTCGACAGATTTTCAGTGTGAGCAGCGAAAAACAAACAAACACATTTTCCAGAATCCAACTGATTATCAAAAAGCAAGTGCCACAGATAAATGTAAAAAAAAAAACAAAACAAAACATTCCACTTTGACGCGCCTAGATTCGTCCACACCCTCCTGTCTGACCGGGCATGATTTGAATTGAGTCAACAGAATAATTAATTTGTGTTTAACACACTTTTTTTCACATTTGAAATTCTAAAAAAGCAAATCAAATTAGCAATTTTAAAAGGAAATGTGATTTTCTGTAACACCCGGGGAGCATCATTTGACCCCATCGTAAAAGTTTTTGTCTGGACGATGGAGTGGTAATGACCGTCTAGGCCGTCTTTTGGGAAACACTGGTCTGACCTCTACTATGCAGTTAAATGACATTCCAGATGAGGGTGAAGCTTTAACGTCTAACCCTCTTGCAAAGAGACAAAGCAGCAGAAAACAATGAAAAAAAAAAAAAACACTAGGCAGCTTTGGAAGCTTTCGCTGTTCCAAAAAAAAAAGTCTTTTAAAAAGCATCGGCTCTATCACAACTGTATTTGTAGCTTGCACTTCTCATCATTTGTCGTATTTTCTCTGTGAAACTGATCTAGTTGTTAAAAGAAAGGATTTATTGTGCTCCTTCTTGGATATTTTCTAATATTGTCACAGTGTTTTTTGACGTTAAATGAACACCACTACAAAATCAAATTTTCTGCCACCATTTCCTTTTTTGTACTTTTGTGCCCCAGGCGTAACCTGTGTTAGGTTGGTCTGGGCTTTTTGTTTTAACCAATCACAGGAGCTGTGGGGCTGCGAGGTCAGGTTTTCCAAAATGTTTGTAGTGTTTTCTCGTAGATTTTACGTCAGGTTACCCCAAAATTGTATCACAAATGAATGTGTGGCCAACGGCAACTTTTATTAAGATGGAAAAAACAGCATAGACAGAGTTGGACTGTTGAAAGTTTTCAGTTTGTTTGTTTGTTTTTTTTTTTTAAAGGCAGCTGCATAAAGTCACTACATGAATAAGCAACTGATGATAAATCGACGCCAGCTGATTTTAAACTGTCAGGGATCTCAACATGGTAACATGTTAAACAGAGAAACCAACAACATGCTGCCCTCAGATATTCATCTAATTCACGGTGTACTACATTCTTAACAGTTATATCTCAGGCTTTGTACTGCAGTTTGGCCAAATGAGACATTTTAAGGTGAATTAAAACCAGCACCATTTTGTATTTTAACTAAGTAAAAACTCACTGGCAAAAAAAAAAAAAAAAAAAACTTTATAAAGAAACAAATTTTGGAAAACCAACCAGCTGCCTCATTGCTCCCTCTTAGCCAACCAATGATCACAGGTAGGTTTTTTTTTTTCTATCTACAGTAGCAGCTTAATTGTCTTGTGTCTCCCCATACACAGCCACTCCTCCCCTGTGTAACACTGTTTAAAATAAAGGATTGTTATACTCTGAAATCTGTCTGTTCATCTCTTCTTTCATTCATTGACCTTTAGATAAAACAAGACTGTTAATGTTAATGTACATGAGTCTTAATTGCTTGACACTTAAGCGTTTAATGCTTTCTGTCCAGGTAGTCTAATGAAATGTAAGTAAAAAATAAATATAAATACAGTTCTAGAAGAAGCTTTTAGCTTGTGTTGATGAATTCCAGATTTCCCTGAGCATTTGAAGAACTTAAACTTGATGAATGGTCACATATTGCTCTGTTCAGATAGTCTGAACTCATGCTGACTGACTAAACTGCTTTGATGTGTTTTCTTTAGGTCTTTTTATGTCGCAAATGTGTCCATAGATGTTTGCGTGTCCTGTCAGGTGTGTGAGGGCTATCCGATGCTCCTCCTCCTCCTCAGGTGTGCATTTCTGTACACCGGTCTGTAGATGGCGCTTCTGTCCTGCGGAAACCCCGACAGACCAGCCTCGACTGTGGATGAAAGGAATATCCAGAGTAAGACTTAAAACATTGTGTAGAATATAATGGGTCACAAAATACTGCACGCCTAATAACTTTACAATACACTTGTCTCCAAAGGGTTTTATACTGTTGGTTATTCAGCTAGGCTACAACAAAAGCGACAGGTGCATTAAGACACAGTCAACAGGAATCATTCAGGTGGTCGGTGTCAAAGTATAATCAGCCACCTATAAATCGGCAAAGCTGTTTATAATAATTTGGTTTTAATTACACAGGAAGCCGTTGTAGTATTTTGCGCATGCGCAAAGACAGCCATCACTCAATTCTCCCGACTCCCGCTTCAGTGATGTTCACAGGTGAGACAGCAGGTAAACAAATACCCATAGTTAACTAGAATGTACGCTACTTTTATGTGGCGTTATGTAAATTGAATTTAACAGGAATGGCTCCCCTTTGAAAGCCACCACAGAAGCTCGAACTAGCTAACTTACTTTAATGCTATTTTTATATTGTTGGCATACATTCACTTTGCTAACATTTTAAAGTTAGCTTACGCTAGCTCCACAAGCTAACGTCATTGAATGTAGCTTTTTTTTTTTTTTTTTTTTTTTTAACTGTCAGGTTTTTCAAGCTGTTGAGTCTCTGCTGTGGTTTGGTGATGATGAAGGTTAGATGCCTCCAACAGGAAACAGCAGAGATGGCCACTTTACTGAGTGAGTCTTTATTAACTGTGCCTTTTTATAAGGTGAAAGTTTACCTCTCAGTTATCCAGCTGAAGTATAACTCAATCCTCTGTCTTCTGGTGATATGATCAGTTTTGAGTCTTGATCACTGAGTACCCAGTTAGTAATACTATAACGTGGTTGCCACTAATATACAGTAAATGACTGAGATGACACTTAATTGATTATACCTAGTCTCAGAATAAACAGCAGATAATGCAAACCACACAATGACAAATCAGTTCCCTAGATGCCATTGTTACACTAACAGTAATGTGGATAGTGTGTTCTGAAATGTATTGTTGTGACCCCCTGAAAGCTAGTGATACTGACCTTTTATTGTAGCCTTTTTGCATAATCCTAATGACAGTTTTTATTTTAACATTATTTAACATAGTTTTTCAACAAATAAAAATGCAGCTGTTTGAGAGGACGCAGATGAACAGAATTTTAACTGAATGCACGTCATTCAAGAGACGGGTTTTTCAAACTTACTACAAAATCACTGAATCACCATGCACGTCCAGCATGATCAAAGTCCGGATTTAAATTGCCAGCTTGTTTTGATGGTGACCTCAACCCAGTGCAATCCCTTCTTGTGTGTGTGTATTTCATGTCAAAGCACAAAGAGGTCAGGTTGAAATGATCAAAACAACACTTGTCGCTGGAGCACGCACACAAACAGATGATAGAAAAGCCACATTTTCAGGTTTTTGGATCCTTTGAGGACACTAAAACTTGCAGTAGCCCTCTAGTACACACTGTCCCTCTCGCACACATTCACATGTAAACACATGTACACAAACCAGGACAGCATAACTAATCATCCCCATGATCAGTATCTTCACAGTCAAATTTAGTTTCATCCCTAAAAGTGTCACTTTGCCCATTTTTTTTTTCTTTTTTCCTGTGGCCTATTTTGGGAAATTTTCCATTATTTAGAGTGGAGTCTGGTTTCAGGGTGCAGAGACATTTCAACCTGGGAGCGACATGAGCTGTCAGGTATTGTTAAAAAGACAATGTGAATATGAGACTTCTACAAGAAACTGTTGACAGTATGTGTGTGTGTTTGTAGATATGATGGCACACGTCGTGTTTTATTTTGCTATGGAAGTTGGTATAAAATGAGACTATTTCCTTGACATAGGTAAAATGATGTGTAACAGTGGTAGCTGCAGTATAGTGATTGACAGCATGCAGTAAAATCTCCCATTTGGAGTACATTTTTATGCCGAAATCCTTACAATGTGGAGAGTGCACATATATATAGCCATCTCCCCACAGTATCCACTTAGCTACACAGCAACATGGTAAATATAACATAGCAAGAGGTCTGGACATGGGATAGTCATGAAAAGTTCATAACATGCCTACCCTGTCTGAGTTTCCAGCCGAGATAAGTAATCAGTTGCAGCAGCAGCAGACAGACGGACAGGAACAGCAGCAGGCCGAACAGCCAGAGAGGAAGAAAGCTGACTGACTCTCCGTCTGTCTGTGTGACTGTCTGTCGGAGGAGCAGAGCCAGATCTGCCCAGGGGCCACTCAGCACCTCCATACTGCTCCTGCATGGGAGAATATAAGTGGAGAAGAGTCAGGATTGATGTGATAATATGATGGTTAAGAAATGATCAGATAACACCTCCCAGTAAGCATTGATTTAGCGATTTGCAGGTCAAAAGGTGGTCAAGCGTTAAAACTGGGTCAAATTTGGTTAAAAAAATGAATATTTTTCAGATATGCAGGTTTCTGTCCATGTAATTATTGTTTTGACAGCATTTTAATGACTATATTTCAGTTTACAACAGGCCTTAACTACATGTTTAGATATAGTCATTTTAATGCCTTTAAGAGTCTATAGGGTGGAAGTCAATCCTGAAAGTAACTCCAGTGGCTTAGTTGTAATATTTCTGTCTATTATGTACACACAACATCTACAGCATGTCTCTCTGTCCTGGATAAGCGATCTGTCCTCTGTTGCTCTTCCTGAAGTTTCTTCCTCTGTTTCCCATTTGAAGGTTTTTTGGGGGACTTTCTCCTTATCTGAAATGAAGATCTAAGGAGAGAGTCATAAACTGTACAGATTGTAAAGCCCTTTGAGGCAAATTTGTGATTTGAGTAAAATCAAAAGCAAAGATTTTTGAGCGCGAGTTTAATCGACTGGGATCATTTGAGCAAAGTAACAATGACTGAATGTGAAAAAGAGTCAGTTGCACAAAAGGTCATTATTCCTTTGAAAAGCACCACGCGATAATAATTTCCATGCTGATAAAAGCAGTTCAATTCAAGGTGAGATTGGGGGGAAATTATGTAGTTGTATTTTAATGTTATTCTACAAGTGAGTGCAGTCTTGTTAAGGTTGTTCTGAAATATAATGAATAACTTTAATGTCCAAATGGAATGAACAGTAATTTAACTGTTTATCATCTTTGACTGCAATCATATTTTAATGATGTTATTGTTGAACACAAAACAGTGAAAATGTTGTATTAGACATTTACGCCTAGCATCAGCATGCAGGTCAGTATAATGAATATTAGCTTAATGTTACCATGTGGTTTTACTGTCATGAAACATATAGTGATATTGATTTTGAATAGAAATATTTGTCTTGATATTGATTTTAACTGGATCTCTCGCCCTGCAATACAAGCTTCAAGTAAAGTGTTAAAGAGGACACAGCGCTGTAATATTAGTTGTTTCGTTGATACTGTACGTTTAAGTCATAGCGCACGTTGCCTTCAAAGAAAATCTGACACTGAAAAATCTGAAAACTTCGCCTACTACAGTAACTTTTAAGACTGCCTTGTCAACAGGCGTTGAGGCAAAATCACCCCCACTAGAATGTATTTAACCCCCCAGAAAAAGCAGCTGTTTTTTACACATCCACCGCCTGTTGACTTTCAAAATCTCTTTACACAAGCCACCTAAGCTAAAGACAGAAATATTATAGTTAAAAAGAAATACAGTAGTGCATATGTGCAAAAGTTAGAAAAGATTGATACAAGCACCTGAACAGTCTTGATTTGTCAAAAACACATCAGGTATCAGATATAGATATTCCAAAATATCTACTTACGGTTTTCAGTTTCCCCAAAATGCAGATTTGAATGAACGTTGGGTGGGGAAGACTTGCAGTTGGCAGCCAAACAGTCAGTGAGTTAGTTTAACTGACGGTCGTCTTTACTCATATTAAAATGTCTCCAGTAGCCAGAATTTGAGTGGAGGTCAAATGTTCTCCCCCGTTTCTTCTTTTATGTCTGTCTTTTTTTTTTTTTATCTGTTTTTCTGTGATTTGTTTTCTCTCCCCGTCTCGCTCTCATTGGTAGAAATGCCTCTTCTGTTGTGCCTGATGATGTGAACTTTGGTCTTTTCCAACAGTCGAACCTTGTGATTGCTAAGAAGATTAGCTATACTGGCCTGGCCTGTGTACGTGGGTCTGCATGTGTTTATGTGTGCTAGATAGATAGGACTCGTAAGTTCAGTGTCCTCAAAACAGGGAAAAATGAACACTTGTACATTGTTTTGTGTTGTTCGTCCTGTGTGATTGGTGCCTCGAGTCATGTTTGTTTGTTGAACCTTGGCCCTTAACCTTAGTGTGTGCTCACTGTGTCATAAAACAAACAAACTCACTCACTTACTCACTCACCCATAGAGACACAGCTGGGGTTTTTTTTTTCAGCTTTTCCCTGTCCAATTAGAAATATGTTTCTAATTTCTCTTATATCCCTCCCCTCTTTTATGCTCTTTGTCTACTCTGTCTCTCTCTCTGTGTCTGCCCTCTGTCTGTTTTCCTTCACCAGCAGACACAGATACCTTTCTGATCGGTGGCTGTATTGATTAAGTCACTGTCCAGTCGCAAATTGGATTACCGTAATCTTAAAAAGAAAGGAACTGATAGCATCAACCTTGTTAGAACAAAATCAGTTAGATTTTTAGCTAGATAAACTGTTTCACGACATACATTTCCACTTCCTGAGTAAATTATGTGTCTTTGTATTGACTTCAGCCAATGAGGCATATCTTATTTTGATCTTAAAAGGTTTTGCAGAGCTAATAAAACTTTTATTGAGCTTCTCATGGGAGCTGTATTATATTAACCACATAAACTTCATTCAAAAATGTTCATACAAAAGCTTTATAGAAGATAGAAATTGGTCAAAAACGTTGTCATTCCTGCTTTTTTTTTTTTTTTTTTTTTGCTTATTTATCTCGACAATTTCAGTCTCAAAACTGTCTCAATCTCAAACTTTGCTCTTGCATCATAGATATTTGCTGTCACCTGTAGCTGGTGCTATGATGGAGATCCATTAGCGAATAAGGATATCAAACTTTCATGTTGTGATTACAGCATGAAAGTTATGCTATGTTCAGAATACCATCACAGTATTGATGATATTAGAAACTATTGACTATCAGAATCTTTTACATTACTACAGTATATACAGTAGAACTGGAGGTACTACTGTTGACTCAAAACTACCGAGAGGGATCTGAAAACAATCATTTCACTGTGGGTGTAGATAGTTCTAAATAAAAATGGATGGTCTCAGATGAGATTTGCTTCCAAATGTAGTTTTACTTGTTTTTCCCCAACCCAAACCAGCGTACAGGCTAATAGACACACTTATGTAATATCAAGAATGCTGCTACTAGTCCATGCGAGGAACTGGCACACTAACAACTAGTCAAAACAGATATTTACAGCCAAACAGCAGCCATTAAGCCAAAAGCAGGTTGTTTTTTTACTGTAAAGAAACATGAGGACACCATTGTAATATATTTGCAGCCAACATGTCCTTGTTCTTACTTGTCAAAGCAGGAAGTGTCTCTGCCTTCGGTGCTGTTTAACACTCAGATCTCAGCATCAGTACTCTTGTCATGTGGAGACTCATTTAAAAACACACCAGTACTCTTCTCTCATGGGAGAGAAAGCAGGCGCTAGGTGATAAAATCACAAGTGTAATTTGGCTCCGGCCGGTGAGAAGTGCTGGTTAATTGAGTGATGCTGTCATCAAGATCAATAGAATTGATTCTCTCTGTTGTTTCTCTGATTGATCAGGAGATAATGGGGTTATTTTTGGAGAAGTGTATGGGTGTTTCAGATTTTTTGTGTGTTTATGTTCCTGAGCACCTTGTTTTCTGATTGATGGGGGGCACAATGGAGCTATTTCTGGAGAATTCACACACACACACACACACCGCTCGGCGTGTGCAAGGTTGTGCATGTGTGTTTGTGTTTGTAAATGTATAAGTTGCTTTATGTTCAAAGAAATGATTAGATAGTGTTCAGTATTCTTGTGTGTGTGTGTGTGTGTGTCCACTCACACTGTAGATGTGATTGATCTGTAGATAGATTTTAGTCTGTGGAGACTAGTGAGAGAAAGACAGACTGTGTTTATTTGAAGTGAATGTAACACATCCAAGTGTGTTGGAGACTTTTATGCACTGATATTTTATTTATTTGGTTTACTTTACATAGCTCATTCCAAAATGCTATGTTTTTATTTTTAACTGTTAAAATATGTATGTTTTTTTTTTTTTTTAAACTGAACTGAGTGAGAAAGTAAAATAGATAAACAGGGTAAGAACACACAGAGACAAACTGTGCAACTGTTCATTATTTATTTATTAGAGGACTGATGAAACATTTAAGTGGCTCTTGTGGAAACAGGAAGTGAAGCTTTGTAGGTGGAAATCTCCTCTGAGCAGCCATAACTCTGGCTAAATGTTTCCTCCAGATCAGATTAGACTGCTCCCCTGATGCCTGTGAGGAATTTTGGATCATTTTGCAAGCTTCCTCTAGTCTGGGACAAGTGACAAAAAGGACAAATATTTACGATTCCAGTGTTTCCATCAAGCTAACAAGCCTTTCAGTCACTTTAGTATTTCTCTCATTATTGCTCATTTTCTCTTTTTCACTGTTGTTGCCAAAACACTTGTGGATATTTGTAAGAATTACGGAAAATGTTCCCAAGCAAAAAAACAGGTTCATACTCCTACCCCTTAGTTATTAACTTTTTCAGAACAAAATGAATCTTTGGAAGCTTCTGTTTCAGGGTGAAGGATCAGTGTTTTTGGATATTGATGGAGAAGTGTGTTGAGGCGGGGCACAACTTGTCCTCAGGGTTTATCTCAACAATTCAGGTCTTTTCACAGGTTTTTTTTTATCCCGTCCCGCTTTGATGTCAGACTATCCCCCCCCTCCTTCTGTCTGTCTGCCTGTCTGCTGGTGTAGTTATAAGACAGCATCCACTCTGATAAGTTGTGTGTGTGTGTGTGTATGTGGTCTGATGTGTGGGTGGGTGGTTGTGTGTCGTCAGTACTGTGGGAACGGATCCTGTGTTTCATTGATTGTACAGTGATATGAAACCAGGTCATCTCTCTCTTCCTCTCCCTCCCTCTTTGATATTTTCTACCTCAAATTACTATCCATTATTTCTGTTTGAGACTTAATCAATTAATTTACATCTGCCCGTCCATTTTCTAAATCCACTTATCCTAGTTGATTTACAACTCCTAACTTAATATCTGTTAAGATATTTTATAAGAGGAGCCTCTCCTGGGTTTTAGTCTGAGTCTGGTTTATGTTTTTCTCTTCAGCAAATTTTAATTACTTTTCTCTTTAGTTGTTTGTGTGCATCACACTTATTTGTATTCATACTGGAGCAACTAAAGTAACCACAGGTTTTGGTGTTGTGGGGTAAAAGTTGCAATCAATGATCTGTCTGGTTCTAAGGTGTAATACCTCTGGTTCTATTGCAGTCCATTATTTAAAGATGAGGGGAGACACTTCTCTCACTACTTTATCTTCCAATTAGCACAAACACTTGACAGGAGGCTGTCAGATGTTCAGGCACAAAAGGGCTTCAGGGAATACACAGACTCCCGGATGGTCTGATACATCCGTACAAGCGCAGTCTTTTACAGAGAGCACAGGTCAAGTCACGTGTTGCAGTGCGTTTGCGCTCGGTGAAAAAAAACGTCAACTATAAAGATGTCGTTAGAGACGGAGTGATATATGGAGAAGAGAGAGAAAGCAAAGGAGAGAGAGAGAGAGGTTTCCGAGAAATGAAAACTCCCACCTCCTCTGGGATGGCAGGATGGAACAGGTTGTGCTGTGTCAGAATAAAATGTTCAGATATTATTCCTAATCAGCATTCATTTGCTCTAACAAGCTGTCACTACACTCTCAATATGTGTGTTTGCGCGTGTGTGCGTATGCATGCTGGGGGACGGGCCTGGAGCAAAGGATGATGCTGATAGAGACTGGGAGTATTTTCATATTAAAGTCTGTCTGTTGTTTAATTTGTGTTCCTTGAGGTGTTTTTTGTGTGTGCGCACATGTATACAGACTTTAAGAAAGCGGCTCCAACTTTCCCTCGCTCTCCCTTGTTTTCCTTCCAGTTGTCATAGCAACCTCTTGGCCTTTTTAGCATAAGTTACATAGGGGGTCGCCGATGACGCTCATTGCCATAGCTACTGGGGCTTTTGTTGTGTTTTTCAGCATTATGTAATATGTGTGACATTTGCTTACAATCACAGACACACTGTTTTCACTGTGCATTCAGGAAGATATTGACGGTTAGTGATGTACACACAAAGGAGAGCTTGGGAAAGAAACACCTACCTCAGAGACTCCAAATACCTACAGTATAGCTGCTATCGGTAAATCCTTCAGGGACTTAAGGTGGATTTATGCCTCCGCGTCAGGGTGTTATGGCGGTCCCTCTGTTGAAGCCTCCGGTGTAGGAATCAATATACAATGTTCAGCGCAGGATTTAACTTGTTGCTTCTTATATAACTGCAAAATGTGACATTATATACCTAAAGTAATAGAGTTTATGTAATTCATTTTGTCATTGAAAGTGGAGCAGATTATTGAGCCTTTCTTTAGCCTTTCTCCATGTTTCTTTCACTGTAGATGATTTCCACCAGCAGCGGAAACTGTAGGAGAAAACGTAAGCTGCCCAATCACAGTTCTTGTGATACCCCTGTAGCCCCCAAACCCCTTACTTGTACATTTTTGAGGTAGTTCAGCTCCTGTGTAACAACAGAGCCAAAGATTGCTTCTATCAGGGCGTCAGGAAGGATAAGAGGATAAGGAATCACTGCTTTTCTTTGTCTTATATGATAGTAAATGGAATATATTTGTGTTTTAGACTGTTGGTCTGACATAACAAGCAATTTGGAGATGTCCACTTGGGTTTTGGCTATTTTTTCATACATTTTCAACTGTTTCCTGACATCTTTTAATTGAGAAAGTAATGTACAGATTAATTGCTAATGGAAACAATCGTTAGATGCAGCTCTACTACATAGATAGTGAAGACCGCGAATAAGACATGAAATGTCTTGTTCTGAATCTTGTTGTCAAGGCATCAAACCACATAAAAAGAAGTATATTTATTCCAGTCCTTAGAGATGGTGATGTATTCTCTGTATATTAGAAATATCTGTTGGATCTCCATTGTAATTAAGTAGGTCACTGAAAAAATTAGACTTTATTGTTCTGCCATTCTGCTTGTGTTGTTGCAATTCCTCCTGGTTATATATGAGTTATTTAATACCACTTTAAGGGATGAATGCAGATTTGCCTCCTTCAGTTGTCAAAAATGTCCAAAAATTGAGTTTTTTACATCATTAAGTAATCTGGAGACAGTTATTCTGTCTTTGAACTCCTTGTACTTGTACTGAAAGAATTTTAACGGCTTCAAACAGATGAAATCACATCACTCTAAACCTCAAAGTGTCTCTTTACCTGTTAGTGTAATGTGTAGTGATCAGAATTACTTATTTTTACCTGTTGTGGCCAGAGTCCATAGGAGAGTGTATACTGCACACACTTTGCTCTTGCCTCTCTTGGCTATTTCTGATGCTTGTTTTCTGTTGAGTGTATAGAAGGAAAGAGCAGAGGTGAGGAAAGCAAATTTCAGTATTGAAAAGAGCAAAAATGGAAAAGAACATTGAGGAGAGTGTGTGGTCACAAGACATGCAGTGAGAGGAGAGTGACAGAAAGTAGGAAATCAGCTGGTTTCTTGTTGTTTTTCCCAACATGCACATAAGCATACAGTACAAGCTTGAACCGTGGTGGCCTAAAGGTTAGAGAAGCAAGCATGTGACCGGAGGGTCATCAGTTCAAGCCTCGGACTGGCAGGATAAATCTGGGTGGGGAAAGTGAAAAAGCAGTGCTGACCCCTCCCTAATTACCACCACTGAAGAGCCCTAGACTAAGGCCCCACTAAGACCCCAACTGCTCCAGTGCAGCTGCTCAGTGGCCAGCAGATCAGACTGTGGTTGTACTGGGCAGCTTCCAAGTGTGAACGTGTGTAACTGTGCGAATGTGATTAGGGCGTCAGTGAAACTTCCCTGAATAAATAAAGGTTAATAAAAACCACTACTGTTTATTACTGCTTGCCTGCTCTTTCTCTCTCTGACAGACGTCCAAATTGTGGATGGCTGAGGGTAAAGCTGGCACGGAGAAAAACAAAAGGCAGTAAGATAATGAGAAATTAGATTTAATGGGAATTAGCCTTCAGTTTGTGAGATATGACAGGTCGAGGGAGAGAGGAATGCAAAATGAGAGAAGGAGATACATTTGTGTATATTAATCTGTCACCGATTTAAGTGTTGTTAATGGGAAAGAAGAAACAAAGTGTTTTCAGAGAGATTAGAGCTGCTTGGAGACTAATAGTGAAACAAAAAGGGAGAGAGAGAGGATGGTGGGTGGAACTGTGAGACAGCGGGAGAGGGAAAAGTGAAGAAAGAGAGAATAGAAAACAGGCATAGAAATATTTGCGTTTTCTCTCCTGTTAATTCAATTTATCACTTTGTCAGTTAGGGAGATTGAGTGAGGGATAGACAGGGACGGGGCGGGGGGGAGCGAGAAGGAGAGGCAGAAATAATCAGTTAATTAAGCTGTTGCTCAAAGAGAGATGGATTGACAGGGACGAGACAGATGAGGATGAGGAATAGGGAGAGAGAAGACCAGACAGCGAGAGAGGAAGGGAAACATGAGTGGTAGAGAGACCTAGTGGGCGGATGTGAGAGAGAAATGATGTGATGAAAGAGACCTGAGGGAATGAGACATGGGGGAGGTGTGTGTGTGTGTGTGGGGGGGGGGGGGGATGAGAGAAGACTGGAGGGGAAGAAAAGAGGGAAAGCGTGTACGTGCATATTTCATTTCAGTGAAGCCCATTTGGACTGAATTAAAACTAGGGACAAAGGTGAGGACGCAGAGAGAGAGAAAAGCTTTCCAGCAGCTAATTCTGTTGCTATGGCAACGATTTAGCATCAGGGCCTACAGGGTCGTTACATAAGACTCGCCAGTGGCATCCTTTATTATGTTTACACACGCACACACACATGTACACAGCATGGGTCCTCATCAGCCGGTCACCACTCCGTGTGCGTGTGTGTTTGTGTGTGTGTGTGTTGTAATTGTGGAGGCATTTGAACAAACTACACTCGCACGCTGCCTCGCATCAGAGACGAAGTAAAAATTTCATTACGCAGGTTTCATCCTTTAATCTCCAGATTTTAGACACGGATCTCCTACTGTAATCCCTGTGATTAATTACAGCTGTGGTGCAGATAAACAGTAATAATATTCTGCGTCCAGCTGGAAATATAAGACATTTGAAATACATAGAATTGCCCTCAGCAGAGAAATGGATCATCATGGGCTGATATGAGAAAGAACAGTTTGATTAAAAATGACTTTTTGTCTTAAAGCCTGTTAATGACACAAGACAGAACACATTTATCTCAAAAAATCTCCAGAGTATTTACCCAATGGTGCATTACTCATTTTGTCCCAGAAAAGTCAAGTCTACTCACTATGATTATTGGTTAAATTGCCCATTTTATATGTATTTTAATAACTTCTAATATAAAAAAGTAGGTGCCACACTGGTTCTTAAAAAAATAAAAAACCACAGTAGTACTTAGGCACAGCGGTGCTTGTAGCTAAATGCTTAATTTAACATGATGATGTTTAGTTTTCCATGTTCACCGTCTTAGTTTAGAGTGTTTCTAGCATTAGCTAATTAGCACTAAACCCAAAGTACAGCTGAGGCTGATGGGAATGTGATTTGGTCATAAATTTAAAGGACTGGACAAAGTCACATTTTGACGTGCGATGGCTCTAGAGGGAAATTCAGGGGATCAACAAAGTCAGTGGGGTTCATCATTTGGGTTACATTAATGTCTGTGCAATCCAGCCAATATTTGCTGAGATATTTTAGTCTGGACCAAAGTGGTGGAGTGACCAACAGATAGACCAACAAACACAGAACATTTTTTCGTAATCATGTGCATATGATCCTAGATTGGGCCTTAATATGAGGAAAATATTACAATATTATCTGAAGTGCTCAAACGTAGTCGATTACTCAATTAGTCGGTTAGCCGTTAGCATTCAACTCAAGTACAGCTAAGTCTAACAAAGTTGAGATTGATGAAAGTTGAGCCAATGCAGAGCCGAGCCTGACAATCTGAGTCTGAGGTGTCCTTCAGTATGAAAAAAAATTGCAGAGTTGTCTCTCATCCAGTCATTTTGGTTTCTGGTGTGCAAAGAACATAACGGCTACTAGCGTGGCTGTAGTCTTTTAGTGTCAGGCCAGGCAGGTGAAGTTAAAATGCAATGTTATATAAAGTGGCACCATGTGGGGAATAGTTGCAGCAGAACAAAGTGGTGCATGAATGAGTCTGTCGGGGAGAGAGGGGGCGTACACACGACATGTACTCACACCAGGGAGCTGAACCAACAGTCCAGCAGTACGGCCACAGTCTTGTACTGCTGCCCAGAGACGAGCAGATGATGAGTTTCAACAAGGATTGCAATTTTTTTATTTTTTTAACACAAGCACTTTGATGAGCCACCTCGCACCTGCGTGACCAGAAGCTACAATCTCTTTGTGGAGGAGAGGGAAAACACAGGGAGGGGGAGAGGTGGAGCGAAAAAAAAAAAAAAAAGCTTTACTCACTAGCTTAATGTAATATTCACTAAGATTAATTTGTGTCGGAGAGGGAGAGCAGATGTGAAAAGATGGCTTGTAATTGTATTCTCTTAGTTACTTAGAAATCCGAGTGCGCTGCACATGTACACACATTAATAAACAGACAGGCAGTGACTGATGGAGAGCGAGACAAATACGTAGACAAAGAGAGGATGTGTGTGTGTGTGAGAGAGATTAAAAGGATGGACTAAAAGGGTTATCTCATCCCCCTGATGCTGCTCTTGTACTGAGTGGGGTCATTTAACCTCAGTCAGAAGTGGGGGGAGACGGGAGAGTGAGGAAGGGTTTTGGTGGCTGGGCTGTGGAGGTTACAATGAAACAGAGCAGAGATAATGAGGGTGAGGAAGAGGAGGGTGAATATGGCATTAGTTCTTGCCTGTCTCCATTTCACTCTTTCATTTGTTTCCTCTTTTGTCCTCTTGCCACTTTTTGAGCCCTCTCTCTCTCTTTAGGTCCTTTCATCTCTCTAGCCTGCATGACACTTTGCTTTATTTGGAAATCAGACATTTTTACAAGTGTTAGTGCCCGAATTGTGACGGGAAGCTGTACCATCATGTTCCAGTAACAGAAGCCAGGATTTGAATATCAAAATACACCAATAAGGCTAAATCAAAAAGCCATGTTACAGTCCAGAGCAGCATCACATCACCTCTACTGAAAACTTATATTATTTACTGTTTTTACCCATAAAAATTGAGTTGTTAGTTGTCAGTATAGTGCAAACTGCCTTTTTAAACCGCATCAGCTCCAACCAGACAAACCTGCAGATACGGAGCAACATTATTAATCATTTGTGTCTTTTTTCAAGTTCAATATTTATTTTATATTATATTACTCTCCTTTTTAGCTCTGGTCTGGTCTCCACTTACTCCTGAGCCAAATATCCGTCTTTTTAGCTGCTAAATTCTCAACTTCTTTTTTCTTTTTCTTTTTTTTTTTACCAGCTAGTTGCTAATTTTGCCTGTTTTAGAGATTTTTCACTGAAAACATTCTGAAAAAGAATGCTTAAAAAAAAAATCACCTACTGCAGCAGAAAACAAAGCTATGAGAGCAGTGAGAGGGCACCAAAAACAGAAAAGTTGTGGGTGAAAAAACAGAACAGTGAGCGGCTATGTGAGGCAGGAGGGCGGGCGTTGTGACATATAATGATAATGAGAGGAAGACAAAGAGTGCAATGACATTTAAACGAGCCAGAAGTCATTTTGCATTTCATCCTGTAGCTCTTTAACTCTCTGGCTGTCTGTAGAGAACTCCCAAATGGTCGATTCTACGTCAGCATTGGCCCCGCCTTTTCAGGGCTGATTTTTAACAGCAGATGACAGGTTGAGCCATTTTCAACCCATGATATCCTGATTTTTATAAATGTTGTGTCAATGTCAATATTAACGCCGGCATTGATGATTCATCATAATACAGTTATATAATTTAGCTCATAAATTATATAAAAACAGTTTTAGTGTGCAGTACCTCTTTAATAAATTCACTTCTTGACTGTGGTCCAACACACAAAGGTGAATGATAGTTCAGTTCCTGCTCTCTCATTGATACTCCCATTGGAGAAATGGCGTTCTCTCAGAATGCAGATCCTGCATCAGGCTCAGTGTATTTAAATTTGAGTCTGTTTGACAATGATTACAGCACAGCACAGCACAGCAGAAACAGCAGCAGGTGGTAGATGACAATAGAGATAGAATAAAGACAGTAAGACATAGTAATGACTTAGCGTGAAAGATAAACTGTGGAGTCAGCACATTACTGAATTAATAAACTCTGTGTTACTTGAACATTTTTCACCGTGCTCCTAAATTTCCTTTTGTGCTTCTTAATTTTTTCATGTCTTTCATGTACTTCTTGGGAAATACGTTAGCGTAGAGCCCTCCCCCTCCCCTTCCAAGCGTGTAGGAGAACCTACGGTGGCCACGCGTTCTCTTTGTGTGTAAGCGCCCTCTCTAGAGCCAGTTTTTGGTTTGTCCATTCTGGGCTACTGTAGAAACATGGCAGCGCAACATGGCAGGCTCTGCGGAAGAGGACCACGGATGTATTATGAGACGTCAAAGACGTAAAAGAGACGTTTAAAACTGTTGACAGGACATTATGATTATATTTGATCCATGGAGGTTTTATATTTGTAAAACGTTCCTTGAGCTGAGAAAAGCAATTTAAAAATCCGTGATGTCATCACAATGTAAAGTCTCAGGGCCGAGCGGGAGAAACACTACTGCGCAGTGGGCCGCACACCCCTGGAAGTAAACCCAGAAGCTAGAAACCAAAAACTAGAAGTCAGCTAAGATCTGTGATGTGCTGAAAAGGGTCCAAATAAAACGCACACTTACATTTTGATGTCACATTATTGTAATAAATCAGAGTTTCTTTGTGGAGAGTGCACTTTGCGTTCTCTCTTTCTCTTATACATCATCTGGCCTTCAGACTGTTACAGTACATCTTTTGCCTCCCTCATCCCTTTGCTATCTTAAAAGCATCACACTGACCAGGCAGTTTTCCAAGCAGTTATCTGTGTATGAAAAGTAGCTTTGTGTAGTTTTACAGCAAACAGTTGCTTGTGTCTGGACAATGACGAAGGCATCCAGTGAAAGGAAAACTTTGAATTTAAGCCCACAGAGACGCACATAAATTGACAGTTGTCCTTCAGTTTCCAAAAAATGTCTTTCTTGCATTTTATTTCTCATTGAAACCACTGGATTGGAGGAAAATGCATCCACTTAATGAAGGTATCTCTTTAAGAATAAATTGAGGATTAAACAGAGGATCACAGTGTCTCTAATCCTCTGTTTCATGTATAACTAATTTGGGAGAGGATTTACAGAGGAGCGAGAGAGGATTTTTAGGAAGTAAAGAGCTGAGAGGGAGAGAAAGAAGGGCAGATAAATGCAGAGAGCCGAGTGGAGAGGAGATAAAATGGGTGAAAAGGAGAGAGAAAGGCTTTGAAGGTGAATCTTCTGGGGCGGAAAAAGGAAAGGAAAATGTTTGAAAAGGAGAGAACAAGGTGCAGAGAGAGGTGTGAATGAGAAAAGGTGTGGACATCACAGGGGAGGCAGGAATAGGATGAGAAAAATGATTCAGGAGATATTGAGGAAAAAATTCAATTACACTCTTTTTCTACTACTACTACCAAATACTACAAATACTATTAATACTACAATTGTATCAATTATATACTGTTTTGTTTTTCTTTACAGATTATGAAGAACCCAGGAACAGAAAATCAGGTGAGTGCCCCTTATCCAGTGACATCATTTCCCCCGGGATCGGCTAGGTCTATACACTGGGCACATGCCAGTTCCCTTAATTGTATTTGTAAGCGTTTTTATCCCTCATACTGACGGTAAAAGTGAGATATGCAAGGAAAACACGCCGGCCAGCCCCTCTCAATCATCATTTGAAGCAACGCCAGTTTCTGATGATGGCTCATCCATTAGTCAGTTGGCTCTGACTGCTCTGTGGTGTCTTTTGTGGACTTGTAGTTTGTAATTGCACATATAAAATGTTGTACAGTCCAACACAGTTGGTGCTTCTATCTGTTAACCTAAAGATAGCATTAAATAAGGAAATCTTAAAAGAAGCACATGCATATCTATGAATTCTTTGCAGGTGCTGCTAAGCAATAATCTGCAAGGAAAGATTAAAAAAAAACACACTGCGCTCTCCTTCCCAGCCCATGATCTTTCAGCATTATGAAGGGGATATGTTTAAGTAAATTGAAATAGAATAGATTTCCATAGCTTAAAAACCATAGACATATCCTCCTGTTACTTGCTTACTACTACTACTACTACTACTACTACTGAAGTACTGTACTGATATACAGTTTTATTGCAACTACTTGTTTGTTTTGCCCCATTTGAACACTCACATCCAGAAGGATCTTTTTTTATTGCCTTCTGTCTTTATTGCCTAAACTCGCTACTGTACCCGTGTTTCATCATGACGATTAATAATATCAGTGTCCTGCAGAAACCTTATTCTGTACGTACAAAGAGCTTTCAATAGTCCTACATTAAATTTTATTGAGGAACATTTTGCACAAGGCTGCTTTTTACAGTTGCGCATCATTATCATGTAGCTTATTCACTCAATATCTGGTTGTTGCTTCTCACTGAGGAGGCATCAGAAACAGAACGAAGCAGAATGCAGTTTATGGGAGGATTACTGGCTTGTTTTTGTTTTGTTTTTTTCAAATGAGGAAAGCTTATTTGGGCTTATATACAATCTTTTTTTTTTTTTTTGTAATTTTACAATAAAACTTTTAAAATCTCAATTATTAACTGCTATCTTAAATTATAGTATGTAATGTGGTGTTTTCCATTCACATTTGAGCATCGCTGATTGTATGTTTTTGTTTTTTTTAAGTGAAAAGTCTAAACCTCAATGGAACAGTACCCACACAACCAGCTTTTTGTCTATAAGCTTTATTCATACTATGTTTGTTCTGTACTATGATGTAAAGAGGTTTTATTTGAGCATGTCTTACTTTACTGTATAGTTTACTGTAAATGTAGACTGTGAATTTGGAGTTAGAGCAGAGGAAGAAATGCTGGGATTTGTACCTGGGCATTGTAATTATACTGAATGTAGTTCACCTCAACAGGACAGATGTCAGCCTGCTGTTATGTATCTCGCTGTGTTTTATCTCCATCCATCCGTCCATCCGTCTCACACACACACACCGTGCAGCTTTTAAATTCTGTGTAGGCTCCTCTGTATAATTCATAACTCTGTGACTTCAGATCAAATATGCATTATTTTACCAGTGAAAGTGGGAGGTTGTGTGTATGCGTGCATCAGAGAAAGAGATGTAGACAGAGAGAGCATACAAATGAAAAAAAAAAAAAAAGAAAAGGGCCAGAGTTTGTGTGCCTGAATGTTAACATGCCATAATATTATCATTGAATGTGCTCCCTTGTTTCCTTCCATTTTACACTGACCTTCTAGAAATTCACGCTACCACAAACTGAAAAGCTACTGTAAATGTGACAGGGCTCCTGTTAGATTCTCATCCATCCAACAAGTGTGGTAAATCTACTCCACCACACAGATGGATTATTGATTTACTAACTTAAAACCATTGCAGATACATTTAAGTGAAGAATATTTAGGATCAGGTTACTGAAGGCCTGGGTACGTCTGAAACTAAAAGTGTCGTCTGACCAGGTCTGCAAAAGCATACTGTAGCCGTCCCAAGCGGCCACACTTAAGAGCTTGCTATCATAGAGACGGGTAAAATGATAATCTCTCAAATTGGAATAACAATTCACACTTGTGGATAGTTTCGCCGCAAAAGGTATTCATAGTGTTGCGCTCTTATACACACAAAACGTGAGGGTGTAGTTGTGTGTTCAAACCCTGCCTTATTTCTCACCTCCACATACCTGACTATTTACTGTATAAAGAGGGCGTGCATGTCGGTTTCACAAAGTTGTCGGTTTCACAAAGTTGTTGGATGCAAACCGCCCCCCCCAGTTCCGATGTTGGAACAGTGTAGAGAGGGGTTTTTCATATGCAATTTGACGATCCGACAAGCACTTTGTTCAAGTCCAAAATTAATGCGTATTCGCATTTTGTGTGTTACAGACATACATATCTGCGCTGTGCATTTTTCGGTCCTGTGTTCGCTCCTCCTTTGAGGAAAAAAATGTGAAACTAAAAGCTAGAAATTTAATATTCACAATGTCCCCAGCCTAGTTTTGCCTCAGTTCAGTTGTTGTTCGTGTGGTTACCACGGTTACATCTCTCACTGTAAACACTTGAAATGCACGTTTGTGTATCTTTTTGTCATTTTTCTCTGCGGATAATGTTGTTGCTGTGGTAACTAATATAGCTGAATGACTATTGAGCAAACACTGGTATGGATATACAGAACACGGTGTGCGGCATGTCTCAGAAAGCTAATTGTTGCTTTCAACCTAAAGACATCTCTGTTAACATTTACAAGCACTTAAGGTTATTGTAATGTCTGTGTGTGTGTAGCACTGGGTGAGTAATCTTTGTCCCAAGTGAACCAATTATGGCAGAAAGCTCGAGACATTACTGATCTCTCTCTCTCTCTCTCTCCCCTCCTCTCTCTCCCCTCCCTCCCTGTTTGACTAATTGAGTCAAATTCAATCCAATCTCATCCTCTAACTCTCCCTTCTTTTTTCTGTCGGTGTAGAGACAAACTTAGCTTCGGCACTACAGCCATGCTAAATCATGTCACACATTCATTATTTTAACATTATTACACGCAGAAAAGAGTCATTATCGTCGCCCTCTAATCAAGTTACATTGAATATTCCTCTGATCTTTGTAAGAAAAGAACTATTTCATATATTTGGGACAGAGCTCGCTCGCCTCCCAGATTTTAATATGATTCTGGTCAAGAAGAGGGTGCCAAACTCATTTCCCCTTATGTTCTTTGAACTTTAACATCATGGCAATAAGCCATTTCTCTCCCATTTTCTCATATGTTAATGCAGCATCTATTTAAGATTTGGATTATAAAGTCATTTAGAGAAAAAAAAAGATCCAGAGGAGATAATTGGCAAATGGACTGCATTAATATAGCACCTTTCTAGTCTTCCAACCACTCAAAGTGAGTGTGAGTCCTTGTGTAGTGCGATAGAGACTCGCCTGCTATCTTGGTTCGAAACACCAGTCCATTTAGGTGTAAGGAGCAGGTTGGTCTCTCGGGCTCACCCTTTAGGCTTTTAGACTAGTCCTGTTTAAATATATATAATGCCCTCTCTCGGATCTGGAGCATAACATTTGATCTGGATACCTAGTGACAAAATCAGATGCTGTGCAGTTTCTTTCCACTTAAATCCAGGCCACAAGAAACACAACAGATGTTTTCTAGCGTGTAGAAAAGGAAAGCAATTTACTGGCAAATTGTCCGGCAATTTCATGAACATCATCTGCCATCTTTACTGGCTTGTACTGTTTGCACAAGTCAGTATGAAGTCATGGATTCATGGATGTTATTTATGCCAATTTCTCAACCCACCCTCAGCATGTTGTGGCCCTTCAATCATCTGACTGTGGTGATCACATGTTTGTTGCTGTCACATTATCTTATTCTTAGCTGTCAGGTGTTGAGTCAGGCTTGGTCTTCCATTGCTCTCCATCTGCTTCAACATGTGAAGAGTTGTTTGTTCGAAGATGCTCCACGTCACCGTTTCTTCTGACATGTTGTTTGCAGACTTGTGTCCCACCTGTTGGGTGGAATAATTCTAGCCATCCTCCCCTGACCTCCCTCACTATGAAGGTATTGCAAGGTTGTTGTTAAACACCAGGCATTGTAGTCAGTGATAATTTCAGATCAGATGCTTGAGCCAATGTGTCTGACACCAACAATATCCAGTTTACGATATATAATCAACAGCATGGTGTACCATTTAATTGTAAAAAGAAAATAGACAAAGATGCATATCGAATATCTTGTGCAGTTTAATAAAAACAACAAAAGAGAAAAAGATTCATATTAAAGGTATGAAAAAACACATAATTAACAATACAGTCCAAGACATTATGGATGTCCTTTCAGCTCTGTTTTGGTCTCCACCATCTTCTGAGGAAAATTATCTGGCTCTTTAGCTGCTAATTGCTGCACTATTATCACCAGTGTTTGTCTGCCATTTGGCCCTGAGTGGGTGGCGTACAGTTTGTTTGTTTGTTTTTTTAGCATTTTTGCTGAAAACAGCTGCCTGCTGTGTCTGGAATTGATGCTGATTAGTGTGATGAGAGGGAGCTAAATCAGTAAAATGACTGTACAGTCAAAACAATGAGCTGAAAGACGCTAAAGGTGAAATAGTAGCGTTGAGTGAAAATTCTCTCACCCCTTTCACATTACACATAGTCATTTAATCCACTAATATAATATAAAAATATTGATTAGAGCAGCTTTAAAGCTATAATTACCAAACTGGCCCTTTTACCTTAATGAGCACTTTGTAAAATATATGTGTCTCTGTGTGTTTGTATCACCTACTGTACATAACAGCTCTGTAATGAGATAGATGACTGTAGAACAATTAATCCGGTCGAAGTAAGACTGGATAAGAGACACAAGGGCAGAAAGACGAGAGGAAAGTAGAGACGGGTCCACAGAGGAACGTGGAGAGACAAAAAGTTGAAAGCCAGTGAGACACAAGAAGAAAGAGGAAGGAGAGACAGACAGCAAGGGAACTACTTTACAGATGGAAAGATGAGTAAGAGAGAGAGAGAGAGAGAGAGAGGGAATAGCAATTAGAGAGAGAAAGAGAAGGCTAGAGAAGAAGGAGCAGCAGAGGAGGAGGGAGGGTTAGTGCCCCGAGGTCGTTCCTTTCAGCAGCACTAATTTAATTGGCTCGTTAAGAGGAATGTGGGATGCTTCCTCTTGATTGGTTGAGTAGGCAGATGATGCCTGCAGAGACAGGAAATACAGGAGGGGGTGTTTAAACATTTAACACACACACACAGATGGACAGGCATGCACACACACACACAATTGTCCATATTATGTATTGTGTGTGTGTGTGTGTGTGTGTGAGAGAGCTATTATAGTTAGTCCACATCTATTATGACATAATGACACACACACTAAAACGAAATTATATTGACACACATGTACACTTTATTTTTAACTCTCATACACACACACACACACACACACACACACACACTCACACACACAGATTAGCTCAGTCATGCGTGCCCTGTAGTTTATTAATGAGGATAGAGACCAAACATCTTCCTGCAGCGACTACCGACTAGCATCAGCTGTGAGTACGTCGTGTGCAATTAAAGAAATGCAGACACAAAAAGCTTTTAGTTTGCTGACTCTTAAGAGTCACATAACTCCCAGTTGGAGACCACACACACACACACACACAGAGCCAGTTGTGTGATCTCCCTGTCAATCTACCCACGCTCACTCGCTCTCTACCCATGGATGCGTCCGTCCACAAATCTCCACAATGTCTTAATTTCCCACGAGTCTCTCTGTCTCTGTCCGTCTCTCTGCTCCTCCTGTCCTTCTCTATTAACACCTACAAACACTGGAACATCTAATCCAATCAAATATGCTGACATTGCCCTCCTTGTCCTCCCTAATATTTTTACTCATGTACGGTGGATTAAAAACAAAATATGTGTAAACTATTTTGGAAGACATCTAGAAGACCTAATGAAGGAAATGCTATTTATAGAGCAGACTGCATTGTACCTAATTATTTCTGCCTTTTAATTGAACTGATAAAACTTTAGATTAAAATACTGATATTGTAATTTGATGACACACATCTGTCATTTAAAATTGATACCACTGACCTAATTCTCTTCACAATAGAAGCTGACAAAATGACCACACCATACACATAATCATATCACATCGTACCGCTCATTATGACACTACGTTGATATGAAAACGGCAGGCATACTGAGTGGTTCTTTGTGTGTGTTAAATGGATGATCAGCAGTGAAATGTGTTCGGTGTGTGGTTCTACAGTGAGAGAGAGAGAGACACGGAGAAGTGCCGGTGAGCGTTTGTTTTATCTGTATTCATTCATCAGGTTATCTTTTTGACCCCGTTTACACCCGGTGTTACACGATCTGTATCTGGGTAATGACATCTGACAATGGGCTTTTGCATTTACATCCACTGTAATATTAATAAGCATTCTTGTCATCTCCATCTGCTTGCATTGTCGTCATATGTCAACATTCAAATTAGGCAGGCAGACTGGGCAGACGTCAACAAACATGGCACATCTCGGGCATGGGGTGCAGATATCGGCTCTACTTTTCTCTGCCGTGGAATCGGTCATGAGTAGCTGTTTGCCAGGCTTGCTTGAGATAAACTAGTAAACTAATGGAGCAGTTTTTGTTTTTCTTAAGAATGTGATCAAATTATACAGATTATATTTACACCTGTGATCTGATTAGGGGCATCCTGGCAGCGTAGTGGGTTAAGATGCATACCGTAAAATTGACGTGCCCGAGTTCGAATCCGTCCAAGACCTTGCATGTCATACCCCTCTCTCACCCAGTGTTTCCAGTTTGTGCCTATTCCGTCACCTATTCTGTACCTCCATCTGTTGATCAGCGAAATCGTTTGAAACCATTGGCAGAAACCCGTATTTCGGGTTGTGCGTGTGCATCTTTTTTTTTTTTTTTTTGGTGTGCAAGAGACTAACAAAATGGGGACCCACTCACAAAAACATTGCTTCACAGTGCTTCATAGTAAATAAATGCAGTCTTTAATTTGATAAGATAATATTGATGATCTCAATTGCCAAGAGGAAGATACAACAGCATAAAAAACAGCATAACATATCTGGGACAGCGCTGCTCCAACAGTTTCATTTATTTCTCTCATTTGTACCATTATAAACTCATTAAGGTCCTCTCATTAGCAGACCTGTGTGTCTGAGGATCACTAACTGCAGAGCGTGTGAAATATTAACAACTCGGCTTCCTATCTCATAGTTCGTGTTGGAGCTTCCTGCTACTGTCATGTTCTTACAAAGGAGAGAGTACGGAGCGGAAGGAAGATACTTGTGGGAGAGGAGGAGGGGATCAGAGACGTACAGTAGAAGGAGAAACGGGAAAAAAAAAATATGGGAGAATACATGAACAAGGGAGGGACAAGGGGGCAGGCAGCACAGGGAGAGAGGAAATAATTGAAAGGCAGAGAGGAAGAGAGGAGATGGGGTGATGAAGGTGGCGGCTGAGTGTGGGGAAGAGAGAGGAAACCACAAGAGAGAAAAAGAAACAGATGGGTGGAGAAAGACAGGAACTGTATTTAGATGGAAATATGAAGCAGATGCAAAGCCCACTGGTGACTCACCTGGTGCTGGCACTGTGTGTGTGTGTGTGTGTGTGTGTGTGTTCTGTCTAATGAGCATCACTGCAGAGGCCTTGGGTTTTCTACTAAGCACCATTACAGCATTTTTAGACATCCCTGTATCACTGTCAAATTAACTTGATACTCGGGCATAACTGTGGTAGAAATAAAGACAGTTGTTAACCTCCACCTCACTCCAGCGGTATTGTTTCACATATTTAAGTCCAGATGCAAAGGGGATCTTTAAGTTAATGGTCAAACGTTTTTACTGAAAACATTCTGGTGGTGATTATTTTTACTTGGCATTTAACTTAATCTGACAGCATCTGACATGTCTGGAAGTCTCAGCTTGTTTGCACAGCAAGAATAATGTTCTTGTTTTGTATCATAAAGAAATCCTATACTGTAGATTTCCCCTTTAAACTGCAGTGAAGAAAATGTGGAACAAAATTCATGAATGTCAATTTGAATTTATACTGCAGCTCGAGAGCAGGGCTGCAACTAACGATTATTTTCATTATTGATTAATCTGTAAATTGATTAACAGTCCACAACCCAAATATATTCAGTTTAGTATCATAGAGGAACCAGAAAATATTCACATTTAAAAAGCTGGAACAAGAGAATTTTAGCATTATTACTTACGACTCAAAATGATTAATCGATTATCAAATCAGTTGACTAATCGTTGCAGCTCTATTTGACAGTCAAGGAACAACATTTATACCTGTAACACTGAACTACTTCACAGTGCTGCTTGCAGATAGTGACAGTGAGTTTTCTTTTCATTTGTTAGATAGCACTACAGAGCACCACAGGAGTCAAGGATAAGCTTTTTATTGGCGTAACGTCTTTCACAACTTACACACAGCACGCGAACAACAGCAACTACACTTTCTGTCTGAAACATCTTCAACACTTTTCCCAGTTTGATCAGTTTCTCAACTACGGCTTTGCTTGTCTTCACGGGCTCTTATTTACTTCTCTCCCTCGCGCATTTTAATGTTTACACTGATCAGGGACCACATAACACTGCAACAGCATGTTACACTTTCTGATTGACCATATATGCTGAAATGGCTGGAACTGTTTTTTTTTCCCCTGTTGCTTTACATGTGACTGATGATCGGCTTTGACATATGAAATCAGTAAAGCATCCCTTTAAGACAAGGCCCCCCCCCCCCCCCCGCTAACTCACTCATGATTAAAAGTGTCATCATAAAGCCAATAAATCTGTAGGAATGTTGCTTTAATATGCTCAAGAATAACACACGTAAACACACAAAGTAAACAAGGCCTTTCTAAGTTTAGACAGTGAAAGTCTCGAGGATGAAGCTGAAAAGGTCAAAGATGTTCAAAGTTTTTAGAACTTGAAAGCTGGGATTCATACAGCGTAACAAGCTTATTTGAATAATGCCGGTGCCACTGAGTACATCTCTGCCGCACCAGTTCCAGTGGAAGAAGTCTTCAGGCCTACAGTACGTCTGACATCTTACATTATTACTACGCCTGCACTGTACCCTCCTTTACTACTGCTGCTTTTTCAGAACAATTCCTCTTGAGACTGATGGCAAAGCATTAAAGCAAGTCTGGGAAGAAGGGGCCTCCTCCTTATCTATATTTAGAACCGAATGCCCTTCTTTAATATATTTATACAGCATGCTTCATCGTTTTGTTACTCTCCAGCAGAAGAGAAGAAAAAAAATCCAGGTCAAGTGTATCAGATAAATTGATAAATGCTGACCTTACCTGATCAGTCCATTACCACTGTGGTACAGAGCAACAGCCAACTGGATTAACCCCAGGATTACAGCTGTCTTTTACTGTTTTAATTTTTTTCCACTTTCATTTAATGGCTGGCAGTTAGATATATTGTTTTTTAAAGCTCTGTTTTTGTGTATATGCGTGTGCAAGTGCGTTTACTCCTCAGGCAGGGGTCCAGAGCACATCGCGGGCTGCTATGGCAACTAGGCTGGCACCCCCACTGCTGCCTCATGGCAGTGCACAAATACACGCATGAACACACTTGTACACTGGAACGATCGCCACAAGGATCTTTCAGCGACACGCGCCGCAGGGAGACTCAGTTTTCTGCTTAATTACACAGGATTCTGTGAAAAGGGAAGAGGAGAGACAGTAGTAGTAGGTCAACATGACATAATGACAACATGGCACTGAGGTGATGTTAAAATCCTTGACAGACACTTTTGGTTGTTTGAAACACATAAAAGCACTTTGAATAACTTCTCAACATTCAACATCTGTAAACTACGTGGTACAAATGATTTACACTAATCTACGTTTCAGTCAGTGAGAGTTGCAGTACCGTATGCTGTCTGAACATCTGGGCTAGTAACAAGAAATCTGGCTTGATAATATAAACATTTAATGTTCTTTTCCTTATCAGAAAATATAAATAATAGAGTGTTCACCGCTCTAGACAGCACAGTGTTACCGGCTGGATGACTCACTTCCATTATTAATTCAGCACTGCTCGTCCCAAACCACGATGCGTTGTTATTATCAGTGGCAGCTGTGCTAATGCAGTTTGCCCTCTTGGCAGTCATTCTCCTTGGCTAATCTGCAAACCATTCAATTTACCCTCCAGATGTGTTGTAGTAATTAGTCTGTTTATTAGCTGATTATGTCAGTAAACTGCCCACATCTCCGCTGTTGTTACAGGCAAAAACACAAAGGCGTTAACACGCAGCACACAAACGCGCTGTTGTCATCTCAAACAGTCACACACAAAATACAGGAAATACACAAAACAGGACAAAAAAAAAAAAGCTGTTATTACCGCAAGAGAAGAAAGAAATGAATAAATGTTTGAAAAATCAATCTTCTCTTTGTTTCCTCTCCCCAGAGAGAGCTCACCTGTGCTTCAGGTCTTCAAAGTCATTCTTTTCTATTGATGTGGATATAAATATGTGATCAATTGGGATTTACCAATAGATATTTTCAGCTGTGTGGCTGTATGTGTGCGCGCGCCTACATTTCTGCACATTGATGAGCCAGTGTATGTATTAATGGGTTAGGGATGTGTTTATTGCAGTGCCTTCCTTCATTTAGTTAAAAAAAACATTGATTTTTAAATATTTTCTTCTCTTTTCTTTTACTTTTTTTTTACAATAATGCTTCCTGTTTATCCAGAGTCCAGATTTGACAGGGTTTTTTTTCCCCTAGATTGTTTCTGTAGCTGAAACACTTTTCTTTGGAGCCTTGTTGACTTTCGCAGATACCAGCTGTACATTCCAAGCTGCTTTTGCTGGTTTTGGAAATGTGAAGAGCATCACTCTCTGTACATGTTTTCTTAGACTCAAAATCAGGTGTCTGGAACAGCAAATGTAAGAGCTTTCATGACCAGAGTATAAGTTAAATAACAAATGAATTTGTCTTTCCAAAGTTAAAGGATAAGGCTGTCATTATTCTTCATTTTTCTTATTAACCATCACATCTACAGTTTTATCTCTGAAAAGTAGTTTTAAAAAACAATCCATGATTGTCAAGGCTAGATTTTTCTGATAGTGGATGCACTGTTGAAGAGACACACAGGGTCATTGTTGTATCATAATGTTTCCTGGCAACAAGATGCTCCTACATTATGTGATTAAAACAACAACAGCTGGAGGCAAAACCATTGTTTCAGAAAGACTGCCTTTAATTTCATATTCAGACTGAAACCTGCAACTAGTAGAACAAAGAGAGCAATGGAAAATCTCAACAGAATGAGGTAATTTAGTTTACTTGCTTAATGTTAACTGGATACAAAATCATCCATCCCCGCTGCCTAAATATGTTTCCTGCCTTCTGAAAAGGTTAGGACTATGATCCGTTCCCTCGGTAACACAGACAGTGATGAGACAGCATCATCAGCCTTATGCTTTTGAATTGCATTGTAAGTGTGCCTCTGTGTGTCTATATTTGTATTTGAGGAGGAATATGTATGCATGCTTTCATGTAAGTAAAATCTTTGGTCCTTGCTGCATGTGTGCATGCGTTTCTGTGTGTGTGTGTGTGTGTGTGTGTGTGTTGTTATCCCACAGAGCTGCAGAGCATATGATAATTGATGATGACTCATCCAGACCTTTGCTTATTATTTTGTATGCAGAAGACAGAGAGAAATGTGGAGGAAGAAAGAGAGAGGAATTAGTGACGTATTTGGGAAGTGTGTTTGAGTGGGGGGGTTGGTGGTCAGACGGTGTGTGACACTCATTAGGAGAAACCACGTTTCAGTGAAAATGCAGTTTATTTTGAGAGAGGATAAACTTGGACATTGACTCATAAACTGCTGGGAACCAGTTAATGAAGTTCTGTGGAAAGATTCCTGCGCTCTTTTCCCTCGTCTATTTCAACACACGTGGTGTCAATCGGGGACAACAATGTTACATGTTAGATTTTCAAAACAAGATTCGTTACTGTTCGCATGTGTTGCATTAAAAGCAACATGGACGATTTTCCTAATTACATTTACAGATAAAGATGACAGCATTTTTAAACCAAACAGAACCTGGAAAAGAGATCTTGAGTAAAACAGATCATCATATGAGCTGGCAGATAGACAGCTGAGTAGGTAATACTGTATCCAGGACAACACACCTTTTAAACATATGGTGAAATATGCTTATAACAAAATATGCCGAGACATTATTACGATGTTGCTCAGTAGCTGAATTCCTGAACAAATGTCATCATTTGGTGACTATTGTCCCGAAAAATGTAAAATTAAAAAGCAACACAAGATGCATCGTCAAATGAGGATCATGGCAGAAAACAGCACGGTCATTATTACAGCTCCTTGGATTTATAAAGATAGCACAAAATAAATGTGTACATAGTGATTCATTGTTGGCTCAAGTGCAATCAGTACATCTGTTGTACTGATTTTTGTTCCAAATGTTGTATTTTCCAATAGTGTAGAGCCAAAAAATGTGTTGGTTGATTGAATTGATTTGCTGATAAAGTGGGTCAATAACAACTCTTATAAGATCAATTATTGGAGTTATTTATCAAGTAGACCTGCCCAAGAGTTCCTGGTTAGATGTTCTCAAATTTGCTTTGTCATTTTAGACATCACTTTATGTTCTGGTAAATTTGAATTTCCACATTGAAATTATAGCTAATTAATCCATTGAATAAAATATTAATTAATCAGTAATCAAAGTTATTGTTACCAATCAAATACCAGGGATTTCTCACATACTGTCTAGGTTTGTGAATAGGTCCATGAATAATAGATGCATATCCTGAGTGAAATCTAATCAAGAATGAATGAAATAAACTTGCCAGCCACAGATTGTTCTGTCTAGTTTTCAGTAGCAGCCATATGCTGTTATTTAGTTACCAAGGATACTAGAGTTGTTGATCCATAGTTGCAGCCAAAACTTATTACTATAGTTCTTGGGAAAGGGCAGCAACCTGCACTTTGATTCACCTCTTGCTGTAGCATATTGACCAATTTCTACATCTACTTCTATCTGAGGATCAGACAACCACAAACACACATAAACCACCTTTAAAACAAATACTTTACCACTAATATCAATACCTGCTGGTCTTTAAACCTCGTCGCTGCAGTATACTGTAAAGATAAAATCGAGATCTTTAATATTATTATTATTGTTGTTTTAGAGCTCTTTTCATCTGATATTAAACTGCTCATTTTACAGGTTGTGCCTTGACCTTGTTATAAATCATCTGCCTTTGTGTCACCACTACACGCTGAGAAAGAAAAATTGCTCAAAGCGCCTCCAGTGTGACCTTGATTTCACTGGCAGCTGCTGCAATGACACCTTGTAACACTAAGAGTAGCAATTTTCAAAATCTGTTATAATGAAACAGTGATGTTGATAGGTTTTCAATGTAGCGAGACCTTGGGACCCACAGGTGGTCATTTGAGTGGGTTCCAGGGCTCTTAACTAACTTTTTCCACCACCCTCCTGGAACCCGAAATAAAATCTAAGCAGTCATGAAATTAATGTGGACTGTCCCGAATTTAAAACTTTATTTTTCCTACATTATCATTACTTAAAATCATTCAAAGTGACCTTTAACATAAATGAAACATCATACAAATGGTAAGATGATCAATCACCAACCTTTTTATTTAAAGGTGCAGTGTGTAGAATTTAGTAGCATCTATCGGAACGGACTTGGCAGACATGGAATATAATATTCATAAGTATGTTTTAATTAGTGTATGATCACCTGAAAATAAGAATCGTTGTGTTTTTGTTACCTTATAATGAGCCCTTTATATCTACATGTGGGTCCTCTTCCATGGAGCCCGCCACGTTGCACAGTCATGTTTCTACAGTAGCCCAGAATGGACAAAACAAACACTGGCTCTAGAGAGGGCCTTTCACGTTTTTTGCGGCAACCGTGGGTTCTCCTACACGAAAGGCGGGGTGAGGGGAGTGGTATTCAGTTAGTTGCAATCTGCAACCTCACCTCTAGATGCCACTAAATCCTACACACTGGTCCTTTAAATTCATTTGAAAACATTAGATTAGAGACTAGAAGTGAATCTGTCACACCACAAACAAAGAACTCTCGCAAAGTGAGGAAAACGGATGAAATAAAAACTGCTTTCGAGGAGCAGAAAACCTTTAACTGTGGTATGTATAATACAAAAAATAGATCCTGATAAAACATTTTAATGGTCCTCTCTGTCTAAACAGTACAAACGTCCCTCTCCTTAGTCACTTTAATAAACCCAAATCTCACGTACTGTTTCATCATACTAATGTAGCTTTAACTTTCTTAGCTAACAATACTACCACACATTAATACACGGGTGATGAGTTGGAGAAATTACCTCAACCTCTAAAAGATGAAGGAACTGCAAGGAGGGAGCAACAATTCATATTTCCCCACAACCTTGATGAATGGAATATTGAATATTGATGGTCTTAATAAGTCAGATGGTCAGTTTACCCCCAGATGGCTCAACTTACCCACTCACTCGGATCAACTTACCCCTAACCTGGGGCAAGTTCAGCCACAGGAACACCTTTGTCATAGATGCATTCTTACAATTTCATTTGATAGGAGATATCCTGAAATAAAGGTAGATGTTTTCATTCTACTTCTGTCTCATTTTTTCTTACCTAGAGGACAATAAACGTAAAAATTGGCTCATCTTACCCCACTCTCCCCTAATGTGGGTGCTACCCATTGACTGTATAAGAACTATACTCTTGTCGCTAACATGCTAACGCACTAAACACGATTAGCATCACAAGTTCTACAAACTGCATAGAATTGTGTGTGTGTGCGTGTATATTGTCGAGGTTTAATAAGAACTGTGTGTGCTACACAAAACGTGCAGTCAGCGAGGTTTCTTTTGCTTATTTCTATGATTTCAACAAGGATTTGTTGTTCACGATTTTAGCATTATCAGGGAGAAAATAGTTTGTGTCCCCTGGACGCGTCGATTGTGACTCGTCGGATTCTAATGCGTCAGAGATGCGGGACACATACCTATCAACATCACTGATGAAACAGTATTGGTCCTAAAGCTTTGTTTCCAGGTTGAGATCCTGTTAAAACTTTATTAGAACTCTTTTTGTATAAAGTAGACTGTTGATGTAATGTGTTTGTTTGTTTTTTTTATTGATCCCTGTAAGGAACTTCTCTTTTCACTTGCCAGACGACAGGTCAGGGTCAGCTACAGAACAGCACCTCTGCACCTGATACAGCTGGCATTCATTCTCTTGCTCACAAGGTCTGAACCTTTTACTGCGCAAGATGGTCCGTTACTCACTACTCTCCAGCCTGCTACTTGAAAAAGTGTCTTTGAAATCATGTTTGAGTTTCATCTCTTCAGGGTGCAGCTGTTAAACTCGACGATTTCCCCACGACACAAACATGCTGTACACTCAAACTTTCTGGAGAGCAATTTACAGAACAGGACACAACTGTCTTCAACCTTCAGTTCAGCGTCCTCAGAATCGAGTCTCTGAGCTGCCCCTTTTCAGTGCGCTGCTGTTAAACTCGTCATGCTCAAAGCTCAGATTATTATGTGACCTTGATATCATTAGCAGCTTCTCTCGCTTACTGTAGTCACGCCTCACTGTCATCGACGGTGACACGTCCAACAGCCTCTCCCCTTGTTCCTCCCTGTCCTCCAGCCTCATGTAGCCTTTACTGCTGCCCCGATTGCCACTGTTACTCCGGCTGCTGTTGCTACGGTCGAGGCGAGGCCAGCTGGGGTGCTTCCGCTGCTCTGGATGTACGCTGAGCATGCTCGGCCCGCGCTCCAGGTCCAGAGATTTGGAGTGGCTGCTGAGAATGTGAAGAGAGGAGTTGGAACCAAAGTCACTCTTTGCTGCTCCTGGGGAAAGCCAGCAGCCTGAGGTAGACGAGGGAGCTGGGGAGAGGGAGGAAGAGGAGATGGAGGAGCAGTGGGACGAAGAGGAGGCGGAGTTACTCCGGTGTAAGCCTGGCGGTTTGGAGGCCTTGGCAACAGATGCTACAGGAACCGCCAAGGACTCCATGGAGCTCAGAGGTTGTGACCTCTCACCGTCCCTTCTCTCTCCTCCTCTTTCCTCCTCGGTAATCGCCTCCATCTCCGGTTCGTCAATAACGCAGTTGTTGAGTTTTATAACGGGGAGAGTGAACGCAGAGATAGAAGAGGAGACAATGGAGCGAGCGTGGTGTCCTCCCTTCTCCCCATCTCCGTCCACAGACCACTGGTGGCGTACAGAATCCGAGCGAGCCAACCCGAGCCCCTGGCCACAGAAGGGCCGATCCTTGTAGAGCGGCGCCAACAGTCCGGCAAAGCTACAATCCAACTTAGCCTGCTCCCTGTGTCTATGAAACTCCTCGTCCCCTAACAGCACCTCCTCCTCTTCTGCAGACCCTCCTCCCCCTCCAGCCCGAGAGAAGGCGAGGAGGGAGTTGCTGGCCATCCGAACCGCGGCGGCATTCTCGGCGCCGAAGGCTCGAAGATCCCCAACTTCTCTTGCATAGGTGCTGTTGCGGTGATGGTGTTGCTTTTGTTCTCTCTGCCTGAGGTGATGGATGTCGATGACTGTGGAGTACATGTCTCTCATATGGATTATCTAATACAGAGGAGAAATCATTTATCACTAGAAGCATTAGAGAATGTTTTTAGCACTCCATCGTAACATATTATTCTTTAGTTATACATTTGCGTATAACTATATTAGATGTTTGTGACCTTGGAGAAAATGTTTCTCATATGAATTACCTGGAAGAGGGAGAGGAAGGAGGATAGGATTAATTGAATCAAGTCAGCGAAGGAGAGGGCATAAGAGCAGAGGAAATGTGATCAGAGGAAAATTACAGAGATATGGAAGGAGGGAGGTTGGAAGAAATATGATCCGCATGTTAGTTATGTAGAGGTGATGAATATAGATGACTGCAGTGTGCATGCCCCTCATTTTGTATGCAATAGAAATGAGAAAACAGGAGAGAGGGATAATAACTACATAGTCTATCTGCTTATGCTTTTACAATTGAAATATCTGTTTGAAACATCCCTTTATAACCTTTTCTGGAACCACTTTCTGTGTAAATCAGCGTTGGTGTATGCTCCGATATGTGGATTAATCTGCTGATTTCTGCCCTACCTTAGTTTCTCTGTCTCTGTTCTCATGAAGAATGGCATTAGCACAGATGAAGATGAAGATCCCAATGCCCATGGTGAAGGGCCCGAGCATCTTCATCCTCTCGGAGTGACGATGCTGTTCCAAGAACCGCGTCAGAGCGCCCCCAGTCTGCTTAGAGGGTGTACCTGCATGCAGAAAAACATGGAAGGGACCATCTTTAATATAGGAGCAAAGAATAGTTTGAGTTTATAAAACATGGAGCACAAAAATAGAGGCGTTTTAGAAACCAGGCGTTTAGACATATAACCATTTCTTTAGAATTTAGGTTAAAGGTAGAGTCAGACATTCTGGAGAAAGATTGTTGATATTTCAACTAAACACCAAAACAAATACACCCCTCCCTTTGTGCTCCTTCAGAAGCTCCGTCCCCCAAATTCATGGACATGCATTGCCAAGGGAGCGACCAAAAGAGATATATGGCAGAATTCAGAGCAATGCATCAGCTGTAGAGTCACTTCTGTTCCTCTCACCCTTCATCACAAGCGGAAAACATTTTTTGCCTCGTGAGCACAACAGTCCATCTACACTCTCCGCCTCTCTGCAGCCTCCCCACTTCTCAGTCGACCTGCGTTCAGCATCTCTGTCCACAGAAGCAGCCGTCTGTCAGCAGCAGCTCCTGGGGAGCTGAGAGGTCAGCGGCCGACCAAACTGCCTTCACCAGGCTGACTGACAGCAGAAATTTACTGAACCAAAATAGTTTGCATGTCGGCTCCACAGGAAGAAATCAACAGCGTTAGTATTTTATTGATTCATTGATATGGCTAATAAATTGAGGACAGCGGGGTATTTGTATGATTGCGCTCCGTGAGACTGTCTGATTGAGTGTGGATTGATAGATTTAATAAAATGGAAGCGTATCTGTTCCGTGAGAAAACACTTTCTATTTGAGTTGACCACGGCCCCTTTATCTCCAGTTCGCCAGCCCTCCCCCACCATTCAATGGGTGCTGGAGACGGGAGACTGTCATGTCTTCACAAGACAGCTGCTCTGATGACTTCCCCCTGCACTGTGCACGAGCACAAACGCCTCCTGCTGCTGATTGGCAGGAGTAGTGTTGTGCGGCTTGCTCCGAGCCGCTGTGTTTACATGCCCATTAACAGAGCCAGTGCTGTGTATGAACACCGGATTTTCTTTCAGCGCACACACAGAACGGACAGCTAGCGGACCGTAAAGAGATATTCGCTGAATTTGACAAAGTGTATTGGATTAGAATCACTGACTTTACCTTTAACCTTTCATTCCTTTGTTCAGTTACCTTGCACATTATGACTTGTGCTCGAGTTCCCCACGCCCCCATCTGTGACGGCAGATGTTTTGGTTCCTCCTGCAGTTGCTGTCTTAGATCCTCCTCCAGTCGGTGTTTTGGCTGAGGACATGGTTTCACTGTGTGGCCAGTAGCCCAGTGTTGCCATCCCAATCCCTATGGCCAAGATGACCAGTCCCAGGAGGAGGAAAAACCCGGAGGCAGAGTAGAGGCGGAGCCTGCCGCGCACCACTACGACATCAGCGCGTCGCTTCCGCTTCCTAAATGAAAAGTAATGAAAGAACACACAAACGCTAGTTTTTGCCCAAAGTATTTGATTAAAAAGCCTTATAGTGACCTTTGTATAAGTATTGAATTTATAAAGAGGAAGCAATCAATGATCACCTGGGAGCAGCCTCTGGGGTTGGGTTTCCCAGGCCTGGCGATGTAGGTGGTATGGACCGGTGCTGAGAGCGGGCGGAGTCTTGGCGTTTTAGCTTAGCCAAGCCTGTTAGTACACCTGCTGCTGCAGTCATACTTAACCTACAGATACACATTAGTAAGGAGTTAAAGATCCCCTCCAGACATGTTTTAGGACATTGTGTCTGACATGTTTTTTTCCACAAAGAATGTTCAGTTACTTTGTTAAAAATCCTTAAAATAACATCTACTCTTTCTCCATCATCTATAAATATGCAAATATTGTTCATTTCAAAACTGCTGGACACAAGATGTCTCCTGCTTCACTGTTAAGTCCATTCTCAGTGTATGTGCACTGGAGGCTTCAAGTTTCTGCATCACACTTGTGTAAGTTGTTTACTGGCCCACGATTGGCTCCAAACTAGTTGTGATGTCACAAATCATGCTCGCATATACACCCCTTTAACTCCGATTTTTGGTGAGCTCTGAAAAAATGTTACATTTTTAGAAGATGAATGTGAAAACAGCCTTCTTGTGTCAAACTCTGCACATACATCATTCTGTATAGTGAAGCTCAAACATCCAACTGAAGGAACAACAAGGAAAAGACATTTATTACTGGAGGGGGGCTTTTTCCTATCAGTTATTGAATCTTTGGTACACACACAAAGATGCAGCTGCAAAAATGCATTTGGCACAGGTACAGATAGACATACTGTACATTCACATAAAAAAACATAACTAAAAACATGTTACAAGTCTAAAAAGGCACAGGTATATTTCAGCACAGCCAAAGTCTCCCTGATGCTCTGAATATAAGAGATGTAAGACACTTAATATACAGAGTGCAGCATTTCTCACATTCATGCAGATTAAACCAGTTCCAGGCATCACAGCTCTGCTTGTTTTATTCTACGCAAGTGTGTCGCCTCACGTACAGCAGTGACTTTTCAAAAGCTGCAGGTGACAGGTTTTTATACACTCTTACAGGGAAAGTGTGTCAGACTTTTAGTGTCTTTCCAGGTTTCATAAATGCTGTTTACAGCCAAGCAGCTGATACAGATGTAAGCAGACAAATATGTAAACAGCCAGGACAACGATCTGTTTGCTGGTGAGCCTTTGTTGTTGGCTGTCAGCCTTTAGGACATGGGCAGGTGTGTGTGTGTTGGGTTGGGGGGGGGGGGGGGGGGGGCTAATGTAGTCATACATTTACCCCTGCAGGATGTTTATTCAGCGAGATAGAAACAGGGAGAGAAACACAGATGGCTCGTGATTTTCTTGGGTAGTTTATTTGAATTAATATTCTGCATATGCTGCATTTACATTTTTATGGTCTCTGTTATTGTCTTATTTTACATAGTTTTTGCAGTTATAAAATTGGAAATACAAGGCTGCAATTCTGACATAATATTCAAATGAATCATCGTCTGCTCACCAGCTGCTCAGATGTCTATTAATAGTTATTGAAAGGAAGATGGCTCAAAACAAACAGTCTTATTTCGGGAGCCTTCATTTGGGTTTAAATGCCTGTTAATCTGGGCTCACATGAACATTAGCATTGTCCTTTTAGCACTAAGACGGTTAAACAGGCGATATATGACGTTGAATAAGCAGGGTACAGAATTTGAACGGACATTTCAAGAATTCCCCTTCAGATCCAATTCTGGCAAAATACTTTCATTTCTACAGATTAACTGACTGTTGGTGCCTCTGCTCTAAAGCTGTGAAATTTTGGTGTGAAAACAGCTGACATACTGTAACATCACAGTGATTGATCCCTAGCAGTTGAGGGTCAGCTGCCATAGAATCTCAACTGAACAGCCGTGGAGCAGCAGCGGACAGCTGTAATATTGTTTGAATCCCCACCTCAGCTTTGAGCACCACCGTCACAAGGAATTTGACTGGTGTAGAAATTTCAAGCTTTTTTTTTTTTTTTTTTTTTTTTTTTTTACAGTATTTCCTCACCTGCTTGTCCGTTAGAGTGTGATTTTGATTTGATCCTGATGCAGTAGATTCAGTTATAATGTGATTGTGATACAACTGGAACATTATTTTCTGTTACTATGGTATTGTGACGAGATTATGACGAATTATTTTGAGTTTGGACGTGATTGTGACGCATTATTTTCAGTTAGAATGAGATTGTGATGCAAAAGTGATGCATTATTTGCAAATAGAACATGATTGTGTTGCAATTTTGACACATTATTTTCGGTTAGAACGTGACTGTGATGCGATTGTGACGCATTAATTCTGGTTAGAATGAGATTGAGATGCATTATTTTCAGTTAGAATGTGATTGTGATGCATTACTGTAATTTTAGTTACAATGCAGCGGTGATGCAATTGTGATACAGTATTTTCAGTTTGACTGTGACACAATTTTTATGCATTATTCTGACTTCACATTCAATAGTGATGCAATTCTTTATGCATTCCAGGATGTTACCATTCTTCTTCTTTTTCTTTTACTTCCTTTCCTAAACAGCGAGAGTTTGTGTATATGTGTGCGTGTCTGTGTATATATGAGGATAAAATAGATTTAGCATTAGAATAAGAACACACCCGTGACCTTTCGTCTGTCTTTTAAATTTCTCATTCTCTCTCCTTGCCTCCACCTCTCCCTCTATCTCTTTCTTCCTCATGAACACACTATCTGTAAATCTCGCGCTCTCTCTTCCATTCACCCTCTGTCTGTCTGCTAATGCATTCTGGTTGTGACCCTGAATATTTTTTCCTTCCCTTACTTCCTTTTACTCCTCCCCAGCTTACTTTCTCATCTTATCTGCCTCTGTTTGTCTTCCTCCTCCTCCCCCCACCCTCTGTCCTCTCAGATCTATTTTTAATCTGTCTCTAATTTAAACTTTTTTTTATTTGGTCATTTTGTCCCTCCTCTCCTTCCTTTTCTGTCGTATATCTCGAAGCAATAAAGTCTGTTTTTAAGATTTAGAATCAGACAAAGCTTTCAGTATTCAAAGTAACTGTCTATTACACGCAGTAGACTAGACTTTCTCTCCTCCTACCCTCTTTTCTCCTCACATTTTTATATATTTTTCATGTCAATCATCTTATTGCTAATACTGCTGTACGGAAAGTGCTTTACCACAGATGGTGAATTACACAAGGACAAACACAACCAGCCTCTTTTTCTCGGGTTTTCTGCGTTCCCTCTCACTCCATCTCTCTCTCTCTCTCTCTCTCTCTCTCTCTCTCTCTCTCTCTCTCTCTCTCTCTCTCTTTCTCCTTAGTGTGCATCAAACAGGAACCCACACAATGTTTCAAGAGCAGGGGAAAAGATTTCCTCTGTTTACTGAAAGAGGAGAAAGGCCTAGATGGGAGTAGGATAGGAGGGAAGGAGACGGGGATGCCAAAACTGAGAGGAAAGATCAATACAGGGGAATACAGGAACATGAGGAGAAGGGCGGATTGACCAAGATGAAGTAAGGAAAGGGAGAAGTGCTTATTTATATAAATGCACATATAGGTGCAACACTGAGTCATGTCCAGAAGCTGAACAATGAAAAAAAAACTATGGTAAAAACTGTTTTGAAGCTTGTTTTGAGGAGACAGAGCGGCGGGTGATGAGAGAAAAGAGAGGAGAGGCGAGAAAGGCCTGACAATAAAGGAGAGTGAAGTGCTTTTCCTGCCAGTGATGACAGGAAAGAGGCAGAAAACAAGCCAAGTGCATCTGTAGTTTTAAACGAGGCTGAAGTGAGAAACAAGTGGAGCAGAGATAAAGAAACGCTGTCGTAACACATCGACACACCAGCCACCTAACGAGAAGCCACTCGGGTTCCAATACAACAAGGCTTTCTGCTGTGGACCTGTAACAATGCTCAGACACATCACACCCAATCTCTGGGTTTGTGCTGTTTGGCAAGTGGTTTATAAATCTCTTTTTTGGTTGTGGAAAATCCTTTAGCGTGATATGTTTTAGTTCACACATTATGATCATACACAGCCTTTATGAATATTAATGTTTTTTTTTCCACCTCCTATCAGATAAAACTTATAAATAATGTGAAATCCATCGCTCCATATTCCATTTCACTGCCTTTAATAAGCAGTTTTCTAAATTGGTGCTTAATGAATAATGAATTTGCCTGATCACCTTAATCATTTCTAAATTGCTTCCGCTGTTTATCTGTGCATAGCAGCAAGACAAGAAAACTATTAAAACAATTTAATATACCTCAGCCTTGAGGGAGCAGATTCAGTCTTGGAGACATTTAAACATTTAGAGAGAGAGAGAGAGACTTTCAGTGCATGTTTTAAAACTACTCCCACTCCATCACGTCTGTTAGAGCAGAGATTTCCCCCCTTCTACAGTGTAACACCTCCTCTGTGAAATTCCTCGCTGCATGTGTTATGTCTTTGAGTGAGGAGATGCCTTTCGTAGCATGATAACAAGTTACCTAATCTATAGGCGACGTCACGTGACGTATTGTCCCTATAGCAACTACATGTGCCGCTGCTAGGTGACACGTTTCTATAGCAACGGCCAGCTGTGTGCACAGGAATGACAGGTATATCATTATCAGTGCATCCTATCAACAAAGAGGGATATTCCCCATGAATCTTTTTGATTACTATATTTATTTCTATGTTCGGATATTGGGCGAAAACAAAAATGTCACAACATATGTTTTGGGATGATTTCACTCCTTTTCCATCAGTTCCTGAGAGGTGTGATTAAGAGGGGGAGGAAAGGCGCTACGGTAGAGTAGAATTGGGGGAGACTGATAGAAGGGAATTTGAAAGTAGGATGGTAAAGAGACACCGGTGATGAAGAGAAAGGGTGAGAGCGACAGTGAGTTTGGCATGAAAGGTGGTTGCAAAAAAGAAAAAAAAAACCCTGCATTTTTTTACACTCTCAACATTCACACGTTGGCATTGCGTTCAAGTGTTAATTGCATCTATTTTATGCAATTATGCTAAAGAGCAACAATTCTGCGGTCTTCAATTCCTCACAGGGGGAGAGAAAACCCCAAAGAGAGTGCGGAAGAGGAAAGAGAACCAGGCAGGTGTGATGGATAAAGAAAAAGAGAAGGAAGGAGTAAGGCAGGGGAGGAGAGTGAAGATCTGAGAAATTAGGACCAGAAGAACACAATCAGAGGGAGAGGAAAATGAGGTGCTTTGAACTGTGTAACAAACTCCAGAAGCACGCTGAGAAAAGTTTGTCTCAAATGATTCACTTCAGTGAACTGTGTGCTAACACGGCACGGAGAGAGGCCTCTAATATGGACACAGATGGAGTAAGAAGAAAAAGAAGAAAAGTGGCAAGGAGAGATGTAACGAGAGAGGAACGAGCAGGCAGATGAAAATGGAGAGCAGAAGGGAGAGAGATATTGGCATCCTTTATGTCTCCTATTATTGTTACAGTGGGCCACGTATTCTTTCTGTGCTTTAAACTGCTCTGGTAAGGTTAACTAAGGCCAGATAGCTTTAATATATAAATATATATTTGAACTGGATGTAAGTGCAGAGACAAACAAAGCCCCCTGCTGTTGGCATGAAGGTCACCTGCAATAATATAATACCATGAGCTGGGAGTCTAACATAAAGGAGTACCCTCTAAACCAGTAATACCAGTCCGACACTACTTTCCAAAAAAAGCAGAATATCAGAGGTCAGTTTACTTTCTCTGTCTACTCTCTGGTAAAGAGTGATGGAAATTACCGCAAGAGTCAAAGGCAAAATTGCAGTGAACAATATCTGATCTTTGTACAACCTGTTCTTGATTTTAATGTAAAATACTGAAATAAAGAGACTGTCAAGGTTTTTTAATGTCCCTGTCAAACTTAAGTGCTTCATTTCAAAGTACAACTACACCACTGCTAATCATCATACAAAAGGAGATGGTGCAATATTACAAACGGCCTTCAGGTTAGTGGAAAAGCGTGTTTATAGACTTTCATTTGACAAGGATGAATTTATAATGTTTTCTTGCTATTCAAGTAAAATCTCATCACATATTCAGTGAGACAGCTGTCATAACGCTGCCATTTAAAGTGAGGTCATGTAGTAAACTGTTGTATTATAAAGTAAAGTGGACTAACTGAGGCAAAGGTTTTTTAACGTCCGTGTTCGAGGATCACACTGGTGGTTTTGCATGTTTTAGAATTTAACTACAAATGAGAATATGAACTCAAACTAACAGCTACCTAGAAGGAAGAAAGTCAAATTAAAATTTGTGTTGTATGCTTTGGAAAATGGTGAACAGCAACATAAAATAGAATTGTAATTACTGGGCTCACACATGCAAGACTACCATTAGTATGATCAGATCACCATTAGTAAGATTATTTATCTGCTTCACCACGTAGTATGTGATAGAAAGGTGGACGGGAGAGAAAATGACATGATACAAACTAGGCTTAAAACGCACAAAGCCACATGTCTCCCTTATTTACTTTCTTGATCCCTGAAGAGGAAATCTCTGTTTGCTTTTCCAGAAAGGTCAGAGGTCAGAGTCAGCTGCAGAGAAGCATCCCGCAGCTGCTTGATCAAACCAGGCAATCTCGATCACCCCGCTGTCACTTGACTGCACACTTTATTCAGTACAGTAACACTTGACTCTGCACGTGCTAGCAATGGCAAATATACGCTTCAAAATATTCTTGTCTCGCCGAGTTTGAAGCGCATCTGCATTCATACGAGGAGAATGATGTCACATCGCTGTGGTTAAGGTCTGATTAGGTTTAGACACAAGAAACGCTTGGTTAGGGTTACAGAAAGGTCATGGTTTGAGTTAAAATGATCACTTGAATCGTGGTGCGGGTTAAAGTTACCACTTCCTTAAAGTTAGGCAACCTTCGTCGTCATGGCAACAGTAAACACCATGACAATCACAGTTACGGCTTTTAAAAAACTGTCCCAACTTGCGATTGGAAGCGGGAAACGAACAGCAGTCTCCTGCAGCAAAGTCCGCTTAGTCCACTTTTTGCAAGTTAGTTACAAATCTCGCGAGAGTTTCGCAAATATATGGGTTACCATCTAGACACGACCGCCCCAAAGATCCCTCCACAGTCAAATCTCTACATACATGAGCAGCAAGGACGTGAACCCGGACCACCGTGAACAAACTGGCTGTTTGAGGCGGAATCTCCACTGAGGATTGAACGTCGTTGTCTGCAGTGGTGGGCAAGTGTTTTGCCCATTTGCCTCTACGTAGGTAGTGAATTCATATTTTTGATCAGCATTTCACAAGTGATTTATGTTATTTCAGAAACATCCACAGTTTGGTAATAAGTGGTTTTCTTTCAATTTTTTGTTTGGAAAAATTAGGAAATTTAAATGAAGGAATGATGAGACTAGTCGTGACTTCTTGTTATTGTCAAATGAAAGACCGGGCTACAGTAGATAGATGATCTTACAGCTTTACCAACAGTGTGACTATACAATCTAGCTACAGTATGGCAAGTGCTTTTCTCTGTGCATTTGTTAGGTAAACCTGATGTAATCTACAGTCCTAAAGTTGTCCGTAACCATAACTGAAAACTTTGTATAAGCATACAGTATCTACTGTGTTGTTTGAGCCAAAGGTAATTAAAGTTTGACTAAGATGTACCTTTATCTGCACAGACAAACAGGTGTTTTGAGTTACTCTGGCTGATTAGATGATTTCGGAGGTGATTAGACCTCTGGTAACGGTTAGAGGTGGGCAGATCTATGCCGGGAGTTTCCATGTACTATTATGAATGGTTGTGCTCCAAAACCCCTTAGGGATTTAAGACGCTGACTGTGTAATCACAACATCCCCAGTTTGAGTTTGACCTTTCTCTCTCTTACCCTCATTTCCTGTAAACTCTATATTGTATTTTATTGAATAAAGGCAAAAAAAAAAAAAAAATATATATATATATATATATATATATGGTAAAGTTTACCACAGCATTTCCACTACATGATGCTGTTTGATTATCAGAGATTCAACGTCGTACCATCTGCCAATGCCGCATGCACTCCATCTAAGTGTTTTTTTTCCTTGCCACTAGAGGTACATATATAGATAAAAGCTACACAAATTCTAATCAGTGAAAACACCTGTGGACTTTGGTTCTGCATGCTTGAAAAACCTGTAATCTAGCAGTTACCAGATTTTTCAGGGTTCAGTTGGTTCACAGTGTCCAACATCTTGTTTTCTGTAATGACACTTATCAGAATTGAGTCATAGAATCAACTAAAATGAAATATGATCGCTCTAAGTTTGGAGCTGGCTGACTCCGGCTCTTGAGTAATCAAACCTCTACATGAGCCTTATATCTTGACTGAAGTCTCTGCTTTGACTGCATATCCTTCTCAGGCTTGTACTTCTTCAAAGAAGCAGACTTCCATTTGGTTTTAGGGGTTTAAAAAAGAATTTTCATGTTGTTTTTAGTGAACGAGTTCCTAAATTCCTGTGGAAATTATATATCATGTCACAACCTGGCCCAAAGGCCATGACAAACACTGGAAGGGACATGCGAAATGCCAGCAAATTTTTTGTTGGGACTTAAATATCACTTCCTATCAGTGACAATAGAGCGGGCAGGAGGGATGAAATGAGCGCTGAGATCACTGAGTAGATAGAGGAGGAGGATTTAGTATTGGGGGGGAAAATGAGCAAAGGCTAGACAGATAGCCAGTGTGTGTTTTTGCACTGCTTTACGCCTACAGACTCACGGTCAAGGGTGAGTCATCTGTCTGGAGAGTATGTCACTTTGTGTTTTCCTGCTGACCTTTCAGCAGCACATTTCCTGATGCAAGCTCTCAAGTGTCAAATCCAGCACCCTCTTCACCATTTTGTTTGTGTTTTTTCCTCTCATTATTTTGATGATTCATACCGCATTTTTTAAAAAATGTCTTGCATCCTTCACACTGAATCAATGTCATTGCCTCCTGTGATAAATTCAGCTCTACTCAATTGAATTAAGTTTTGAATTGAATCATCAGATGCTCATGCCAGGCGTGTGTGTGTGTGCGCGCATTTTTGTTACCTTATTGGGACCTTTTCTAGTATAAACACCAACCTTGTCGGGACCAGTAGTCCTCATTGGGACCAAAGCCCGGTCCTAATGAGGCTAAACGTCATTTCAAACAAGTTTACACAATGCTGATTAAGCCTATCACCACCAGATAAATCTCTCTGTATTTCAGAGTTTTTAATCTGGTGTCAGGTTTGACATTCCTGTGCTGGCCAGATGAATGCACGAATGTATCTCATGATACCAGACAATTGGAGATCTCTGCCTACCGAAGTCTGGGTAAATGCACAGTAGTTGCTTGAACGCTAGCAAACCTGCGCCCCTTACATTTTGTCAAGGACACACCTTACTGGAAATGATGCTCTCCCCATGTTCTCCTCTGTAGTGAACTGCATGTCACCGCCCCGATATGAAGGGCCGCCCTAAAGACCTTAGATTGATTCTGCAATGCAGGGTTTTTAAACTCTCTAATTGTTTCCACCCAGTTTTAACAATGAAACCTGGGAGATTGTCCTCAGTCTCTATGAGCAAAGCGTTTAGAGACTGAGAGTGAGTCTACATGAATGCAGACTTCTGCCGACCGAACCGGGTAACTTCCGGTTAGCTCTCTGCTAACTTAAAGGGGGATAAAATAATTTAATCATGCGGTTCTTCTAGACTTTCTAAATGTTATCAGTCCGAATGGATCAAATTCTGATAGTGAAACAAGTCATTTTGCGGGAGTTGTGTGACGCTCAAAACAATTTATCCACCGTTTTACAGCCACAACAGTAGCAACAGAGTAGGCTACGGCAGAGCCTATGATGTAAGCACATGTTGACAGTGTTTTTGTAATTACGCTTACTGCCAGAAGGGGGAGACAAAAGTCCAGCTTAGGGTTAAGGTGTGAATCAAGGTCAGGTTAAGGTTAGGGTTTGGGTTAAGCTGTCCACAATGAATGGAAGTCAATGTAAGGTCCTAACAAGGATAGCTGCACAAATATGTGTGTGTGTGTGTGTGTACCGGCATGTGCCCCCTGTTGATTCGAGCAAAAATGACTCATTCTGTCTTCCTCACAGTCCATGATTGTCAATCAGTCACCCACACACATCCTGAGGCACAAGCCCTGCCCTGCAGCAGTGGTTCCCAATCTGGAGTCCTGGGACCTTGTGGGGTCCATGCTGTAACTTTAGAGGCCCTGCTCTTATTTGTTACAGCAATATTTAGTTTTCCATAACAGCTCTAATTTGATTCTGCCTTTTAAAAAAAACAACTCAGTGGTAATAGGAAGTAAATCCTAAATCAGATAAACCACAATATTTTTCTCAGATGGGGGTCTTTAGGATGAAATGTTATTATCAGGTTGTTTTCTGTGGGCTTGCACTCTCTCTGTGGGGGTCTTTGGGGTGAAAATGTGACCTACCAGAGGGGTATTTAAACAGGATTATCCAGTTAGTGATATCTGTGAAGGAGGATTAGCTGATATGTCGCCTGACTTCTTAATGATTCTCAAATTAAACTCTGTCTGCAATGCGTTTGGCAGGAAAAGATATCTTGCTTTGAGCCATTTGGCTCAGTGAATATCTCTTCTTCTTGAAACGGCTCTCAAGGTGAGAGTTACTCTTAATTCATCTTTTCAATCACACTTAATAAAAGCGGTGACACAGCTTGTGTTGGTTAAAGTCATTTTGATGTTTGAGCTTCACTGTGATGCTTAAGCAGAGTTTGACACTAGAAGGACGGTTTCTCTGTGCTCACCTTAAATATCAGTTTAAGACGTACTGTATGAGCATAATTTGTGATATCACAACTAGTCCAAGCTAATCGTGGTCCAGTATGCAACCTACACAAGTGTGATGTGGAAACTCGAGTGCACAAACACTGAGAATGGACTTTGCAGTGAAGTAGGAGACATCTTTTGTCCAGTAGTTAAACTTTTGAAATAAAAAAATATATGCATGTTTATAGATTCTGAATAGTTTAATGAGGGAGAAGGAGTAGATGTAATTTTAAGAATTGTTAACTAGGTGATTGAGCGTTTTTGTAGAAAAATCCCATCCGACAAATTATTTTTCAATGCAGAGTATTTTATATAGCCTAAAAAATATCTTGCTTAGATCTTTAAATATTGCTTTAAAGGTTATGACTGAAGGCACACTGCAAATGACCCTATTATGGTGACCTTTGACCCCACTTTAAAGCCATAAATATACACATCATGCTGTCTTATGCTACCATCAATTTGATTAAGAGACAGGCATGGACAGAGAAACACAAGGTACAATGATCAATAAGACACACACAGCAACATATCATATGCTGGACTGTCCTGTCCAATAAACATCATGGATTACTGTACAGTGAAACACTGATAAATAGATGCAGCCACTAATAGGTTTTACACTATCAGCCTGTGAGGAGCTGATGGTTCTTTTTAAAATCTTCATCCAATATTAAACAAAACGTCATTAAATATGGAAGAAAATAAAAAGATCGACTGTAGAGCTGTCAACTCCAATTTGTTTGATGGGGAGTGTTTACAGTTGGAGAGTCCTTACCTTTACAAAAGCCGAGTTTTAACTGTCAGTGTGCCATTAGGCATGGAGGGGGATCGGGCTGCAACCTGGGGGAAAGTAAAAAGCCATCTTCCACTTTGAAGGCTACTTCCAGTGAAATGCCATGCCGGAGAAAAAATGAAGATGACAGGAGACAGTTAAGCTCCCCTGCAAGGGCACAGTCTTTAATACATCCAAGGTCAATACAGTTTGTCTGGATCAAATCGGGGCGAAGTGTCTAATTTGATTACTTTATTCAGCACGGAACACGTTTCGTGCCATATGGAGAGTACGTGCGCTCAGGACAACGAGGGCGGTGAAAACACGCTCATAATTACGACTGAAAAAGGAAAATCCTTAAACACATTCCGGCTATTTAAAGTCGCGCTACTTGTAATTTCCCAGCGGGGGAAAAAAATACTCCTTGTTTCGTTGGAAAGTATAAAAATACCACAAAAGCCGCTGATGTGATGTCCTTCCTGGCTGCCTCAATGCGTAAAACTCTCGCTATCCCGGTTTTCGCATCGAAAAAAACTTGATTTCACGTCCAAAAAAAGAGCCAAAAAAATACCAAACGCACAGCGGAGAATCTTAAGCGCTTCAAGAAAAAGGGTGACTGTTGTAAACCAACAAGTAAAGCGTGTTTTTATTCCTCTGAGTAGGAGAGAGAAGCGGCAGCTGCATCCAATTCTTCCAAAGCGCTTGTACGCTTGTGGGAATGCGAGAGGCTTTCTCAGAGGTGTGTGTGTGTGAGTGAGAGAGTGAGAGAGAGAGAGAGAGAGATGGGGGTGAATGGTTTGTACGTGCACTGGGAGGATAGTTGTGTGTGTGTGTTTATAGAGGGGAACAAGGCACTGTGCCATGCTCTGCCTGCCTGAGTAGAGCGCAGATGACAAGGGGATGATTGGGTCTGAGGAAAGACAGAGGGAGAAGCCTTGTTGATGCTCAACCCAGCTTGTGGTGTTAAAACGCTCCTATTTAAATAATGCATCCCTTTTTTTGAGCAATAAGCAGCAGGGATTCTGAATACAGGATCAGCATACAAAGCCTAGAAAATGCAAGATTCCCGCAGCAAACAAAAGCAAGAAGAGAAAGTGCATTTGTGTGTCTGCCAGCCGTAATACAGATAGTCATTAGATGCCCAGAGGTGAGGGTTACATCACCTAACTCTGGATTGTTCGAAGTTTTCAGCTTTTCTGTTTCCAAACTGAAAGAGAGGGCAGCAAAAACGTTGCAGATGTTGGCATGCATGTCATTTCCTGTATTTACATGCTGGAAGTGGTTCAATGAAAATACAGCAGCTGGGGTGAGTTGAAGAGAATGTAAGACAGACATTTGGACAGATATTTTGAACAATGAACTACATATATGTGCGTGTGTGTGTGTGTGTGAGAGAGAGAGAGGCTGCTATTTGTTCAGATGGCTGAGATTAAGTTGGCGAGAAATCAAACACCCCGAGGGCAGAACAGCACAGCTGAAAGTGTGCACAAACACACATTGCGCGCGCGCACACTTACAGGCAATCATTAGGACATTCTGTAGCTGCCATTCTCGACCTCAAACCTGACCGTGACACGTCTGACCTTAATATAACACCCTCCCTGCAAATAACCCTTTGGGCTCCTCCGACGTCGCCACGTTCGCGGACCCCGGGAAGAATAGTTGCTACCCTGGTAGCAACTCATGAGGATCCAATTTAACAATTAAATAAACTTTCCAGCTTTTTTATGTTCTTGTGGAGACATCTGGAGCCCGTAAGATCATAAAAACCCCCTCATCTTGTTGATACACAAACCCACGCCTGCTGTAAAACTCGGAAAGTAGGCTATCGACAGCTAGCCGAGAGTCATGCATGTAGTCATACTGTGGTGCGGTGGTCGGTCAGTTGCTGTATTTACATTCCCTAAGCAATCGAAATGAAAACATAGAGGGACAGGGAGTAAAACTGAACAGGAGGAGTGAGAACTGAGAGAATGTGAGAGGAGGAGGAGAGGAAAAACAAAGCCTTACATTGTTAACTGTTGCATTTCTTGTTTATAAGCCCGCTTGGAATTATGGGTTTTCCAAAATTTGTTGACTTTTCCTGTTATTGTAAGCAGCTGTGGAAGGTTAAGTAATTAAAGACAAACTGTAATTGAGAGGGAATTTGGAAAGCGAGGAGAAGGAGAGGAAATGAGGGAGATAGTGGACAGAGGGAGGTAAGATGAGGAACGTTGAGTGGGGGAGGTAAAAAGAAATAAAGGGGTATGGGGAGGAGACAGGAGAGCAGAGAAGTTGTCTAAAAATAATTTTAAATGAGAATATCTCAAAGGATCAAAGGATGATTAACACGCAGGCGGACTGGTGAAAGCCAACAGGAGACACATAATGGTTATTTCAGGCTCAGTGATTGGGGAATCGGCTGGAAGAGGGAGGGATATATTGAGCAGAGCTGCAACGTTTAGTCAATTAATCGATTAGTCAATCGACAGAATATTAATCAACAACTCTTTTTGATAATTAATATGTCATTTTGAGTCAAGACAAGTCAAGCTTCTTAAATGTAAGAAAATTCTTTGGGTTGTGGACTGTTGGCTGGGACAAAACAAGGCATTTGAGGTGATTACAAGGTAGTGATCGACATTTTTCACCTATTGACTAAACGACTAATCGAGTAATCAAGAAAATAATCGACAAATTCATTGAAAATGAAAAGAATAATTAGTTTCAGCTCTAATATGGAGAAATGGTTCAGGACTGCAGCTAACAAATATTTTCATGATCAATTTATCCTCCGAATGTTTTCAGGAGGGAATCGTGTTCTATAAAACATCAGATAATAATGACAAATGACCGTCACAGTACCCCTGAAACTCAAGGTGACGTCATCAAATGTCTTGTTCTGTGCGAGCAACCATTCAAAACTCAAAGATATTCAATTTAAAGATATAAAATAGAGAAAAGCAGCAAACTCTCACATTTGAGAGGCTGGAACCAGATAATATTTGGCATTTTTGCTTGAAAAATTACTCAGTTGATGATCAAGATAGTTGGAGCTTAATTTTCTGTTGATGAACAAATCATTTCAGCTCTAAAATGGTTCATGTATACCTCCTTTCTTGAGCTCTCTTCATCTGTCGTCTTCTTTCTTTTCCCTCCTGTTGTTGCCTATTGTTGTGAATGAATTATGATGTATCACATTGTGAGTGTGTGCTTATGTTACGTCAAAATCTGTGCCCCCCCCCCCCCCCCCCCCCCCCCCCCACACACACACACACATACACACAATAAATGCAAATTACAGCCTCTCTGCTCCTACAACACGTTGACATGTAGGTCAATGAGCCTCAGTGTTCAGTATCTCTGCCTCCCTGCGTACTGAATTGATTTTCAAAGAATTTTAAAACAGATCAGGACAACAGCGGAGATACAGTGTGCTCATTTCTCTGCTGCTGTGGATACAACACAGTTTGTTTAATCTCACTCCTGTGGTATAAACACTCCCTTCAGATACAAGAGCGCTCTGTTAAATTATCTCTATCAGCCCCATTCTTCATCCTCGCCATATCAGGCCTGGAGCTGGTAACATGCTTCAGACTGATATCTAAATGTTTCATTTGTTATAACTTGATACATTAAGTTACCAGTATTATAGTCTATAAATGCCTGTTTGCCGCTTGAGGTTTAGAGTGGGTTTAAAGATCGCTTCCAGACATGTTTTAAGACATATAAAAACACTAATCATTTGTGTCTGATATGGTTTTTACACAGAAACCTTCAAGTACCTCAATAGAGACTCTTAAAAGTACATCTACTCCTACCACCTTATTGAATATCCAAATATTTTTCATTTTAGATCTTTAACTGCTGGTCACAAGATGTCTCCTACTTTTACTGTTCTCAGTGTATGTTCACTGGAGGATTCCAGTTTTCACATCACACTTATGTAAGTTGCATACTGGACTACCATTGGCTCCAAACTATACAAACTTACAAACTACAAACTAACTTATATGATGTGACAAAATCCTGCACACAGATACATTTTTCCCGTTTCAGCCGCTAATGTGAAAACTTTCTATTTTCAAACGCTGCACAGTGAAGGTCAAAGATCCAACTGAAGGAACAATATGACACATTTTTGAGTGGAGGGGGATTTTAATCATTTATAAATGTGTTGAAATACACCTAAAAGGATTTTAAGCTGTGGTTTATAAACAGGTGTGAAATTTCACCTGTTAGCGGTTGAATGTATGCAAGGTCATTTTGTGTGTGTGTGTGTGTGTTCATTACTGCAGTAACACAGAGCAAGTAACGACAGTGTGGTTAAAAAGTGAAAAACACTGTTGGATCATCACAAGTTTGAACAACAAAAATATGCATACATGCAATTTCTGTCTTTCTTGTTTTTGAGTCGTTTCCAGAAACATCCATAGATATAAAAAATAACGTTTACTGTGAGAGTGAATCTGTGTGATTAGTTTTCTGTGAGCTTTACAGTAATAAAATGTACCAGAACAAACACACACACACACACAGGGGAATGACGCCTACCTTGCTCTACATAGCCCCCCCCCCACTCCCCTGCTCTCCATCACTATGGTTACACTGATGCAGGTTACCGTGGCAGCCAAGTCAACCCCACTCACACACACAAAGGCGCACGTGCCTGTGCTATACCACACACACACACAAAGACATACGCAGGTTGTGACGCTGACCAGTTTGAATAGAGAGTTTCTTTAGCTATTTCTGGAGGGAGACGGGGAGGTTGAGCTGTCGTCATTCCTCCATCACTCTCTCCATCACTCTCTCCATCGCTACCTTCCTTTCTATTTTACCCCTTTTCTTGCTCATGTTTCTTTGTCCCCTTCAGATTCGGCCTCTTTCTTCTGTTTTTACTCGCAGTCTCTGAGTCAAATAGAACACAGAGAAAAATGAATTACGACCGCATTATTAGAAAACTATACATATGAATGGAGCAGCAGGAAGTATCTTATCTGCTGCTGCCAGCCCTGTGCCTGTTGCTGCTCATCTGTTGATCTTGTTGCTGAATCTTAATTGGTGGATCTGTTCTGTCCGCGCCTGTGAGACTACGCTGCCCCCTAGTGTTCACATTAGGAACTGACAGACAAACTGTAAATCGTGTCTTTCTTGGTGTTTTGTTGCAGATTTCTCAAAAGCTGGACTTCTAGGATGAATCACGAAGGCGTTGTATAACTGTGATATAGTTATGTCAGCTAATTCCACTTTAATGCGTCATGTATTCTTCTTCTGCTCTGTACTCTGTACTTTTATATTTTCAATTGTCCAAAAACAACAAGAACAGGAAGAAGGAAAAAGGAGTATGGTAGAAAGAAAGGAAATGACAAAGTAAGGAAAGAGGAAAAAAAAAGAATGAAGAGTAGAGGGAAGGAACAGATTTACGATTAAGCCAAACTAACTTCCTTCTTTTGGTTTATATGTAAAAGTGCACACTAGTATGTTCGCCTTTATCCCTTTTGGGATTTACTCAGACTTCTTAGTAGTAATCCCATTTCTTCTAATCCAACCCTCCTGCTCCCCTTCCTCCTCCTCCTCCTCCTCCTCCTTCACACCACCCAACATGCTCTCTCACACACTAATACACACATGTAGCCTACATGATCTCATTCAGACCAGCAGCCATTCATGTTGTTGGACTACTGCTGTCGTTGTTGTGGATTCACACTCATAAAACGCCATGGACCCTTGTCCCTCAAGCCTACACCCAATGATACCTGGGTAAGGACGCCCTGTAGGATGTAGAAAACTGTGCTAGGATAGAGAGTTGTAAGATAACAGAGGCTCAGTGCACAGCAAGGCGTTTATCGATACCTCTAAGAGAGCGAATTGTACTTTCAGTTTTTATAGATTACATTTTTATTGTAGCTTTATTGATAATACAGAAGGCAGCATTATGTAGTGAGCTGAGTATGTATTTCTTACACAATATTAGCATAACATTGATTAAATGAACACAATACAATATAATCTGGTTACTTTTTTTCTTTTTTTCAAGTATTACTTTACTTAATGCGCAGATTTATGGTACAACAGACAGTTTATTCCAATTTATGGATATGCATCCTCATTACAGTAATAATCAACATGTAGCTGATGTTTGTGTTCTTATAATGTCATAATTAGACTGTTGTTTTGTCTCTTTTCAAGCAAGCTTTTGAGTGAACAGCCGAAACTCACCCTCACTGTTGAGGGTTGAATTTAAAGTCTCAAAGCTCGTTTCTAGAGCCAAGTTTTTAAAATCCAGTCTGCAGATGGCAAACAAACCGGGGAGTTAGCCGAGTTGTTTAGCTGTCTCTAAGGGTATTAGCGTGAGCTCAGCTACGTTTTAGCTTTCAGACACACATCCTCATTGCTGTCTGAACAGGGCTAAAATACATTCCACAGGGTTCCCCTGTAGTTGGACCACAATGAAATTAGTTTATTCAAAGCCTAATACTTTTTTTTGTTGTTTTGCTGTTTTTTCTTTGCATTTCTCACTGCTGTTCATGTCTGATATGGAAGTAACCGGGAAATGATGACATAGAAGGAGTGAAGAAGCACAGGAAGAGGAAACTGAGACAGAAAATTAATTGACAACAATTTTTCTTTTGTTTTGTTTGTAAGTAATTTATCAAGCAAAAATACCAAAACACTATTTGGTCCTACTTCTCAAATGTGAGAGTTTGCTTTCTTTTTGCATCTTACAGCCTGTAAATCAAATATATTTGGCTTTTGGACTGTTGGTCAGATAAAAAGAGAAAACTGGAGACATCAAACTAGATTCTGGGAAACTTTGATGGGCATTTTTCACCATTTTATGCCATTTTATTGCATAAAAAATGGTTAGAAAAAGGCAAAATAAAAATATATTAAAATTTGAATAAAGAAAATAATCATTCATTGCAGCTCAAACATCTATGTATCATTATAAATGTTAGAAGATCAACTCCAGTGCAACAGTTTTTGGAAAATGCATATTTAGACAGTGTAGTGAAAGTTGTATCACAGCAAACGTTTGACTTGTGACTAATAAGATTAATGAGGCCTCCGTTCCACTGAAGTGTGCCAGTGAGCCAGCGTGCACGGCCCCGGCACCGGCACACCTCACTGGAATGCGGCCCGTTATTAGTTACACCTGTGTTTGAGAAGCCGAAATATCAGCATTGAGAAAGGTCTTTTATCTCTCCTCCTGGGGTGTCTTGTAACTCATTTCCTGTGAAGGCTGCAGTTAATCATATATGAAAGGAGACTTTAGCAAGCGAGCACAGACTGTCTGCTGCTATCTGCTGTCGTAAGAGTTTGTTTTTTTAGCCTCACGAAGGAAAAAAGAAAATATCTCCAAACATAGAGTCTTCTAGCCAACACAGATTCAAATCACTGACATAAAGGCTTTTGTTTAGTTTGGTATTTATGGTTTTGTTTTCTCTTTTATTCTGTTATTGCCTTGCTTATTTGGAGCGAGCATCTGCAGATGATTGATCGAAGATGTTTCAAATGCCAAAAGGCGTAGAATTTCATCCACCCATCGATTAATGGCTCTCACATGCTGTGTTATTGATTTTGGTGTTTTAATTTTAGCTTTTTTCTGCAGTCAAATGATGGACGAATAAAATATGTACATTCTGGCAGTAAGATGAAGTATATAGTAAGATAGAGATCAATTATTGTCACAATTTGAGCATGAAAATTCACTCTTGACCTTTTTGGGTGTAACAAAAGCTGTAATAAGGTCCACTTACTTACTTTTCAGGGCTTTCATTTAAGGTCAGACAGGGTCTATTCCTCATTATCCCCCCAGGAAGAAAATCGTTTAACTACAGGAAACCTGCGGTTTTTAAAAACACAGCAGGTTTCATGTGAAGTTACACCGCTCACACTCACGGGGAATTATCAGTAAGCGCGTATAATATATAATGTTTGATTTTCTCTGTCTCCGTCTCCTCAGGTCGTCCTCCAGAATCTGTTGATTTGCATGATCTGCTTCTACTCTCTCTACTACATCGTGGTCAGTCTCTGCATTGGACTGCTCAGGTACGCTCACACAGAAACATGACATTAGACTTACTGGGAAGACACTCGAGTGTGTTGAAATTTTGCTCCTTAATAAAGTTAATGTTTGTTAATGTTTCTTTAGGGTTCATGAGATCAACAGCTTGTTGACGCCATTTGACTACACAACACAACCATCATGGCAGAACCCCAAATACCTGGGTGAGTAGCAGTGGTTGCATGTAACCACATGTGTATATATACTTGAGTACAATTTTAAGGTGCTTGTAGTTTACCTCAATATTTCAGTTTAATGCTACTTTATACTTTTTACTCCACTACATTAATTTGACAGTTGAAGTTACTACTGTAGTTACAAGTTTTCTCAAGTACAAAACATGCTTATTAATAATTAAATTATATAATATGGATGATTTTATAATACTAAGAGTCACTAAATATGTGATTTTGGGTTTATTCCCACCTTGATAGACTTTCCTTTATATCACTCCTGTTATTCCACTTAAAGACCACCTGTAGACCCTTTTTGAAGGCAAACATTTCAACATGTCATAGCGAGGAAAATGCAGGTGTAACTAATAACTTAAATGATGACTGCATTCCTTTTACAGTCGGTGTTTCAGTTCCAGAGCTCTGATATAATGCGTGCTTTTTCACTGGCATGACTTACTGCAGCCATCATAAATGTTATTACTTACACCTGTGCTTTTAAAGTTCTGTTCCACTATTGTGGAAAAATGTCTTTTACTGCAACTATTACTACCCTCAACAAACTTCACTCTGCTGCTATAGCACAATGATATATAGTTTTTTAGTTCTGAACCTGTAGACCTGTAGAAAACTGAGAGATAAAAATGGTCAGTGTGTTTAGGATTCTTGTTTTTTCCACACTTACCTGCTAACATCTGTTGTCCTCATATGGACCAAAATATGAAGAAAAACCTTCATCTTTGGTTGTTATATCAGATATGATATTAGATGTACTTTTCAGGTGTTGTTCTCTCTGTCTCTCTTTAGTTGGTGTGATTTCCACAGAAGTGACCTATATTTTGGGAGGGCTGGTATTCGCCTGGATTGTAGAGGAGTGGGTTTGGGATTACGCCATAACTGTCACACTGCTGCATGTCGCCGTGACTGTAGCAGGTAAACACACACACAGAGTGGATCAATAGAGCAGAACAGCTGATAGGATTGAATGCCTGGTTATGTAACTGGATATAAGTGACTGTAATTCAAAGATCATTATCCATTTGTATTGTCTATTTTTTTTTTAAATTCAGGGGACCAACATACATCTCTCACTGCCCACTGACCAAATTGAAAACAAAACCAACACAATAATGACACAAGACCAAGAGTCTACAGCCAAGTTAGCAGCTCTGTGAGACTGTACTTAAGGCAAAATCCTAACGTTGGCATGCTAACATGCTCACATTGCCAGTACTAATATGCGGATGTTTAGCACATTCACCACATTCACCTGAGCATGGCCTGACGATGGCGCTAGCATGGCTAAACAAGGACCCAAACAACTTCCAGACATTCTAAACCTGCATCATTTTTCTTCATCTTTCCCTCGTGATTATACGGATTAGTCTAGTCTATGAATTTCATGAAAAGTGCTGGTGTTTTTTCTTACGTTTTAAACACAGTTTCCTGTTATTGCTATAGTGACGTCAGATTTCCCGTCAGCTGAGCACTGGTGGATGGCTCTGGGTAAGATTTGTTATTTCTTCTTGTTCATCTTTCTACCACATCCATATGTGTCCAATCCCATCTGCTGAAGATGAACACTCCACTCTCTATTTCTTCCCGTTTCTCACTATATCTAGCCAAGATCTCACTTCTTCCTGTTCCCAGACTCGCTACAACTCATTCCTACATCCCTTCAGATTCAGGTTTCATGAGGACAGCTCCTGCTATCCTCCAAACCTTCCTTTGATTGATCCCTTTTTCTCATTTATGTAATCCCTCTCTGTAGGTTCAGGCCTGGTGATGATGATATTTGGAGGACAGCTCTTAGCCTATAAACTCTTCAGAAGCAACTTTGTCTACCCAGCCGAGCTGCAGAACTTCTAATGAACACAACAAGGAAAGCTTTTAACTGGCTTATCGCTAAATCTCAGATCCGGATGCATCGCAAAGCATTACTGCTAGTTTCATGTTAACACTGGTATGACACAGCATGTCTATGAAGATTTATTTTTCCTCTAAAGCAACCACAAGACACTTTGTCTACTAGATAACTTTGTAAAATAGCTAATAGTCTGATCCCTCCTTGTACAAATGGCCCAACTTTGTGTATTTTTTAACATATTCTGTACAGTTAAAATATTGTTTTGTATTATTTCTTGACACACTACATACTGTAAGCTAAACGTAGGAAGAGATAACACCTGTAGCATTCTGTGAAGGCTGAATTTACAGCTGCAAAATACTACCAACATAGAAATCTATTGACTGATATTTCTTCAATGGTGAGTTAAATCAGCTATTTTTCATTTGTAATGTCAGTGTAATATTTTGAATGTGTCACATACTTTTGTAGAGTATATAGTGCAGTGGTCTGATAAAGAAAATGATAACCTTTTCAGACAGCAAGTAGAAGTCAACTGAAATCTGTGCTACATGTGGTCAGAAAATCGTTTCCTCCAAAGAATCTAAACCTTCAAAGCTGATCTCCTCATCCTCATACTGGCTTCGATGTGTAGGTGCTATGAGACGATCAGATCTACGCCACAAATGCATAATGATTTTAATTGTGGTTGTATATATTTGTTGAAATTTCATTCACATTAAATACTTAATTCAAAATCATTGTTTTGTGTGTTTGCCTCTCGGTATGCATGCATACCTGTGTATGTGCTACTGTGTTGATTCCCTGATTGAAACTATAAGGAAACTGGTCAAAGTGGGACCTAAGACAGACAATCCTGAATGTCAGCGGTGAGATTTTTTATGTCATTAAAAGGCACAAAGGAACATTATTAGATCCAACTCTTTTCCATAAAAATCATATAGTCTAAGCTCGAAGTCTTGACAAGGAGATATGAACACAGTTGGAAAATATGTGTGTGTGTCATGCACTATATATGAGAAATGGCTGTTTTGTTTATTGATTTATAAAGAATAATTGGGGGAATTCCTGTATTTGTTGATACGTTGCAGTTGTAAAATAGACTTGTGGACTTCTGAGCTGCGACAGTTGAGTCTCATTTCCGGTCAAGGTCACCTGACTCCCAATTAAGTGGCCCAACCTTGAGCGCCAAAACAAACCGAGTAACTAGCTACTTCTAGTCTTTTTTCCTCGCTGAAATAACATTTACTAAAAGTTGCAGTAAACGTATCCATCAGCTAAATGTCAGGAAACGGATTAATATCCAGTATCCGGCGGCTGATACACGCTGAAGAGCAGCTGAGGAGCAACACTCAGGTCAGTTCACATGAGGCTAACGTTAGCAGAGCTAGCTAAAACTGGTGAAAGGCTCCTGATGTTTGTGTTGGTGGATTAGCTGTGAGTCCAGAAAATATACCACCGTTTATATTCAGCCTCATATGTGCTTCTTTTAGTCAAAGTTTTTGTAATTACACCTTTTCCACAGAGGCGTGTTTGTCAATTAAAGGGAAATGCTAGCTATTTATAGATATTCAGTAAAGTTACTCCATTAAATAGCGTTGCTTAGTAAATCAGCGTCAGTATTTTTAAAGCTAGACACTGAGCCTCACCAACAGTGTGGGGCTAAAACTGATGATAATGTTCCCGATTAATAGGTTAAAGTTAGTCGTTTGCTCTATAAAATGTCAGAAAATGGTTAAAAATTGGCGTAAGTCAGTATTAATTGGTACCTGATACTGATTTTACAACAGCATTATCTTTAAAATTGTGTATTAAAGTCATTAGAAGCTGAGATTATTAACATACTGTCTTATGAAGCTACTCAGACTACAGTATGTGTGACAAATAAATATTGGAAAGTCTGAACAATAATTCATGTATCACAGTAACATCAATCTTGTGACGCAAAAACATTTTTGAGGCTACTGTAGATTTGTCTTTGTTTCAAAATCTCCAGCAGAATAACAATAAGCTATGTGAATGTGAAACTAGATTTTTTTTGTACATACAGTTTAATCTATATATTTTTGGATAACACTAGACAAACACTAATACCTTATGGACTGGTAAATGCTTATGAGTCACTTAGTTTTGGGTAATGCTAAGGTATTTCTTGCCATTGTAGAGTCCGTTTGAACAGCTACGCCAACAGATGAATGATGTCTTGGGAGATGGGGGGATCCTAAAGGAGGTGGTCCAGCCTGGAGACGGCCCACCTGTGCCCCAGAATGCTTCAGTATTGAGTAGTTATAAGTGTTTTTTTGTAAAAAACCCCTGATGCAGTTATTATTTCCCTAATCACTTTGTTCAGCCTTAATCCTTCCTTGTTCTTTTTTCTGACACAGTCCATTATTCTGGTTTCCTCGAATATTCAGACCAGCCTTTTGAAACCACCACTAACTTCAAGTACCCCCGGATGATGAAGTTAGGGAGAGGTCAGAAATAGCGTTTGCACATTCACTGAGCAGTAATTTGCATGTTAGCTTATGAAAATTGTGGCATTCTGGATGGATGTTAGCAGGTTATCTGATTGATGATTCATTGTCTCATTCTTGAAATGATCATTGAAACAGATGTGACGCTGGCCGGACTGGAGCTGGGTCTGTTGACCATGCAGAAAGGCGAGTTCTCTCGTTTTCTCTTCCAGCCCCAGTATGCGTACGGGGAAATGGGTTGTCCTCCGTTCATTCCCTCATCTGCCGTGGTTCTGTATGAGGTTCAGATCCTCGACTTTCTCGACTCAGGCCAAGTTGACGACTTTATCGCGATGAGTCCGGTAAGGAGGCTGTACGGTACGTGTCTTGTTGTCACAGTCTGAGAGCACTGAGGGCTCACAGATTATTGTTCTCCCACTTGACAGCAAGTGTATGCTAATGTTGCGTTGCTCTTTGTTCAGGAGGAGCAGAACACTGTTCCTCTGTCCACTCTTCTTGAAGTTGTCAACACACTACGCAGCTTTGGCAACCGTTGCTTCAACCAGAGCCGTTACGACAATGCCAAAGATCGCTATAAACAGGTAAGCTGGTATTCTCTATTATTACTTTTATTATTCATTACATTGCCATTCTTTGTCTGAATCTACTTGAAGCAAAACTAGATTTTAAGTTGGAAAACTTGAAACTGTATTTCATAATGAACTCTCTGCTTGGCCAACAGGCGTTGATGTTGCTGGGAAACAGGGAAACACGGTGCGATGCAGAAAAGGAGAAGATCAAGATAGCTCTTCTTCCTCTCTATCTGAATCTTTCCCTCACTGAGCTCCGTCTGGACAGCCCACACAAAGCCCTGAAATATGGCAACAAAGCCTTGGAGATAGACTCTGCCAACACAAAGGCTCTTTTCCGCTGTGGACAGGTCAGATGGGGCCTTGGTTTGTTTGTTTGTTTGTTTGTTTTTCAGAAAAGAAGATAAAAATTCTTACAGGCTCTGAAGGTCCTGGGATTAAATGTTTTTTCTTCCTCAAAAAAAAAAATTTTAAAAATAGGGACGATGAACACAGGTAAAAGTAGACACAGATTTTCAAACCCTGGAGCATTTTCAAGTTTGTTATTTTAAGAGTTTAAACCATAATTCCACCTTTTTTTTTCATTTGCAAATCATCAACCCACAACATGAGCTGAAACAATCTTCTAATGGTTCAAAATGCTACATGTCAGCCACATATTAGCCCTTTTTTAGCTTTAATTACAAACAATGTATTTTTATTCTGAACTTTAAACCCCCATATGAGCCTAAATGCAATTTGAAATCCATGGGCTGCATGGAACCTGCCTTCTCCAGGGTCAATATGTTGTCGTGTGTTCGAAACTATAAATAAAGATTAGTCCATTATTCAGACTGATGTCGTCCCTGTCAGGCGTATCTGGAGCTGCACGAGTACGAGAGTGCCCAGGGTTGCCTCATAACCGCTCAAGCAAAGAAGCCCTTTGACAGTGACATAAACAACCTTCTGAGGAGAGTGGCAATGTAAGATGGACCTTTTATTGATACATAAATACTGTAGTCAGGATGTCTGGTTCTGTGGATTCATCTGTGACCGTTGTATCACATCCCTGCCTTTTTACACGCACATACAAACACACAAGCCTGCAAATTATATTGATTAAGTAACACTAACATATTAGACACGTCATGTCATTTGATAATGGCCTTGATTTTTTTTTTTTTTTTTTTTTTGTGGCAGATTTGTTGTGAGACAGTGTTACCTTTAGCCACAAGCTAATCTAAAGATGTGTTATGTGTGTAAATCATGTTCATGTTCCAGGTGCTATAAAGACAGCTTGGACAAACAGAAAGACATGTACTCAAAGATGTTCAGAGATTTGAAGAGCCCCGTGAAGATGTAAAGATGAGATTAAAAAAAAAAAAAAAAGGTAAGAAGTAAGAAGTCTTGTTGACTAATTCCCCCTGGGTTTTATATCTACTTGCCCCACATGTGGGTCAGCTCAATACTAGTGAGGTGGACAGTAAAACTAAAGCACCTCATTATTTTAAATAGAAGACAATGATTATTTGTCAGCATTTCACAACTACAGCTCCCATGATTCTTAGCCATAGACACAGAATTGAAGCATCAACAAAATAATTGTTTTAAGTTGGATAAACTGTCCAGTACAATAGTAGATACTCATTTTACTTAAGATGTGAACAGAAAAACAGAGAATTACTGACCACATGAATAAAATCTTTGTGTTGCAGATGACAGTAAAGTGGATTTCAAGGTTCAGCAGCACATTTTCTCTCCAGCTCATCAAATTCTGATAGTTAAGCCTTTTGTGTTTTTGCTGGAGTTATAACGGGAATAATATTGCACTTGTGTAAAGTTAATTTTCTTTAAAATAATTCATTTTTTTAAAATTCTTGCCACGTTGAAATGTTTCTCAAATATTTGTTAATAATGTCGCTCAGTAGTTCCTTCTCTGTTTGAAGATAAGCTCTGCAGAATTTGCCCTCACCTCACAAGGCTCATTATTACAGATAGAACTTCTTTCTAAAAAGTTGCCACCCCTCCTTTAATGGCCTTAATAAATACTGTTTCCACTGCAGCGTTTCAACATTTTCATGTGGTTTGATCACTCTTGAGGTGATAAAAATAAAAAATAAAAACACTTCTAAGACATCTTGCCTCTGTTGTAGATAAAATGGAAGATTTTGAATTTGTCAGAGTTGAGCTTCATGATCAAACACATGCTGCGCTGGGCTCAATATTCTCCTTTATAATGACACAAGGCTACTGTTTCATTTAGCAGATTAAAATATTACTGCTCCTGCATAATTTGGGTTGACCTGTCGTTTTTTTTTTTGTGCTTATGTCACATAAATGATTTCGGCTATTTTATATCCATTTTTAAAGCGTGACTGTGAATTTGAAATCACTGTATTTGGCAACATTTTGGAAGATATGTGATCAAAGTACATCAATTTTGGCAATGTGTTTTTTTTACAGATTATACATCAAATGCTTTTGCAGTTAGATTTTCTGACAAACTACATTCATGCACCTTCTGTATTTATATAGAGGGGTGAGGATACAAAGAGTGAGACCTTGTAAAATGTGCTGCTGATTGAGTTTGTGTTGGTCTAAACAGTACAGACAGCACAATTTTTAATCTGATTAACAGCAAATGGGGAGGGGGACCGGGGTCGGTGTGTGTCATTTCAAACAGCCACTAGCTGTTGTTCCTACTAACAACAGCAGGGGGAGCACACGAGCAAGCCTCCAGAACAGAAAGCTGCTTACTGAAAAAATGCAATTTAAGAAAGTGTGAAATTAAATTATAACGCCGGGCTTTAGTAGAAAAACTCCAAATACAACTAAGATGTGAGATATTGGCCCATCAAATTAAATATTAGAATATGAATATTTAGATATCTATAAATTAAGTATTTGCTTGATAATATTCTGTTTTAAATTGCCAGGATCCAGTCATGATTTTTCCAGCTCCATGTCATCATTGGCCATCATCTGCTGTCCTCTAATACCTACACTCACGACACGCACCACAACAGGCTGCCATGTTGTGCGACTACACAGATGTCTGTTAAAGTGGTCAGAAGGAGGCATGGTGTGAGAGCAGGAGGAGGGCAGAGCCACTGAGTAATTGGAAGGAAGAGAGAGGAGGAGGAGGAGGAGGAGGAGGAGGAGGAGGAGGGGGGGTGGTGGTGACAGGGGATCAGAAGTGGGGAGGGGCAGATGGAGAAGCAGGACAATCTGACTGACCTCTCCAGCTAATCTACTTGGCACAGTGTTTTTTTTTTATGTCGTCTGAGAACACATGGCCAGTAGGTCATGCTCTGTGTAAGACGGTTTGACTGGACGCAGACGGACACAATGGTCTCCAGACTTGCCTGCTACCTTCATCTCAGGTGAGGAATAAGAGAGTGAGGCCGCATATTTGTGCTTGAACTCTGCTGGCGTGTGTGTGACCGTATTACTAGTTTAAATGTATCCACTCTCCTTCACCTTGAATACACAGAAATGGAAATATTTCAGCTTTTATTTATTTTTGTGCAGCTGATACACATTTTTTGTACGTAGACGGTGTTCTGGGTTAAATTTGGCTGGAAAATGTTTTTGCTTTCTTCACATTCAATGAAATCATATCTGTTTTAGGTAACATCAGACTATAATGTAGTGTGATTGTCAATGTTTTTTTCTCTATACACTGCTCTCTCAAAGCTTAATCAAGGGTTACTCACCCATTTATTAATGACTGATGAGGTATTTATGAATGAAAAATAGATTTGTGGTTCAGAAATCTGGTGTAGAGATTAATTATGAAAGGATACTGTGAAGGGCCCAATATGAACAGTATGTAAAAGGGTTAAGACACTGAAAAGAACAACTCTTCAGGAGGTTATTATTGATTATTATGTACATTTTGCTGCAAATAGCCTACATATTTACTTGAATATAGACATGTAGTATGGTCTTAAGCAACTGAAACACAGTCTTGGACATTAAGTTCTTTGTTTGGCTTCATCTTGAGGAAGATCGTCCAAAATGTGGGAGTTTGTTTACAGCGTTCACCTAATATGGATGTGAACACTAAAACTGCACGTCCACACTTTAACCTCATATATTTCCTTCATTCAAACCCCTGACTGACTGCTCTGTACAGTATGTGTCAGCTCATGAAGTGGATGTGAACTTAATAATGAAATGCATCAAGTTAAATGATGAAAACACTCTCCCAGAAATCCACAATGAATACTTTGAAACATCGCACCATGCGGCACGCATGCAGTACGCTCCTCAAGCAGAAGGGGGCGCTACCACCTATCAAACTTTCCCTCTGCGGTTTCAGCCAATCCCGGTGCCGCGCTCCATCTGTAGTCCAGCCCCCGTCCTGCCCTGCCTGCTCTCAGATAGTCACACAAGTTATAGAGAAAGACGAGAAGAAGAAGAGAGAGAGACACGCAGGGGAGAAAGAGGCGAGTTTGATGTCAGAATGAGTCTCTAACACAACAGCCCAGCGATGGAAAAGCACAGATAGACAGACAGACTGGTGAAGAGCTGTGCGGGTGGGCGGACTGATCACCTATCAGTTATCGATTGGATGTCAGCTGTGTGTAAAATAGAAGGAAGGAGACAAGGAGGAGAAACATGAGTCGGCAGCAGCAGCAAACGCAGGGAGTGGTTTTAACGGGTTACCACAGCAACGCCGAAATGTTGCCGAAAACTGGACCGTGCGCTCCTTGTCCCTCAGCCCAGGAGCACGAGCCCAGGTGAGAGGCGCGCGTGTGTGTGTGTGTGGGTCTGTCATAGGCTACTTTCGGGGACAAATTTCACACTTTAGGCTAGTTAATTGGAGACAAAAGCAGTGCCCTCAGTTGGGAAAAGGCTGATTTTTGGGTCAGTGGTTAATATTAGGGTTATGGTTAGGGTAAGTGTCCAGGAAATTAATGTAATGTCCCCAAAAGTGGCCTAGGACAGCGTGTGTGTGTGTGAGAGAGAGAGAGAGAGCAAAGGTCACAGTTATTTCCCTCATTTCTTAAACTTGACAGCTGTAGGAAAACATGTTGACACTGATATCCTGCTGGAGAACTTGAAGTCAACAGTAATCTGGTTAACTGCACCTAAAGTAAGCAGATGTTTTAAACTCCGCCCTTGGCCTTTTATGTTTATCCTTTTACAACCTTTCTAATCAGCTGCTCAGCAGGTTAACCTTGACTGTGTTGTATTAGCCCAGATTGAATTCAGGACTTTTCTGTAACACTGCAGGTGTAAGGATAATATTTTCCTAAAAGTATTTGGCCTATTTTGTCTGACTCAGTGTTTGCAGTATAAAATAGCCAGAAAGTGTCCTTTTTTTGTTAGACTGTGGTTAAAACGTATGTAGAGCTGAAATTATTCGTCAATCTACAGAAAATTAACCAGCAGCGATTTAATAATCAATCGTTTCACTTATTTTGCAATGAAGAATGTTTAACTTTTTGCATAAAGGAACAGTTAAAACTAGTAGTGGGTCCCATCCTGTTGTTGTGTGGTGTACAGCAGCAGGTTATAGTGTTAGAGGGAGTTTAAAGGGAGTAAAACTAAAAGGAAAAAAAAAACCAACACAAGTGTCTGCCACCAGGACAGCTTCAGTGCAAACATATTCCCTCTTGTGGGGTTTTGATGAGAGTGCCGTCTGACACACCTCTCCAAAATCTCCCACAGGTGTTCAGCGAGCCCTTGTGACGTGTATGGAAGCATCGGTGTTTGTTATGTTCCTCCGTCCATCCGTTCATTCATTCATTTATTCAGGTTTTTCTTTAATTTGTCGCCTTTTCTGCATGTAAAAATATGCATCTATCATAGTCGTGTCTGGATTTCATTGCCAAAGTGAACCTTGGCTTGTTATTGCTGCTCCTGTTTATGGCTCATTGTTTGCATGGCATGATTGTCAGTACTTATAAAGAGGAAAGTACCCATTCAGAGTCTGGAGCCATAGTTTACAAGGTGCTGTCGTTGAGGAGCCACTGAATGGGAACTAAGCTCATATGGAAACAACAGTAAGTCTTTTATTTATGACCGAGCAGACTTGTTTATTCGTCCAGGCCCGAGCTGGCTGTGTGTGTGTCCTGTGTATGTTTAGGTCGGCACAACAACTGCCGTCAACAACTGAAGCGTGGTCAAAGTAAACAGCTCGCGGTCCAGCAACAGTCCAGCTGACGTACAGCACAGACAGACACACCTGCCTCTTGAGTGTATGCGCGTGTATATACAGTTTATGTGTGTGTGTGTGTGTGTGTTCCAGATGGCCTGTCCAGCAAGCTAGAAAAAAAACCAGCATCATATTACAGCCTGCCTTTGTCTCACCTCCCACAGCAGTGTGTGTGTGTGTGTGTGTCCTGTCTAGGTTGACTTGTGAAGGTTTAGTTTTGTGGTTATTGTTTCTCCAAGACAGGAAATGAGACAGACAGACAGAAAGCTGCTGATCTTGCTCCAGCAGTGGACATCTGACCTGAGGAGCCTTAGGTTACGTTGTCTGCTGGGAATCTTGGACAAGGAGGCCTTTTTTTGTTGTTGTTGTTGTTGTTGTTGTTATTTCAGGGAACTGGGAAGAATTTTGAGAAGAGGTTTCGGAGGTTCAGCTTTTAGCTAAAGGGCAGTGTGTTTCTGTTGTGTTTTCTACAGTCGTGTTGGAACTAGCGCAAGTTTCTCCCGTATAATGTGACCTTTAAAAGCGGACACATGTGCTTCAGATTAATTGACTAAATAAAGCAACAGGAAATGCACAAGAAATGACATCTGCAGAAAGGAAAAGGAGCTGTGAGAATTATCACTAAATAAATGCCGTCAGACATGGAACAAAAAGCTGATAAAGTGAAGTTTAGTTTACAAACTGCTCTGTACTGTAGGTTACTGTCATTCGGATGAAACCGGGCACCTGTCAGGATGAACAGGACTCACAACTACTGTGAGTGAGCAGAAGAATAATCGGACACACATAAAATAATCCAAGAGACACAGATGGCTAGAGAGGCGTCCAACTGATTCAGACTTTCAGTATGGGGGATCGAGCAGAGTATGCAGCGTAGATTCAGATTATTTATTCAACCATTAGGTCATTGCTGACACCAGTAACTGCGTGTGTGTGTGTGTGTGTGTGTGTGTGTGTGTGTCTGAACAGAGGCAGCCTCTGTCTCTCACAGAGGGCAGCTGGCACCTGTTGATCTGAATGGGAATAACACACACTCCTCATCCTCTTCCTCTCTCTCATGTTGCCCGCCAAACCTCCTCAGCTGTCCATTGTTCACTTTATGATTAAGCTCCTGCCACATCCATCTCCAGTGGTAGGAAAAGTACCCTTTAAAAGGAATAGTTCAACATTTGGGGAAATATGTTTATTTGCTTTCTTGCCGAGAGTTAGATGAGAATATTAATACCACTCTCATGTCTGTGCAATAATTAGTGAGCTTTAGAGGCGCTGGTGCTGTTGGCAGGCTTGCTAACCTTTGGACAGAGGCAGGCTAGCTGTTTCCAGTCTTTACGCTAAGCTAGGCTAACTAGCTGCTGACTGTAGCTTTATATTTAGCTTACAGACAGACATGAGAGTGGTATTGATCTTCTCCTCTAACTCTCAGCAAGAAAGTCTATAAGAGCGTATACCAAAACACTGAACTATTCCTTTCAGTAAAAGTACCACAGTGTACAAATACTCTGTTACAATTACAAGTCCTGCCTTCAAAATTCAACTTAAATACTGTAAAATTAAGGAAGTATTATCAGCAAAATGCATTAAAGAGAAAAGTACTGAACATGCAGCCTCTTTCAGAATGTTGAGTTATTGTATATTAACTTATATATTAGTGGAGTATTTTAGCAGTAGCAGTTTAAGCAGTTGGTGGAGATGAAACTTATGTTAAAACATCATATTTTATTAATTGATTATGTGTTTTGCATGCAAAATTTTCATCTGTAAAGTAACTCCAGTTGTCGGATAAATGTATCGGAGTAAAAAAAAAATATTTGTCACTGAAAAAGTAAAGAGAAAGAGAAAGTATAAAGTGGCATAAATGGAAATACTCAAGAAAAGTTCGGATTTGTGCAGCAACCGAGTAAATGTTTACTTTCCACCAGTGTCTGTCTAGTCTCATGTCATGTTTCCTGATGTGAAAATGTCTCGTTGTTGTTGGGAGATTTCTCACTAGAGTGTTACATGAAAACACGCACAGGTCATGTGGATTTAAGTAATCTTCACTTCCTCGGGTCTTGACTCATATTCTACTCATCAGTGCTGAACTTGCTCTTTGCCGGGTGATAAAGTTTCCTTCTATTCCTGTTTGCACCTCACAGTTCACCTCTCCACACACACACACACACACACACACACACACACTTCATCTTTCTTGGGAGCTCTAAGCAGCTGATAAAAGGTGTGTAGATAAAGGTACAAAGAGTACAGCAATCACACACAGCTGTGGCTCTGTAAGGTCATTTGTGTATCCATGTATGAAAGTGTGCCAGAGAGAGAATGTGTTTATTTTACTCACAAGGACAGCCCACCTGACCTCTGACTGTATGTGTTCAAGTTCAAGTTCAATACTTTATTGCCATGTCAACATAGTTGATAGGAATTTGCCTCAGTATAACTCTTAAAAATGCACACACACACACACATAAATTAGATAAAAATAGTTTTAACAAGAACAGCAAAAAACAGTTATCACATTTATACATTCAAACATACAAAACATCCTGGATAAAGTCCTAAAGTGCTTCGTGCTTCTACTTTCGTTTTAAAGTGCTTAGTCTTAGATGCCGTGCGTACCGCCCTTTCTAACTGTCCCCTCTCAAGGGCGGTTGTGCTGCCACACCTCAGTGTGACTGAGAAGGTGAGGACAGTCTCCACAGTGGCGCTGTAAAAGTGCAGCATCGCCTCCCCGGTCACACCGAACTTTTTAAGCTGTCGCAGGAAGTGTACACCACTCCACTAGGGCCCCCACCTCAGCCCTGTTGGCTGATTTATCACCGTTCCTTATCATGCCTGCCACTGTTGTGTCATCTGCGAATTTAATGATCTGCACAGATTGAGAATGAGATACACAATCGTTGGTATATAGTGAGCAGAAGTGAGAGAACACAACCTTGAGGGGCCCCAGTGTTGAGAGTTATAGGCCTAGAAGACATGTTACCTACCTTAACCACTTGCTTTCTATCAGATAAAAAGTCTAAAATCCAGTTGCATGGAGACTGATTAATTCCCAACACCTGGAGTTTGTCAAATAGTTTAAGGGGCACGATGGTATTGATCACAGAGCTAAAATCAATAAACAAAACCCTTGCATAGGTGGCGGGGGCCTTCAGGTGCTGCAGGATACTGTGCACGCACAGAGACATGGCATCCTCTATAGACCTGTTAGCATGAAGATGTCCATCCCAACATTGGATAAATGGTCACAGGCCAGTCGCTCAAACACCTTCCTAACAACAGAAGTCAGAGCGACAGGCCTGTCATCACTCAAACTAAAATTAGACTTCTTGGGTACAGGGATGACAACAGCGGATTTATAACAGGCAGGGAATTTGCATAGCCAGTTAAAAATATCTGTAATAAGTCATGTGTACCATTTTGTGTAAAGCTTTGAATAGTTTGCATCATTGCATCACAAAAATATCTCGGTACAGGTTGGCAAATGAGTGACAGTGGTTCACGACAATTACTTGGAAGCTGCAAAGCTTAATTTTTAACATGGTTGTAAATATGTTTTCTCAGACTACGGGGGCATAGTTAAATGGAAAATGAGGCATGGTTATCTTTACTGATCAGATCATTTAAAAGGTCCCAGCTGCTTCTCTCTTTAGTCCGCTCCGCCTCTGTATCAGACAGATTTGGGATCACAAACACACACAAAAAAATACCTGCAATGACTCAAAACGTAACGGTCGCAGATTCATTTTCCATCGATTGTCTTTACAAAATTTCAAGGCAATCCAAACCAGCATTGCTGAAAATGGTACAAATATGAAGTCAGTGTGAAGTATCACACAGTATGCAGGCTTAAGCAAGTATGCATATAAATATACAGGAGCTGAGTGAAAACCCCACGGCTAAATCTCTTCAATAATTTGCGCTTCCAGCACAGACAAACTAATATGTGTGCTAATATGTTTGCGTGCGTGTGATTGCTAATCTCTGATTTATGCTTCAGCAACCGTTCTTTACACTGCAGCGCTGGATGACGGTAAATCATTAACTTCTCCTGTTAGGTCATGCGTGCGTCTGCCAGGTTTAACTCTGCTTCCATGGTAAACACATCTTCTCAAGTTTATCATTTTTGCCATTCCTTGCAAATGAAAACATTTCAGTTGGTGAAGCATTAGGTGTGAGGGGAATTACTGTAGGGGAGGATGACCTCCTAACTGCTATATTTGCTATTATCAAAACATAAATGGACAGAGAGGAGTCAGAGAGCATGTTTCTGTTTCTAAGTGTCACTAGGAGGGGATAGGAGAAGAGATGAAATGAGACCAATTGAAGTAAGAAATAGAGGAAATGGAAGAAGGCAGGGTAAAAAGTACAAAGTACCAAATGGAAAGGAAGAGGAGACAAAAAATTGACGCAGAACACAGGAGGAGGAAATAAGAGAGTGGTAGAGGGAAGGAGAGGAGGAGGTCATTGCTGTGGTTTTAATTGTTGGTAAAATACCTGATATTCTTTTTGAAATCGAGGCCAAAGTGTTTGTAGTATATTTGCCAGTTTTGTTATCGCTTTATGAGTGTGTACTCAGTATGTGTGTGTGTGTGTGTGTGGCAGGAGGTCTGCTGTGGTATGTGGCCTTGGCTCAGCACGAGTCCTTAGTGTGTAATGCTCCGCTGATAATTCCAAATTAATGAATACAGCACATTAACATTGATGCTGTTAGTCTGACTTTCCAGTTAGTCTTACAGGCTAATTTACTGTGTTTCCTTTATTTATATTAGTCAATCAAGAGAAAATGAAAGGGCAACTATTTTGATAAGCGCTAAGTGATTTTTTTCAAGTAAAATTGCCAAATATTCTCTGGTTTCAGCTTAAATGTGAGGATTTGCTGTTTTTCTTTGACATACAGTATATAACTTGATAACGTAGATAATTGGATATCTTTAGGTTGTGAAAGGCATTTTTTCACTGTTTTTTTTAAACATTCAATAGACCAAACTATTAATCAATTAATAGAGAAAATAATCTGCAAATTAATTGTCAAAATAAGAAATACCATTACTATATGTTTCAGAAACATACTTATACTTCTGTTGTTATTAGTACTGTGTACAACTCCACCAAATCCCATGGTGCCGTGCAATGATATTGTATCATTTTGACCAATCTTTCAGATGTTAAAATTATACTAACACTAGTGCTAGCAGTACTAATTATTGTATTAGCAGCAGTAGTGTCACCCTGGTTGCATGTTTGTGGACGCGCTGCAGAGTGAATGAATTAGAAAAGAGGTTGAAGACAATTGTAAAGGCATCCAGGCAGGGCAATTGGTGACTTGTAAAGCTTTGAAGTCATCCAGCTTCAGACTTTTAGTCCCTAGAATGGGTGCCTTTGCCAAAGCTGACCCTCCCCACTCCCACTTCGTCACGGAGTGCACTCTGTTTGTAGTCACACAGCTGAATGAAGTTCCCTTCATTAAGGTGTATGGTATAAATATTGCAACAAGCTTTGGACGAACTTCCCTCTCTTCAGCGGAAACGGGAACTGTCGTAACTTTCGTAACCAAGGTTTCGTATCAGCATCTTTCGGGAGCGGCGACTGTTGCCATGATCCACCAGCTGTTGGAAGATGAGAGGAGGAGATCTTCCAGAAGGCGTAGACGTTTAAGGCGCCTTTTAGCGTTGATGCACCAGAGAAAGGTACTTGTGTCTTTTTTGTAGCTAATGCATTTTGTAACAGTTGTATATTTATATCTAATCTTTGTGTAGATTTTTATTCTTCTTTAGTAAGTTCTATTAATTATTTATTGTAGATTAATGATGAAATTGTAACCTAGTACATTCTTTATTGTACTTTGACTGTAATGTGATAAAACGGTTTCTCAACAATTAAGAATATTGTTGAAGAATGTCAGAGCAGCAACATGATTTCTAGAGGCCTATACATAGGCTAACACCTAAGCGGATGAAATGTCCAAAGGTCAATGAATGTGTTGAAGGTATTAAAATAACATTTGTCTGTAATTCTTTTTTTCCCAGGAGGGCAGAGGACTGTACATGCAGTTAAATGCTGCCACCCCTATCATGTTGTTGTATGGTAATCCAGAGATGTACCTCAAGAAGGATTTTCATCTAACAAGAACTGTGGCATACTTGATGCGGTTAATTACTTCACCAAGGGGCCGTGGTTGGGGCCAGGAGGTAGAGGTTCTTGTTTTTTCTGTATAGCTTGGCCCGTGGGCTTTTACTCTCCGTGGTCAGCTCTGCCTTTGGATTTCCAAGAGCCACCGTGCACAATATGATCCACGGAGTTAGCAGGGAGATAAAGGCCAAGCTCTCGAGTATAATTTCACTGCCATCACAACAGAAGCTTCCCACCATTGCCCAAGGCTTCAGTGACTCCTGCTTTTGCCCATGCTGCTGGTTCCATAGATGGATGCCACATTTGGATGAGAGCTCCAGGGAATCTGCACCGTGCCGACTACATCAACTACAAGCTTTTTCCATCAATAGAAATGCAGGCCATCTGTGACGCAAGAGGCAGATTCCTAGATGTGTTTGTGGGCTATCCAGGCTCTGTACATGATGCCAGGGTTCTGCACAACAGTCCCATCTTCTGCCAGGCCGTATGCCCTACAGCTGACTATTACTTCCTTGGCAATGGTGCCTATCCTTGCTTGGAAACGCCAATTGGCACCCTAACACCATACAAGCACCCTCTGCAAGGCAGGGTCAAGGAGAGTTATAATTTGCATCACTCCAGGACTTGTTTTGTTGTTGAACGAGCTTTTGGAACGATGAAGACACGCTGGCGAGTCACACTCTCAAAAGTCCTGGAGGTCCTCATTGCTTGCTGTGCATTCATACACAATCTTTGCATTAACATGAACAATGTTCTGGAAAAGATGGAGGACCTCATGAGGGGTCCACATAAGGGACAGGATTGCTGCCTACCTGTGCCTCATCAATGAGTATGATTATTTGTGAATTTGTGCACATGTTTTCTTGCTATTTGAGTTGTGGGCATTTCTCATTTCACCAAAAAAATGAAGCAGTCCTGATTTTGTTCATTTTCCAAATAGCCAATTAAAACTGCACAAGTTGGCCTTATAAACCACATTAAAACTAACTACAAAATCACTTTTTTTTCTCTAACTGTTGGACCATGAAGTCACAGTATCCTGCCAAACATGCATGTCAGTAGGGGCCCTTGAACTTCACTACATAACAAAAGTGAAACATCATCACGATATGTCAACGTATACCATGTCTGTGTAACTCCAAACAAGACAAATACAATTGTCAGGCATGACTGTTGTCTTACACTGCATTTTTTACATGGTTTATAAGTGTGATACACCATAAATAATATATTTAAAATGCTAGTATGCAGTTGTTGCCCTTCATAACCTTCTCACCTGGGATATGATGACATTTCCTATGTTGAAAAATACTTCCCTTTAGAACTGCAACTGCTGAATTTTTTGGGTATAGACCGCATCAGTACACTCCTTGCATATTGCTCTTTTGTACAGGTAAAAATGAGCCATTTTTCAGACATAAAGTTGTGAATATCCATTTTTAAAGACCACTTGTTATGCAGTAATTTACTATCCACATCAATATTTCCTGGGTTATATTTTCATTTGCTACATTTCGCATGTAACTGCCAATACAATGGCACTGTAACACTGCAAGTATAAGTAAAGTACTGAAAGCCTGTTGTGCAGACAATGAAAAAAAATTCAAACCAAAGAACACCTCACATTTTGTCCACCTTTTCTCAAATAAACTAAGACATTTTTCTCTTTGTTTTGTAATCTGCTGGTTTAACTCGTCTTCCTTGTCTGCTTCCTTCTGTAAATAATCAATCGGCCCTTCAGTGGTCACACATTTCTTTTTTGGCAGATGGGGGGCTGTCAGGTGAGGATGTTGAGGATGTGCAACAGGATCTGATGGGGTTTGGGGGTCATTGGGGCTGGAATCAGAAATTCCAGAGGGACCTGGGTGTATAGTAGGGCTTGACATGCATGAGGCAATGAGGACAGGAGGAGTCACAGATGGCTTGCACACCATTGCCTCATGCATGGCCAAATAAAATGGCCATGTTAGAAATCTCACTGCAGCATTTAAGACAATAGTATGTTCATTCTGTGACAACAAATTTACCTTATACTTCTTTTTGAGGTTCTCCCATTTCTTTGAGACTTGTTTGGGCGACACAACACCCTCAAGGTCTAACTCCTTGATAATGAACCTGTTAAGGAATATGTCAGAAACATCATCTTTTATACACAGCACTAATGATAGGCTACATAAACAGTGTGGGCAGTGAGGTGGCAGGCTGACTACATTCGCTCCACAGTAGGCCTAAGCCTACAGAGACAAATAAAACTTACTCCCGGGCTTCTTTGGTGGCATTTCTTTTTTTGGTAAACATGTTTTCATTTTTCATTCTGATGTTTATGAGCTGCTTTGTTTTTGCAACAGTCCCTGTAAAGATACAACACTTTACAATCAAATGAACATTTTCTATACTAGAGAAGGGTATATTTGAACCTAACTAGCTCCCTAGGTTTGCATTTGATTATATATAATTATATGTGTGGGTGTGTGTGTGTAATAAACACAACAAACACAATGACAAACATTACAGGTTTTATGAAGTAACCATACTGAACTGTACCAAGTCACTCTGTCTTAGCTAGGCTAGGCTAAACAACACTAAGATGTGCTCATATGCTGTGTTAGCTGTGTTGAGCTAGCAAAGGGAAGTCCATGCTGCTATTCTTAGTGCCTGCAGATGTTGTCCTCATTAGCTGGGCGGCTGGGAATTCAACATGCTGCTGGCTTCTCTTTACTAGGAGTCTTTGGCTGACTTCTGTCTATCTGACTCACTTTCCGTGTCTGAATTTGACTTCTTGACATGAAGTTAAAGGCGTACTAGCATCCTAAAAACAGCCTTTTGAGACAGGCAGCATACACATCCCTTCACTGGACCTCTTGACTGGAAAAAAAAAACAAACACAATCAGTTCTCAGACAATTTAACATTTATAAGCCATGAATATTTTTATGATAGGTGCTGGTATGAGGCAACAATCGTAACATAAAAGGTGCAAAGTGCAGTTACGGTTGGGAGCGAGTTTCAGTGGAGAGTTTATGAGCTGGGGCATGCTGGCCTGTGTTACGGCTGTATGTGTTGCCTGTGTTGCCCCACAGGGCCGACCAATGGTGGGGCGTAACACCTGTGTTGACCCAAATAACCAGATGATCACCAGATTTTGTATCTTTCTAACTGTCTGACTTACTTGTCTCTCCTGTAGCCGCAGAACAGGCCACTACACTGTTCAACAGAACCAGAACACACAGCATGGCGACCGATACGGGCCCGCCAGTACCGCCAGCAGTACAAAACCCACCAGCACCGACCCGTCGTCACTCCCCAATCCGAGCGCAGCCCCGGGCCCCAGGTCTCAGTCTTCCTCCAGCCCGAAGCCTGGCTCCAGCCCCCGGCACAGTCCCAATTCCAGGCTTAGACCCCGGCCCGCATGTGAGCGCTGCAACTCTCAGGTAGGCTGTGAATTCAACTCTTTTAACTAATGATAGCACGTTCTTCTTTAAAATGACAGGTTCCTGTAGTCTCGCCTTTATGGGAAATATAAGAAAACTAAATTAAAATAAATTCTTCATTAGGACAGTTTTTCCTTTCATCTGTGTCTAGCTAGCTTACAGTTTGCCAAACAGAAACTAAAAGCAACAAATGGTGACATTTACCATTCAGGAAAGAATGCAACTTCTTCGGTGTATTTCGTCAGTTAAAATAGTTCCACAATCAAACTATTGTATGGCTTTACACTTTAGATCTTTCATAATAATACTGCTTTTACATTAGGTTTATGGTGCTCAGCAAGTTATTGTCCTCTCTTGTGATTTTTGCCTCAGTGGGATTCACAGGAAACAACCTTTTCTGCTGTTGGACCGACTCTGAATAACAATGTCTGCTATAAATGTCTAAATTGTAACTGTTAAAATTTTACAGGTGGTTTGGTTGGCAGGCAAACAATTGTCAGCTCTCCGGGAGGATATGTATACTTTTGTTCTGCTGAGTGCCCCAAGAATGAGTTTAGGCTTAGCAACAGCATGGAGACTCGGTAATAAACCAACAAATTAACTCAAATTAAATGCCTTTATTTGAAGGCAGAGAGGACAGCTCAGGGGTCTGTTTAAATTCTAGGTGGTTTATGTAAAATAGGTGTGTGTGTGTGTGTGTGTGTGTGTGTTAAGTGTGCTCAGTCTGGTATGGTCACTTTTGAGACTTGTTCAGACTGGCTGTGAGTCTTCTGTGAATCATATCTGGCATAGGAGAGATTTTCTTTTTTTTTTCAAAAATTAATCCACAAAGACTGCCGTACAGGACAAAAACACGATATGAAACAGGAAAAGGAACTTGAAACTATAAATGATAAAATCCCCCTCTGAATGCATGCGCCTTCGTGCGTCTGCACGTCTTGCAGGACTCTCTGGATGAACTGGAGATGGACGACTATTGGAAGGAGGTAGAAAACATCACTCGCTCGGGAGGAGAAGCAGGGAGGGGAGAAGGTGGAGGAGAAGGGGAAGTGCAAGAGGAGGAGCAGCAGAAAATTCCTGAGGGTAGGAAACACTGTGTCCATGGACAGACCTGAAAGGGAGATAAATGAGCCCTTTTATTACATCTGCTAGTGTGTACAGACAGTCCGTCCACATTTGGTGCATTCTACGTTGAGAACATTTTACTTTAGATAAAAGATAACACAGTAGCAGGGTAGATCATAGACTTGTTGGGGCATGTGTGTCATTCCAGACATGGAAATGTAACAACTCAACAACCGTATTTCTGGTAAATATCAGATTATTCAAATATGAGATTTCATAAATGTTGCATTCAATCGAAACAGAAATTAAAAAGAAAATTAAATGGAAAAGAATAACAACATGCAGTGTTTTCATTATCTCCACAACTTCAATCAAAAACAATGTTAGTGGCATATTTATTGTGTGGCAGAAAGATCTGGAAAGACTGTTTTGAGTTGTTTGCTGTTGAGAAACAGCTCTCACATCTCAGACTTGTACAGACTGGCTTTTGCACATGAGGTATGTGATTCCTGTGTGTATTTCTGCAAGTCTTATTTAGCCTGTTTATGAAGACTATTGTTCTCTGGAGCAAACATACACTTCCTGAATAGTATGTGTGTGTCCAGTCTGTAGTAGTATGTGTTCACTAATTTCCCTTTCCTGCACCTGTGGAATTGTCTCACATGGGGATAAATAAATAAGCGTCTGTCCCTCATTTTTCCTCCATTTCCACCATTTTTCTTTTTGTGAGAAAGTTATGTAACAGCTTAGGAACCACATTTTTTTTTTTAAAAAGCCCTTCATCTTCACTTTTTTTATTTTTCCCTCTCATCTTCTCTTTCAGAAGGGGAGCAGGAGGAGGCGTGGCTTACAGAGGCGGGGCTCGCGCGGTTGTTCGATGATTCATTGGCAGCTGATCAGGATCAGGTGTCGATCATCGCTCCTTTATTTTAAATGAGTTCCTTAAATGAGTTGAACCTGATATCAGGTTGACTCATAGTTTTATCAGTTTCATATTTGCAGTTCACGTCGATGAATGAACACACGTGTGCCATGTTTTGGAACCTGTTATATAAGTAAGAATAAATAAAACAGTGTGACTGCAGATAGATATTGCGCCTCCTGACTTGTGCTCATATTTGACAGGAAGAGGACAGCGCTGTGTTTCTGTCGACGCTGACCAGAACTCAGGCGGCAGCCGTACAAAGGCGCGTGACCACACTACAGCAGACGTTGCTACGGCGACGCAACCGACAACACGTTCCCGATGTTAGGGATATATTCAGACCTCCGGAAAAGGTTAGGACGTACACACAAACACACACTTTATCTGAGAAAATGTATGTCTAACTTAAAATTTAGATCCTCATCAAAGCGTTTTGCTACATGACCTGAACATCCCACCACAACACACAAAGTAGGCATTTCCCTTTTTTTTAACCACAAACTTCTTCTGTCACCTCCTCAGTCTTGCGGTATTTAGTAACCAATTACCAAGCGTTCTTTGTTATATCACCACATCCCATTCCACGACTGCAAAATTAAGCTCTTTTAATACATGATACTGGGATTTCATGTGCTTTAACTGGATTCTTATATAATGTGTATATAATATAGGTATTGATTTATGCAGAATTAAACTACTCTAGTCAGCAGAATAAGCTGTGTGGAACCAGGAGTCTCTCATTCTCTTCAACCTAGACACACAGTTTGTCCACTAATTAACAAACGAGATAATATGTAACATGGAAAAATGTAACGGGGGAGGGGGAGCTCTGTGTGAATATGTGAGTGGTTGAACATTACACTGTGTGCTGTACAGTGTACAATATGTCTCTGTGTTGTACGGTCTGCTGCAGGACGACGAGCCTGATAAACTCAAGGGGGGAAGTGAGAACGGACAAAAAGATGTCACTTCAGCTGGTATGTGCAACATACTTCTACAGACGAGCTGTGAGTCAGCGTGGTGAATGACAAACTGAGGCCCAAATAAACTTTTGCCTGGTGACTCTTAAACACATTTTAGAAATAGAACAGATTAAAACACATGAAGTGTAAATATATATGCTACAACAATAGAAATACATGTTATTTCTCTATAGAGCATTAGAATGATTCATAAACACAGATTTATTATGACTTTGTGTATGTAGTGCATCACTGTAAAATGGGCAAAATGTCAACTAAAGGTTTGTGTTTATTCACCAACAGAGTAGTTTTAGCTTCCCTCTCTTTTCACGTTTGATTGTCTGTCTCTGTGTACTGTATAAACAGCAGCACTTCACCTCCATGAACACATTTGTGTGGCCGCAGCTTTGATTTCTTTCTCTGCTTGACAGAAACGGAGACGGTAATGAACGTTGAAGTGGCGTTTTCAGAGCAGGCGCTCAGTTACAGGGACAACCATCAAAGGTTGAAGGTCACCACTAGCATGAACTCGCCTGATGACAAACTGCCGGTGAGTCTTGACCCTGTTAACACTTCCTCACCTGTGCTGTACGTTTCCTCTTGATGTAAGCGTCCTGTAGTGCAGGTTTTTTTTTTTTTAACACATGTATTGTTAACTTATTAGTTGTCTTAGAGCACTGATTACCAGAGAGAGTGCAATAAATAGAGGTCTGACAACAGAAATAGAACCTTATGACAACATTGCTTACTTATTATTTACTGTTCACTGTGTAATTTTTAGGTGTCCATGGTGACAAAATGTTTGCCTTTATTGCGTCTGAATGTAAAATAATCTGATTAATTGTGAAAAAAGGGAAGTTTGATATTGGCTGGAATTGGATCTTTGTCTTGCAGCTCAACATCCAGGAAATGATAAACTTTATGACTGCAGTTTTGTGTGTGCGTGTGTGTGTGTGTGTGTGTGTGAATGAGAGGCAAATTGACAATATAAATGCCATCCATTTGTAAATAACGAACATAAAGTGTAAAATCCAACAACATACAGAATAGAGTATGTGCAGTTAGATTTTACAGGCAGGGTTGTGTTGCATTTCAGTAGAAAACAACACTGCGTGTGTGTGTATGTGTGTGCGTGTGTGTGTGTGTGTGAGGTGAAGCTCTCCATGTATGAGCAGTCTGAAGTGACATCTGGTGGTTGAAGCTGGTGTAACAGACCAATTCCACTGTTCTCAAGCTCTCAATTCAGTCAAGTCTCAGCATTACACAATCCACAATCACCGTGCACATGTAAAATTAAATACAGACAGTAATTCATTTGCTGCAATGTTTACTTGCAATGTTTTCCCCCACAGTAACTGAGGCCACCCTTCTCCTTCTCTCTTTGTTTATCCTCTCTAGAACTTTAAGTTGCTCCAAGATAAAACAGGTCAGACCAGAATAGGAGATCTGTCTCCTCTGGATATGAAAAAGGTAACGTGATGTGACAGGATATTATGATCCGTGCATGCATGAATGTGCATGTCAGTTTATCTTAGGATAAGGGATGTTTGCCTTTGCAAGACAAACATCCCTTTGTTGTTTCTAAGTAAAGTACCTATTTGATATCAAAAATATGTTTTTTCCCTGTTTTTCATGCTCTGTCAGGTGCGTAGACTTGTGCTTGTGGAGATGACGGCTCTGTTTGACACAGCTGGGATAGACCTGAAGGCGCACAAAGCTGTAAAAGTTAAGACTAAAGGTAAACACAACACACACGACCGGGCGGGGATAGTCCCGGAGGCTAAAGAAAACACACACACGACAAAATCAAGAACTCTGACACGCACAGTGACTAAGAGATTAAAAGTAAACACAACAAATGGAAGCGTTTACATGCGCACAAACAGGATATAAGCAAACACTGACGCACACACCTACACAAAGTCATCAAAATGTCAAAATAAGTGAAATGAGAATAAATCACTGTTTTATCTGGGTAAGCAACTATAGTTAACATTCTGTAGACACTTTAGAGACTTCCTATTTTTGTTTGTGTAGAAAGCGGTTTGTTTGGTGTTCCACTTGCCACTTTATTGGATCAGGACCAGAGGAGATCTCCTGGGACCAAAGTGCCATTCATACTGCAGAGGGTGAGCACAGCAGCTAGTCACACTGTCTGGCACCCCCCGTAATCATTATTACCAGTATGCCCAACTTTGTAAGATAAAGTCTTATACCTTAACTCATTCTCTCTTTTATCCGTAGCTTATCAGTCATGTCGAGGAGGACGGATTAGACACAGAGGGGCTGCTTCGAATCCCCGGAGCGGCCACCAGAGTCAAGGTGGGAAGTAGTCCTAACAGTTTAATTTCACAAACGTAAAAGCTCCGTCTCATCAGTCAATCAAACAATGTTCACCAGTGTGTCATCATGGTTGTTTGCATTAGTCACCTGACTGTGTGTATCTGTTTCTGTCCCTAATCCAGTCGCTGTGTCAGGAGCTAGAGTCCTCTTTCTATGACGGGATGTTTCCATGGCAACAGTTGAAACAGCACGATGCTGCTAGCCTTCTGAAGCTGTTTATCAGGGAGTTACCGCATCCATTACTGACTGTGGAGTACCTCAACGCATTTATTGCTGTCAACAGTATGTACACTACCTGTCTTTACAGCCACATTAAATGAATTGTTTAAAACATGTATTAAGCATTTCCCTGTGTGTGTGTGTGTGTGTGTGTGTGTTTGTAGACCTCCCCACAAGGAAGCAACAGCTGCAGGCTTTGAACCTGCTGGTCCTTTTGTTACCTGAGGCCAATCGGGATACTTTAAAGGTAGATGCACACACACACACACACCTTTAAAGGTGCCACTGTACATGTAGGATTCTCACCAATAAAGCATTACCTCATTTTCTATTATAAATTTATTTCCTGTTTTCTTCCCCAGGCATTAGTGGAATTTTTCCAGCGTGTGATTGACCATCAGGCCAAGAATAAAATGACTCTCAACAATGTCTCTGTTGTCATAGCACCCAACATCTTCATGTTTAAGGGCTTCCGCTCCAAAGTTACAGAACAACAGGAGTTCTCCATGGCAACGAGCACAGCCAACATCGTGCGGCTGCTGATTAGATACCAGAACCTTCTGTGGACAGTAAGGATCAAAAAGAGCCCATAAGCTTAAAGCGCTCTGCCATTCAAATCACCATCATTAGCAGATTCTAAATGTGCATCAGTGCAATGGAATCAGAGGAGGGTTTGTCAGTGCAGCCCGGTTATATATAGTTTGTTCTTCCACAACAAATGGAAGATCGGTTACTATGTACTTGTTAGGTGTGTCAAATCCCCATTCTGTGTGTGTCTGACTCATTTAGATCCCCAAGTTCATTCTGACCCAGGTCAGACAACAAAACATGGAAAGTCAGCGGAAACAGAATAAAGAGAGAGCTGTAAGAAAGCTGCTGAAGAAGATGACCACTGACAAACCGTCTGACAAAGCTGTTCCTGAGGTAGGCGTTTTAATTTTCTAAATGTAATAGCTGTGCAGTGACTCACTTTATCTAACAGTCAGTAATCTGTATACTGTGTGATAGTGTAATTATAATTTACATTTTATGTAAACTGCAGGTGTTTTATATATAGATATATAAGGATTTGAATATAGATACAGATATGCTGAGGGAATTTTTTTATGGTTCCAGTAATTACAAATAGGTCTAGTCAGACTCAAAGCCATAGCAGAGTTTTCCCTGTAATTTTATACCAACTGATCTTCCCATAGCTAGACTCACAGGTCAGTCTCGCTCATAGAGACTGGGGACAATCTCACAGGTTTCATTGTTAAAACTGGGTGTAAACAATTAGAGAGTTTAAAAAAAAACCTGCATTGTAGAACCAATCCAAAGTCTTTAGGTCCTCCATATTGGGGCGGTGACATGCGGAGGAGAATGGGGGGAGAGCATCATTTCCGGTAAGGCGTCTCCTTGACAAAATGTAAGGGGCGTAGGTTTGTTAGCGGCCGTTCTCGCTGCCGTACAAGCAACTACCGTACATTAAGAAATCCCCAGACTTCGGAAGGCGGAGATCTCCGATTGTCTGGTATTGCGAGACTATCTCATAGTGGTCGTCATATTCAGTGCAGCTCTAAGCTGATTGTATATATAGTCTCTTGAGTAATAGGGACATCTAGTGGTGGTGAATAAGAATGATGTTCCTATGAGGATATACAGTTTTTTTTCAGTCGACCAGTTATAAGATATTTATTTGACTTTGGCACACATTTTTCACGAGCGACTTCATCCAAATCCCGAAGTTCCTGGTTCAAAACTTAAGCTGATCAGCTAAAATTATTACACAATACATAATGAAACGAAACTGAAGGATGCAGATCCTGAAATAGACGTGATGTAATCAGCAATCACATCTCTAATTGAATTCATTTTGCAGTATCTAATTAGCAACCACTCAGTTATTATTCACATTTAACATAGTTTGACAATCTCCCACAACCTCACTGGATTTTTTTTTTTTTTTTGTGGAGCTCCGACAATCATCCCCTTGTGTCAAAAAAAGATGAGCATCTGATTAGTAATCAGTCTCATCTCATCTCCTTCTTGGAAGTGCCAGTGCTGATAAGAACGAAAATTCACCAAAGGAAAGTGTGCATTTTCTAGGTTGCACTGTCACTACTAATCGGCTCCCTGGAAAACATGTGACTATGATTATGATACTGAAAGACAGCTGGAGTATAGCACCATATAAGAGTGGATCTGCCTATCTTGACAATATTTTGGCAAATGAGTAACTTGAGAGGACCTCACCAGTTGACCCTGCATGCTCAGCTAAGTGCTGTCAGGCCTGGACAGTGACTGGAGTTTATTAAACAGAAGAGGAGGATTTTTATCCAAGTCCACATTCTTTAGTTGCGTGAGGTGCCTGTGTTTTGTTAGTGTTTGCGTGTTGGAGAGTGGATGGTTTCAACAGGATGATGACTTCAGTGTTTACAGATTGACTGTATGTTTCTCCTGTTTGTATGTGTTTACAACCAGGAGAGTTCACAGGGATTTATCCGTGTTCAGGCACCACAGTTCAGTAAAGTGTCTATGGCAGTTGAGCTTACCGCGGAGCTACAGGCTGCTGATGTATTAGCACGCTTCCTCAGCCAAGAAAGGTAATGTGTATATACATACAGCATTGTATACACTCTCACACAAACACACATTCGGTATTAGTTATGTCTCCCTAACTCTTTCTCTTACTTTCTTTCCCTCTTTTCTTCCTCTCTTTGTCCTCTTAGTTCAGTGGCAGTGAAACAAGAAGAGTTGTGTCTCTATGAGATCGGTGGAAACATCAGTAAGTCCTGCTCTCATTAAAAACAGATAAACTACAATGTTTTCAGTAATTACACCATGTCTTTGTCTTTCTCTCCTCTTCCTCCGCACCTTCCTCAGAGGAGAGATGTCTCGATGGGGAAACGTATATGAAAGACCTCATCCAGCTGAACCCCACAGCAGAATGGGTCATCAAAGCTGTACAGCGATGAACTCCTTCCCACTGTCGCGCCCTGCTGGATGCTGGACTGCTCCACATTTTCACCACAGTGTCCTACTGAGAAGGGAAGTCACCTGGTCGTTTCTGGTTTTTGCCAGTTTTGGACGGATTTAGACTCTTCACTTGTAGTATACAGATCTTTTAACAAAGGTGGTGATACGTGGTTTCACACACTTGGCTGGCAATGAAGTCCAGAAAAAAATCCAAATATCTCAATGGCAAAATCTATGAAAACCATTGAACTGTGTGTGTGGTAATACTGGTTGCATTTTTTTTAAAACAAGCAGGAAAATTACTGGGTTATGTGCAAAAATGGCCTTAGCTTTACAGTTATAGACATTTTTCACCTTTTCTTATGCCACTTTATGGGAATTATGGGATTGACGTACTACTACCCTGAAGTACCTGTTGTGCAGGTGAAAAGAAAACCACCTTGTCATCTCTGCTCTTCTGTGAGACCACTGTTGAAACTGGTGGAACTACATATAGCATTTCTCCTAGTTTGTCACAGCACTTGATCCTCAATATTGTGATTCCTAATCTTCTGTGATACTATAAGTATTGCACTTGTATACTGTGATTTTATTGCTACTAATGACTTTGTTGTGTCTGCAGTAATAAGCTCAAATAATGGGGCAATTAAATATACAATTCATATAAATCATGAATCATTTACATAAAATAAATTTAAGAAGTGTAAGGTCCATCAGAGAAGAATGAGAAATGAATGTAAGGTGGGATGGGAGGATCTTTAGGGGGTCCAAAGTTGCATGGTGTCCCCCAGAGGTGTGAGGCAATGATGTAATACTGTGAGTTACATGTGAGGAAGTGTCCCCCAAATGTGGCAGACCTCAACCACGAGCATCAGCCACCAAAAGCTGCTCAAAATGTCTCCACTTCTGGGTCTTTACTTTAATGTTGCCACTGACAACTAACTGAGGCACGCAATGAGAACATCACTGTTTTAATGGTATATGAATATCTCTGTACATTATAACTTTTGAAACCGTGGATGTTTGAGTGTGTTAATGTGTGAATCCATCTTAAAAAAACAAACTGCTGCACATCAGTGGACAAATGTGAACAAAAACATGTCCACATTTTTATATACAGCCTGTGTGCAAGCTCACGTAGAACACATCAAGTCAGTTGCCTTACAAGTTTTGTACCAAAGACTTGATTGTTTTAAAAATATGGTGGACTCTTAAGTGTTAATTTTGAAGACATAATTTGCTGACTGTATGCACTAAATGGCCTTGTTAAATAATACACACTTATAAGATGTGTTCCATAAGTATCCAGACACTAATACTTTTATATTTTGATTTCTGGCTCTGTAGTCTTCACTGTCTGGAGATCAGTGGTTAAACTGTTGGCAAAAGTTGCATTTAGCCCGGAATAGATAATCCTCATTTTATCTTTTTTGGCACATGTCTTTGCTTCTCTTGGCTTTCAATAAAATCTGATTCTGTGTGCTTTCTCACAGCCTGTGGAGGATCATATCTGCACCACAAAATCACACATCACAGATGTTTCTCTTGTGGAAATCTGCAGAATGTTAACAACAAATAATGTGTCGCAATCATTTTTGACCTAAGTCTGTCACTCCCTGCCTTGTATTACCTTGTTTACTGTGAATGCTTTTTTTTTTTCTCCAAACGATGACGTCTTTGTCTTATTTCTGCCTCTGAAATGACCACTAAAACTGCCTGTAAATAAACATGTAGTTATTAATTACCGCATCTGCTGGTTTGATGCTTTTGTGTGCACATGACCTAATAGAGTGAACTCGCAGTGGAACAATCTGTGGTTATCTCTGTGATCACTGCTCTTACAGATTTGAGTTGTTGTGTTGTTGTCCTGTTTCTGTCTAGCCTTGTGTGTGTTTGTATTACCCCAAATTATCTCCTCCCCACTTCCTGCCCCTCCACTGTTAAATATACAGTCCATACCATGTGCTGTTTCATTCAGCTAATTCCTATAATGAGAATTAATGGCCCCAGTTAGTCAAATGATCAGAGTGCTAATGGCTTGGGTTACAGGCTTGAGGCAGAGTGCCCTGGTTCGCTCTGGTTCAGACACCAAAGGTAACTCAGCATAGACACATCTCTATGTGGTAACTGTTGAAATCAATCATGCAACAGTGTCTAAGAGTGGTAGTACAGTGTTTGGGATTTAAATTGTAACTAATATTCTGAAACTGCTGTAGTGAAACCACTGGGTAACAAAGCATTATTACAGCCAAATCAGAAGGGACAAAATGTATTAGAAGTAAACTTATGGGATGCATTCCTTGGCTGATGCAGGGCTTTCCATGCAATTGACTGTTCTGTAATATACCAATTAAAAGAGTTGACTGGTACTCATACATGTTATAATACCCCGTTACTCTACATTTACTTGACCTTATCCTTGAAATGACAGCCATCAGGTCTGTAGTTATAAATGTTAGTAAGTCACTAAAAAAGTTTGCAGTAATTCCAAGTTTGTCTGGAGGATGGTATTCAACAGACAAATGGATTTTTCATAACATGCCAACACAAAAGCTTCCCTTATTAATGGCTTAATGCCTTTATAAGTGATTCATCATTAATAAGGTATTCATTACAAATTATGAGCGAGTTATATGATGCGTGTGTATGTTTTAATGTTTTAATGAACCCCAGATGGGCTAAAGATCCTTTTCCACCATGGTGGGCAATAAAGTTCTATTCAATTAGGAAGCAGGATCACAATCAAAGCCAATCTAGCTTTATAGCATCAAACTTCCAGAGACCGAGGAGCTGCCAGGAGTTGAGTTATTATTGTATGGGTCATTATAGAGCTCTGTGAGCTCTGGTGTCATAGTAAAATGGCTGGCTGTAAGTTCATAAGTTGATTAAAAATATATTTATTTTGGGATGGTTTAAACATATGTTGGAGAATAACTTTATTAGCTTAATCATTTATTTTTTGTATATTTATTTAATGAACATTATGTGTGTGTGTGTGTGTGTGTGTGTGTGTGTGTGTGTGTGTGTGTGTGTGTGTGTGTGTGTAAAATATCTGTAAAAACGTGTGACATCTTTCATGTAGAAAATGTCCCCATATATTTACATAACCAAATACATAATGAATAAAGTAAACGTGTCAAGCTCCGATTTTGCAAAAAAGTGCATTATAAAACAATAATTGTGTGTTTTTTTGGGGATCCTGGCTAGACACATTAATTTCTTAGCATCCTTTTTTAAAAAACCGTTTTAATATTCAGGCTTGCGTATATTTTTTTAATGCCTTTCTTTTTATACCTCTGAAATGTGGATTTATAATGAGCCTGTTCCTCCAGAGCGTGTTTTGGTGTCGTGGACAAGCCCATCAACTAGAAACATAATTGTGTACGCACCTGATTCGCTGACACATCGCTGGCCCTCTCTCATTGGCTAATGTCAACCTGGACGTGCTGTGATTGGTCGAATTGCGAGAATAGGAAGTGTCGATCAGTAGTATTAGGAGGGCTTAGCATGGGTAGCTAAGTGGTATCTGGTTCATACAAATCAAAGAATAGAGCTTTTACAGCTCGCCGTTAAACTCGGATGTTTTGAAATATCAAGAGGCACCCGGCAGCCAAATTTTAGACCGAGCAATTGCATATATTGCAAATATTGCGCTATTTAGCAACATCTTTGTGTGGCTATGTAACACTAACGTTAGTTTCTTAGCCAAACGTCATCTCAGCCAGTTATCTACTCTGCTAGCTTAGCATTATTTTTTTTAGCTTATTTGACAGCTACAGTAGCTAAAATTAACCAAGTTGTTATCCAAAGTGAATTACGTCCCGTTTTGGTGAGCGTATGTGTGAGTTCATTTGTGCTACTTATCATTTGTGTGACTCAACTGTAACTGAATGTTTGCCGATAGAAATAGCAGCAGCTACAGCTAGCAGAGTGTTAGCTTGTCGACAACAACAACAATGGACTTAAAGGGACGTTTAAAGACGACAAGAACGTTTTATTTTCTGTCCATTCTCCTGATAGTCTTCGTCGCAAGAATAATAGCTGGTAAGTATAACAAAACACAACAGTTTCGTTGCATCACCGCTGATAGCTGCGCTTCTGTTAGTGGTGGCTGACGTTTCACGAACTGTTGCAAGCAGCTGTTTATATTTAGCAGCTTAGACCATCTCACGACAACAATAAACTGAACCGCTTTACATTGTTAATACTTTTCAGATGAAGAGCAACACGGGAATGACAGACCAGAGCTAAAGGTACGTCATGAAATATTTGATAACTATCTTTAAACTCTGAACATGCATGACTTGATTTGAAAGTTTGTTATGTGAAGGGGACTTGTGACAGAGTAGACCTCTATGCCCAGGGCTTTTGGTGTTATTGCATGGCTCGTTTTCTGTTACTTTTATGGCTTGAACCGCCCACATTAGTTCACTGCCTTTCCTTATGTGTTATCCCACAGTTGTGATAATGTACAGGGTTTTATTTGTCTACATGATATGTTGACACTGCAACAGACATGGATTGTCTAACTCTATAATAATTATACTGTGTAAACCAGGAGCTTTGGTATATGTTTCAGAAGAAAGCACTTCACAGATTTTGTACAGGTATTGTTGTTTCCTTTCTTGCATCTGTTTCTTCACAACAATCTTTTTTTGGTTTTTCTTTCTAGTCTTACCATGATCCAGACTCTGAAGAGGAGGATGTCCGTCTGGGGTCAGCAATTGTGGCAGGGGGTTCTGTGACCTCTCGTCATGAGGTCTCCCAGCCAGAAGAGGGGAAGCAGCCACCTGGGGAGGGATTGGAGGGAGAAGAGAAGGAAGACCTGCCAGAACAGCCTCCTCCAGTAGAGGAGAAACCTAAAGAGGGTAAGGGCAAATATTTTAGTTCAAACAGTGCATTTTTCAGATAGTGCAGCCAGGAACAACTGGGGACTTGGAGGACTGAAATCCTAGCAAAAGCATAGCAGATTAAATGTTCTGAATGTTATCAAATGAGCTTTTTTTCTTCTGTGTTCACTTCTAAACGCATTGCTTCTTTGGTTTTGTTTTCTTGGCTTATTGTAGTTCAGTGTTTTGTCTGCCCTATTTAACGTCAGCAGACTCGTTCTGAGGCATTACACTAGAAAATGTGGTTCCAGCCACCTTAGCAATGGATAAAATGCAGCAGTATTATTTGTGCTTGTACTGTGTTGCATGTGGTGGCCTGGTAGAACACCAGCTTTCATGATTATGAAATTGTTTCGGTTGTTTTTGGCATCTGCAAGGTTTCACAGAGCTGTGCTTAACAAGGGTTTGGTGAGCCACTAGACATCTAGTTATAGCTTGGAAATTCAGTGACACAGAAGGTTTAGGCTTGCAATTTTAAATATAAGTTACTATTGCAAACTAATTTAAATGCTTTAGTGTTCAAAAAAAGACAGTCTTAGGATTTTGTGTGGTAAACTTCAGCTGCATCTAGTCTAAACCTACAAAATCATGCTTTATAGGCATTTACAGCAAACGGTGTCAGACCCACCTGCTCCGTGCTGTAGCATAGCCATGTCACTAGCTTTATTTAATGCACTCCTCATTGTCCTCAGGTTTTCAGCTCGTCTGAAATCATTAAATCTGTTTTTGAGAATGAGGACTGTCTCATTTTGTAAGCTTTGTTGAGTCTTGACACATTAATCTGTTTTCAGTTTTGCTGACTCTGAGCAAAGGCGCCTGTGGTTTCAGGGCATCGCCAGATTGTATAAACGGTTGAACCCCATGAGAAATTAAAAGCGCCTTGCACCTGTGGCTCCTCTTGCTGTCAGTTACATCATTTTACTTGGGGATTGTTAGCAAATTTCCTGCAGGCTTCTTGTGTAATTTATTTAGTGAGATTTATTGAATTCTAACAGAGTTTCTTTATATAATATAAAGTTGAAAATCCGAGATGATGATGATGTTTATTAGGAAAAAAAGAGATTGTAATTGTAATTGATATGGTAACATAAGTTTTATGTTGTTATAGTATGTGCATTATTTTTATCTTATTTATTGTTTTATCTATTAACATTATAATAATTATTGAAAATATTAACAATATATTTTTTAATACAGTTCCTGTGGTGAACGGAGGTACAGCCCATGGAGAATCCTGCATCTTCCCCTTCCTCTTCCAGGGGAAGGAGTACTCGGACTGCACCACTGATGGGCGGGGGGATGGACGACTGTGGTGTTCCACAACCTACGACTATGACCAGGAGAAAAAGTGGGGTTTCTGCGAGAGTAAGTCTTCAACTCAGTACCTTGACTTCCATTAAGCAACCTTGTTTTTCCATCTGTATGTTCTTATTGGCTTCTCTCCTCTTTCCCTTAGCGGAGGAGCAGGCACAGCAGAGACTGCAGGCTGAGGAGGCTGAGGAGCAGTATCAGAACGTCTTGCGCATGCTCAATGCCACAACCAGGAAAACTCAGAAAAAAGAGTGAGTTTCTTCCTTCTGGTTTATTCCCTTGGGACTTCTGAATTTGCTTCTGAATCTCTCATTTAACATCTTTATCCTTGTAAGGAGCATTTGGATTTGTAGATGATGTGATTTCCATGGAAGAAAAATATTAACTACATTTTCATTTTAGGTTTAATCTTGAGGTTTTTATAAATACTGCAGGGTTGTAGGGTAGGTTATCTCCCAAACTTTATTATAAGCTTAGAGTCTTGAAACATAAACCAATTCGATTTTAGAAAGAGAAAATCAAAGTGAAGATGAGACTGTTGGAAGACCAGCAAGCTCACACAATTTTAAACTCACCCAGAACCGCTCAAGCCTTCTGTGTATGAACATTTTGCCATCATTTTACCATGTAGCCTAAAGCTACATGGTAAAATGACAGACAATAGTCTCTGATCTGATAATACATTTAGTACCGGTTGAGCTATATCTACTTTATGTGTGCTTTATTACCATGTAACTTTGCTCAGGACTTCCTTATTTGCTGTAGCTGTCACAGCACTGTTTGTTGTGTACACATCATTTTTTTATTATGCCTGTGTAAGTCTGACTTCACCTGTGCCACCTCTGCTTCCCCAACCGCTCTCAGATTATATGAGAAGCTACTGAAAGTAGCAGAGAAAGGCCATCAGAAAGCCATGGAGAAGGTGGCGTACGCTATGCTGTTTGGAGACTACATGAACCAGAATGTCACCAGAGCCAAAGAAATGTTTGAGAAGCTTGCCATGGAGGGCTCACCCAAAGCTCAAACGGTACATCTTTCATTTAAAGTGCAAATGTGTCCCTTGAGAAATGGATTGAATGTCCTTTTGACCTAACATCTTATTAAAAAATGCTGGTTACATCCGCATAGACACTTGTGTAACACTGCTTTTTTTCCACAGGCTCTTGGCTTTCTGTATGCTGCAGGACTTGGAGTTAACTCCAGTCAAGCTAAGGTACTTTTTTTATTCTGTATCTCAAGAGTTTTTGTTTTAGCTCTTGTTCCTGGTGGAAATTGAATGGACAAAAATGTCTGCCAAATTGATGTAATTTAATGTCTATCTCTTTTTTACTTACTCTTTTCTACGTTCTCTGTTTTCAGGCCTTGGTTTACTACACCTTCGGTGCACTGGGTGGAAACTTGGTAGCACATATGATTCTGGTGAGTTGATTTGTCTGTCAGTGGAGCAATGATGCAGTTACATTATTTCTTAAGTATAAAAGATATAATATTTTTCCTCTTATTGCCTTATCAGGGATACAGATACTGGGGAGGTGTGGGTGTCCCCCAAAGCTGCGAGTCAGCACTAACACACTATAGGCTTGTGGCAAATCAGGGTAAGAATTTACTGCAATTAATGAACTGCTGAATATAATATTCAGAACTCTTGTTCTGATTCTTTTTTTTGACACATAACCAGATCTAAAGTATTTCTCTCCCATCTGCTTTCTCTTCACTCTGCTCTCCATCACCACCTCCAGTGGCCAGTGACGTGTCCCTGACAGGGGGCTCAGCGGTGCAGAGGATCAGGCTGCTGGATGAAGTGGAGAACCCAGGATCCACCAGCGGCATGTTGGAGGAGGACCTGATCCAGTACTACCAGTTCCTGGCTGAGAAAGGAGATGTGCAAGCTCAGGTAAACGGTTCAGTGTTTTTGTTCAGTACAACAACAAATTATCACCTTCTTACAGATATCTGAATTGGATTATTTGATCCTATCAAGAACATTTTCCCAGGATGAATAAAAAAAAACAACAAGTAAACTAGATCCTTTGTTCCCTCGTTAGGTGGGACTAGGTCAGCTTCACCTGCATGGAGGACGTGGAGTAGAACAGAATCACCAGGTAACTACTTGTCAAAGATTATTTTTAAGTATTCCTGTGGTTGTAAATTGCACCAGTAAATTATTTCTAATGCTTCCTATCCAACAGAGGGCGTATGACTACTTCACCCAGGCTGCGAATGCAGGAAACACACATGCGATGGCTTTTCTCGGCAAGGTGGGTGACATGTCTTTCATGCCCTTTGTCTTTCCTTTAACATGTGGAGTGGTCTTTGTTTGATTACCTGTCTTTATTAATAATACTCAGTTCTTTTTGCACTAACAAGCTTGCTTTACATTGTCACTTAGCCTGTAAAAGTAACTACTTGAGTATATTCAGAGAGGTTCATGAAGAGTTGACTTTGTTTTTTTTTTTTACTCGGCTATTTCAATTCTGTGTTTACAAACATGATAAATTTGTAGCCCGTGTTGTGAGAACTCAGGAGAAGCTGTCAGTTAGTTGGAAAGCAGGGAGATGGTCTAAATTGAATCCAAAATAAATAGAGCCAATAATTTGGCTCTGCTGCTATAACAGAGGGTGATGCAGTGCATTTGTGTTTTTAGGCTCTACATCAAGTTTTTTATTACTAAGAGCTGTGATTCCTTATGTCTCTCAGATGTACTCAGAAGGCAGCGAGTTTCTCCCTCAGAACAACGAGACAGCCCTGCAGTACTTTAAGAAGGCTTCTGACTTGGTAAGAGTGAAGCTGTCTTCATCTGTATCTCATCTACCCTTCATTCACACAGTGTTTGTATTAGCGTTTATCACTGCGATTATCCCTCGAGAGAAAACTGCACTCCTATTACCTTTTGAAGAGGGATGTTTCTGTTACCTTATACACTGTTATGGTTTGCTTTTTTCTTCCAGGGTAATCCAGTGGGACAGAGCGGCCTAGGCATGGCCTACCTATATGGAAGAGGCGTCCCAGTGGTAAGGAATCTTTATGCGTTACAATTCTTTTAAAAAATCATGTCTACGTTTAAGATACACCCACTCAGACCCATTTTAAATATCAGTTTATTCTTTCTTGCGAACCAAAAAATAAGTTGGATTGAAAATAAGGTGAAATATAAATCTCAGCTGAAGGGTTGGTGTATGAGGCTCTTATTTTATGACTGTCACTCTGAAACTGAAAGTTGTGTGTTTGTGTCTTTAGAACTATGAGCTGGCGCTGAAATACTTCCAGAAGGCAGCAGAGCAGGGCTGGGTGGACGGACAGCTCCAGCTGGGCACCATGTATTACAGTGAGTGTTAAGGACTTAGAGTGTGTGAGTGTGTGTGTACATCCGTGTATGGTATGTGCTTATGACACATCCCCTTTTCTTATCTCATTGCCTCCAGTCACGGCTTATCCTTCCTCTTTGTTGTCGTCTTTGTTTATCTCACTGAATATTCCCCGTTCCCTTCCTGACATGTTCATTGCTGTTAAGTCTTTCTCCTCCGTTTGATTCACTTCATTTCTTTATCTTCCTCTTCTTGTTTCCCAGATGGCATTGGAGTGAAGCGTGATTACAAGCAGGCACTGAAATTCTTCAACCTGGCCTCACAGGCAGGCCACATCCTGGCCTTCTACAACTTGGCCCAGATGCATGCCACTGGCACTGGGGTGATGCGCTCCTGCCACACTGCTGTCGAGGTGAACCACCCTGCTGCTCCTTTCTTTGTATCCTGTTAAAATGAGGAGAATTGAGAGAACTTATCTTTTTTTTTTTTTTTATTCGGAAGTTACTTATACGTTAAAGCTCATGTGCTTGTATGTAATTGCTAGTTGGAAAGTGATATTTTCATAAAACTGTTCATTAGAAACTGCTTTTTATGGAAAAATCTACATTGACAGAATTGTGTGTGACTTTTAAACAGACCTTTCAGTGTATGACAGTGTGTGTCTGTATCTTGTTGGCAGCTCTTCAAGAACGTGTGCGAGCGCGGCCGGTGGTCAGAGCGTCTGATGACGGCTTACGGCAGCTTTAAGGAGGGAGAGACTGATGCAGCGCTGGTGCAGTACCTGCTGCTGGCTGAGCAGGGCTACGAGGTGGCTCAGAGCAACGTGGCCTTCATTCTGGACCAGAGTAAGAAAAACTCTGTATGACATTCACTCTGAACTCAGCATTTCAGTGGATATGTGCTAATATTTGTTGGTGATTAGAAATTGTGCTTTGGATTACCAAATCCACCTTTTGTGAGAATCCCATTAAAATTGTTAATTGCAACCAGTTTTATAGAAGATAGAAACTAGTTTGGATTTGCCTCATATCAAAGGGCAGTATGCACTTGATCAAATTGTCCTCTTTAGCTTCCTGTTTGCAGTTTCAAAATTGATTTAGTGAACAAATGTTTGTATGTATTATGTAAAATGACCAAAAATTGTGGTAATACATAATCTTTTCAAAAAGTAACATCTTCTGAATGTTTGTTTGTCTTTGTATGTCGTGTTACAACCAGAAGGGGCAAAGATCTTCAGTGAGAATGAGACGTACCCTCGCGCTTTGCTCCACTGGACAAGAGCTGCAGCTCAGGGTTCGTTCATGCACCCTCTGTCCCACTTTTATAAGACCCCCTTTTTTTTTCAGTGCTGGGTTTATTTTTTAGGCATTTCTTCCTTATCATTTGCTTACATTAAAAAGTAACAGCAAAAAATAGAGTGAATGATACGCAGCATAAAGTTTATAAAACATTGAGAGTCATCACGGTTCCACGTAACAAAGATTTATACACATTTAAGAACACTTGTTAGATTTCTGTCTTCATAACCAAATCCTGAGTGTAATGAAAGCTTACGCACTTCCCCAGGTTACACAGTGGCAAGGATAAAACTCGGGGACTACCACTTCTATGGCTACGGGACTGATGTGGACTATGAGACAGCTGTAATCCACTACAGACTGGCATCAGAGCAGCAGCACAGTGCGCAGGCAATGTTCAATCTGGGTTACATGCATGAGAAAGGCCTGGGCATCAAACAGGTGGGCATGGAGTTTCACTGGTGACCATTAGACATCAGTTTACGCTCAACATTTCACTCCTATGCATGCACTTAGATCAATAAAACAGTTTGGTTTAATGCTGACATGTGCCTGAATTGTTTCATGTGTTTTCTGCAGGACATCCATCTAGCAAAGCGTTTCTATGACATGGCCGCTGAAGCCAGTCCTGATGCCCAGGTCCCAGTGTTCCTGGCTCTGTGCAAGCTGGGCCTGGTTTACACTCTGCAGTACCTGCAAGATCTTAATGTGAGTACTTCCTCTTAAATTTTGCAGCTGGAGCTGTGACAATTTGGCTTCAAAATTGGAACTCTGAATTGTGAAATTTCAAGCTAGTTAAAAGCTATCGCATTAGAGGGAACTAAAATTAATTAATCTCTGTGCTTCTTTGTCCATATTCTTTCCCGATTTGTGGCTTCTGGCAGCTGAAGGAGGTGATTTCTCAGGTGGACCTGGACCAGCTTCTGGGCCCAGAGTGGGACCTCTACCTCATGACAGTCATCGCCCTGCTGTTGGGCACAGTCATCGCCTACCGACAGCGCCAACACCAAATCATAGTGCCCCCTCGCCCGCCTGCCCCTGCCCCCGTGCCCCCTCCCAGACCACCTCAGGAACAGCCACAAGCCCAGGCCGAGCCCCAGGCTCAAGGAGAAACACAAGACCAGGGCCCGGCCCAGGAGGAAGAGGAGCAGCAGTGAGAGGAAGCCCGATGAAGTGAGGGCCAAAAAAAAGACAGACAGAGGCTCTGCCAGCCTGCCCCATGGAGCAGCTAGTGCTTACTAGCTGAATACCTGCTAGTTCAAGCACCACGCCCACTCTGCCTGCTCCCCTCCACATGCTAAAAAAAGATTAAGATGGCTACTGAACTGTTCAGTCTCACAACTCCCTTTCTCCATTACTATGTGCTGGTCCTGTGGTGAAGCAAGACTGTGGAGCTGTTTATGGACAACGCTACAGAAGAGTGTTGAGAGGATAACACAGACTTGGGACTCGTTAGTCTGTGACTCAGGATACTGCCAGAAGCACCAGTGTCCTCACCATGGAAATAGCCTTGTGGTTGCCAGATCAGAGGCATTTTGGACTTGACTAATCAGCGAGTCGACATAGTTGGAATCTGATATGTGCATTAGTTTCTTCTCACTGTCCCTTTTTGAGAAAATACACTCAGTTCAACCGCTTCAATCCTAATTTTGCGCAGTATTTAGAAGAAAAAAAAAATTCAAGCAGGAAAATGTGAATTAATTTTATTTGTAAGCCCCACTGGTAAAGAGAGTCACGTTTTTGCATGTCTTTGCATTTTGCAGACTTTCATTTTAGGGACGATTTTTCTCAGATAATTATGAGTGAACAACTGTTTCATTCATTTTTGCATTCTTTAGTTATTTGTTCAGTAGACTTATTGTTAGGTGAGTACCTTTTGCATAGTGGAGATTCTCAGAGAAAGACACATTTTGATCATTCAACATTAGTTACTGTGCTAAAATGTACTAGAGCTGTGTTATGTCATCAGTATGAGAACAAGAAGTCTGTTAAACTGTTAAATTTATAAGCTGAACCCAATGCTTCATGCTTTTTTGATAAATTATTTAATTTTAAGCGCACCACCGGTTGATGTTTATGTTTTTTTTTAACATGGCAGAAACACCTTAGAAAGAATGAGAAGCTGTTAAAGTCAGTCAAAACTGAGCTGTCACCAAAATCCTTGACGCAGATCCTGTTTGCAAATTCATACAGAAACATCTTTCACACTCCAGGTATAGTGAAAGTTCACAGCCTTTTAAACATTCATTTTAAATTGCAGATGTCAGAAAAGCTGATGTGTACAGCTCAGCGAAAGGAAGCGGAGAACAGGTTTTGAAGGTGTACTCGACATTGGTGTGATATTTGTCCGTCAACAGGCTTTGGTTTTATTCTAACGGTTCATTTTTGGAAGGTGGTTCAATAGTTTCTCTCATCCCACATCTGTTTTTTTTTTTTTTTTTTTTTTTTTTTTTAGTTTATTAAGCCTTGTGATAGCTGAAATTGGAGCAGCCTTAAAGTTAGCAGCGCCTCAAACTCTGGATTGTTTCTACATTAATGAAGTGGATGTTTTTTTTTTTTTGTGTGTGTGTGTTTGATTACACAACTTCAGCTGTTGTGAGAATTTCCACCCCCTCACCAAAAGTCCAAGTTGGAGCCCCGCGCTCTGCCTACACTGTTCAGCTCAGATGGACTCTAAATCTGTGCCTGAAACGGGAAACAAATAAAGCCATGGTTAGGCCGAACAGTATTTAACAAAACAAGATTAAAAAATTAATTTTGCCACATGCGATTTATCCTCGTAAGTCCTTTTTTTTTTTTTTTTCAGTTACTCAAAATGTGCTTGTTGTTAAAAAAAACATTTATCGGCAATACATCTGCATGAAGTGTACAAAGTCAAAAAGGAAAAATATTATGCGCAGGATGATAAGAAATTATTCCAAACAGTCTAAATGACATTGATGTCCCTGCATTCACACATTGATATCCACAAAGTTCACTATTTCTCTAAAATGAAACACTGGTCAAGATTGTCTGGAAGACTGCATTTTTACCATCACAATTACGTTTATTACATAAAGTTTATAAAGAAATTAATAAATGATATATGGATATTTAATGGTTGTCAGTTTTTAATTTTGCCTTAAATGTTTATGTTAAGTGTTATTTGGAAGTCTGAAATCTTTTAACGCAGGGAACGCATGACTATCAATACAACATGATTGATTTGCTTTAACAATCAAACAAAGCGCGAGGTATTGTGTTGGATAAACAGTCAAAAAAGCACAAGCGAGGCTCCCATTGGACTCGCGGGTTGTCACTGAGCCGTTGAGGGCGGGCGCGACAAAAGTGACAGAGCTGTAAAACTGAGCATCCCATTGTGCAGTCTGTAGGGGTGACCCATTGACTGGCCCGTACACACTACTATGGAGTGGCTTTGGATCGCCGTGGCAACATGTGTGCTCACGTCCTGCTCTGTCAAAGGTAAGTGCTGGAACAAGCAGGAGGGCAGAGCACATGTGAGGCGGCGTGCCTGCATTTATTGTTACAGCAGCCTTTTCAGGCAGACTGTTTGTAGTTCACATAATGTTATAATCTGGCCACAAAAACATTGTACAAGTACAGATGCCTGGAACCAGAGTAAAGTTTGATGTAGTTTACTAAAACTAAATTGAATTGAGAGCTATCTCTGTGCTGTAAATGACATTTTTTGACCAGTTTCAAATGGACAGTTTGGAAATAATCCCTCTCTCTAAGGTGACGACTGGTGGCGGGAGTATGAAGTGGGGATACGACACTACAGCAAGGAGGCCCTCAATAAGGTACTGTTTACACCTGTTTTTATCACTGAACATGAACATGAGAGTGTTGTTGTTACTGTTAGACACAGGAAAAGACCAAAAAAGTGATCCTTTTGACAGATCATTATGTTTTTATTCATCGTGTGAAAAGGCAGGTGTGGACAGAATTAGTTCAAACTGAAAATTAGTAGATAATTGGACAAAATGAAAACACATCAAAAGCAGATTGTCAGGAGGTGACAACTGAACACACCACATGGATCGGCAGGCATCCTGAGTATGTGCAGAACAAGCACAGCTGTAACACACTAAAGACATGAAAGCAAAACAATGGACAGTGATTTAAGGATGTTACAGTTGCACCAGGTATCAAAGTAACTATGTGATCTATATCAGATAATACAGGATTGAATTGGTTACTTTCTCTTGTTGCTTTCTCAGGAGTTTCCAGAGAAAACTCGACCAGTGGGCTTCAAACATCCCTTGTTCCAGTGCCCAGACATGAGCCCCTCTCCCTCTGTCCCCTCCTCAGGTCTGTCAAGGTCACATCGTAACAGCACCCCCCCCCCCCCCCCCCCCCCCAAATCAATCTGTTATCCAAGAGTTGAAACACTAGATTCAATTGATAGTCTCTCTCTCTTTCTTTCTTTATCTCCGCTTTGTCTTTCTGTCCATCTTTCCTTTTACCTTTTCATCCAGTTGAATTTGTGAAGGCGGCTGATATCAAAGTCATCGCTGCCTTGGGGGATTCTCTGACAGTAGGTGCTATGTGTTGTTTTTTTCTCTGCTGCAGTGGTTATATAGTGTATAGGGTATACTTGACAACATATCTACAGTATCTGGAAAGGTTCAATTGTCCTTATGATATAAAACTAAATGCAATGGACCATTTGTTCCTGACCTTTTCGTCTTTAAAAAATGACACACACAACCAGGTTTTCCTTATTGTCATTAGGTCCTGATCACTTTTTTCTGTGATGTGATGTGTCCTTCCCTTTCAGACGGCCATAGGCGCCAACGCCACCACTGTCCTTGGGATTCCTATTGAGTTTCGTTATGTTTCATGGAGGTGACAAATATAATGTATAACAACTGTAATAGGGCTCTCGGACAGATAATGACTGACATGTGTTGGACTCTGCTGAGTGCAGCTTGAGTATCAATTATATTACAGGCTGTGAAGGACCTCTCCTTCATGTAGACAGCTTATAGTATAATTGATACTCAAGCTTCTTAACCTTTTGTGTTGATGAGGTGTACTTTGGTTACATAAAAACGTTTCAATATGCCAGTCCAACATTGTGTGTTTTCAGCTTAAAAACAACAGACTTGCACATACTTTGCATTACATTAATTGTACATTTAAAATTGTAATTTTATCTTCATCAGCACATCTCTATCTTGCAGCATCGGAGGCTATGGATCATTTCAAGATGTCATTACTTTGGCAAGTAAGACGTGTTAATCAGATGATATCTCGGCCTTCTCTTTACATAATTGTTCCATATAAACCTCCCTTGCTACTGTCGACAGGCTAACAAAACCCTCCTGTGTCAGTAGCCTCTGAACTTCTATCCACCTGGGCCTGTAATGAATTTGCCTCCTTCTTCACTGACAAAATTCAGATAATTAGACAAGCAGTCAGTGCCTCCATATCAGGTACAGGGTATGAGTTGTCCCTGTGTCCACTTAAAATCAATTCAAGTAGTATGACACAATTTGATCTTATCAACCACAAACACTTGGAGGATGTTATACAACATCTGAAGTCCTCCTCCTGCTCCCTTAATATTCTGTCAACAGGCTTTTTCAAAAATGTTTCTAATTGCACAGCCTCAGATCTTCTACAAATTGTCAACACTTCTCTTCCCACAAGCCCTGAAAACTGCAGTCATCAAGCCACTCTTAAAAAAGAACAATCTAGACACCTCACTAATGAACATTTATAGGATATCAAACCTCAAGTTTTTAAGTAAAATCATTGAAAAAGCTGTTTTTCAACAGCTGAACAACTTCTTGATGTCTTCCAGTCAGAATTTCAACCACACCACAGCACTGAGACTCCTCTTGTTAAGGTCCTCAATGACATCCACTTAAAGACATCCACAGACAGTGGCAGAATGTCATGGTATTATTACATAATATATTACTAGACTGACTGGAAAACTGGGGGGGGCGGACTTTCTGGCACAGTACTAAACTGGTTTGAACTCTACTTAAAGGTAATTACACATCTGAGCAGACATAAATGACCTGTGGAGTTCCCCAAGGCTCCATTCTAGGGCCTCTTCTGTTCAACATCTACGTGCTCCCACTAGCTCAGATTATGGAAAACAAGAAAATATGTTATAATAACTATGCAGATGACACACAAATTTACATAACCATTTCACCAGGGGCCTATGGTCCAATACAATCACTGAGTAACTGCATTAAACAAATCAACGATTGGATGTGCCAGAATTTTCATCAGAGATAAAACTGAAGTAATTGTTTTTGGAGCCAAGGCAGAACGATTAAAAGTCGGGGCCCATCTTCAATCGATAATGTTAAAAACCACAAACCAAGCCAGAAATCTTGGTGTAGTCATGGACTCAGACCTGAATTTCAACAGCCACATTTAGACAATTACAAAGTCAGCCTGCTATCACCTGAAGAATATATCAAAGATTAAAGGATTATGTCTTAGCAGGATTTAGAAAAACCAGCATTTATCTTCAATAGACTCGACTAGTGTAACGGTGTCTTTACAGATCTCCCTAAAAAAATCGATCAGACAGCTGCAGTTGATTCAGAACGCTGCTGCTCAAGTCCTCATTAAGACCAAGAAACTGGACCACATCACTCCAGTTCTCAGATCTTTACACTGGCTGCCTGTCTGTCAAATAATTGATTTCAAAATACTGAATGGTTAAAGGCCAAAATACATTTCTGATCTTCTGCTACATTATGAACCATCCAGACCTCTCAGGTCATCTGGGACAGGTCTGCTTTCTGCTTTAGTCAAAACTAAATATGGAGAAGCAGCGTTCAGTTTTTATGCTCCACATATCTGGAACAAACTCACAGAAAACTGCAGGTCTGCTGCAACTCTCAGTTCGTTTAAATCAAGGCTGAAGACTTTTCTGTTTGCAGCTATTTATTTTTAAATCACATTTGAGGCTTTTGATTAATATCTTACACTGCACTGTAGCTTTTACTCTCCTGTTTTATGTCTTATTTCCAATTTAACACTTTTTAATTGTATTTAAATGTCTTTTTATATAGCCTTGTGTTGCTTTTGCATTCTGTCTTGATGCCTTTTATGTTTTATGCACTTTAAATTGCCTTGTTGTTGAAATGTGCTAGACAAATAAACGTGCCTTGCCTTGCCTAAAGCACAGGCAACCAAAGAGAATATTTTCTTTACTTATCTCTCATTGTGTGTTTTAGATATCATCAAGTTGTTCAATCCCAATCTGCTTGGCGCAGCTCCCGGCAAGACGGTACATGGGATGCAGGCTCACATCAGTGAAACAGGCTTCAACCTGGCTGTGACTGGACACAACACCTTGTAAGGCCTCGCCAGTGCACTGAAGTAATGAAATCATTCCTCATTATGAACCAGAGGGATCCTTTCAGTTTCATGTCGAACTGAAAACAATTTGAAACACTGAAACCTTGGCTTCTTCTCCAACCAGTAATATCATAACATTTTAGCCCGATTTGTCGTGTTATTATGCAACATTTCTCTAAAAATCACCCCATAAAATTGTATCTGACCAAACTAACACAGCTCTGTTTATGCTTCAGGCTACTAAGACAGTGTATTCTCGTACAAAAATGTTTGAGCTGTGAATGATGTTTGTTTCTTTTTAGCAATCTTCCCGGGCAGACGAGACATTTGATTGACACACTGAGAGGTTATGAGGTACAATAATCTCTAAAATATAACAACTAGAAATAATAGTGAGTTTGTTATTAAAGATATTGTGAAATATCCTGAAAATATCCTGAAATATCAATCTGTTCTTGTGTTTTTCTTCCTGGCATGACTCACTGTGCTCTTCTTCAAGGGTCTGAACTTCGAGGAGGACTGGAAGCTTTTGACTATCCTCATGGGCATGAATGACATCTGTGATTACTGCAAAGATAAGGTTTGTCCTTTTCTCTCTTTGAATGCTGAGTTTACTTCAATTTTTTTATTTTTTTTTTAAAAAAAAGCTCATTAATCTCTGCAGAGTCTCCGTGTTTTCTCTAGGCTCTCTTTTCAGTGGATAACTTCATTCACTATATGACCGTCTCCTTGGAAATGCTTATGAATGAGGTAAAATCAAAGAAAAGGAAATACTATATTGGGATTTTTTATCTTCTAGGATGCAAGCGTTGCATTTAGAGCGTGCTTGTGTTTGCATGTTTCGCTTCAGGTTCCTCGTATGATCGTTAATGTTGTTCAGATCCTGCCCATGCAGACTCTGAGGGAGGTGCAGAAGCCCACACCAGGGTGCCTGCTCCAGCGGTGAGCCACATCTTAACATGATTTTTACATAAGCCTTCAATAAATCCTGCAGCAGATACATGCAGTTGGCTTACTGTACAGTATGTGCAGTGTGCATGTGGTCCTGTTTGTGTTCAATAACTTGCTATGTATGAATCTTTTTCATGTTTTATAACATTTTGGCTCTGTGTTTTATATAATTCAGCACCTGATTTCTTGTCAAGTTTAAAACTTTATTTTGTCCCTTGTAGTCCGACCTCGCCCCTCCTTTTTCTTAAACTTTTAACCTGATTTAGGTCTTTCTGCTCGTGCCTGATTGAGCCATTACCCAGGTCTCCTGAACTGCGGGAGCTTGTGGAAGTTAATCTGGAGTTCCAGGTGCAGTCTCACCTCATGAAATTGAGTTGTTCTTTTTGAAAATGCATCTTTTAAGCACCATAATGTGCAAACTGTTAAAGACCTTAAAATATCAGCAAGTAACCTGCTGGCTTGCTTTTATTGATACACTGTAAGTGAGAATAATGTCAGTTTAATTGATTTTCATATGTCTTCTGTTCACAGAAAAGACTTGAGAAACTGCTGTACAGCGATCATTTCTTCAGGGACGACTTTGCTGTTGTGCTTCAGCCCTTTCTGAAACATGCTGACCCTCCCCGCCTCCCGGTATCTATCAGTCCTCACACCAAAGTCCTCAATGATATCACCGTGGCATAAGTGTCAGGAGATGAATCAGTGCGAAACATAACACAGAAATGATTGAATCATTAGGATCCCAAGTGTGACGCCTGTAGTTTTAGTTGTTTTTTTTTAACACAAGGCTGAGAATGCGAAAACAAAATCGCGTCTCACCGACAACACACTCACATCAGTGAATCAACACTAGTTTATGTTTTGTCTCTCTGAGCAGAATGGGAAGATCGATATGACCTTCTTCACTCACGACTGCTTCCACTTCACCATAAAGGGGCATGAGGAGCTGGCCAAGGGACTGTGGAACAACATGGTAAACAATAAGTTCTACTACTTCATTTCATTGAACAGCACAAGACGTTAAAGGTCCACAATCACCCCACTGCTGTGCTCATAAAAGGATGAATAAATAATCTGATAGAAAAAGGTAGATCACAAATGTCAGAAAATGAAGGACACAGATATTATATTCTTTTTGATTTGTACAGGAAATGACTTTTTTTTTTTAAGAGAAAAAAACATTTTTTTTTAAATTAGAAGAGTCAGTGATGCCACAAATCTCTCTGTCTCCTCCTCACAGTTTCAACCTGAGGGCGGAAAGATGATTGTGAGCAGTTTCTCCAACCCCATCAGTCTCATCTGTCCACCGATGGTAAGACAGGTCTCAACATGAACCTTTTTTTATTTTTTTAACAACATCAGAGCAGCATAGTACCTGTGTATTTTACTTGAGTGAAAAGTTTTAATGAAACAACTCAACCAAAAAAAAAAAAAAGAACTTAACAAGGTGATATCATGAGTGAAAACAGGCCGCAACTACTGTAGCTGAATCCATTTTCTAAAGTATGTTGTAAGGTTTTAGTGTGTTTCCCTCAACTCAAACTCGTTCTCTGTATCGTCTCGTGTAGGATCACCCGTACATCTTCACCCGGCCGATCGCAGCCAAGTCGGGCCAGTCTGAACTTCAGTGTGAAGCTCCGTCACATGCTGCCATCTTGCTGCTGCTCTCGCTCCTCGTGGGTCTTGGATTTATGTAGCTTTCACTTTGCAGAACTATTTTACGAGGACTGTATTAGTTATCGTTGAGGCAGGTGATACGGTGTTTAAAGAGAGTTTGTGAGCCACTCTTTGCCACTTTCCATTTCGATGGTGCCAAATAGCAGCAAAGAGAAAACAACCGCAGACAGACAGTGAACTGCAGCATCCTGCCACCTAAATATATTCTTTTTTTAGAGACAGCTGGAAATACAGGTGAATAATTCCGGCTGTTTTTAGCAAGCAGCTTTCTCTGCAGCGATTGCTGCTCATTTTATGAACGTTTTCTTTTTTTTTTCTTTTTGAGTTTCAATTCATCATTTCTGCACCAAGAAGATTTAACACCTCTGATAACACTGTCACTGAGGGGATGGGATGATCTCTGTGTCTCTCACAGTTATGATCCAGGCTAGGTGTATTTTTAATGAAAAGTCTTGCCTTGTGCAGCTTTAATAATACTGTATTATTTAATCTGAATTGCAGATATTGTAAATTAGTGAATGAAGATGTAACAATTTTTGAATTCTTTATGTGACATTTATACATTCATACATAAAACATTAAACTAATTAGCCTTTGCCCAAAAAGCTAAGTTGAATGTTTGTTAAATCTGTGTCTTTAATGGTTGATCAGCCTGTCTGTATCTCAACAGAATCCTGAACTGCTTCAATTTTTCAGGTCAGCTTTTCCAGACAAAATTACAAATTGCATCAACGACCTCATCAAAATTCATTTACCTGGTCGATCTGATCAAACGTACCTGCTTCATATTCATTCTTACATCTCACTGCTGCCCAGTGCGACCACATTCTCCTGCCAGGAGACCCTGATCAGCTCAATGAAAGTATTTATAGATAGAGAAAGAATTTGTCATCCATATTACCCATCGTAGATTTTCCACAGAAAGCTGTGACTCTTCAAACCGGAGACGATTTAGTCACACGTCTGTTCCTCGGGTCTCCGTGGCTGCTGCTGTCCCGCATTCATTTGGTTGCACGTCTGTCCTCTACTACCTGCATTATTATGCAGTGAGCACAAGAAGAGGAGGGAAAGCACCACAGCCATACACACTGACACTCAATACGGTACGTGCTACAGGACGGCAAACACTGTAGTGAATGCTCTTTATACAAACAAAAATCACATTCAACATGAGGAGCTGTGATATAGGATCATCTGCTATTCTCCTATTCATCTGCTTTCTTGTTAAACAGAGCATATTGACTCTGTTTAATGAGTATAATTAAACAAACGGAGAAAAGCAGGTGGAAGCTATATTGAGCTCGTCTCAGGTTACTTGCTTAGAAATGTTAATTTAGCGTTTGAATGGAAATGAAAAGCACACAGTATGGTGGAGTGGAATTGTATAGAGCAGAATGAGGTCGTTTTCTAAAACTTTTTTCAAGGTAAACATGTATTACAAGTGATAATGCACCGTTTGGGCATTGACTTTGAATGGGAGAGGTCCATTTTTAAAGACTAATGAAGACATTTAAAATGTGAGTATAGCTGGAGGATGTTTTACTTTTCATCACCTTTAGGATCTAAAATATGTCATTCACGGTGTCCCTATTTTCTTCCATTCTCTTATATGTTTGTATTCGGTTCCTCTCCGCTGTTGGATTACATAATGTCCGTATTATTGGATTCACAGAGCGACCCTCTTCATGTTTAAACAAAGCCGTCCCTGGTTTATACGTGGACAAATATGGATCCGTCTCTGACGCAAATTGGCCTTTATTGTTTTCTCTGAAAGTGTAATGAGATCTTTGGGATCTCGGAGTACGGTGCCGTAGGAAATTTGAAACAGCAAACAGTCCAGCCCACACCTTGGTAACCTCTTTATCTCTTGTTTTTTTTTTTTTTTTTAATGAATGTGTCAGTAACAAAAGAGAAAATGACCTCATAAGCCTACCTACATCTGACTCTCAGCACCTGTGAGGTAAAAGAGGGCAAACCATTTAAGGATAGGTTGGTTGTAGTGTATGTACAATATGTCTTCTTCTACATAGCTAGGCAGACCTTTATGTAATGATACTGTGAAGAACAGGATTCAATTATACATTATTTGTTTTGTTTAAGTACAAACAAAGGACTCTCGAGGAGGAATCCACCTATTATTCACCACGTAGCTTTGGCTTCATGCTTGAGCTCATTGTCTTGCTGGGAAAAAAAAAAAAATCTTCTTCCGGGTTGCAAGTTTCTTGCAGACTGCATAAGGTTTTCCTCCAGGATTTTCCTGTATCGTGCTGCGGCCATTTTAACCTTCATAGGCCTTCATGCTGTGAGGATGCAGAGAAGCATCCACACAGCATGCGGCTGGTGATGCATGGCGTTTCATCTGATGGCCAGCGAGCTCAGTTTTGGTCTCATCGGACCATAAAGCCAGAAGTCAGGGAATGTTTTTTTTTTAAGAGTGACTTTCTCTTTGTCACTCTCGTCACAGGTCTCTTGGTGACTTCTCTCCTTCTTGCACAGGCACTTGGTTTTTGAGGACAGCATGCTCTAGGAAGATTTGCAGCTGTGCCGTACTATATCCACAATTGATTTAGCTGTCCTCCAAGGGATGTTCAATGACTTGGAAATTTTCTTCTCCTTCTCCTTATGCTTTTAAATCACCTTCTTACAGAGTTGCTTGAAGTGTTATTTTGTCTTTGTGGTGGAGGTTTTGCCACGATACTGACTCACCAGAGGTTTGACCATCCAGATACAGGTGTATGTTTATATACTACACACAGGTGATCTCCACTCAACTAATTATGGGACTCCTAAAGCTAATTGGCTGCACCAATGATGATTTATGCAGATAATTTATTAAGTATTAACTCATGTGTATACTTGCTGCTGTATATTGGGTGAATTGTGTTTTTTCTTGGGTTATGGGTTATGAAATATGAAAAAAAAAAGGTTTTGCTTATTTAATCCGAGCACCAGTGGGGACTGTTACAGCAATGACAGCAATACATTTTCAATAAACTGTCACCTAGCAACACATTTAGGTCGTCAAGAGACATGATCAGCAAATACAGTACAGCTTTGTCCTGTGTGGGAACACAACATGATGGAGACAGAGACACAATCTGTGCGTCTATTTACAGATTTACAAGCCTGTTTGATTAAGTACAACACACCTGCCTGTGATTCTTATGTTATTGTGTTCATAAGAAAGGTCACTCATACGGCAGAGCTTTGCAAGTCTTTTGTAATCATGTTTGTCAGGCCCAAACCTGCATATAATGACAATACATGAAACTGCTGAAATCTCAAAATCTAGCAGCCACTTCGCTCCCATACACACGAGCTACTTCTAACTGTATACGCCCTGACAACCAACGAGGTATGATCAGGTACAATAGTAATCGTTTGTCCCAGGATGATGTCATTTCCTTCCTCCACATCGTCCTATAAAAGCGGGCGCTGTTGCGGTGAGCTGCTGGTGGAGAGAGACCGGAGAGGACGGAGGCTGCCGGGTCACCGGTGCTGCAGGAAATTTTAGCTCTCCAGAAATACCAAAAGGCGGCTAAGTTTTGTTCAGAATGCGTCCCTAATCCACCGACTTTCTTCTTCAAAAGGGGAGGAAATCTTCTGAAATAAGCTTCGCTATTTTTCTATTCCTGGAGAGCTTTAACGCGCCTCGTTTCCAAAACATGATCGGGAGAGGACTGTTCATTTTGACGATACTGTCCAACTGCGGTGAGAAAAATGCTCAACCTTATTTAACTTAATTGATGTTGACTCGGTTTGTTGAGAGAAATCTGCATGGAGAGATGTGACTGCCGGTGTTCAGCACCAAGGACAGCGTCAAACATCTTTAATTGCAGTGAAGCCAATCGGGCAAAAGATGGGAGTGAATTGCACCTGCACCTTTGGCAGATATAGTCCCCTGTTACTAAGGCAGACAGTGAGAAATTAAAGGATTATGAAAATAGCAGATGATGATGGTGTCTTTCTTTTCTTGCTTTTTCTTGCAGTTCTGTCATTGCCAGTGACTTCAAGTCAGCTGGAGAATGAAGACGTAAAGGTAAAGATTGGGTTAGAAGTATTATTTGTATTAATATTAGTCATTGTACTAGTAGAGATAACAATAACACAGAGTGACCTGCTACTATATAATTGAATGTAAGCCAATTACCACATCTAACAAATGATATGCATGGACCAAATATACTCACTCAAAGGGCAAGCAGTGATTAGAAATACTTAATCCACACAATTTGACTCATTTAAGTGCCTCCTCCACTGGGCAATCTCAGCATAACCTTTTTAAAATCAATAGATACCATTTTGAGAGCAATGAGCCTTGACCTCGATGATTTTTTATTGCTGGATCTGTTTCACTTTGTAGGAGAGAGAAAGAGAGAGAGAGAGAGAGAAGCAGTTTCTAGAATTGGGTTCGGGGAGATGAAGATAGAAAAAAGATGATGTGGACAATGTGTGAAAGAGGGATGAGAGTCGTGAAATGGGACTGAGTAATGTTGAAAGAGGGAGGGAGAAGCAGCGCGCTTTGAAAAACAGTGAAAAATCCTCAGGCATGTGGGATTGGCTTGGCATTGGAAGCACAATGGGAGATGAAAATGATTTTGATCTCTCATCTGAGAGCTTCTCATCTTTTGAATTACTGTAGAGGGCACAATAACTTCAAGCAGAAGAAATTAAATATATAAAACTATGTGATTTAATTCCAAGTTCTCATATAACCCCTTATAAAGCGGAGTACTGCAACTTTATTCATTTTGATCCAAATAATTTCCCATCTTTACACAGCAAATAGCACCAGCTGAGACTCACCAATGCTGACAGTTAAAAACAATTGCATTCTTTCATATGCTGATAATTCAGGCACAAGTATACGAATGTCACAGTTCAAGTTCAGAGACATTGTTGGTGTTACCTGTGTCTGCAGGTGATGAAATGTATTGTGGAGGCGCTGGCAGATGTGCTATCAAGGCCCCACCCCATGCCTGTCAGTCAGGAGTGTCTGGTGACTCTGAAGACAGGTAAGCCACTCCCAAAGGATATTATATATACTGTAGTTTTTGGTTTTTGCTTGTGTTTACTTATGAACATTTTAGTAATCTGGCTATTTTTAGGGCTGCAACTGACTTTTGCCAGTTATTTTTTGCCCACTATAATTTCTCAGAGACCAAGGAGATATGACTGAACCAGCCCAAAACCCAAATATATTCAATTTACTGTCATATATAACAAAGAAAAACAGCATTTAAGAAGCTGGTGAAAACATTTTTTCTCATTTTAACTTAAAAATGACTGAAATGATTAATTAATTATCGAAATAGCTGACTTTTTATTGTCAGTAGCCAAAGATTGATTGTTTCACCTGGAGATTTAATGATGGTTCATCATTTGTTCACCTAACACAGCCACAGTTTGATGTTAAATTGGATCACTGATTCATTAATCCTCTATTCTTATACAATATACCAAACTATAAACTGTACAATACCATGTCGAATGACAATGAATAGATACAATTACCAGAAATACAATGTTTGAGATTTTAGTCAAATTCTTTTATTTCTTTGTCAAGTTTATTATAAGAGTTTTTTTCTGCCCTGAAACTTTTAGCACATCCCATTTAAGAGTGTATTTTTTATGTAAGCATTCAATAAAGCAGTGCTTTTTTATGCAATGTGAACTATGAATGTGCAATGATTTCAAAAAGTGTGCAACCCTAAAAAGTTTATCTCTTCTTTACAATGTTTTATATAGAACAAAAACAGAGGTTTTCAGTTATATTCATCTTTATTATGTTCATCTTGGTTCTAAGCAGGGTTCAGCAATTTGCCTACCTGTGTGTGTGTGTGTGTTAACTGACACATGTCTAACACAGGAGCATCACTCTTTCATCCTGAGAGCATGATGCCCACATCATAAGGTTAATGGATTGATGCAGAGGATGCAGGGTAAAATCCCGCTGCAGAGTGTTATATACAGCAAGGTCACTAGCACTCAGTAAAGACTATTCAGTTACATGGTTGGTGTATTACCTTGATGCTGTCCTTGTTGTAAAAAAATCAATCGTAGCATTACTCACCGTTACTGGGAGAAACTGTACACCACCAGAGGGGCGGAAAGGGAGGAAGGGGGAGGAAAGGGCAGTCGAGACATGAAAAAAAAAAGAAAAGAAAGTAAAAAGGAAGATCTCAGGCTGATAATAGAGCACAGTACAGTCCAGTAGTTGTCTTTTTGTGCTTGCTGCGTACAGTATGCGGTGCTGTTTGTGGGTCAGCAGAAAGTCCAGTGCTCATTGCTGCTGTAATTCACTGGGGGAGTCTCTGTGGGCCAAATGATTAATTGTCCTCTTGCTTTGAAAGCAGTAAATTTCAGGGCAGTTAACTTGCTGAGTCCTGTGAAAAAAGTAGGGGGAAAGACATATACCTGTGTTTGACTCCTACGGGATCATTTTATTGCCTGTTATCTGTTCTTTTCTTTCTTCAGCAAGGTGTTTAACCACTTAATGCATATTTTCGTATCTGTGTGTTATGCAGATGACAGGCTTGTAACTATCCTTCGCCATCACAACTTTCTGAAGGAGCTGCAGGAGATTGCTGTTCAAGGTGGGTCACAGATCGGGAAAAGCTGGTGTTTGTGTGCTTCTCTGCTGTTTATGATGACAACAGATATAGAAAGAAAGCCTGAATGCCTCGAATTTGGATTCTAGGTAGTCAAGAGAGAGCTCAGCTCCCACGAGACGCTGGCATACCGGACCGTGTGACACAAACTCCCCAGACCACAGATGATGCTGTTGGTGAGTTCCTTTAAGAGCTCCAACTCCTGGAAACACCTTCACTGTCCTGAACAAGGAGTCAAGGGCAGCCATACTTTGCTGCATTGTTATGCTGTTTTATCTGTTCAGTCCAGTTCAGTTCAGTTTATTCACAAATCAGTTAAAATACAAGTACAATCATATAAGACATAATGGAGAAATGTGAAATGAGGCACCCTAATAAAGTATCTGAAGCTTGAGAATAGGGGCCCAGACTCTAAGCAGATAGACATATGTATTATACAGTAACATTTAAAACCTACAAAACACCTAATACTAGCCTAAGACCCTAAAAAATACTGCTAAATGGTCCCGAAACATTTATTCAATCAGTCTAAACATTGATTAAATAGGTAAGATACAATAAATAGAGACATATGGCAGGTGGAAATAATGGATTTTAGAGAAGTATAACTAGTTTAGAAGTCCCCAGCAGTTCAGGGTGTTCTAGCTTAAACATATTTTAGTCGCTCTTTTTGAAAACAGACACAGATAATGACGTTTTTATAGCGCTATCAAGCTCATTCCACACCTGTGGACCCTCTGCAAACCACACTAAAGCTCGTACATTTAAGTTTACGTTTCTTACCCTCACCGTTGTCACAGTCCGTTCCATTTTGAGGAACATCTAATCAGCATGTTAAAACGCAGCAGCTGTCAAAATGATATATTACGTCCATTATCTCCCATTTTACGCTGTCAGCAAAGCAGGGTTGACAAACACAAGAGAAGTGCGGAGGTGAATTTAAACTGTGCTGATGCTTTCTGAGGACAGACTCGGGGAAATACACCTGACAGCTCACCTGGCCTTTTGAAGTCAGTGCCAGAGTCCCTGTAGAGCACACAGTGGACATGTGGCAAAAATGTATATTTAAAGATGAGAAATAAGTTCCACAAATGCTGCTTCAGCTCTTCCAGACAAAGAACTGATAAAAATTGTATTATTATTATTATTGACCCTGCATACTGTATACTGGATATTATTTTTTTCATCTGAACCACATGAAATTCGGCTTTTTTTGTACTTAAAAAATACTTAACAATTGATAAATTATCAAAATAGTTGCCAATTAATTTTCCATCAATCCACTCATCTATTAATCTGCTATTCATTTCAGCTCTAATATAGTATCACTTTGTTGTTGAAGAGCAGCAAAATATGGATCATGGCATGTTGTTGTGATGTTTTGCTGATAAAATTACAAAGGCAGGGACTCTTAAGCATCACACGATCCATGATTTAACTATTTCACATGAAAACTGACACACTGACCTGCTCCATTAAAGAAAAACACACACATTTGACAGTTAGGGCACAAAACAACCCCTGTAATAAAACATAGTGCTTTTATGTAGGCACCCTCTGTTAGCATCACTGGAAAATCAATTTCTCCTAGTAAATTAAATTTCCACCCCTCTTCTTTCTCAGATCGATCCATGTTGGAGGCTTTAGGAGGCCCCGGTGAAAGATCTATCCTGTCCCAGAAGAGGACAGGAAATGGGGATGGAAAAGAAGAAAAGGATGAGAGCCTGGGAGATGGAGAGTCACAGGAGGACAATGACATCGGTGGAGAGGCGCAAGCAAAGAGGGAGAATGACGAGAACCCAAGAAGTCACGTCTCGGAGTCTGTGGATGAGTGGAGCGAGGGCAAGGCTGAAAAGAGGGAGGAAGAAGAAGACGAATATGAAGAGAAGCGAGAAAACTCAGAGGAGAATTCAGAGGAGGAAAACATGACCAAGGATAAGAAAGGCAAGTGGATATTTCTTCCTTTATGCATGCCTGATTTTTGCAGGATTCATCTTAGTGACAATTTAAAAAAGCACAAAAAGGGGAGGTAAAAACAGAAAGACACTAAAAAGATGACAGGAAACAGCAATTTATTTTTTTATTCAAGGAATAAAGGACATCTGAGCAAATTAAAGTGCACTGAATTTGAGCAAAGGCAGATACTCTAGCAGAATCTTAAGATAAAGAGAGTGCAAAATAAACTGCATTGTAAATGAAACTGCCTGCCACCACAGCACCGCCTGATTGATGGAAGTGCTTCCATCTACATGATGAATTTCAGCCCCCCGCAGAGGAGCGGGGCCAACATGGCTGGCATACTGACAGGCAGCACACCAGCAGAAATGATTAAACATCTCCGTGTCCTAGAATTCAAATGAGCTGCTGTGCACAGCTGGAATTAGTCACCAAATCTCTAAAATCTTCCTTACAAGTGCATAGATCAATACTGCAATCAAGATTTAGCTTTTTCTACCTCCAAACCTTTCAATAGATTAACAAGGTTATATTTTATATGAAAAAACACAATGAAATACGCATATCTATTCTCGAAAGGGGAGCTTCAGCCAAGTCATCTGATTGCGACAGCAATGATGTTAATTCCCATAAAGCACAGCTAGCAGTGCTGGGGGAAAAGCTGCCAGCTGGCAAGAAATATTTCATTACAAGGAGTGGAATCTTGCTGATGGTGGACAGTATTCTTGCTGGTGGTCTGATAGAGGTGTCTTAGTGAGAAAACTGAGAAAAAAAATACTCTTTTCTATTTCATCTTCTCAGGTGCAGGATCTGATGAAAAGAAAGATGCAACCAGAAACAATTCAAAAGAGAAGAAATTTGATGACGAAGACAAGGAGGAGAAAGACAAGAGGTCTGCACTCTTCTCACACAACAAGGAGGAGGAGGAGCCGGAGGAGGAAGAGGATGAAGGGGAAATGAAGAGAGGGAGCAGGGAGAGCCTGAAGCGATGGACCAAGAGGGCTAAGGGATTAACGTCGAAGAAGAGAGCAGTCGGGAAGGAGGTGCAGGAGCTCAACAGTCAGCGGGAAGTGCCTCATCATTCGAAGGAGGTCACAGAGGAAGACGTGGTCAAGAAGAAAAAGAGTCCAGAGGAGAAGGAGCTGCAGATGATCGCTCGAAGGGCACCAGAGGAAAGGAGGGGGTCGGAGGAGGAGGGCAGCGCCAGCCGAAAGTCAGAGGTGTGCGGCCCATCCCTTTATCTTCCAACCACAAGCTGACAGCTTAAAGGAATAGTTTGACATTTTGGAGAATGGACTTATTCATTTTCATGCCAAGATTGAGATGAGAAAATCGATACCACTCTCATTGGGCAGATAGCCTGACGATAACAAAATCCACCTACCGGCACTTCTAATTAACCACTAATTAACATAGTTATATTTTGTTAGTCCACTTGTTTAATACTAACAAAAACCAAAGTGTAAAAATGGCACGTGTTGGTTTTATGCAGGGTTATGTGCGGGGCTATTTCTTGGCTTGATGCACTCACTTCTTGTAAGTCACTGCTCCTGGCCCTGAAAATGTACACATTAAACAAACCAGATCTAAGATGTTAATAAGTGAGCTTTAGAGGTGCTGGTAAGCAGATTTTGTTACTTTTGGACAAAGCTAGGCTAGCTGTTTCTCTCTGTTTCCAGTCTTTGCGCTAAGATAAGCTAAGCTAAGCTAAACTAAGCTAAGAGGCTGCTGGCTGTAGCTCCATATTTACAGTAATCTTGTCATCTAACTCTTGGCAAGAAAGCGAATAACTGTATTTCCCAAAATGTCATTATAATATAATAATAATTATTCCTTTAAATAATGACTTTGCCTGTAAATTGTATTACCTTATTTTCTACAGAGCAATGCTTTTACTTCCTGTACTGCCGAGTTGCTTTTTTCAGCTTAATGCCAAAAAAAACTGAGTTAGATTTCTGTGTTTCACTGTTAAAAAAATGAAGCAGAATCCCTCCTACAGCTCGTATCCTGTTAAGATGCAAAATAGCCCAGCTGCTGCTTGGTAGGAAGTTCAAAGGAAGCTATTTAGACTGCCATAGCCTTGATGGCTGCAAACTGTAACACATTTATTGTAACAGTGAGGCTAAAAGAGGCTCACTGCCAGAGCAGCAATGAATGGAAACTGATAATGTCAGGATATTTTTTTTAAAGCTGTTGTGTGTGCGTGAAACGTTTGCACGTATACGGTATATCATTGTTTGCATTCTCCTCATTACTGTGTCTCAGCCTTTTTTCCTCACTTCCTCTCCTCTCGTTATATCTGCAGGAGCCGGAGATTGAGAGCCTGGCAGCCATCGAGTCAGAGCTTGAAAATGTTGCCCAGAAACTCCATGAGCTGCGGCGAGGCTGAGAGAGAGAGAGAGAGAGAGAGAGAGAGAGATATTGGTACAGGGTTGACGCCGCAACCTCCTCTGCCTCCTCGTCCTCCTCCGCTTTACCAGCTGCCTGGTTTTCCACAGATAGAGCGTGTGAATATGTGACAAGATTTTATCTTTCGCTATTTTTCTTGAGGATGTCCACTTGCACCACACTGCTGCAGCCTCCCTTGTGACACTCTGTCGCTCACATAGATTAGCATACAGTAGATGCACATTGCAGCTAGACACTAAAAACATACAAAAACAATATACAGAAACTCACAGCAACGCTCCTAAAGGGATATTTCTCCGTCAGTGAAGGATGACAGCTCGTTTTCCTTCATTTTCTCTGACAATCATCTCTCTCTATCTGTAAATGTATCTCGCCTGCTTTTCAAGTTATTTTAACACTGCACATTGATTCATGTGAAATGTTGAGACAGATCCAGGTATACACACACCGACAAGGTGAGGTTGTACAGTAACGGCATGTATACATGTACAAAGCTTTTTCTGGAGTGCTTACTTACTGACGAAGATGAGGACGAGGACATAGATGCTTACTTATTATTGTAGACACAGTGGACTCTGATCAAGCTAAGGCAATAAGTGATCATTTTTAGCAGATAAATGGCTGGATTGTAAAACTGTACTGAATTTCTGTAAGAAAACAAATCGATTGAATAGCTTATCTGGGAATCTCTGTTTGATAAATCCTTTTAATGCCTCTTAAATCAAATAAATATTTGCATAATAGAATTAATGCAATAAACTCAGCATACTAACACATTTACAACTGTGTAGGTCTTAATGGATTGTTCAACTGCTACAGTCTCGTGATTTTTGCACCATTTTCATCACATGAGGTATAATATATTCATACTGTACATACTGTATCTCCATTCACACAGCCCATAGTGAACCTGGCTTATTACTGTAAAAGAGATGTAGTCTGCACTGTGTTTGTGGGCGGTGAAGCTGAAGACATGAATCATCACTCTGACACACAAGCTGTTTATACACTATATCCAATTCCAACATTTTAACTCTTCATTTGGCATCAACATTACATTATTTTTTTGGTCGTTACTATGAAGGAGGAGTGGATCTGAATCATACTTAACAATGTTTGCTGTATTTGTACTGTGCAGCATTAAAAAAAATGATATGAGAGGAGACCAGAATAGAAAGTGGGCAGAGGAGAAACTGAAAACTGAAAAAAGTATTTTTGCATACAAACACATGCAACACAGAGAGCGTAAAAAGCCTGAATACCAGGAGGAATTTAAACATTCCAGGTTTTCCCTGCATATGCTAAACATTGTCAAAAATCACAACTATTTAAAAGTGGTTTTGTATTAAACATTCACTATAAACAGCAAGTTCAACAGAATATAAAAATGGTTGATTTATGTAGACAAAGATAAGGAAGAAGAAGACATACTGTACCGTAGATTAAGGCCAAGTTTCACCATAATCAAAGATGATCATAGTTTTATAGTTCACTATTGAACTCTGCATGACTCATTACTCAAACAATGGTTACAGTGCTTATTGAACGCTTTATATTAAGAACTTTGTGAGGCAGAGCTAAACTATTTGAACAACTATTATAACTATTGATCAGACAGTTGTGTTTAAGGCTGTGAGATCTCTTCCTTTAGTTTTTTTAGACAATTGTGACAAGTTTATATTTTGGATGAACTTAATAGATACTATTGTTGCTATCATACTTGGATTTTGGTAAGGTTCTGAGGGATTTAAAGGAAATTATTTATGTTTATGGATGCCAAAACGAGCTGGAAATGTTATAAAAAATTCATGATAACAAAATGAAAAGGGCACCAGATGGCGACATTAGACTGTCTCAGTCCTATTTTCCTAAGGTGAGTTCTGTGAGAGGGGCATTTAAAGGACCAGTGTGTAAGATTTAGTGGCATGTAGTGGTGAAGTTGCAGATTGCAACCAACTGAATACACCTCCCCTCACCCTCCCCTTCCAAACGTGCAAGAGAACCTACGTTGGCTGCAACACTTGCGAAAAAAACACGAAAGTCCCTCTCTAGAGTCAGTATTTGGTTTTGTCCGTTCTGGGCTACTGTAGAAACATGGCGGTGCAACATGGCGGGCTCCATATATTCCATTTCTGCCAAGTCCATTTCACCAGATGCCACTAAATTCTACACACTGCACCTTTAAATGCAGTCACGTTGCCAAATTTCTTTTTTGGTTTTCGGAAACCAGGGTTTCAAGGTTTTTCCCATCTTAATTTATCTAAAAGGAAAAAGAAAATGAATGTACTACTAGATTATACAATTTCAGTTTAGCCTTTAAACAAATTAATAGGGAGAAATTAGTGATTAGGTTAAAAAAAAATGTCAATTTTGTGCATTATTCTGGATGAAAATCATTTGTAATTCCATGAAAACTAAGCAACTCTACCTGCTGAGGACAATATTGTGATATGATTGAAAGCTGTAGAGCAGATACTGGATGGACCACGTGATGAAGGTTGTTTTGTCAACTACTGTTTCCAAGTTTAAGAATGAAGTTTTTCTGTTTACGGAAGAAATAGGGTTATAAGATGATGTTTCATTAACCCTGAGGATAAAGTGACAGAACCAACCAACATATAAAAGTTCATTATATAAAAATAATGCTCAAGTGAAGAGTTTATGTGTCAGTCCAGTTGTGTGACACGGCAGTCGATATTCTCAAACATACACAAATACACACACTGTTGAGCATCAGATATGGATGTCAGCTTGAGGTTCTTCCTTTACAATGAATGATTGATATCATCTTATTATATATTAGTCTGTACCTTATTCAAAAATGAGCTTTTTTTCAGTTTTTAACCAAACATTTATCACTAATATCACAAAAAAAATCTGTGACAGTGAGCTCCAGTTTTATTCCCTTCAGGTGCAGATCTGACATGAGTGAGGTAGTTTTCATGCAATCAAACTCTGTAAGCTTGATGTTCATAATAAATTATCACTTGCACTGTCTGAGACCCCAGTAATGATAGTATGTAGTAATAGTAATAGTGAGCAAGTAATGATATTTCACTGAAGTTACGCAGGTAGCTAACATGTGAGTCATGTTCCTGTTAAATATGATTTGAGGCTAATAGATTGAAACAGTTTTGAATGTAAGTGGGTTTTACACCAAAATGCAATCAATTAATGAATCAGTTTACCAAAATGAAAGAAAGAACAACTGTGTTTGTATAAAAAAATATAACATTTTATTTCCTGCTACAAAGTGAAACATGTAACATTTTTGTCACACTTCTCAATAAAATAGTAAAAAATACTGTCGACAAAAAATACACTATTGATACATTTTGAAGCACAGAACACATTTGGCTTTTAAATTAACTTAAACTGTACAAATATATACAGAATTTACACATCAACAATATAAAAGGAATGAAATTACAATTCTTCCAGTCTTCTTTTCTATTTTTGTACAAAATAGACACTTTTGTTCCTATAGACATTTGGTTTCCTTCCGACCTGAATCAGTAATAGTCAACATGTCTTCTTTTTTTTTTTTTTTTCTCAGTGCCATGGCAAAGCCCACTGTGTTCCATATCTAACCCTAAACTCAGCACGCTGCTTCTTTCTCATCCACATGCTGGGCGGAAACTCTGACCTTTCCTCCACTCTGGGAGCAGAGTGAACAGCGTAGACCTCAGAGACAAGGCCGACATTCAGGCCTGCGCTAACACACACACACACACGCGCACACACATGCACAAGGACACATTCAGACCTGTTTGGACAGGGGAACACTGGCCTGCTGTGGTCTGCGTGCTCCCTCTACAGCTGCTTAGAGTTTGCAGGTCTGGTCTGGGCTCAAAGGGTGGGGGAGTTATTACGCACCTCATTTAGAGAGGAGGTCAAGGTTTAGATAAAGTATAAAAAAATGCGTACAGTAAAATGGACGGTTTTGTAAAAGGGATTTCAGGGGGAATGGGTGGAAACCTGACAGTAGGTTTGTCAAAATAGAAGTTATAGTGCAGGAATCTCTTGGAGCTGCTATGCAACCCTCTGTCTGAGCTCTATGTGGCTGATGTGCACCAGCCGTAACAAAAACACGCAGACACTAAGACAAGTGTCTGGACTACTTTTACAATGAGAAAACGACAAAAATAAAAACAAGAAAAGAACATATATACTGAGCTGCAAAATGAGATGGAGTTCTGTTTGTTTTCAAGTCATAAGCTCTGATCGTCCTTCAGCGGCTCACGCCATGTCTCCCATCATCTTCTTGTAATACATGGACTCGAAGATGTCGTTCTCCCCGGGGCAGTTGTGGTGGCAGGCGCAGGACTTGATGACCATCATGTGCTTCTTCATGACCTGTCCGTCGGGGCATTTGAACTCCATGGGCAGGGTGGTGGTTCTGTGGGGGGTGCAGCAGCGGCCGTCCAGGCAGACGCCACAGAACTTGGGCCTGTAGGACTTGGTGGTGGTGCAGCCAGAGATCTCAAACTTCATGGGCTTGGAGAGCCTGGGAGTACGGATGCACTTTTTCCCTTTCTGCAGGAAGAGAAATAAAGAGAAAAAACAACTTCAGCAGGCATTCTTTTGAAATTTAAGTCTGCATATTGCATCTGTAGAGTTCATGAGAGCAGTGCAGTTTAACAGGAACTCACCCTAATGCTCTGCTCCAGCTGAGACTCGCAGGGTCGCACCATGCACAGCCGGGTCTGTTTCTCCAGGCGGCATTCGCGGTTATCATTGGTGACTCTGGTGGAGATTCCAAGGCCACAGGTCTTAGAGCAGGCGCTCCATTCAGTAGTCTGAACCAGGCAGTTCTCCCTCATCATGGAGGGATCTGGGCCATAGGTCTCCTCCTCTCTGTATGCTGTAAACACAGGAGTAAACACTGGTTTAGAAAGAGCATCCTGATTACAGCTCATTTCTGCAGGATTAAGACATAAGATTACTTTTATGTCTATAAAGACAAAGAAACTACAGTCTTATGCAGAGGAAATACGCCTTTAAGAATACAGAAAAGTAACTTACCAGCCAAAACAGAGCCCATGAAGCTGTTTGTGTAGGGAGAATCGCACACCCACTCCTCGCAGCACTTCCCTGGCACCTTGACGCGTCTCGGCATGGGGCAGTCAGGGCTGGGCAGCCGCACATCCATGGAGCAAAGAGGGACACAGCCCACAGCTCCGTCCAGACAGGTACACTGGTACTTGCAGCTGCTCTGGAAAGTCTCTCCGCTCTTGTACACCATGCCACCGAACACACAGGTGGCTCCCTCTCTTGCTGCGGGGGGAAAATGACAAAAAGGGAAAGGTCATGATTCAGCTCATACATTAAGGACATTTCTTAGCATGTCATTGATGGGTTACAGCAATTATTTTAATGATCACTGGCTCACCTGTGCACACTCCTATGCGTCTGTTGATGGGGGCTCCGAAGTCACAGTAGAGGCCTTTGTGTGAGTCACAGGCATCTCTCTCGGTGCAAAGCTCCCCCATCTGTTTGGCGCACACCCTGCAGCAGCCACAGCCGTCCAGCACCAGGCTCACTCCTGGGGGACACTGAGGGGGAGTGGAGGGGCACGAACACTGGCCGCTGCACTCCTGACCTGCAGCCTGAGCACAGAACACACACAAGCACATGCTCGGTTAAATATAATCTCCACAAGATACATTACAGACATTCATCCAGCTCAAAGGGAACAAAATGTCTTTTGGAGTTAGAGCTAATGTCATGTTTTGACAAGAGTGGAGTTCTTAGCATCACATTGCCCAGATACTAAAAGTCTAAAGCCTAACACAACAACAGCAGTGAAAAGTCTATTTCAATGATCTTTGGCTTACCATGTATGAGAGCATGATGCACAGGAAAGGCAGCAAAACCATCTTCTTCATTCCAGCAGACATCTTTTTAGAAATAGATTTAGATTCTTCCTTAAGCCTCGTTGAGAAAGTCTTCCGTTAGTCTCAGAGTTTGAGCTCGAGAAATCTTTTCTGATCAAGTTGATCTCTTGTCTCGTTTTGTCGTGTAGCGTTTCTCTGCTGCTCCGGTCACAGTCTTTCTGTCTTTCTTTCTTGGTGAAAGCTAGAGTTTAGCTTCAGTAGAGGAGTTGATCTGAGTTCTGACTGGAGAGCTGAGCTCCCTTTATACTCACTGGCCCGCGCAGCACGTCACTGGGGGCTGAATGGAGAGCCAGCCCTGGACAAACATGGACATACTTGGCATTCTTTCCTCGCTTCCTGACCCCCACTCCAGACATCCCACATTCCTGCTGTCTGAAGGCAAGGCTCTGCTGCTCGGGCCAAACAACACTGTCTCTCTCAGAGCAGCTTTCATCTGGAATGGGAGGTTAAGTCTGGTTAGAGGCCTGGGACCCCACACTGGGAATTCCTGAAGACTGACTTCACAAACAGACAGCCGGTACCTATAAATATTAATTTTAAAAAAAGAAGAAAAGAAAAAAAAACTCTTAGCACTGTTCAAAAATGAAGGTACACAGAACTTTACATAAAAAAAAGAGCAGTTAAGAATCAACAGGTAGAAACTCATAAAAATGCAGGAACACACAATGATTAAATAAACTGATTGATGTGTGACGGGTGGTTAAGACTTTAAGCCCGCAACAGCATTCCTCAGCTTTGGCTTCAAAGGCGCACAGACAGCCTGTACTTTAGTAAATTAACAGCGAGCGGTTAGGAAAAAGGAAATTCATTTGAGTCATTAGCTTGATCTGGTTATCTATCAAGGTGCTTGTTCCAGCACAGAGACTTGGCAACTGCTACAGTCTTGTAACTTTGTCTTCTGTACTCGTGCGGTTATGTCTGGGACACTGCAGTGGCATTTTTTTGCTCTGACATCAGTGGCTGAGCTTTTAAGTAAAAACCATTCAAACACATTATGATCTCTAATACATGAATGAAGCATTTTAATCACACATACTTCTTCCAATCATTTTATATGATACACTCAATTATTGTGGGTCAGTAGATTTTTTGCCATGCTAACTTATTTCCTTATGGCTCTGTGGTTCTGTATGGCTCATTAAAGGGGCACTCTGGCTATTTTGCAATGCACTTCCATAAAGTTGTGGGGACAAATTTTAACAACAATGGTCAGAATTAGAGGCAGAGGCTGAGATAACCTGACTTTTTATCCCTATAATGGCTCTTGAAATGTTGGATCCTACATTTCCCACAATGCAACACAATAGCATCCTTCATTAAACCCTCCCTGACTGATCAATTCCCGCATCTTTCACATTCCACGCCTGCAGTTTGAAACGTAGACTTTCTTTTAAAGAAACTGGAGTCTTCAACCCCTGATGACAAAATAACCCTGATCATCAGAGTTATTTCTTCAAACTATGTGTAATGAAAAGACATTACACAACTGTTTTCACAGGATGAGAATGACTAATCCTGACCACCATGACTAAAATTTGTGGAGTGGCCCTTTAAAAACTGGAATCCACTCCTCATGATTGCATACAGTATAATGTTGGATAACTTTTGCATTAAATATGCTAACTTCATTTAGATTTCCTTATTTGTAATGTCAAGTGAAACTCCAGTTCAGTCAGTATTTCTGAAACACATTTAAGTGTTTTGTGTGTTTTTGTCATGTACAGTATGAACACTGTCTGGTACAAGATGCTGCTAATTGTGTGTTTTCTGAGTTTTCAGAGCTGGACATCATGACTCTACTGGGTCTTAGTCAGGACAAATGATTATTAAACATCTTCAGTTGACTTTAGTGAAAGTGCATCCTGGCCCATGAAGGCATGCAGGACTGATATTAGAGGCACAAAGGCTACATGTTCTCTTGCTTCTCACCTGCCTAATGAGGTTTAGTCTATGACGAACTTGAAAGGCCAGGTGTGCCCTGTCCCCGGCCAGGCTTATTTTACTACATCAAAACCAAGAGTGGAGGATTGCAGGAAAGAGGCTAGACGGAGGTTTGTGTATTTTTTTGAAAAAGGGATCACACACCAGGCCAGACTCTTATGAAAGGCGGCCCTGCTCCTTCTCCAGCCAGCGAATCGGAAATGAAAAACTCCCAGAGAAACCTGGAGCTGAAGGAATGCGCGAGAAAAGCCAGCAGACTGGGCTGTTACTACAGAGGAAGCTTCCCCATATAAGGACGCCTGCTCTTTTCCTAATATGGATATGTTCTCTCTCTATGCTGGCTCAGTACAGTAGGGACTCCTATTAAACCATCTGACTGAGGAAAAAAAACACAGCCGTGAGTGAAAGTGTGTGTGTGTGTAGTATTCTGCCTCTCAAAACAGACCAGAGAAAGTATGTGTGTGAGCGTGTGTGTGTGTGTGTGTGTGTGTGTGTTGACAGTCATTACAGCCTCGGGGGCCCAAACTTCAACTCCATGATATCTAAAGGAAACAGCTTGATGGAGGAACGTGCTCCGGCCACGCTGCAAAACAACACTGACACTTAACTGACATTTTTATCTTGCGTGCAGAGTAATCTAGTTTAAATCAGGCTGTTTACTGAATCTGTTTGTCTTTATCAAAGGCAATTATTTGGATGTTTTTAAGGAATGTCATTTGAAGATAAAGTGCAATCCTTTAAATAACTAATTTTGATGTCTGCAATAAATAAAGTTTTATCAGATGGTACCAATTTGACTCATTATTAGAGTATTGATGATGCATATCAATTGTTATGTCCTGGATAGTCTCCTTCCTGTTAACTGTTTGGAAACTGATATTTTTTCAGATGTTGTTACTATGATAATAATTGGTTGGTTTGGTTGTTGCTCTGCCGTCAGTTTCAGATATTCCTGTGCCAGATGACTGGCTGCGTGCTCGCTGTTCTGCAGATCTGCATGTGTGGACGGGCCGAATGTTGTGGCCAATGGAAACATATGGCTCTGTGTGTGGTAGGGCCAGATATGTCGAGGCTAAGTATAGACTGAGGTATTTATCTAAGTGAGTAGCTGTGGGTTAAAGTCAGTAATGGAACTGCGGTGGTGAAACAATGTCGAGGAGGTCTGTACTGGTTGGCACCTTTGTTGTTAGTCATAGCTGCGTGCTGGCTGTCTGACCTTTCCATCTTCTACACTTTCGCACATTGGAAAATGTATTGTTGTTCTGTGCGCCGGCTCTACATAGACTTGTGATGATGCGAATTATTTATACTGTCTGTTATTCTGTCACAATGAAACGAAAAACCATTGTTCATTACCTTGTTAGATATGTTTACATGAAATATTTAACATTAAAAGGCCAAAATATGTGTGACTTTTCATTTCATGTATAGCAAAGTTTGACCACTTCATGTGAAACAGGTGGATCTTTTGTCTTTAAGTATGCAGATCACCACAAGATAAGGCGTCTTCACTTCTCCTATAAAATAAAAAAAAATAAAAAAAATTCTGGGGGGATGGCAACTGCTTGCTAATAAATTTGCCATATCAACTTTATGGGATGATAATATGTCAGTGTTCTGTTCATAGCTTGTTTTCAATGCTTCTAAATGACTACAACATCAGTTATTGGAGGTTTACAGCATTCATTTGGAGTCCGGAGGTGTTTGTGTCCACCTGATGAATGTACATAAGTCACTCTCTGGCTGGAAAAACAAAACAATTACCCGAAACACAACATAACCGTCATGTGATCCATTTTTAATATAAAAACATTGATTACAGCCACTTTAAGGACATCCTACAGACAGGGTCACACCACCTTAACATGTTTCTAGACAAATTATGTCAAAGTAAGTCACTCCTTAACGCCTAAAATTCACTTGGAATTGCTTTGCAGTACCAGCATTAGTCTTGCACACTTTTCTAAACATTGTAAAAGTGTAAAAGTAGGAAAACTAGGCGATAGATGTGGAGATTATCAGCCTGTATCAGTAAGAAATTGTATAGCTAACACCAGAAACTAACAGAGCAGCAACAGGGCCAAGAGTTGACATGCTGTATACAGTAACACAGAGTGCTGGATTGAGTCTCAGTAAAACAGCTGACACCACTATAATTAACAATGCTGATGAATTGTTTCACTGGTAGTTTGTTATTTTTCCAAATGAAAAACACCCTCAGCCCCAACTGAATAAACAGATAGAGTGATGTTCCTAATTTAGCGTTTAAGTCATACTGATATTTAAGGTTATGTGACTTGTGTAGTAATTCCTGGTCAAGGCCTGCCTTCTATCCTCGTCTGGATTTGCACACGCTGCTGCTCACCAGTTATAGCCTCATTACCTCACTGCTTGTTTCATAGTTACTGTGTGACATCATGAGGCTGCAGAACCATGTCAGCTGGGAAGTTTCCAGCTTTGGTATCTGTAGAGATGACAGACTCGGTGTCTGACCAGGCTACATTTTTATTCCAACCCCCCCCCCCGGGCCCTGGTGACGACACTGTCCTTGTTTAGTCTCTCCCTTCAGGCATTGGAAAGTGGAAATTATTCCTAGTTTTCTTAAACACCTCGTGTGTGTGCAGTTCCATCACATCATGGCAGATGACATCATACGTGAGGAGCCACGTGTCCTCTGGGATATCTTCTGACTGTTTGCATGGTTCCCACACACTGCTCATATTCAGTACAGCGGCAGTGGTGCTCATACCTTCCCAGTGCCTTCGAAGCTAAACAGGAAGCTAAGCATCAAAAGTAAAAAAGGCCAGTCTGTTCTGAGGTTGCATTTTTGTTCCACAGCAGGCCAGATAATGACTTTAATTTCACAGTGAACATTTTTAGTAGTACTTCTAAAATCATCTGTCTTTCATTTGCTGTATGTTTGTATGCTTTCCACTTCACTCCAGCAATAAGTCCCTTTATTCATGAAGATTATACTGCTCAGCTTTTGTTGATTCAACTCTATGATTATTTTGGAGGCTTTAGTTTAACTGTATGAATATGTATATGTAGAGTGTCCAGTAGTATGTATGGAAACCCAGAGTGTTTTTCCCAAACTGGATCCATATTCAAGACTTTGGTTGTTATCTGCACTCAGCTGTCTATTAAACTGTATTCCATTAGTGGTAGCTGGCAGGCTATTTGAGGAATGTTCCCTGGCTTTCGCCTTCAAACCAACCATCTATATACCACTGTGTAAACTGAACATGAAACCAAAATCTCAAAATGATTTCCCTGCCTGCATAGTTCTGCTTCTTTGAACTCTTGGGCTGCCTGCAGTCTGTGAGGGTGGAATAGTTGAAACGGCCTTGTTGCAAATGGTAGGGAAAATGCAGTTTTTAAAAAAAACAGTTGTAGGTAACAAAGGGAACAACCCTGGCAAGAAAGCAGAATAAGTGCATAAAACTCATGTGTCATATGCAATATGTGTGTTTCATCAGTGAGTAAAGCAGGCTAATAAAGACGTGCTGGGAAAGTAAATTTCTGCTTTCCCTTACAATTTGGAGCCTGTCTGCAAAAATACTCAAATGGTTTGAATGGTGATCTGTTGACATTTAACAATGGAGGAGGGATAGATCAATTACTGACAGATGAAAGAGTTGGAAACTAATGGAAACATTTTGAAGCTTGCCTATGAAAAGACAAGTGATGGAAACTTATAATGGATCAGGACCCTCAGATGATTTGTTGAGATTTAACAATGGGGTTGGTGGGCAGATGAACTGTCAAGATGGAAACAGTGTCTATTTAAAGCCTAGAGTGGTAGAAAATGTTCAGACTGGAAACATGCATGAGACCCAATCTTTTTCAGGCACAGCCTGCATGAAATAGTTGGGTTTTGGATTACTTGGAGTAATGGGCCAAGATATAATAAACTGACTGTTTGATGCCAGAGGGACACATTTGGTAGGTGGACTGCATTTTTTGGTCAAATTTTCTTATAAATCGTTTAGTTGGGAACATCTAGGGGAGTGTTTTTGCCAGTCGGTGTTCACAAGGTAAAATATATCACTTACAAATCCCTTGAACAAAGCATTTTTTACTGGCAGTAAAAGTAGCCCACAGGTGGAGACTAGCAATAGATTGAGGGCATGGTAACATTTGCACAGATACAACAAAGGGGGACTGATGGGTGGCAGGATAGTCAGAGGCAGAGAGAGTGGAAACTTCCTATTTAAAAACCTGTGTCCTGGAAAGTGTTTAGACTAGAGACACTGATGAGAATTTGGGCTGTAACTCTTTCAACAAACAGCAGAAACTCATCTCAGCTGTAGATTTACTGCCACACACATGGAAATGGAAGTCAGGTGGTGCTTAACTTAAACACAGCTCCATGTGGGTCCAGGATGGACTCTGTTCTGTTTCGGTGACCTTTCAGTAGGAGGTCGAAGGGGTTTCTAATCATAGACACCAAACCCAACACGCTGCTTGGTTCTCACTGAGCACTTCCTCTTCTGGACCACATACTGAATCATGATGGTTAGATGAAAACAGACAAAGTCTTGTGGTAATAACTTAAAGTCATGCCCACTGACCTAGTTCTCCATCGTCATGCAGCCATTGTCAGTAAGACCAACTTTCCAATTTAAAGATGCCTGGTGCTTAATTACACTGTGAACTCTTAGGGTCATATAGTGTCTTTGACCTGAAGGATGGTTTGCCCTTTACAGGTGATGGTTTCTAAATATAGTGTGGAATCTGCCCACACACAGTGCTACAATTACAATGGAGACATTTAACTGGACTGGAGCACATTCAGAGTGGCTAAGCTTGGCAGTTTGTTAAAGGTATGTTTTTTCTAAAGGACTAGTGCAACATTTTGGGAAATATGGTTATATGCTTCTCGCCAGGAGTTAGATGAGAAGAACGATACCACTTTAATGTCTGTGTTTTAACTATAGAGCTACAGCCAGGAGGTTATTAGCTTAGCTTAGCACAAGACTCGAAACTCTAAAACCACCGATTGTCATTACATTTTGGGTTTTGTGTGAACTAACCAAACATGATACAGCGCGTTAATTAGCGAGCCTCAGAGGTGTCGGTTGGTGTGTTTTTACACTTTGGACAAAGCCAGACTTCCATCTGCTTCCAATTTTTATGCTAAGCTAGGCTAACTGCCTTCTGGCTCCAGCTCCATATTGATTGGACAATAAGAGTGGTATCAATCTCATCTAACTGTTAGGGTTTGGTTAGGTTATTCCTTCCATGGCATCTAAGACACATTGGGGACTCTGAAAGTTGCAGTGGAAGCAGAAAGTACCTCGACACAAGAAGGGAATTACACAAAAACTGACAAAAACCAATGAAGAAACCAGAAATTAGTGGTCCGCTGCCTGTTCTCTTTTACTCTGCATCTACTGATCATCACTGTCAGTCCCCATCCCCCATTTGGTGACACACTGATGTTCTGTTCATTTTCTTATATGAATAGAAAATGGGCAAAAAGCAAAACTCTTCATTTGCATGTACTACAATTAAGACCTTTTAAAACAATGACAAATGGAGGAAGCAGCGACATGTCAGTCAGCCTCATCAGTGAGAAGGCAGAGACAGCATCGGGCCAACCTTACTGTTTTAACAAAAAGTAATAAAACCTTCCAATGGAATTTTCTCGCTGCCATCTGGAATAACAATCACCGATACACTCCTAGACTGCGGTTCTCAAATAAAATCAAAGTTCTCATAAATTTGAACTCATAACGAGGATGTGAAGCCACCGACGTACCTCTGTATCCCAAAAACCTAAAAGGATTTTGGGTCGAAAAGACGATTGACAAGATAGGAAACAAGAAAAATGAAACGTTTCTGCAACCCTTTCTGGCTTTTTACAATTACTTGCTGTTTCACTGTAAAATACAGTTTTACTTGTGAGGAAGCTTTGCCAGAGTTTCAAGGAAGGTGAAATGAAGCATACTCAAACTTACCTTAACACAGCAACACTGACCTCCTCTTTCATTTCTACTCTTTCTCAAACCAACAACTCTCCCTTTAAATAGGCCCTCCAATCTATTTAGGCAGAACCATATTTCTATCAGGGGTGTCCTTTCCCTTATACCAACAACTGGTATATGACAATGCCACTTGTATCAGATAACATTGTTTACACACACATCAACCACAGCAGAGTCCTTACCATGAACCAAAATAAGTACAAATAACATAAATACAAAACCAAACATTTAACTAAATAAAATAAATGCCCCCATACTTGGTTTAACCCATGACATCACTGGTGCAAGATCTTAAAATCAGGAAGTGGTTCAGTGCCTCCCTCTTTTGTCTCCCGGAAAGCACAGTGGGTATAAGGTAAGTTACAACATTAGCATGTTAGCATGCTAGCATGCTGTTGTTAGCATTGAGCTCAAAGCCGCATAGCCTCTAGCAGCTGGCAGTAGCTTGTTAACAGTTTTTGGACAGTAATGGAGCTCTGCAGCACAGAGGAATAAGATATATCAGGCAAACAATACTTGTTAGTATTAAGGTCATATATAAAGTCATAACAGGTGCATGTTAGCAAAATCCTGAATATACAGATGAAAACAAGTGTTTAATGCTACAGGAGTGATTTCAGAAGTTTTTGGTGATGTTTTGATACTTTTTCTCCACCATGAAAACAGGTTTTATAGCTGACCACAACTTCTTTCTCACACACACTATGAACTTTGCTTGAATATGGCTGAATACGCTGCTTCTTCCATGTACAGTAAACTTGACATCAATCATTGTAACTGAATTAAAGGCGACCACATGCTGTTCTTCATCAAACTTTTCACATCCACCTCCGAACCGTCAGAGGGAGAGTGTTTCAAGATAGATTTTGGGTGGAGGATCAATTTAAAGCTACTTAAGGGTGAATTACGAGGATCATCGGGGGTTTGAGAGGTTAAAGAGAATTTATAGATGACAGACTTCTGTGTGCTCTTTCTGCTTTGAACACTTTAACCAATTAAGCTAGTCAACAGTCAGCAGGCCTCTTCTTATCCTATTATGGTTGGGCCTTTGGACATTTGGAATTTGAATATCGACAGAGGCTTCACTTCATGTTACGTAATGCTGTTTGAAGCAAACTGCTGTAAACCGGCTCTGTTCAGGAGCTACAGTCTTGTATGTATGTGACATCAAGGTCTTATTGATTCAACCGCTGACAGTAATATTTCCAACATGGCTGACCCATCAGAGAGGGAGGGCTTCGAGCAGGCCAGCATCAAGGAGGGCAAGGGTGATGAGGTATTGTATACCTGATGATGTCATCACTATCAGATGATGCTGCCTGCATACTGCTGTAGCCACATGACTTTCACTAATACAAGTACTTTTAAACCAGTATATTAACCCTTTAATGGTCCTACCCAGAGGAAAAAGATTTCTTGGTTCCTTTGAGCGACATATTTTAATACATTTCAATTGACCACACAGTTTTTTAATTATCAAGAGAAGCCATTCCTTTTGCCATACACCTGCCATCTTGTATGTGTGAACATGCTTAATTTGAATTCCATTGGAGATTACCAACCCCAAAAGAGACAGATTGCTGACAAGGCAAACCATTGTTTTCAAAAGCCTTCCCCTTTATGATATGCTTTGTGTTTTTGTGGTGGAGCCAGAGAGAAGCAAAATGTTTTGCCCAATGAGTTCGACCTTGACATTTTTGAAGTGGACACGTATCACCGTTAGTCTGTGTAGTTACTTTTTTTTTTCATGTCAAAGTGACTTTTATCGTCCGGTTACAACAGAACAAATAACATAGGCAGGTTTTCAGTGTTTTCAAATTTGCTCACCTTGCGGTTCAGTGAGCAAGACCACATCCTAACATGTTGTGAACAGTTTGAATTGAAAGTCTTGTGGCTCACACAGAGGAGGTTGTGAATGTAAATACATATTCTGTAGCTTTGTGAGGCCACCGCTTCCCTGCAGGAATGTCAGCTTCCCCCTATTAGCTTGGCACACGACTGCATACCTCAGCTAATTAGCTTCCTGTAAAAGCCTTGAATAAAAACATCAGCTTTAATCACACGCTGCTGCTTTGTCTCATTCACTGCCAAGGTAAATGTTGCTTCAAGCAGAGAAAAAAAACGGACATTTTGCTTTGTGGGTTTCTGCTTCCCAGACAGGTGTTTCAAGCCGTGATGTGCAGCGATCCAGGTCAAGACTTCACCTTAACATTCCTCAACATCAAATAAACAGACTGTTTTTCTATCATTAGACTTTTAAAAGGCTTTCATTTGAATTCATGTGCTTTTTTTTTCTCTCTCTTCTACCGAGGTTGCCTGAGATGTCAAACTGGTCTTGAGAGAGTGTGTTTACTGTCTGTTTTATTGGATGGTTATTTACTGGCTGTCAGCAGGAGAACTGTGCTCTCATACAGCTTCAGGTTCATATAAAGCTTAGTGGCTGCTTTTACAGTATGTTTGTCTACTGTCAGAAACAGAGTGTACCTGCTATAGAGCTTGTTGACTAGTTGCTGATTATTTAGCAGCTGCCTGCCAGTAACACAAATCTCCATTTACTGGACCTCAATTAAACATACTAATTATTTACAAGCTGTTTACCAGTTTTTAGCTGCTTATATGAATAGACCTACACCTTCTTATAGAAAAGGGTTTTGACATTTGCAGATACAAATAAGCAATGAGGAGATTTTAATGTGTTATTGCAGAACAATTTCCTTACTTACCTCAGCTTTGAAAACTGAAAAATTACTTACTGAAAAACTTGAGCAGCATGTAAACAATCTTTTGTCCGTGTCTGCTGATGACATTCGTGAGGATCATTTGGTGATACGTTAGAAAGTTCTAGAAAGCCTCCCAAACACATAGTTTCACAATTTTTCAAGTCTGTATTAAAACAATAGGTTTCATTATTCCTTCTGTTTATACTGACTATTAGAAGGTCCCCTCCAAATGTGCTTACAATGTAAGTGATGGGGAACAAAATCCACAGCCCTTGTTTTGTGCAAAAATGTATTTAAAAGGTTCTCAGAAGATAATATGACCATAATATGTCCATAGTTCTAGTTCTGTGTTTATAATTAATAGCAAATATCAAATTCAAGTCAATAAGTGTGTTTGTACACTGTTTACTGTCTACTTACGTAATCAAAAATAGTAGTAGCACTGTGTGACTGTGGTTGTATAACTAATATGTTCAATACATAAAGTTAAAACTTCAAAGTATTTTGTGTGCGGTTCAAACATAAAACCAGTCCTGAGCTTCAGCTTCCCATACTGGCACTAATGTCAACGTGAAGGAAAAAACACTGTGATCCGAAAGAAGAATGTTCAAGCCACAAAAGCTCCTATTAGTGAAGTGTGCAATAAGTGCCTCTCATCACTGCTGGAGTTTTGGCTTTACCAGTGAAACCCGGTCGGACTCTTTGGCATCGACGACGAAAACCAGCGTCTGTGTGATGTCTGGACCGAAAGAACATTCAAAGTCAACAATAGATCTGTCCTTTGATGGGAGTTATTAGTGCTGAATGCTGCAAAAGGGAATACAGTTTTCAGATGACTAATGGGAATGAACAAAAGGTGAAAGATTAGCACGAGGAAGACTGGTCCTCCGCGGCTGTGAAAATATTGCTCTTCGAGGGCTTTCCCTTTTTTGCAAGGCTGTCAATGTAAACACAAATTTGTTATTAACTAAATAAATGATATTCTTAGCTGTGAGAAAAGTGAACTGCCGCTTCACAAGAAGTTGATGGGATAATGAACTGTGCTTTTGTGACTGGTGAACAATTAGGGGAGCAAACTGTTCTCAATAAAATGTTCAATAGAATTGTGCTGTGCCTTATAGAAACAGCCTGGCCAGGGTTCCCATCTACTCTAATTGTTTCCAGATCTGCAGTTTCTGCACAGTGGCTAAAACGACCCCTCCCTGTCTGTGCGTCTGGAACGAAGGCCTCTCCCCATCTGTCTGTGAGCTGCAAGGTCAGACTGCAGCCTACACCCTCGCCCAATGTCTGTCTGTCTGTTTGTCTGTCTGTCTTGTGGCAATCTGATCGTCTTGTCTGTGTGTCTGCAAACTGGAAGGTCACAGTTGGTCTGTTGTTACTCACTGTTTTCTCTTTCCTTTGCTAAAAGTAGCTCCCACGGTGTCATGGTTTCCGTGGATCCCAAAAAGAGACCAGGAGAGAAAATTCAATAATTCAGTAAAGCAATGAAAGGACAGTGTTGATTTGTTGTGCAAGATGCAAGTTTAAAAAACGGGTAAGAATAAGTTCAGCTTCTCTGTTAATGCACCAATGAATAAAGGACAGTATGCTCTGTCAACATTCCTACAAAATAAATAAAAAATGCAACTGTATCTTACGGTGACAGAGCGTTCTTTACTTTGCAGGATACAGTACCTGCCCTCCCCAGACTGACAGTGGAAAATATTATGCATCCTCTTCACAACAACATGGAATATTCCCCAGCTGGAACAGGGAAAGGTGGATTCCTCAGCAAAGTGAGTAGGAAGTGATGACGCAGGAAGGAGTCATCGCTCAGCTAGCTGTCAAACCAGCAGCAGACGACCCAAGTTTCACATGTTTTTCCTACCTCAGCATAGGCTGCAAGAAACATGTTTTCCACTCTCAGCAGGAGTGAATCAGAGCGCAAACACAAAAGTTTTAAAATAGTATTGCAGTGGTGAAAAAGTGGTAAGTAAACCATGCTGTCCATTTGGGGATTGTTAAAATGTGAACAACCGCCAGTGTAATTAAAATGATTTCTTTCATAATAACAATCAACTTTTTACCTTGAAAATCATCATATGGTGTAACATACATTAGCTTAAAAAAATGGTTTGACGTTTTGGGCCTTTTTCCTGATAGTTAGAAGAGTAGATCGCTGTTATATCCATCAGTTCAATATGAAGCAGAAGCCAGGAGATGGCTAGTTTAACTTAGCAGGACAGTACTCCAAGTCACACCGCCCAGCCAAGAAAACTGCAACTTGCCGTATTTACACTTTGGATTTTTTATTAAGCAAATGAGATATATAAATTAGCGAGCTTTAGAGGTGCTGGTTTTACTTTTGGACAGGCAGGCTAGCTGTTTCCCTCTGTTTCCAGTCTTCATGCTAAGCAAAGCTAACCATCTCCTGGCTCCTGCTTCATATTGAACAGACAAATATGAGAGTGCTATCAATCTTCTCATCTAACTCTCTGCAAAGACGCCAAATAAGCGTATTTCCTGAAATGTCAAACTATTCCGTTGAGTTTCTATAAATTTACTCCATGTAGAGTGTTAGCTGGCAAATAAAATATATGCAAATATGCCTTTAAGAACAAACTGGGTTGAGCAATAGCACAATGACAACAGCCTTACACAGAAGCCAAAATGCAACATAGCAACATATGGTCATGTCTGCTTCAAGGGTTATTACTTTGTCATATTTATGAATCTTAATCCATTTATACGCATCATCATCGATATGCGTTACTCCCAAATTCGGCTCATGCATCATCAACTGTGAGCTCACTGCTTTTTTTCCAGCTGTATCCAGTCGCGGTCAGTGTATAAATCTATCAGCAGCGGAGGAGGAGGAGGCGATGACGCAGGAAAGAACTAGGTATCTGTCAAATCAGTGGCAGCCAGCGAGGATTTTTTACAGTAGATGTAATACATTCTGTAAAGATTACTACGTAAAGACCAGTTATCACCAGAGATTGTTTTCATTGCCAGATTGGATGAAATTGACGTTTTTCTTTTTCAGATTTTCAGCATCGGTCTTGGTTGATAGAAGAAACCTCAGGTATCAAACCCAAATTAAGTCAACAGACATTTATCTCCCACTCTTCATATTTCTATACCGAGAAAGCTAGACTAAATGATTTGTTAAGCTAAAGCTGAGTCTCTCATGCTAAAAAAGCAGTACAGCATGTATGACCAGGGCCCCTTGTGAGGTCTCACTTACAGCACAATGATTGAAAAGTGCGACATTTACGTAACTACAAGGTGTCGTGCGATGCTGTGTGAATATGAAGCCTTGTCCCTGTGAGGACAGCCTTTACGGGGCATGTCTGACATGTAGGTGTTCTGTCAAAGCGCGTCAATACGCAGGCTGTCTCAGAGGCCCGTTTCTCACTCTGTCTGGTCCCAACACATTTTTTCTTTTACCCTTTAAATGCTCACTTTAATTAATTATCCCTGTAGTTTCCAAATTGTTGTTCCTCACATAATCTGATTTCAGTTTTACACTTTTCCTTGTCTCCTCCACTCATCTGGTTTCTCTCTCTAAAGAACCTTTACTGGCTCTTTGTTTTATATCACACATACGTACTATTCGGGATTCTGTTACCAGACATGTTTTGTCTGCACCTCCAAAACCTAAACCTTACTTTGCACACTGACTTTTAGTAAGTATGTATAAGATTGCACTTTTTATACCCTGCCTTTTGACTGCAACTTGTGGTTAAGTGTATTCTACTTTACCTTTGCTTCTCACGGTAACTGTTCCCAGGTATGTTATTCTCCTGCCTTTTGGAAATGTGGTTTCTCCTGGCTCGGTGTGTTTATGCAGGTGCAGGACATTCAGGACACACCGCCCTGCAGAGTATTTTGGAGGGCCTTTTTCAGGGCAGCCTACCTTGCAGTATTAGAAGGGGCCGCCTATATGTGGCATTTACTGGGACAGCCCAGAAAAGGCATTTCCTCAGGTTACTGGAAATGGAGCAGTGAAGGGTTTGAGTCAAACACATCAGAAATAGAAACATTTCTATGACAGGCGAAAGATGGATACTGAGACATGCATTGTGAGATAACATCATCAATAAAGTTGTTTAATATGAATTAGGGCATCCACCACATTTTCTGAACTTTGATGTGTATGTTGTGCAGAGCTTGTGTGGCTAAAATTAGTTTTTTGAATGTACAATGTACTAGGAATCATTTGTTTTTACTAATTTTCATAATAATTGTAATAAGGAATTAGTTAAATTGCAGACAAAGACAACAACCTCAGTAACTGGTTGCTTCTTTCACTTCTGTAATTGCTGAGAAGGTATACCAGCAATAAATCTGGGAGGTTTCCTCCCACTGGCCGTGCAAATTTGGTGAACTGGCAACTCTAAATTACCCAGTGGTGTGAATTTGATTGTAAATGGTTGCCTGTCTATATATTATGTGTTAACCTTGTCATAGACGGCGACCTGTCCAGGTTATACCCTGCTTCTTGCTCAATATGAGCTGAAACAGGCTCCAGTCCCCCGCAACCCTATACAGGATAAGTAGGTATAGATAATGGGGGGATGGGTTGGAAAACCTACAGTGGGGGGTCTTGTACTGCTTCTTCACTACAGGTATTTCCAGAAATGATGTTTGATCACTAAAACTGAACTGACCTGTTGAAATTACTGCATCATTTTAACAGATTTTAGTCATTTTGCCATACCAAAATTCCTTAGCCTGACATTTTTCTCACAGAAAAAAATCAGACTGATCCAGGAAGCCTCTTTACAGGCAGAACTGGGTTTCTCAAGGTAAAAACGGGCTTCCTGACAGTGATCATCTGAAGAAATAACAGGCTTGTATGTCATGGCTTTATTGTCAGGAAGGACAGGAAAGGAGAATAGCCTTGCCCTGCTTGGCTCACTCTGTTCTGCAAAGTTTCCGGGATAATGAATTCCTCTGGTTTGGTCAGCCAACAGTAGAAATGAGGAGAAAGGGGGAGGAGGACTAAAAGAGAGAGCGAGAGAGAGAAGGAAGGCATGAGGTGTTTGTTAACAAGCCCTCTGTATTGTGGATAATTGCAGGTTACTGGTAAGATAAGTGGATTTACTAGAAATGAACATGAGGGAGTCCAGATATGCAAAACAACAAACTGAAGTTCAAGGTTTTTATCTTGCCGCTGCATCAAGTGGAACTTCACCAAGTACAAATCCTCAGGAATCCTGGTACTTCGATCAGACAAAAAACATTAAAATACCAGAACAAACTCATTATTGTTTAAAGAAAATCCTCTCTTTTGGCTACTTAGGGCAGAGTTTAGTCCAATAGGCATCTACAGTATCTGTTACTCTTCATATTAACAACCTACACCGGGGCTGGATGGATTTACACAGGCTCAAAGTATATAATTTTTAAACTCTCCTGTATGTTCCACTTTAAAGCATGTGAACTTTGGCACTGGCTTAAAATGAGCACATACTCAATGAGCCATAGTGTTGCTGCACTGGTACAAACACAGATGCACACTTAGCGCACGCCTTAAAACACAGTAAGCATACACACACACACACACACACAACCAGTACACTGCGCTTCCACATCGGACTGAACTAGGTTGAGAAATTTGAAAGAAAACAAACTGGATTCCAGAGCCGTGCGGTGTGGCGTGAGGCTGCTGGACTGAAACACAAAGAGAGGCCTGTTCGCAGTGTACGGGAGCATTCCAGCTAACAGAACAGGCTCTGGGACACTGTTGACCTAAGCTACTTTAGAATGTTTGTGCAATAGCTTTTGACCACTTGATTAAAAAATATCGTTTGATGCTGGAGCGCCCGTGTCCTAGTGAGGGGCAGTTCAGACTGGTCTGAGCAGAGCAACATGTTGCGGCATGAAGGGAGGGCTCTTATGAAGGCCTGAGAGGTGAGCACTGAGCTGTTTGGAACAGTGAGCCACAGTCCAACCATTGAGGATGACCATAGCAGCTGTCTGGCACTTGATTTTGTAATTATATAATGTCAATTCTACTGGAAAACCAGTGTCATTTTAGACATGTACAGTACAAACTGTTTTTGGCGATGGTAATGGGGATGGAAATGTCGGTCTGTCAGTTGGTCACCACCTTGGTCCAGACTAAACACCTAATGGATGTACTGCCACGAAATGTTGTACAGACATTCATGCTGCTTTTTTTCCCCAAATACTTTTATGGACAATCTAAGTGCTGTATTTTGTGTCACGTGCTAATTAGGAAATGTTAGCATGCTAACACGCTAAACCAAGATGTGAACATGATAAACCTTATATACCTGCTGAACATCAGCAAATTAGCATTGCCATTTGTGAATATGTTAGCATGCTGTTAGCATTTAGCACAGAGTGCTGCACAGAGCTGCTAGCATGGCTGTAGACTCTTGTTTCTTCACAGAATCCAATATAAGGAAAACCAAACACTAAAATATTTACATTTTAATGAATAAACTGATAATATGATAATTAAGAATGTCACTGTAAACCAATGTTCTAATTTAGCTGCTTTGAAAAGCTGAATATGGACCCAAACGTAGCTTACAGAATAAAAAAATGGCAGACTGGCATTTAAAAGTCTTCCAAAGTGCTTTCAAAAAATGCTTAGATTGTTTGATCTAAATGTCTGTCATTACACAAAGGGTCTCGTTCCAATATATGCAGGCCTTAAGTTTAGACAAGTGAGCTGACAAGTTTGTGATTTTGTCTGATTTGCCAAGAAAAACGTAGTTCAGGGAAATAAATGCGACCTGCTCTCCTCTCCTTCAGCTAATACCATACAAATGCCCTTGAGCGCATTTCTTAACGTCCAAATTGCTCTGGTGGAGCTGCCCAGTGGACCAACAGTAGAAGACTGTGGTTGTACTGGGCAGCTGCCAGGTATGAATGTGTGTAACTTTGTACGTGTGAAGCAGGGTGTTGATGAAAGAGAGCATGTGTGCTTGGCAAATATTCCCAGGATAAATTAAGGCAAAGAGTAAAAGTCTATACTGAGATCTAAAACGAAAGCGTTTGATGTGGTGGCAGATTTGTGCCTTTGAGGGTCGGATTGAACCGGTCACAGAACAGAAACACGGGGATGGAATTAGCTGAAGTCTTTCTTGAGCCTGGTTAGCTTGTTGTGTATCTTTGGTTGAGCAAATGCCTGAATACACAGAATTAATCTAAAGTAAGATTTACCAAAGTTTCACAAAACTACATTAATTAATCCTCTTGTTAAAGCCTGCCGGGGTTTTTAATGATAAGGATGATGATGATGATTAATATGATTGTATAATGCATTGTGAGGAACTTCCCACCTTGTTTGCCTAATTTAATCTCTCTAATCTAACCTAATTTTAACCATATCTCATCTCAACTCATCAATTAAATAATGTAATTTCAATCTAATATTATTAGTAAACTTGATCTCATTTTGACGCATCTCATCAGTTAAGTTGATCCTCATATGTAAAATTATTTTCATTTCATCTCATCTAACCTCACCTCTTCTCATCTCCTATCATATCATCTCATTTTGCTTTTTCAAAGTAAGCAAAAGTCATCTTGTCTCATTTTATCACAATTTCATTTCAGCATTGTGGTTCATCTTGTGTCATCTATAAGGTTTATCTCATCGTTTTAACTAATCTTATCACACCTCTTCCAATATGTCATTTTGTATTATACAATTTCACCTTGCCTCTTTTTTCATCTCATCAGTAAAGATAATGTCATTTCAACTCATCTAACCTCATCTCTTCTCATTTTGCCATCTTATACCACATCATCTTGCCTTGTAAACTAATTTTTCTCATCTCATTGGTGAAGGTCATCATGTCTCATTTAATCTCATCAGTAAAGCTAATTTCATTTCATCTCATCTACCTTCCCTCATTTTGTCTCATCTCCTATCACATCTCATGTTACAGTAATTAATTTTCATCTCATTAGTAAATGTCATTTTGCCTCATCTCATCTGGCCTCCTCAGTTAAGTTAATCTTGTCTTTCATCTCATTAGAAAAGATCAACTTGTCCCATTTAGTCTCATTTTCATATCATCAATGTAGTTAAGTTCATCTCATTAGTATCTCACTTCTATTCTTATCTTGCCATCTTGTATCATATCATATCATAAATTGCATATATACAGTATAAAATTTAATAAATAATTATCTGCCATCTCAATCACAAACCAGCTGTACTAAACTCAGCTGCATCTTGACAGTTGACAGTAAATGCCAGACAGTGAAATGGAAACAAGCCGTCTGAGAATCCCCCCGGTGTGAAAACATGACGAACATATCACAAAACTGTGAGTAAACCCAGGGCCTCCGTCCTTCGCTCTTCCCCTCTCGTGATCTACCTCTCTGCCCTCCCCTCCCTCTCCCACACACTTATACTTCCTCTGTCTCTCTCACAGACTTGTGGCTGTTCATATATCTGCTGTGTTTGAGACAGCAAGCTGTGTTTGCGGAGCAGCTTTCACCCAACCACCACCACTGCCCCACCCATCAACCCCTCTTAACCTCTGACCTCGACAGCCCCACCTGCCCATTCAAACACACTCCTCACACCTCTTGTTCTGTTAGCTTTGTCCACCTCTGACGTCAAACGCCTTTCAATGCAGCTGATTAACAGGTATAATTCTCTCGGGGCTCAGGGCCAGGATCTGTAAATAATGGGTGTGCATTCCTGCTTATGTGGTGTTGTTTGGTAAGTCCACCGCATTGAGACAGATCATTGACAAATAATCTATTTCAACAAGTGTTTCAATCGTAATTAAACTGCTTAATTAAATATTACTTTGCGCAAACAAAGAAAACATATCTATTCAAATCTACCAACAAATCACATTTAAAGGAATTAATCATTTAGCACATTGCTGACACTGAAACAGCTTCTTACTATGAGCAATGATATCCTACACGAACGCAAACGTCCTGCCAAAATTTGAACAGTTTTGGTTGTTTCACATGAGGGATTACTGTATTTCAACTTTTTGTTCTTGCTTTTCATACTAGTTTGAAGTGGGCAGGGCTCAGCTGGGAAAAAGGTGATGTCATGTATTTCCGTGCACCAATCACAGATTAGCAACGTTTGAATCAAAACGTGTTGATAGTTGTGGTAATGTTTGCTTTATGGAGCCAGCACCGTCAATCAAAGGAGGAGTATTAAACTTTTAGTAATACAAGGATAAAAAAAATTGAAAAAAAAACTGAACTTTAACCTTGATTGTTGTTCTTGTATATTATATTGAATGTTGCAAGAGACATATTTAAGAATTGAAACCAGGTTTTCATTGGATTTAAAACAGCTGTGTGACACAGTGATTACTGGATATGACTCAGTGACTCTGACTCTAAAGTTATTCTTTTCAATTCACGTGGACTATTGGGAAATGTGTGGTGTACAGCAAGCTACCTTATTCCCTGCTTATTCCTTTAGATTTTCAGCATTTTATTAGCCTGAATAGCCAAATAAGTTAGCGTGCATGTAGCTAGCCCCATGGAGGACAACAAACATACATAAAAACTTTAATAAATTTCTGCAGTTTGGATGGGAAGCCATCTAACTTACTCTGCTTGCATGTTTTTCCTGCTTCATCCAGAGCCTCCAAGTGTAACTGTAGTTCAACAGGAACCTCTAACCCAGAGCCAAATTCCTCCAGTCCCCTCATGACAAACACCCACAATTTATTACCCACCATTATAGAAACCAAGAATCAAATAGCTACCAGTGGACTAACCCAGACTCTAATTCCTATGGTCCCACCATGGTGAAGCCCGGGAGTTAAACCCTTACCGCTACGCAACAATAACAAGAACAGAATTTTGGCGGGGCCTTGCTACTAGTGTGTGTATCCGTGTGTCTCATTTTGTGTGTATGTGTGTGTGGTCTGACCAGTGCCCACATCCTTTCAGAGCAACAACATGGCCACCTAGGAGACACACATCCATTCCTCAATTACCTCCCTGCCTTCATCCATCCCTACCTCCATCTTTCATTCTTCCTTCCCACCAACAGCAGGGTGGCTGGAGGTTATGACGTCTGTTGCGCTACACAAGGTCACCGTAGTTTGTCTTCCTGCATTTTTTCCCCTGGTTACATTCCTCTATACAAACACTCCCTATACATATAGGGGATGATTTGAAGTGGGCAAACCAAGATGGCCTTTAACTTTGTTCACACAAGATATAACAAAAAACAAATGAGGGGGAAGTTGTTGAGAGCCTCCCTTACTTTCTCCCTTGTTACAGATAAATCAATCAATGCACTGTCCATGTGTGCTGTAATCAGAGATGTCTGCAGGATGAGCAGCTAGGAGTTCAGGAAATTGCTAACACAAATCACTCTCCAGTGTCAGCTCACTGATAAGATATGAGTCTTAGTTTTAAGGCCAGTTTAAACCATAAGGAAGAGACTGTAGCATGGATAGGACTCAAACTCTGTTTCTCAATCTGGAACCCACCCAGATTCATTAAATTATAATGGCATCACTGTGATGCAGAGATAGCGAACACACAAGCCTGTGAGCCATTTAGTAGCGGCAGGCTAGGATACAGGAATGAAAGGTTAGAGCTAAATGCTGTATGACAACAGCCACAACTGATAGCATCTCAACCTGTAAGATTATACTGTATTTCAATCTGCATGGGGCAATAAGGTCATGGGATACCTGTAGGTAAGTCAAATGCAGCTACACTTTCTAGTTTTCAAGATGTTTGAAGATGACTCAAAAATACCTTATCAGAAGTGACAAACTCTCTGATTCGTGCTGATACACCAATAAACCATAGTTTATTCCAGGCAGAGCAATGAGGTTGCACTTGCATTAGCTGATTGGCATCACTTGTTTCATTCATGCTTCACAATCTCTGGCTCACACATCAGCTGTTTTGCCACCAGCTGACTAGTAAAGTCCAGTTGTAGTCATACAGGTGTTCAGCACAGCCATTATAACTTTTAACTATTACTCTGCTGATACGCTTAATGCCAGTGCTGTTTAATGCCGCAGTTTCCTTCACCACCTCAACCTCATCCCTACATGCTATACTTCTGGTGTTGTTCATTTAACTAAGATTTAATATGTTAATTAGATGTGATTAGTTCTCCCAGCACTATCCCAGTTGAGAGCATTTTACACCAAATCCAACTTTTTAACTATTTGCTATCAATTCCTTGACGTGTCTCTGACTGAACAAGATATCGCATGAGGAGAGGCTGATACTGGCACTGCAAACAAGGTCCTATTCCCAATAAACACACCATAGATTTGCTCTTTTGCACCAATAAATTATGGGGTATGGGGTATGGGCTTACTTAAAGGATGTAAAAACAAACAAAACAGTCCTTCAAACAGCATTGAGTAAGCAGTCTGCTCACCAAAACCAGGCATTTGGGTAAATATGAGCACACTGTACAGTATGCATGTTTACCGACATCCCATCAGATGGTCTCTGGTTATTAAAGTTTTTTTTTAGGCATTTACCGCTCTCTCCCACCAGCAGCCACCCGCATATTAAGTTACACTGCATCTCTTAAAGATGAGAGGCTGACTAAGTTCAAAAACTCAGCATCTACGCTTACTTGATGTTAGTTATTTGTTTGTTTTTCAGTGCAGGGGGAAGAAACAGTTATGCACAGGTGTACTGTTTCGGTTTCTTTCAGTGTGCGAGCGTTGAATTTTAACTTTGAAACGGCAGGTGAGCGCAGTGGTTTCCTCTCCGCGCTCAACATCCTGTCACATACCTGAGAGCTACTTCCTCTTCAGAAAAACATCAATATTTACCAAAATACACAGAGGCCTCTAAATCTAAAAAACCCCCAACCCACTAGCATGTTTTTCTGTTCTAGTGCCAGTTGTCGTCTCTGTGTACATCCCACCAGTGCCAGCTGTACTTCATCTTTATTTATGACTTTTTTTTTTTTTTTTAAATATATTCCTTTTCAGTGAGAGTCCACCACAGAGAAGATATTTTAACAGCAAACACTCTACATTCCTCCTGCTGGACCGTAGCTGCTGGACTCCAAAGTAAAGTTTACATTCCTGGGCTGCTGGGAGGAATGCTGCCCTCTGGGGCCCTGGACCTGGCCTGAGGAGGATTACAAGGGAATAGCGACCACGGATGGAGACTGGGATGCTCAGGTACAGGTACGTTTTGGAAATGTCAACAACACAGGCTAAATCAACACAGGATGATATAACTTTTAAGTCAGGTGATGATTTTCTGCTGCATATGAAATGCTGATACAGATGTAATAAGTTGGCTTAGTATTAGTATTGAGTAAGTCAGCAAATGGGGCTGAATTTTAAAGACACACTCAGACTTTTTACTATTTAAATAACTTTCTCAGCAACCTCTTCTTTAGCCATTAAGAATATTGTGCTCTAAAGGATATAACACTGTCACTATGTCACTCTCCAAGTTTTAGTAACCCCTCGAAATATATTATATTACCATAGAAAATAATTTTCTATTAAGGAAAACAAGATGACTTCCTGTATGGTTTAATTAGATCTAAAAATAGTGACAGTGTCTGAGCCATAGATACAGTATTGTAGATGTGCTGTAATCGAGAAGAAAGGGCATGAGAAAGGAGGAGGGAGGGGAGGAAGGATTCTGTTATGATGAAGGCTATTGCTAACAGAATTTCAGCTAAAAAAAACAATGAACTACTTTATGGCTATTACAGCTCCATCAGATGATGATCATTGTTAGCTGATCTGCTCCCCGGAGCACACGGGGATCATTGTCTAACTCAAGGACATTTCTGCGTGCAGATTGCTGAAGGGCTTGAAGCTGAGCAGCCACTTTGAAGGACAGTCCCGACTTTGATCTGAGCTAATTAATATGGATCTGAAACATCTCATTCAATGAGAGATCAAAGCCCTGAACGACTGTGATAAATGTCTAATGCAGTTTAGTAGAGCTTGGTTTTATTCCACTACTTTATAATATGAGATGTATTATTCTATTAACAAATGTGTCTGCATGTGTGTACTATAAATAATGGGCAATGACCGCAGATCTGCTAAAACTGTGCTGTATGCACATTGACATAGTTGTGGGAAATTGCATTTTAACTGAAAAATACTGCACAGTAATAGCATTACATAGTGGTATGTTGTGGACTGAATGGTTATGGTAAGTAATCCAGCACTGCCCCCTGCTGGCAGCAATAATAACTTATTTTGATCTCATGCACAAAAAAGGCTTTTTACCCAATTCACATGATGATTCAGGAAGTGTACAAGAGGTTGGAGGAAGAACACTTTTACACATGAAGTTCAGTTTACCTGTCACGAGGAGTCGGATAATGTCTGAGGGGAGCTTTCTATAAAGTCTGAAAAAAAATAACCCTGACAATGTCCTAAGGGTCAGAACTTCATTTTTAACAGAAAGCCTGCATAACAAACAATTTACTATTATTTGCTAACATGATGTATCACTGTTTACTCCGACGATGCTGTCTTTTTTCAACAGTAATGGATTGACTGTCACATAATGAACAGAGCAGCTTTCTAATATTAGCTGAATGATAAATGTTCCTGCTGTTCGCTGCGACTGTGGATAATTAGTCGGCGTGGCTCATGGGTAGTGGTACGTTGAAGTAGAGCTCAGTGGATTGATGGTCTCTCTGATCTCTTCTTAAACAGGTCTTCACAGGAGCTGTCAGTCTGCAACCTCTCTTTCATCTGTCCATTTCTGCAGCCTCCATGCTGTCAGTCCTCTCCCCCACACACACTTTCACCCATGAAGGGATTCAGCTGTCACAGTAAATAGGCGATGTTAAAGTGGCACGAAACATTCTGATTTTACTGTTAAGACCGCATGTCATGACCCCTGTCAGACTGCATACTGTACAAGTGTGTTGCACTTTGGTTTCATGCTCTACCGAGTGTAAGTAGATAAGAGAACATTGCCCTGGGACAAGGCCAGGCATAAGCAGAAAAACTTGACTTAGTGGTATATGCTGTTCTTTGATAGATTCATTGTGAAAAAACATACACTGTATTGCTGGAATAAGGTGTCTTATATAATGATCTTATATAATGATGTATTTGTATGTACCATAATCCTGATAGGCCGGTGGACAGTATCGTGCTATCTGATAACAACCAATAGTGGTAAAGAAGTGTGAATTGTGAATGGACCTGTAACTAGAGAGAGAGAAGGTAATCTCCGGTAATGCTCTCTCAAAATGTAATGTACATTGAATTTTGTAATTATACTTCAATTCGCATCAAAAGTGTTCTGCGTGTGTTTGTGTGTTTCATTTCCTGAGAGTCCAAAGGGCTCAACAAAAAAAACAAAAGTATATAAATGAAAAAATAAACACTAGCAGCTCGCATACAAACCTGCAGGATGCTCTTACACACACACTTCATATCACACCCCCTCACTCCGGCTTTAGCTAAGGGAATACAGCAGCCAAATTAGCATACTTCATTAATATCAAACACAGCTTTATCCAGCCAGCTCAGCATTAACATAGCTGACCACTCTCAGCACAACATGATTCATCCTGGCATTATTTTCAACTCTGATGGATAAAGATAGCAGGAGAGTAGAATTTGGAGTTGAGATTGGTGAGATTTAAACAGTCCTTTTGTATGATAACATCATGCTGCTGTATTGACCACAGGCCACAAGGAGGGATATTACCCAAAAAATGGGCAAAATGGGTCAGGGGGCTAATCCCTTTCTGTTTTGCATTTTCAGTCTTTCTTTGTGCATCATTTTCCCCGTAATAAAGCACCTTGCTACAGCTAAGAGACACACCATGAGGGAGAAGGACAGCAGAAAATGCAGGACAGCGCATTTTTACACACATGAATGAAAAACACATAAAGAACTAGTCTCACAAAAATCACCAGCTTTACAAACCTGCTGCAGGAATGGGACCCAGATCATTTTGGTTCTTACTTTTCTTTTCATTATATTCCCTCCTTGTTCTTCAGCTTTTAATACCTGGTAATCCTCTTGTGTGAGAAATGAGAGCAATTTTGGCTTCATTGACTTCTAAAATGTCAGAGTGGGTTACCGGGCCTAGTGTCAAAATAAATGCCGCTAATGTGCTCATTAATCTTTAATTGCCTTAGAGGGTCGCTGTTATGAGCGGAGCAGAAATGTCAGAGTCACCAGGTTACATAAGCCACATCATTCACTCTAGGTTGTCTTTAGTACATACGTTTATGTCGACACCTGAGCTGAATCAGTTTGTAATTATAGTGCAAGATATTGTCTAGCCAAAATCTGGGCCTCGAACTGTAGCCAGAGACCAACGCAAATCAACACATCGTTACTTTGAGTGAATTCTCTAATACTAAAATACTATAGGAGGCAGCACTCAAGAAAAAGGCTCGGCCATGTATTAGTTTTACTTTGCTAAAATATACATGCTAACTTTGTGTATTTTGGCAAAGCAGCTTCCTCACAGCATCGTACAACCCAGACATTGAACAGTGATTACACATCATAGTCACTTATTTTTATTGTTTTATTTCTCTCTGTGCGTTGTTTAAATGTTTCAGTGTGAGTCTGGGTTTGTTTCATAGACACAAAAAGGTTATCAGAGCTGGAATAAGAGTCAATCCACAGAGACCATTGATTCTCTGTCAAATTTGAGGACATAAGTCACAATGTAGCAGCACATAACTAATATTAGAGTTTCTCTAATGGAAATGTCGTGTCTCTTCCCCTCTGCGGCTTCATCTCAGAGAGAACCTGGGCAAAAAGAAGTAAACAAGCAAAAAAAAGTGTCACCTTAACTGTTAGAATTACATATTTAGAACAGCCAAGCTCAGCTTACTAATGGAAAGAAAAACTAATAGAAACTTGTTTCCTTCTCATCCATTTTCTAAGACTTGACTTCTTAGAGCTTAGTGTTTGCCTAAATGAGTTCTCCAATTTCTGCATCACATCAGAGTGACATGTCCAGTTTCTCCAGGGAGGACAGGTTCTGCCATGATTTGTGATTTTCCACATCTTGCAAAAACAGCCTCTGTGCCCCAGATATGTCATGCTATGATGGAGAGGGAGGCTCATCAACAGATTACTGTCACCTACAAGTTCTGCCTTGCTTCCTGTCTGCTAGAAATTAAGCAGAAATTTATAGTCAACTAAAACGACATGTGAACTAAAAAAAACAAAAACAAACCTAATAATTCACCATGTGTCTATCCATCTCAAACCAAACACCCCGTCGCTACACTTGCCGTAACTTTGCACCCACTCAGACTTTCCTCAGCCTCCTCAGCTGTGACATTTCTGTTTGGAAGGAAAATCCTGCTCAGCTCTTTGCAGCAACTTGCTACTTTCTGTGTGTGTAACCAGCCCAAAATATTCCCTGTCCTACTGACGCCCAGTTCAACCTGTTCTCTTCCTGAGTGATGTATTTACAGCACCGTGTCCAAAATCCACCTCACATCTTACGCTGCCAAGGAAACTTTTTGCCTTCTGCGTCACAGCAGCCTGTTACTTCCACATCCCGGCCCAACTCTAACAGCGTCTGTTTTAGCATATACAAGCTAACTCCTGTCTGCTCCCTGATATCATCCGCCCATGACTGCCTGAAATGTATTTCCTTCAGTCTATGGGGTAAACAAAAAGATGACGTAATGTGGTTTCAACTCTTGAAGACAATAAATTTGCCCCGAGGTGTACCGCAGGGATCTATTTTTGGTCTTCTTTAATATATTATTTTTGTAATAGTTTTCTTTATGTTTCAGATTTTAAAATATTGGTTGTGACATGTTAAATGTAGATTTTTAACTTTATGCAGATGCACTATTATGTTTGGCTCAGCACCCATAAACAACAGGACATTCACTCAGCTGCAGTTAGCTGTTAATAGGGTTCAGTTGTGAGAACTTGGGCCGCCTTAATGTACAGGAAATGCTGAGCTAATGCTGCTCTCAAGAAACAGGGACTAGCTCTTCCATCAAAGGCAGATACAATTGATGACTGCGTTAAATGCATGATAGAGCCTGCCAACATCATGCTAAGTGTCATTATTTTGTGCTACAGTTCAGCCAGCATACCATTTGCCTTTGCCTTTATTCGTCCAAATGTTGACAGAGAATAAAACATGACATTATTTGAACCCAATTTTCCCTGAGTCAATGTTTTCCAGCATCACCCCTACCAGGTGTCTGCTGTCCTCTGGTGGACACTGAGCAGTTGTGCTGAAGCAGTTGAGTTAATGTCTTACTTGAGGGTTGGATAGTCAGTCAACAAGAGTTACTGACAGTAGGGAGAACAATACTAATTATTTGTTTTTAACATGTTGGTGATTTAGTTTGTCCACTACACTAACCTACAGGCTGCTGCTGACAAACTACTTGAAGTGTTTTATCTGCATTTTACACATCAGCTAACTGCGGGCATGCAGAGCTCACTAGATCCAGTGTAATCATACTAACCATAGACTGGATGCTATATAATCACTATTTCTGCTTCAACTTATATTTCCACTGTTTCATTCAGACACAGGGTGAAGGAAGGCAAACAGTACTGAAACATTAAATACTAAAACTCTTATTTTAATCCAAGTTCTCTGACAATTTTTGCCTCAATGAGGCATCATTGTGGCATTTACAGTAACAGCAGCTCTGAAAACCATGAACCAACATATTTCTGAGTATTTATAGTATTTTTGGACTACTGGGAATAAGTTACAGATAAAGAAGGATTTCTGGAGTATACAGGATAAAACTGCTAGTTGGAAAAAGGTGTAATGATAAAAGAAACCTTTAAAAATATGATATTTTTTTGTTTAGTAAGTAGGAATGCACAGATTATATTAATCATAGCCTACAACAAGACCACAAAATGAATCATGATATTAGTATGATAGCCTACAGAATATCAATTCAATAAACACTGAAACTGTTTGTTTTTGGCTACTTTTAAACACATAATTAGACTCCTTGTCATGTTAATCCTCTGCTTCTTCTGATCTTTTCCTTGTCTTGTGATTTCTACCAGTGATCTTGCCTTCAGTGCTCCGCACATCATGTGACGGGGGGAGTGGCAGAAAATCAGGAAACACACCGCCGCCGCGAGTCACAAGAAAAAGGTAGAGTCAAAACTTTTACAACAACCGAGCCGAAACATTTAGGAAGAATAAGCAATACTAACACATTAGGTTTTACTGACGCCGTTTCACGTTTTAAAGGAACGAGGAAAGATTTTGTTCAGGAGAATCTTCAAATTGTGCTGCGACTTTGTAACTTAATGACTTCTGCAAAGCGCTGCATGTTTCGAGGAATAAATCTTACATAAATCATCTTTAACCCTGATAAACATGAGTGGATCATACGTGAATAGTGATCCTTTGTGCATTCTTCCTGTTGTCATTGGAAAAGCTCCTGTGATTTCCGCATTGGGACAATAACACACATACAGTAGGCCTACACACACGGGCAAAGAGTAATAATTAATGCAGGGAGCATGGTTATAAATGTCTCATTTTGTTGTTAAGTAACATCATAAAAATTAATCCCGCCATTAGCAGTGACAGTGTCGGATATGGCCTCAGTTCGGGTTTCTTAACAGATGGTTATTTGCATACTGGCCATGGTTTCAGTCCTCTTGTGTCAACAGCGCAGGAAGTCTGCATGACAGGGTTATAATGAACTGCCCTGTCACACACAAACCCTGTGACATGCAACAAATGGGTGCAAAGTGCTTAATTAGGAAATAACATGTGAAAGACATTGAAACTGAATGAGCACATACGTGTTCCACCATCTGTTATAAATGACCGTGTTGTAATAACTTGCCTGACTGGTCTGGTTGACATAAGAGCAACAGTTCTACATAGAGAGTAGATGGCCAAAAGTATAAGGACGGCCCTGTGTAATCTTGTCTCGGGCTGTTTTTCAGTGTGTCCTTCTACTCAAAAATGTGTCCCAAGCAGAGTATTTTTTTTATATGTCTTAAAACATTTCTGGAGTAGGACTTTTAAGTTCCAGTTAAGGGAAATCTTAATGCCACAGCGTACAGTGACATAGACAAAAAGTGCTTCCAACTGTGTGGCAACAATTTTGGGAGGGCCCTTACCTGTTTGGGCGTGACGTCGCACCTCGCTAATGCTGTTGTTCCAAATGTGGAAAGCGGAAAAAGTGGAAGGTGTTTTAGCAGCATGTTAATGCCCATGATTGTGGAATAAAATGTTCAAAAATGACTTATGGGAATGTTCAGGTGTCCACATACTTTTGGCCGTGAAGTGAAGCTCAAAGACATGTCCATGGTGGGATTCAAACTTGTGACTAACATGAGAGTTATGGGGCATCTAGTCTCAGCACAAGGCTGAGAAGGAAAAGAAACTATCACAGTAGATATTTTTTGGTGTTTTACAGGTGAGAAAATTTGAAAGCAGGCTGAATAAGGTTTTTTATGCCTACATGAAATCAGGTTACATGCTTAACTTTAATGCCAGCAGCACACCACTGACCTCTGTTCAAGTTACCCCACATAGAAGCATAGACACTAAAAATGTGATAAAGAAATGATCCAAAACAAAACAAGGTATTTTCTCAAATCACCAACACAATTAACTGACAGACAGTGTTGTTGTTGTGTGTCCTCACAGCTGTCCATCATGGCCTACCAGGCTGGGAATCCAGAGGAGCCCAGTGCTCTGGTTAACAACATCAGCTCCAACATCCAGAAGCTGACACTGCTGAGTAATGACCAAACACACACACACACACACACACACACCATCATACATACAGAAGTCATCATCATCAGCTGCAACATTCAGATCGCAATATCTCCTTCACTCTTTTCCTCCCCAGCCTCTGAGCTACAGAGGGCAGTGTTTCTGCTGGGAACGGAGCAGGACAGCAGCCAGCTACAACACTCGCTGTGAGTTAAGGGGGACTTAATTATGATATGTGCTTAAATAATTAATCTATTATGATAAGCATGAACAACTTTTCAACCATTTCTGTCATACAGTAGGCAAGTTATGAACCATTAAAACCTATCAATAAATACAGATACAGCTTTTTAAACCTGATATTGCCCGACTAATCAGCTGCTGATGATTTTCACTCTGAGTAGCCTCTCTGCTACCTCTCCTGTCATAAAGTCTTTTTGTTCTTAAACAGAGTGAAAAAGATTCTGCCTGTCTGACATCTTTTCATCTTTGGTCACCAGGCAACAGAAACAGCAACAAGGCAACCAGCTAGCGAAGGAGACTGACCGACTGATCAAGGCATTCAGTGCACTTCCTGTCGGCACAGATCAGGTACTGAACTGTTCAGTAACTTTGTCGTACATTATTGTTCAAAAGTCACCAGATTGAATAAAAAGGGGGAGACAGTTAGCTCCTGCGCAGACTATTGTGGCCTCTCTGTTAATATTTGTTTTCTATGTGTCTTTTAGCGACAGAGAAAGATACAGAAAGAGCGTCTGCTAAATGACTTCTCCGCCGCCCTGAACAGCTTCCAGAGGACCCAACGCGAGGCAGCCAGCAAAGAGAGAGAGTTTGTGGCCCGAGTCAGAGCCAGCTCCAGGGTGTCGGTGGGTAACCTGCCTGTCTTCCCAAAACTTCCTAAACAAAATGTGAAGTTTTTATGCACTTTAATTATATCAAGAGGATCACATGATATAAAGTAACACAAATGTAAAACCCTCTCATTAACTACTGAGAAAATATTTGGATTTTTGTGAGTATGTAAGAGGCAAGATTATTTCCTTTTTAGCAACATCTACTGCAGCCAGCCAATTCTATAAAAGAGCTTATTAGCAAAAAGTAATTGCAATACATAAATGTCTTGTAGGCTACATTTCTACCCTTATTATTCTTGACTCAATTTATAGTTATTATTCATAATAATTTAACTTCTAGTGGATTAACTGATCGAAATTTATCTTACTACTGTATATTTATTGCTACTGTTATTTGATTATGAAATGCATACATCTATATTTGTGTTCCCTGTCCTTGATGGAGCATATCGGGCTCTTGGGAACTGCCAACACTTTATATATTTCCCCAGATATCTGCCGCCTCATGTTTCTAAATTATACAGTGCATACTGTGTAATCTTCAATCTTCATCAGACACTTTTGGTTCTAAGTTTAGGGAAAATATCCCATTTTTATCTGAATTCTGGCAGCAATTTTCACAAAAAGTGAAAAAAAAATCTAAATTGTACCTTTTTTAATTGTAAAAACACTGTATTCCACTACAGGATATTTGTGATTTAGAAATATATAATTAAAAAAAATATTTCAAGACAGGTGCTGTTGAGCCTTTATTTGTTTTAGTTTTTTTACATTTGTAATACAACGGATGTCAGTAGTCTAGAATAACTTAAAACTTTTTTGTAGAATTTATTTGAACTGAAAAGTGAAAGTTTACACGAGAAGTTTCACAAGATGTAGTTCTCACATTACTGTGCCAGACACTTAGACACTGACTCCTTTGGGAGAGCCTGCTTGCTTGGCAACTTTGTTCCCTCGCCGCTTATCTCACTGCACAGAAAAAGTACCTGTGTCTGCTGCGTTCACACTGATAAGCAGGAACAATTCCTTACTGCTTTGAATGGTTGGTTATTCTTGGCTGGGAGGAAAATCTGTTTTCTCTATAATGTCACCATGCACAAGTTTTTTGACAATTAACTTTTCTGCAGATACTGACTCAAATTATATTTAATGAGATATTACGGTGATCATTGCTGTACATATATTCATAAACCTCTGAATTTACTTGAACAGGGAGGCCAGCCTGAGGATAATTTCCCCCCTTCACTAAGGTAGGTCTTTAGATTTATGTTTATTATCATACTCTCTTTTCTTATTATCATTTATACTATCATCATTATTATTGCGTCTACATTTGTTCCTGCAGTGACTCACAGGTGCAGGCTCAGGCTGAGGCCATCACTGAAGAAGACCTGAGGCTGATCCAGGAGAGAGAGTCGGCCATCAGGCAGTTGGAGGTACATAAAAAAAAAAATATATATATAATGTATCTCATCATCTGTGTGTGTACATTAACCGTTTTTCTTTATGTCCGTTAATTCAGGCTGACATCACAGATATCAATGACATCTTCAAGGACCTGGGGATGATGGTCCATGAGCAGGGAGACATGATAGGTAAGCTGTCACTAACATGTAGATGTTCCTTTATTATTGCAACTGCTCACAACTGAGACATCCACTGATAGCAGGAATGTGGGCAGGGTCAACTCAGAATACGCCACCGTTTAACCCAGAACCTGCCTAGAAAATAGCAGTGGTTATTAATGCAGGTACAGGGACATTCCAGATGTGGGTTATGGAAAGATACAGTATATTAATTCCTGAATACACAATGAAACAGCATTTTGCCTCCTCAGTTTGATACAATTATCTGTTGAAACAAAATATCTGGGCAGGACATAATCTAGTGGCATATCACTTAGGGAGAAGAAGACCTTTATTCAGTCAAAGAGGTGGAAGGATGAAATTGATAAAAGAATTATGATTGTTTTATTTGAGGGAATTCATATTTATGCATTTATACAGTGAAAAAACTTTGCATTTGCAAAAAAGTGCATTTTCTGGCCATATTGTCAGTCAGTTGCCTCTTTATCTCTGCGACAAGTACCTGTTCTTTGTGAACTGTAAAAATCACAAATTTGCCTAAAAAGAGCTTTACAATCTGTACAACATAAGACATCCTCTATCCTTCAATAGATTTGGAAAGAAAAAAAAACTTTAACAGGAAAAAAGGGAAAATCAGCACAAACTGACTGAACTGAATGAACAAACTAACTAAACTAAAATTGATTTATTAAACTAAATAAAGTCCAAACATATATGAAGAATATGACTTTATCCAAGCAGTTCTGTCCCTTCTGCCCACCTGTTGCTTGTAAAACTATGTGTGTGTTTTCTGTAGACAGTATAGAAGCCAATGTGGAGAGCGCAGATGTGAGTGTCCAGAGGGGCACACAGCAGCTGGCACGCGCTGCAGACTACCAGGTAAAACACAAACCGGACAAAAGAGAGGAAAGACAGATACACAAAGAAGGGATTAAAAGAAAGGAACAGCGAGAGGGGGAGGGGAGAGGAGTTTCAAAGAATAAATGTTATAGAAGTTCGCTTGTAGCTTGTAGCTCTTGTTGCTCGAGGCGTCTCTGAGGTAGCAGTATGTGTGCATATACGACCCTTCGACCTCCCTCACAAGGACTCGCTTGTGCAACCAAGTTTTTAGTCAGTTTGCTTAAGTAAATAAGAGTTGGAGACAGAGGTGTTAAGGAGATATTTATGACTTGAACATCCACTTTGTGTTTTTTTTCCCTCCGCAAGCGGAGCTCCCGCAAGAAGATATGCATCCTGATGGTAGTGTTGGCCGTAGTTGCTGTTGTTATAGGACTCATCATCTGGGGCGCTGTCAAACAATGAAGACTCTTCCTCTCCTCCTCCTCTCCTGCTGAGTCATCAGCCTGGACAACAGATGAAGCACCATCCTTCCTCTCCCTCTGCCTCATTGAAACTATCTGTCTTTCTTCGATTTGATTCTATTTTTTTTTTTTTTTAAATACTGTCGTCCTCATCGACAGGACCGCACAGTCTTCACTGTGAAACAAAACTAGCTTGGTTGTGATAATCAGTTTTAATTGAATGATTTGTGTGTGTGACTTAGGCGTGATTTTACGTAGACAGGAAAGGTTTTAGTCCTCATCTGATTACCAGAGGGAGGTGTAATCACAGGTGGAGCATTGCTGTGTTCATTGGCAGCCATGTTTGCTCCAGCAACTGTGGCTGAGTAACCGTTGCCACTGCCCTATCAATGTTTAGAGTCTCTCTGAATAATGCAGCAATAAGTTCCTGTAGGCAAGTATGGGTGGGTTAGCTTAATGCAGTGCTAAATGTGACGATACCCCCCACGATATCACGTATCTCATGTACTTTAAGTTATAATTAATTAAAATGATTAGTTCATTTGTATTCAAATCTATGTCGTATTACAATCATAAATCAAGACATGACCATCCTAAATCTGTGGTTGCAGCAGTATATTACACTCCACTATCAGCCAATCATTCCAAGTACGATTAAATAGCTGATGTGTTTCCTTTGACTACACAAATTGTTCTTAACTATGTAGCTCAGAAGACTGGAAGTTTTTTCCTATATATGAATACATTTCATTAAATATCACTTTACAGATGAGTACACACAAATAATGTAAGTATAACATGTAAATAGGACAAGCCAGGTGAAGTTAAAAGTTGTTTTTTTATGGTTTGTTTTAATCTGCTTTGGTTTACTGTACTTAAAGGCCCTGCATGCCCACACTGGTGTATCCATGTTCTGGTTGATTCGACCTTGTTAAAGGTTGATGGTGGCCAGAGCTGCGTCAGTCAGTCACGGTCCTGAGCAGAGATCTAATTAGCCAACATAAGTGAAAACACCCGTGTGGGTTTACTTTACTCATAGAAAAGTATTGACAGTCAGTTGTCACTCTTTTCTACAATTGACAAACTATTTTTTCTACATTCCTGATATGAAGAAACCAAAACTTTTAGTGATCCAAAGTACAGTAAGTTAAAGCAAACACTAAATTGTTTGCCTCTACTATTATACCCAAATGTAAAACTATGATCACATGTATATTTTTAATAAAAAGATTTAGCTGTCTGTCATGTGCTGAATGAATTACCTGAATGTACTGAAGCTTACAGTTTTAACTTGTACAACATATTACCATTCAGTAGTTAGTTTACATTCAAAGTTAAATAAATGAAAAACAGGCAGTGGACAGGTCACTTTGGTGCTTATCTATTTAAGTGCAAGTCACGTGTCTACAGAGAGTTTTATCAACATAACAGTCCCACTGTGAAAGCACCGGTCTCTTTATGGAGGAAACTGTTTGTGACATTTGTCTTTATTTGATTGGAAATACTCTGAATCTCGGCTATAATAGGTAGAGTTACTTTAAATTTTAAAACGAGATGAATATTCAGTGTAACAGTAACTGTGTTTCTGAAGGTTGATCTAATGTGATGCAGAATGTAAAATACCGGTAGGGTTTAGATCCAGCTTAAAATTAGTGCAACCTCAACTAAAATACTGCTTACATGTTAATACATCACAAATAATAATCCTACTATGATGCAATGTATATATGATGATTTAACACCAAAGGACATCATTCTGCATAATGAGGGCTTTTGCCTTTAATATTTAAGTACATTTCTACTTGTATAGAGTATTTTTAAATTGTGGTTTTGGTATTTTTACTTAAGTAAAGGATCTGAATACTTCTTTTAACTCCCGCTGTGTGTCTTTTAAGCACCTCTGTGTCTTTCCTGGGACAACACATACTGTATATCAATATATGTCAAAATGTCAATATATTAACAAGGCCATATTCTAACTATCATTGAGGACACTGAGGCCATTTCTTCCGGGGATTTAGCAACCAATAATGCACAATTTAAAAATTGCACATGGTGGGTATATCATAGGCTGATTCTGGTATTTTTGGACCAAATATATTCAAAAATTCTTTTAGGCTAACAAAAAAATGAACAAATAAAGGACTCACTGTTTCTCCAACAGAGTTTTATCCCTGTGTGCAAGAGGCAATGTGAAGAAAGCTGTGAAACCCGGATTTAGAGGTTTTCAAGTTGGAAAATGATCAATGATGATCAAACAGATCAAAAATTTTACCAGACAATCTGCTGTGTAACTTAAACAGAACACAGTGTTAGCAAATAGAGGTTCAGATAAGTTAACCAAACAGCTACTGTTCTTGGTAATCCAGTGTTTCACCTACTAGAGATGGGCATTTCAAGCTAAATTATTATTTGATACTGGGAACTAGTCGACCAACAGAGCAAACGGAAGCAGATCAGAAATCAAGGAGGCATCGTGCTAAAATGAGCAAATATACTTATCAAAGAGAGGGAATTAGAAATAAAGGTGTGGTACTCTCTGCAGTTCAGGTATATAAAGGCCCTGGCCACTATTAGAGGAAATATAGTAATTTTGTTTACTGAATATGGAAAGAAGTGTGATTTTTGTTTACTTTACGGGTCATGACTTTGCCATCCTGGGAAAAAAATATTGCGTATCGTAGCATGTAGCTCATCTCACAGCGCTGTAGCAAATGATATACTGCCCTCATGCAGAAAAGAGCCACACTGAATGCACCACATACGTTTTACCGGCTTTTAGATGTGAAGATTGATACCACTCTCATATTTGTCTGTCAAATAGTCTAGTATATATAGTATGTAGTCTACAGCCAGTATCTGATTAGTTTAGTTTAGCGTAAAGAAACAGCTAGCGTGGCTCCAACTAAAGGTAACCAAATCTGGCAAGCACCTCTAAAGCACACTATTTAAAACTTTTTATCTTGTTTGTTTAATCTGCACAAAAAGTGTAAAAGTGTAAAAAAGACAAGTTGTGTTTTTTATGGGGGGACAGGCGTCAGACAATCTCTTAACCAGGTGCAGTCACCGCTGTCCACTGGCTGCTTGGTAACCTCACAGTGATGACAAGGCTCCCAGACAGCGCCAGGCTAGCTGTTTCCCCCTGCTACCAGTCTTTATGCTAAGCTAAGCTAACTGCCTGCCACCTGTAGCTTCATATTTATTATTTATTTCATATTTAAAGGTCAGATATGAGTGTGGTAGGCCTATAGCTCTTGAACTCTTGTGTGTATTTATATAGATTTTATCTCAGGACTACAGTGCATTACAATGTGAGCGGGTTTAAAGGTCAGACTGCATGTTGACACTGCTGCTCTCAGTTTATTAATTTGACAAATGACAACATTTATGGGATTTTTTTCTCATGACTGTAAAGACAATCAGTCTACAAACTGCACTGTTGCAAACAATATCCTTACTCCTAATTTAGCACCATTTATTGATTCACATCCAGTGTACTGTATGTCATACTCAGCTCTACTCCAGTCCAATAGCGCTTCATAGTGGCGATATGATGTAACTAACCTACCATCAGTTATAGCACAATGTACAAAGCACAAACATCCACCATTTCCAGGCTTAATAAGTGAGAATTATGGAAATTTGAAATAATACAATAAACATTGTTTTGCCTGTAAAGTGGTGAAAAAAAACTCATTACACTAGATGAACAGTTACACTTGCAGGTTTATAGTGAGAGACATGCTTGTACCCCTTATTATCCCCAATGTAGATACTGGAGAGAGCATCCATACAAAGTGATGATGCCAGACAGAGAAAGGCAGTCATATCTTTGTGGCTAAATTAATCTAATCTGTCCATGAGTGTAGGCAATGCAAGGCAAGTTTATTTATATAGCACATTTCAGCAAGAAGGCAATTCTAGGTGCTTTACATAAAACATCAAAAGATAAAGTCAAGATAAAGTGCAAAAAAAAAGACACCATGAAAGGACACTTAAATACAAACTGAAATTTGTATATATAGCATTAGGGTTTCCTGATAATGGATTATTGAAAGGGAACAGAAACAGTTTTTTTACTGTATTTCTGAAAATATATTTCAATGGCAAACACGTGGTCTGAAGATAACTGAGAAACCCCCGGTTTGTAGATGATGTGCAAGGAAACAAGATTAATGCAAAAGTCTTTATTTCAACACAAAACATAACATTTCCTTAACAAAATACAATACTGCAGGTGATGGCGTCAAACAAGAACGACATCCAGGGAGAACCATAGATACCTTTTTTTTTAGTCACTCATCTTGCCCAAAATAAAATAAAGAAAAAAAAAAGAATGACATTTGAGACATTTTGTATATATGATGAGTTTTTTTTAAGGCTAACACAAAATGAACGAAGTAACGGACCCACTATTTCTCCAATGGAGTTTTATTCCTGTAAACTGGATTTAGACCTTCAAGTTGGACAATAAAATGTACAAAAGATGAAAATTGAACATTTCAATGAATATATAAAAATATGAAAATCCACGTAATTAAAAAAATGTTCAAAAGCTGTTTTAAAAAGTAACACAGCTGTGTGTTGTACCTAAGCAGACATGTGATGATGTGCTCACTGGGGTTGCTGACAGTCTAAAATTCGGATCAATAATTTTACTGGACAATCTGCTGTGTAGGACAAACAGAACACAGTGTTAGCAAACAGAGGTTAAGCCAGGTTAACCAAACAGCTGCTGTTCTTTCACCTAATTTGGTGAATGAATGTCAAAATGGATGCAAAATATAGAGCATACAGACCATGGCAGGACTGAAGCGTATCAGCTTGTCTGTGCATTGCCTCAAATCAATAAATCTGTTGTCTTGTCCTCTTTGGACTTTTTGTTTTGCAACTACAGCATGTGGTGATGAAAGTCACATGGAGTATGTGATCGTGAGTTTTAGGTTCACAATGAGGTCCAGACTTTGTGTTATCGTTGTCTAGAACTCTATCTTTGAACTCTGGGGGGCTACAAATCTGCACACCTGTTTCAATACAGATGATGTGAACCAAACAGGACAACATGTGTGTACATGAGAGAGAGATTTTCTGTTTTTGAGTATTTGAGTAGTATCAAGCTCTATGTACACACTTTCTTATCATTCTGTCACTGAACCACGTGTCACTTGGACTAAGATCTGTGTTTGCTTGTGTAGCTCAGAACATGTATATGAACAGAGTACATAAGCTTTTTGTCTATGAGACGACTCTCAGTCCAGAGTAGACGCTCTTGACTCCATCCCTCTCTGCAGTCCCAGCTCCTCAGTCATGCTGCGTCCGACGGTCCTCTGCCTCCTCTTGGCATGTGCGGTGTCTCTCAGCAGCTCTGCTGTAGTCACAGAAAATGGCATGCCCATCCTGTGGACTCAAACAGCCGGCCAAGTGACTGACCTGCCGATGCAGAGTGGCATCCTGACTCCCGACCCCTGGCACTTCCTTCACCGCATGAGTCTATTCCGTCTAATGATAGCTGCTACAGACCCATTTATGGGATCCATGGGGACAAACGCCACAGACAGTCCTATGTGGGGAATGCCGCTGCAGCTGGGATGGATGCTGACTTCAGGTAAAATGAAAATTATGATCTTTTTTTTTTTTTAAATCAACATTTTTTAATTAACAACAGGATAAACATTCAGGTAAACAATATCAGCACATACAAATCAAATTTAAATGACACAAATACATATGAAGAACATAAAATCAAAATATTACATAAAGGAAAAAACTTCCCTAATGTTTCAATAGCTTATTACTTTTTTTGTTGTTTAATAAACTGAATGATTTAAGTAAAGAATTCGGTTCCAGGAGATCTTAGATCTTAGAAAATTTCTGTTTGTGAATAAAAAAAAAACTTTGCATATAGAATAATGAAATTAATCAGATATTCAAGAGTGCCATAATCTGGATTATCATATCTTTCAGATTAAAAAACTAAACAGAATTAGCAGCATCAAAAAAGTGAGACTCTAGATCTGTCTAAACTTTTTGAGATATTTCACAATCAAAAAATTGGTGAGAAATTGTTTCTATATTATGTTTAGCAAAGGTACAAGAACTATCAACATCTGTAAACTAAGACAATTAGTAGGGTATATTTTATGTAAAATTCTGAGACATACCTATAGCCTTGTTTGAAATACAGTACCAAGCTCTTCTCTAGCTTATGTTCTCAATTTGAGACCTCCAGAAACACCAGGGTACAGTTTTATTCTTTCTTTGAAAAGTTTGGCGAATATGCTTATTGTTACACTTCATATCTGTTAGTTCCATCCAACATCAGTAAAGGCTGTGTTATTTTATTCTCATCATAGCTTCCTTGATTCACTGAAATATACGCATCCCACTGTAAAACTCAGTGAACATAAAGCCATAACTACCTAAGAATCCAGACAGAAGCTGATGATGTATGATGTGTTGGTCCTGCAGGGCGTCTCGCTGACCCAACCGGTGCTACAACCTGCGGTCTGCAAACAGGAGACACTATGTGTATTTCTGCTCAGAGCTGGTGGAGCTGTAAGTATACCAGGCGCGCACACACACACACACACACACAGAACACTAAACACTAAAATAACCCCACCTCTGTCTTCCTCCAGGTGAGAACTACTTTGCCTCTGTACTGCCCTTCCTCTCTGCCGCACAGCAGGGCTTCATGGGAGCAGGAGTTCAGGTACGTGTGCAGCTGAAAGTGAGACAGTTGGAGGAAAAAAAAGAGTAAAACCTGCACTCATGGAATATGTTATTGTTTTAAGCTGTAACCTGCAAATAGTTGTGGTTCTGTTGATGATGAGGACGATGGTGATGATGACTGTTATATATTATCAGGTCCAGATGCAGGTGCCTGCAGGTGCAGAGGAATATTGCACCACCTATGCTGACTGTACAGCTCGCTACCCCGACGCCATGGCTAAGTGGGACGCCTTTTTTACGGTATATCAAATGCACACACACACACACACACACACACACACACAAACAAATCCACACATGCCTTACTGGTTTTATATACAGTTGAAATACACTAGTGAACCAGTGCAAACTGTTGTATATTGCTGTTTATTCCTTTAACAGAAAGCCTATGTTACAAACTGGGGGTATGGTGTTCCCTTCAACTTTATCAAAGTGGAATACTAAATCACTGCAGTGGCCCTTCAATGTTTTATGTGTGTGTTTAAAGGGTCTCAAGACTGCTGCTGAGTCTCCTCTGCCTGAAAATGAGAAGAAGGATACCATCCTTGGTCTCTACTGGGCGGGCCAAATGGCTTCAATTTATGCCTCTGCAGCATGCAGTGCCAAGTAATCTATCTATCTATCTATCTATCTATCTATCTATCTATCTATCTATCTTACAGCAATAATCAATTGACATTTTTGACATGCTGAGAGTGGTATCGATCTTCTCCTCTAACTCCTGCCAGTGTTGAAGTATTTTTTTTTAACTTTTTCTCATCTCTGTCTCCCTCTCCTGTCCTCTCCTCTCCCTCAGGCAGAGCTACTATTCCTCTACTGAGGTGTCCTTCGCTAAGAGCTGGCTGAACTCAGCAGAGTACGTATCGGCGGCACACTTCCAGTCCAATTTGGAAAAATCTGTGATGTTCATGGTCCCTCTGCCAGGCCGAGTTTTACAGGTACATACCCACAACTCCATCCATCCATTCAGTTCTATCACATCTTTACAACCTTTGTATTTATCTCATTTTTTGTCCTGCCTTATCTTTGCCTGTAGGAGGGCGACAGTGCGCCTAACATTGCTGATCTGAGTCAGGAGGAGAACCACACACTGTCTATCTTCTCCTGGATGAACAATGTGAACAGTCTACTGGGTAGGGAAGCCATACACATACTATGATATAGCTTTTTTTTTTAAAAATTGAATTAGTAAGCCTTTAAGGAAGATCATTATGATGTGTGTCATCCACCAGGTGGAACGTTGGTGCGTCTGTGGCGCAGTGCCATGTGTTCAGTGACCACAAGAGAGAAAGGCAGAGAGATGTTGGAGCAGCTCCTACTGAATCCCACTTTCGTCACAAGCACTTTCCTGTCCATCATCACTGGAATGTCTAGCAGCTGCTGAGAGAGACACACAGAGAGAAATAGCATCTCCAGTCATGTCATGGTATTCTCATCTGAAAGTTAAAGACACATGCTAAAAATAATCTGATTTGATTTTTTTTTACTGTAAATAATACAGGATTACTAGACAATCAGTCTACTAACTGCACTGTCGGAAACAATAACCTTACTCCTAATTTTGCACCATTTATTGATTCACATGAAAACATCCAGTGTACTGTATGTCATCCTCAGCTCTACTCCAGTCCAATAGCACTTCTCGGTGGCGATATGATGTAACTAACCTACCATCAGTTCTGAAAGTTTCCAGGCTTGATAAGTAAGGATTATGGAAAATTGAAATAATACAATAAACATTGTTTTGTCTGTAAAGTGGTGAAAAAATGAACTCATTACACTAGATGAACACTGTTACACTTGCAGGTTTATAGTGAGAGACACATTATCTCCACACTCAGTGCCCATCTGTAATTTGTATATATAGCATTAGGGTTTCCTGGTAATTAATTATTGAAAGGGAACAGAAACACTCTCTTTTACTGTGTTTCTGAAGATATATTTCAATGGCAAACAAGTGGGGAAAAAAAGGAAATAAAGGAAACAAGATTTATGCAAAAGTTTTTATTTCAACACAAAACATAACATTTACTTAACAAAATACAACACACATTTGGAGTTACTGTAGGTGATGGCATCGAATAGGAATGACATTTTGAAAAGCAAGAGGGCCATTTCACCCACCATGGAAAAGCACAATAAAACCCTCTGCATGTCATTAACATTATGTATCTAAGCTACAGTAGGTCATGATTGTCTGTGGAAAAGCAAAACAAACAAACTCACAAATCAAAACACAAATGCAGAATGTAATATCCTGTCAATGCTTGCACACTGAAGTACTTTTCGGTTTCTGAGCTTATTGTGCTCAGAAACTTACACTGATGGGGCACTGAACATTTCAGTATTACATTTTAGGTGAAGCCAATTCAATAGATCAGCCTTACTCATGTTGTCATAAAAAAACAGAATGTCTAGAATACATTCTGGCTTTAACTGCTTTAAAAAAAAAAGTGTTCCCATTTTATTTCTTACATAAGCTGTGCCAACGTCCAGACAGGACTCACAAGTAAATACTGCTTCCTCAGGACATGTACAGTATATGATTCACATCACTGCCTGTTCAAAATAGTCATGAATGAAGGTTTGACAACACACATGTTGCGTTGTGACCAGCAGTGGTTCCCAAACCTTTGGAGGGGTGCAGAGCTGTTGCAGGGGGCGCGCATCAACGACGGGTTAAATTGTAGTGATGAGCGCAACCACAGTGCAGAAGTTGAATACACCTTTTAAAATGTCCAACACGGGTGTATCTGATAACAGTATTGATAGGCCCTTTTTATGGCAGACATTTTGACTTGTCAAAGCAGGAAAAGCACAGGCCCTAGCGCTCTGGTATAGTGCATGCTCACTGCCTGACATGGCTTACTGGGACAATTAATAGAATGGAGCCATTGTTAATGTTATTAGTTACACCTGTGTTTTTCCTGCTTTGACAAGTCAGAATATCTGCTGTGAAAAGAATCTATTGACTGCTCTCCCAAAGAGAGATTATCCAGTCCTAGTTTAGAAACTGTAACTAGGCACAGCAGGCCTGTCAAGCTTTTGCATTTTGTCCACATGCTGAAGTGGTGCGCATGGGGAACTTGTTAAGGGTGACGCTCAAGTTTGAAGTTTGAAAGAGTTTGAAGGAGCTGTCTTTTTAAAACCTTTCCATAACCAAAAATGCAACAGTGAAATTGTAAGGACTTGTTTTTATCAGCTCTATCAACTGCAAACGTTAGCATGCTCGGCAAAACTAGCTTACTACCTACAGTTGCTACTTCCAAACTTCCAACTTTATTATGATATGGGATAATGGTTTACAAAAATCCTTGTTCAGGACTGGAACATCCACTGCATGGGAGCAAAGACGCTACTATATCAACATATATATTAATATCTGTACTATAATACTAGGAGCTCTACAGTAAACACCTCAACACATGAGCCCCTTTAACTTTTTTTTAGCACTTTGATGATTGTTGCACTACTTTCTTGTCCTTTATGGTATTTCTTATGCTCTTGTCTACTTCCAGTCGTTTCTTACTACTACTTGGGACATGCAACTTTAGCCTCAGTGTTTTAGCTTTAGCTGCATCGTGTACATAGCCATCGTATACATATTTAAGACCCTTATACGGAGCTCTTGTTTAAAATGATCTATTAGTGTGTTTGGGTGGGGTCTGACGGGCTTCCAAAGGGAGGGCATGACAGATAAAGTTTGGGAACCACTGATTTACAGTAACAATGATCTCCTTGACAGCAACGTTGGACCGTTATCAACAATGCATAAATATTCATTCTGTGTAAAGGAATATCGTTTATAAAGTGTCACATCTGAGCACCATGGTATCCTAGCAACTGCAGGGATACAGAAAACAGACGCGGATTAAAAATGTCACAGCGGTCCAAAAGGAATGATAGTCAAGGCCCTGTTTCCTCTTAGCACTGGATATAAATTTCACCAAGCTTGACAAAACCTGTGAAAGATGGCATAACATAACACTGAGCCTGTCCAGATATAAAATAGGAATGTCACTGTAAAGTCTAAACACAAGGAGAGGAGTAGAGCTGGAAGGAGAAATTTAAACAAACATTAGTCAGGTCGCCCCACTGTCGAGCTCGAGCAGCGAGGGGAGCAAGAGAAACACCTTTGGCAAATACTCTGCGAGAGACGTCTTCCAAATCGTACTCAAATACATGTAAATCAGGGGGGGAAAACATCTGCCGCCATCCAGGGGTTTCAGATGTTTGGTTTAAATGAACGTGTGCTTCACATACACATACATGTACTACACAGTATTGGCCATCATCAATCTTGCTTTGGCTTCTTGCCGTTTTTTGCGGAGTGGTGAGGTAGAGAAATGACTGAGCGGCAGACCTGCTGTTAGCTGACTTACGGTCGAGATTGCATGTTGATGGCATTTGCATCTGGAGTGTTGCTTGGCTATATGAGAGGTAGAGGATCTGTTCGCCTCACACAGGAAACTGCCCTGAGCCTGCTAATGCACTGGAGTGTGTGTGTGTGTGTGGGAGAGAGAGAGAGAGACAGAGAGAGAGAGAGAGAGAGAGAGAGAGAGAGAGAGAGAGAGGAAGAGTGTCTGTATCTGTGTGTGCTGGATTCTGTCTGAGAGAAAGCTTTATGTGTGTGGGCATGTCAAACAGTCATATGTACATCTACAAATATATATATACTGTGTGTGCTGAGAGGAATGTTCAGGGTGTTACGCTTCTCCATAAGCTGAGGCTTTGTCCTTTAACAGGTCCAGACACAAATGACAGCTCCAGCTCCCTGTAGAGAGAGAGAGAAAGAGAGGCTGAAATCATTGTGCTGCTCTCTTCCATATATAGCTTTCGCCTGTAGCCTCTCTCAAATATACACTACATGACTTATATTATCTCAACCCACTCATGTATAATAGAACCTATGAGAGTGGCTCTTAGCTGTTGTACCTTCAGGGGGCTGGGTCATCGGAGGCTTCAGGCAGTACATGTGGTATCCTCTGTCACAGTCATCACAGAACAGCAGCTGGTCCTACACGGGCAGCACACAATGAACATCTTAAATATTATATGAAAATGTACAGGGGGGAAGACAAATAAAAACTCTGAAGTAAGTATGTGAATCACAGCGGCAAATATTGCTATGAAAGGTGGCTTATATATTATGTGGAATGCCATTTAGCAGCATTCATCAGCTATAAAAGATGCCTGGCACTAGTTTTCAGAGCATCATCGGTCAGCTAACAGTGCTCCAAAGAGGCCAAATCCTCTGTCCTCATCCTATGTTGAAACTATCATATACATAAGCATATACAAACATCATCAGAGTATTTTTATGTATCTTAAAACATGTCTGGAGGGGGTCTTTAATGTTTTATTACCCTGTAAAGCACTTTGGACTACATTTGTAGTAAATTGCGCTATTTATGGTTTATGGTCATTTACAGATTTTATCACAAAAGAAGCAAAAAAGTATATTCTTCATGCTACTAATTACTAATTACTAATGTAATTATTATGTCTGAACCTGGAATGATAAAGACCTTTAGCATCACAGTGATTTATCAAGTGTATGCTTGGCAAGTAAGTTAAATTCAACGTGCTGTATTGTTCATGACAGGCTGAATGTTGGATGTGGAAAGGTCATGGCATTAAAAGAAAAACAAGTCAAATTCGGTGAGCTTCAAAGCAAATTCAAAGGGAAATCTAGAAACGACATTTGGACACTGACATTTCCGGAGCCGCAGAGGATCATGCTATACATACATCGTTCTCTGAGGTGCCACAGATGCTGCAAGACTTGCACTCGATGCACTGCCACTGGTAAGTCCTCACTGCCTGCATCATGTTCTCAGTGAACTGCAGGCATGTGGGGTGACCTGTGGAGGGACGGTGAGGCGAGACGAGAAACGTGAAGAAGGAATGGGTTACAGAGCGGATCGCCGGAAGTGTTTGCAAACCAGAGTATTTTCCTACGTGATAAGTTCATGTGGCAGAAGCTCTGAATTTATGCAGCAGGCAGCAGACACAGACATGAAAGTAACTGCACATAAATATATTAACAACATCCATCAAAAGCTGATTTCCATCATCTGCAGCTGAATCTGCCACAGTGCCTTCTTAATTTTAAGTAATTTCTTAATGGATAGGAAATTCTCATCTGATGCAATAAACACATTTTTAAGATAAAGCAGAAATGACTGAATCAAAAGGAAAGTCGAGCGTGTAGAAAACAATATTTCTGCCTTCATTCAGATGAAAAAAAAAAGGTTGTCTATGTCTTTATAAGAGCCAGCAGTAAGTGTTAAATGTGTCTGTGATGGAGACTTCTGTAATTGCACCCAATGGTGTTGACAGTCCATACAGCTGGATGAAATGTGCATCAAAAGGAATCTAGCCACAAAAGACAAGTGATTATATGTCTGGTAAACAACCAACCAAGTAATCATCTTCCCATACGTCTACAGCTGCTGAAACGCATCTTCTGAATGTTATTTGGTGTATGTAAAGTACACATTTTTACATCTACTGCCAACTTTTATAGCGTCCCCATAGCATCACAGTTCTGTCAGCATCTCATGCATACAGTATCAATGGGGTATCAATGAGCCATGAATGAGCCATAATCAAGGAAGAACTGATTTACATCTGGACTGGGAAAGCAGCCAGAAACACTGAACATTGATTCCCTATCAGCCTCTGGTGGGTGAATAAAGACAAACGTGTCAAGTTGAAGCTGCGACCTGCCTCCCAAATGAAACTGTGGAATTACAGTCAGAGGAGAAATTAGCTGTGGCAGTTGAATAGATGGCCTATCAGCTTTAACGGATACCACTTAGCAGCAGGCAGTAGAATGAGCGTATCTACTGAGCGTCTACTGATGAAAGAAAGGATGTAATCCTCAAAGTCAGACAGGAGCAATGGGATGCCGATTGGCTCTTACCTCTCAGCTACCTGTCCTCTTAGCCAATGGAGTGACTCAAGAGTCCAACGTTCATCCCTCCCCCTGCCACATTAGCAGCAACTCATATTCATTTTGCCATGGAAAACTCATGTCATTTATTCCTTTTTCTCTGGTCCACAGTGTGTGCTATCAATCTTTTTCAGTCCAGAGTTAACAGGAACTTAGCCGTCAAGTTTATGATCTTGATTATCTGACGCAAGCAAAGTCAAAAGTAAGGGGTTTATTTTTTTTGTTTGTTTATGAAAAATGGAAAAATGTCTTAACATATCAAACTGTAAAATCCACATAAAAAAATGGCAACACTGTATATCCATCAGAGATGAAATTTCCAAGAAAAAGCTGGCTTTGCGTATAAATATATCCGGCGTCTCTTCCGAGAGTTTAAAATAAATCCGGCAACTTTTCTGGTAGAGGTGCCCTCAAGGTGAGCCACTGTAGTCCATTCTGTGCCTTCAAAGTCTTTCGGTGTTCCACTAAAATACAAAACATCTTTTCAGAAAATTATTTATATTGCAAAAAAGGTCCAACTAGTCAGAAAAGTTCTCAGCTGTCATCCGCAGCCTCATCGTCTGAAAACAAAATGTCTTCCAGCTCTGCGTCTTCAAAGCCATGAAACGTGGAGGCCTCGCTGTCTGATGTGCTGCCGAACAATTCTTCTAGAGCACTCAGCTTCCTCCCATCCTTCTTCACTCCTCCTCTTCCAGCTACCATGAAAACATCAGCGTCAGAGCAACACAGAAAAGGCCACACACTCTTGCAGCTGTCCTAACAAACTCTACTGTGGCAAGAAAACATTTCGCTTGCTGAAATGCACACCCTGCTCTCTTATTGCATAGGACGGATGAGCTGATCCCATAAATGTTTTGCTGAGATATCCAGAAGAGGTGGAGTTGGCTAGTGTGGGAAAAAAAAGGGGGGGGAAAAGAAACAAAAATGCAGCCAAATGTGCCATAAGGTAATGCATGAGAACTGAGGAACAAGAGTGAAGGCATGTCGTCTAAAGGCAGAAGTCCTTACTGATGGACGAGGCTGACATGGAGAAGCATGCAGGATGGAAGCAAGCAGCGGATCCTATAAATCGATGTTATTTTTAAATGGAAAATTGCAAAGAGTTTCAGCAGTTGGCTCTTGATTCTCATGGTCGACAAGGCTCATTGACAACCCACTGAAAAGACACGGTAGCAACATAAAAGCTCAATTCACTGCGCACCATAAATGTCTGGTGAAATCTATATCATCAGCTAAAAAGACACATGTTTGAACAAAGATGACTTGGAATAACTATTGACATGAAGGTGTCCTTTGCATTTTAGTGATTTTTTTACCAACTAGACTGAACTGTATGAACATTATTGTGAACTGTAAAGGCCTAACTAGACTTTGTAATAATAGTATCGTGACTGATTGGCTGATCACCCAAAGAAATTATATGATTACTAACCCACATGTTTGATGCAGATTTCTTAAACTGCATCAGATTTGTGGCCACCATTTCAGTCCACATAGAAAAGTTAAAAACATCGCAAGGAAGCGAGGAATACACATGAACAAGATTGTGAATAAAAAGGAAGCAAAGGGAAACAAAAATGAGATGTATAGTAGACACAAATTAAAGTATGAAGTAAGAGTCTAGCAGACAACTAGTATCTGATAGTCTTCTTGTCCTCACTGCTAAAGTAACCACTGCTATCATCTCAAATTATATAGAATAAGACACCACTAAAGCTCAACATTTTATGCATTATACGAATATGCTTTTTCGTTTTCTTGCCAAGAGTTAGACGAGAAGGTCAAAACAATCCTCATGTCTGCACACTAAATGTGAAGCTACTGTGCCAAGCTGAGACTCCAGGACGTTACAGTGCCCAGCCAAGAAATAGTCAGGCACATATCTCCCTGTAAAAGCACAACATATTGTTTTTTACAGTTTGGTTTTTGTACGGATTAAACAAACAAGATATAATGTGCTAATAGTGAGCTTTAGGAGGTGCTGGTGGGCGGATTTTGTTACTTTTGGACAGAGCCAGGCGAGCTGTTCGTAGCAGCTGATTGTAGCTTCATATTTGCCATACAGACATGAAAGTGGTATCGATCCTTTCATCTAACTCTTGGGAGGAAAGCAAATAACCATATTTAGCAACATTGTGAACTATTCCTTTAATGGTGAAGCAAACAAAGAACCTCAATGGAAAGTTGTGGAGACTCACCAGAGCGTCCACAGTCAGAGCAGGACACCAGCTCCTCAGCCTGGCCTGTTTTCCTGTTGGAGCCCTGGTCTCCGAGGCAGAAATCACAGTAGTCGTTGGGGATGATGACCCCATCTGGACCCTTCTGAGCTGTCAGCAGGAACAGACACACGTAAGGAACAGTATACATGGGACAGCTTGATGGCATCTGGGTTATCATAAAAATAAAAAAAAACACTCCTGTTTGTGTGTGACTGTGTTTGTGCATTGAGGGGCTGCTGTCAGGAAAAGCATAAGGATATGTGGCACATACATGTGGGATACATTCTAGCTAGCATCTTACGTTTGTGGTTATCGGAGCTCTGCGGAGGAGACGGGGTCATCTCTGTTTCCTTTTCCTCCTCCCCCTCCTCCTCTGCCAGGTGAGTGTGGGTGTAGTGGTAGCTCAGGCCAGGCCGGTTCTTGTAGCGCTTCCCGCAGACTACAGATAAAACATCACAGGTCCTTTAGAAACACACAAGACTCTGTGCAACACAGAGCACCAAATATACTAGACTGAGAGTCTGCTCAAAATCAACTGTCGTCCCTGACTAAATGGAAATAAAACAGAGTGTGTGGAGGATGCCAAAGACGATTTGCAGATACTTCATTTTAATGTCAGTCTTCATATTTGATGGTTTGCCTCATAGTTATTTTACATGTGAACCATGTAAAATTTTACTGAGCTTTAGACTTAAATATACATATACTGACTATACTAACAATATATCAGATTATAAGTAAAATACTTTTTTATAATATATAATACTTAAATAGTATAAAAATGGTTAAAACTGTAACTTTTAAGACTTTGTTCAGTTTAAGACAGTGTTGAGAGCATAGATTATTGCTGCTAAGACAGTGTGGATATACAATATCAAAAATGGCCATCGTCTAATTGATAGCTACTTTGCGAGGAAGTCCACTGAAATGTGGACTTGATATGGGAACAAAGCAGAATGGGGTGCGTCAAAAGCATTTTTCTTACAGCTGCTTTTAACAACATTTTCTTCCTCAGCATAGTTTTTCTTACTCTTTACACTTATGATGCTGTTGTTAATTATTACAAGCACACTAACACACCAGGCTGGAGCTCAGCAAGCATCTTTTTACCCTGCTGTTGTTGTACTGTGACACTGTGGACGTCACAACTCGCACATATAACAGCAGGATTAGGTTGGAAGCATTTCGTGTGCTAAAAAGTAGGAAACTAGCACAGACTATCAATCTAGTCTAATATTGTTCTTGGGGTCACAGAAAACTCTTCAAAGTGAGCACATTAGAGCTGTAGCCATCATAGAAGTTTCCTATTATGTATCTTCCCCGCATCTGTGTTACAGCCAATTCTGCAGCCATTTTTGTCTCAACTTTAGCATAACAAAATAAACATATTTTACCACGAAGCTAAAAAAAAAGCTTCACCATCTCTCTGCAAACTAACTGTCTACCCAACCCCGTGGTTAAAAACAACTTCATTTTACATTTTCCATGACATTCCTTTCAGCGTAAACACTTCTACAATGGCTACATCTGCGGATCACGTCACAGCTAGAGTGGCCTAAGAAACATGCATCCCTCAGTGTGGCATTAGCTGAGCTGGTGCTAAAGCATCACTCGGCGCATGCCTTGCAATGAGCAAGCGTTAGGGCACATGGCATAGCGTTAGTGTCATGCAATGCTTGTGCTGAATTCAGGAAGGATGCCTGGACTAGTATAAAGCATGTAAAGCGTCAGACATCTCCGAAGGATTAGCGTTCAGCCAGCCGTTCCCACACCAGATGCCCGTAAGCAAAAAGGCCAATCATAAAGACAGTTCATGGAGCTCCTAGAAAGACAAGATGGCGACAGATTCAGATACCTTCTTCAGCCTTTTTTGAGTTATGCTTTTGTTTGTATCTATCTGGAACAGAGAAGACACAAAAGCAAACAATAAAGGAAAGACAGAACAGGACACAAAACGAGGATGAGATTCATTTGTTTGGGGTTCATTCAGCGTGCCTATCTCTATCCACATCCCCACGGCAATCCATTCCATCTGGATTCTGTCCAAGTACGAAAGTTGCATGCTAGTCAGGTCTGGATTGACAGCAAAGTCTTTCTTCATGCTGCAGAGCACTGCTCTTAGGAACAGAAGGAGAGAGGGCTATCATTGAAAGATGAGAGAAAATGACTTGTCTGCTAGATTTTAAATGTCAAATATATAAGCAAAAGACTTTTGAGCAGGCAATGTGGAGAAAAAGTTTCCATAATAATTTGGAGCCAAGCTTAGGTTGAAGACACTGTAAGTCTTTTGTTAAAGCCACCACAAGCTTTTAGAAACATTGTGATTTTTTTCCTGAATTTAGGATAACAAACGTGTAAAACACAAAGTAATGGTACAAAAAAACATGATGGCACATGATGTAAGAAAGAGGCGACTTTTCTTCTCTCTTACTGTCACAGACGTAAGGTTTGTCCTGGTCGTCGATGTTTACAGGTTCTGTCCTCCTGCGACTTGATCCTCTGTTCTGAAAACGAAATCCATCACACACTTAATCCTCCAGTGTTTGAATGTTTCAACGCAAATTCAGTATATTAAAGATTTAATTCCAAACAGCATACTGTATGTCATTTTGCTGTAAAATGAATCAATTAATATTTCAAAAACAGGGATTGGTGAATGGTATCAAGCCAGAATCCATTAATCTTCCTTGGTAGCAACATGCTGTAGACTTTTTTCATTTAACGCATTGACGAAACTGTGTTGTTATTGTCTTCTGCACCACACACACACATGCAGTATGCGTGACCGTCCTGTCTTTGCGTCTGACACTCACTTTGCCTCTGTTCCTGTTCTTTCTCTTTGGAGTTTCCAGTTCAAAGTCTTCGTCATCATGGAAACCATCCCCGTTTTCATCTGCCTCCAGAACTCTCTGCAGAGCACGAGAAGGTTAGATGATGAAGAGGAAAATATTTAACAAGGCACCCTGTACAAAACAGGGTGTGAGGTTTTTTACCAACAATACAGAACAATACACATAACTTTAATTATGGTTGAGACAAGATGCAAAATAACAAAATACCTGTATTTCCAGCAAGGTCTCTTCCTCTTTATTGATGTTGTTTTTTTTCTCTAGTACGCTGTCCCCCCTCAGGAGGGCCTCCAAAGCTGTGGCCTCCCCTGGGGGCACCTCACGCTTGGGGGCCAGCTCTGCTTCTGTGAAGGTGGGGGCAGGAGAGAATGAGAGAAGAAGAGTTTTGGGTGCACAAAGTGTCACTTTAGTGTGGACGGAAGGCCAACGGCTAACGAGGCAGGCTGCCAGATTCAACATCCATTAAAAGAAAAAAAAACGACAGTGCAGCAGGGGCACAGTAAGAGAGGAAGGAAATAATGCACTGAAAAAAAAAATGCTTATAGGCCTAAATTACATCTCCAATATCTCACTCTTTATTTCTTGCCTCCTCCAATCTACTTTATCTTTCTTCCTCTCTCTCTTTTCATTTCCGTGGAGTTGAACTTGAGGCAGTGGCTTTAGCATCGATTCCTCTTTGAACTTTAATGCCAGGCTGAAAACAGAATCAAAGTGGGGATGTGATAAGACAGACGGGGCATGAGCAGCGCTACTGATGCTTTAAGACATTCTTATTGAAAGCAGAGCTGTGTCCTCTCTTCCCTCCTCTTCCTCCTCTCATTTCTTTGTTTCTATTTTTGTATCTACAATAAATCCTTCATTTTCCCTGCTCTTGTCAATGTTCTTTCCCCTCACCTTCCCCTCTCCAAACTCCTCGCTTCTCCTTTGACTCTCCTGACGCCAATAGCTGGGTAAGAAGTTAAACGTGGGATGTTTAGCTTTTAACGCATCTTCAAATTCAAATGTATATAAACAGCCCTCAGTGTCATCTACCCTCATGCATATACGTGCACCTTTTTTTAGACCTTGATCAACAGGGGGACTTTATACTGAGGGAAGCAAAATGGCTGCTGAAGCACAGCTGTTGACATGAGCTGTGACATGAAGACAAATGCAGATGGTTTAGAAAAAAAAAACAAAAAAAAAACAAGGAATTGAATTCCAGTTTAAAACAATTTCAAGAGTAATCTTGTGACAGAGTCTTCTGTATACCTTCACACACGCAGACAAACCTCTCTGCTCAGGAAGCATTAAATAAACATAAAGCATTTCCAAAAGCCCCGAGAGGGGAGCACTCACATTCCTCTGTCATGTTATGATAGATATCTGAGCCAAACTGCAGAACTGGATCTCTGAAAAACAAAACTTCTACTCGTTCACCCTCAGCTACACTTGCTTTCCTGCTCTTCTTAACTACATCTCTACTTTTCTTTCCCTTTATGTCCTGTGGTTGGTTGGTGGGTTGCTGCTCTGGGGAGTTTCTTCTCCTTTTTTTTTTCCTGTCAATTTTACTTATATAGCGCCAAATCACAACAGAAATGATCTCAGGGCACTTTTCAATACAGAGCAGGTCTAGACCGTACTCTTTACTTTATAGAGAGATCCGACATTCCGCCATGAGCAAGCACTTGGCAACAGGGACAAGGAAAAACTCCCCTTTAACGGGAAGAAACCTCGAACAGAACCGGGCTCTAGATGGGCGGCCATCTGCCTTGACCGGTTGGGTTGAGAGAGAAAGAGGAGAGGGGAGAGGGGAGAGAGAGGGAGACTTAAAGCAGCGTTGAGTATTATATTGCGTCTGGAAGACAGCGAGCGGGAAACAATGGTGTGACAAAGCAGAAACAAAGACGTGCCTTTATTTCTCCCCCTTATCGGGTTCCTGGGGCATTCCTTTGCTAAAATCCCCTATGACACACACATGCATGTATGAATGCATGCACGTGCACGCACACACACACACACACACACAGAGAAAAAAAGCGCACACTTCCACCTCATAAGACTAACTTACATTCTAATGCCTCATGGACAAATGATTATAGAGGCCCAGTTAGGGTGCTTCCGTGCTGCAATGCTGAGGGAGAGTCATATGTGGGGGTGTTTGTGCGCTTATGTATGTGTGTGTGTGTGTGTCTACTGCCAGAGAACAGTGAGAGGAGGCATTGATTCAGGGGAGAGAATGAACTTGGAGACCTGGCGAGAGAGACGGGCTAACCAGAGCCAGATGGTCAGATAGCAAGCATTAACGCCACTCAAAGCTCGATGCAGCTACACAAGAGCAACACACACACACACACACACACACACAACATATACGTGTATGTAGAGGATGCACCGGTTTGAGTGACTTTGATTGTATAAATGTAGGTCGATACTGTGGTGGCAATGGCTTTCACTGTGCAAGCACGTCACTGTGTGTGTGTGTGTGTGTGTGTGTGTGTGTGTGTGTGTGTGTGTGTGTGTGTGTGTGTGTGTGTGTATGTTATTGTTTGTCTTACCTAATCGAAGCTCACACAGGCGGAGCTGGGGATCGAGGGGAGGGTGGAGTCGCCTCTTTTTTCTCCAGCAACGAGCAGGGTAGGTATACATCTGTCCCGCCGCCTGGCCTGGATACACACACACATACACACACACACACACACACACACACACACACACATGCATATATATGAAGAGACACAGGCTCGCAGGAAGAATTTTAACAACCACTGGCAAGCTTACCATTTCAACAAAACTTGCATTGAGACCCCTCCACACACACACACACACACACACACACACACACACACACACACACACACAGAAATATGCATAGTGGACTGGCCTGGCGTTGTTTTCCTGACACTTAATATATCCTGATTTCAGTGCTCTGACTAATGGTCCATAAATCCAGAGAAATCCTGCTCTTATAGCCAGGCTGTGACTCATAACTTGGAATTTGGTTGACTATGTTTTGGGCATTTTAATGTCTTGTTTGCATATAGGTGAATGGTGGGAGGCAAAGAAAACATCAGTGTTATTTAGTGTTAAAGATGGTTATTTTCAGTTGTACTCCGATAACCAATTTAAATAATTTTGTTTCACCACTATTTCAGCAAAATAGGCCTCTTGTACCATTTAGAATAGATATTTGGTCCTCTTTCTGCCCTCGTGTCTAATAATATTCCACCATTAGCTTGACAGAAAACACAGTTAGAGGAAAAGAAGTGTTTTTTTTCTCTGTCTACATGAGCAGAGAAACACAAATCAAGTAAAGGAGGGGGAGGGATAAACCCAGAATAAATGCATATAATGTGAGTTAGGTCTGCCACAAAGTATAGGGTGTGGCCTGAAGGGCTTTGCATACAAGATGGAGAGCAGTCTATTTGTGTCCAGCTCTCAGTAAAAAGCAGATTGTTCCCTTCGGCTGTACAGGCGACCCAGATGTGCAGAGCGCGTTCTGACTGCTCATCTCAGGATAAATCGGCAAGTGGTAGCTCATAAAATATACAAAAGAGGGGATGACTTGCTTTTTTATTGAGGGAGAGTATCTATAGGTTCATCCTTTCTATCCATCCACATTTATAAGGAAGAAAATTGTTGGACATTTTACGCTAATTCACTTTCTTGCAGAGAGTTAGATAAGAAAATTGATACCACTCATATCAATCTGCTCATCTCACTCTCTGCAAAGAAGTGAATTAGCGCATTCCCTAAAATGTCAAACTATTTCTCTCATTTAAGTAGTAGTAAGTGGTAACTTATAATATAGACGAAAACAGATCTGCAGTATTTAGAACTTCAACTGTTATATTTGGAAAGCAGCATCAGCAGCACAAAATAGTTCAGTGGATCAGTAGGTTACTTCTCACCTGGCTGGCGGTGTCGCTTTTCCATCCAGATGTAGCAGTTGTTCTGTGCCACGCCAGTTTGCGAGTCCAGGAAGGGCATGCGCACACTGCGCTCGGCACAGAGACGGGCGTTGTAGCTGCGACAGTGCTCGATGGCCTCCCTATAGAACTGGTCACCGAGCCTGAACGCAGACAGACAGACAGACAGACAGACAGACAGACAGAAAAGGTGGCAGGTAAACAGTCAGACAGACAAACAAGAAGGAAGAAAGACAGAAGATAATCACTTGAAATGTAGTTAATGTAATACAACAGGCTCATTGTCATTTACTCAGAACTGCCCCTGCCCCGTTTGTTCAACATCTGAAGCAAATTGAAAAAATATTCCTTTGTGGAACTCAAGTTACCCACAAGTAACATTATAGTCTTATTTCTGACATTGATCCAAGCTATTTTCAGCATGCTGCTTCAATTTCTGCTGTCTGTGCGCTGTGAGTGACTGTTGACAATCTACCAGCTAAAAGCTAACATTTTTTGGAGGGTTAATGGCAATAACATGTGCTGGGTGGCTGATGATTTGGTATGGTCTGCAAATCAAGTATTAGTTCTGTCCTGGTTTACTCTAGCTTAATGTAACACGGCCAGACTTCTCTCTAGCATTTTGGCTCAGCTTGTTGTTTAAAATCAAAAGCAACATGAAAACAGCTTTGCTGAAAAGGAACATCTATACAGGCAAAGCAAAACGAGGGGCTGCAAAGGAGGACACAGTGATGAACCATGAGAATAGATGAAATGGTTTCATCCTGTCAAATTGATAGATGAGTGAGAGCGACGGATCGAAGTCCACACAACAGATGGGCTACACACACACACACGCGCACACAATCGTCTAGCAAGACGGTATAAATCAGGATGTGTGCTATCAATAACCTCCACGGTGTCAGTCCAGAGGCAAGATTTCTTCAGCTAAGATCATTGGAATCAGATGGAATAAACCAAAATGAACTCATTTCATGTTTCTTTACTAAAATGACAGGGGTGATTCTGTATTTAATTACCTAATTGAAAATCAGAGAGGAAGACAGAGGAAACACAGTTCTGAACCAAACTGGTCAATAGTCTATTAACAGTTTACTATTTAGCTACTTTTTGCTGTTAGTATCTCCTGTGTAAGATTTCCTATAATCAAATTTCCAAACTTCTTCCAAATTTTAGCCATAATCAGTGAGGGAGAGGTTAATAGTTTTAAAAAGGTGCCACTCGGCTCTCTTACAGCTGGGGATATACTCAAAGCTGTCTGTCTGTTTATGTGAATACATGTCTATCTGCTTGCCAATCATCCTGTCTGCCTGACTGGGCGAGCAGAGATGGGCGCTCTGTTGACTCTCTACACAGATATGTAAAGAATGCCAAGCTGGACAAAGACCAGCACTCTGGTCACACTGAATCTCACAAAGATGTGCAGTGTTTGGAGGTGGAGGGAGCGGTGGGTGGATGGAGGAAGAGGATGGGGGGAAGGGAGAGCGGTGAGAAGTTGGAGTGGGTAGCAACAGCAGAGCAGAGAGGACCAGGTATTACATGTAGGAGTTGAGGCCAGACAAGTTTATTTGTATCTCAGCGTTCAACAACAAGATAATTAAAAGTACTAAAACATAAAAGACATTAAGAGAAGATATAAAAGACTAGAGCTGCAACAATTAGACAATTAATGGCTTAGTCTAACGACAGAAAATGAATCGCCAACTATTTTCTATAGTCGATTGATTGGTTTGGTTTGATGTCCAAATTCTCTGATTCCAGCTTCTCAAATATGAATATTTTCTGGTTTATTTAGTCTTCTATGATAGTAAACTAAATATTTTTGGGGTATGGACTGTTGGTCTGGACAAAACAAGACATATGAGAACGTCACGTGATTGAGATTTTTCACCATTTTCATACATTTTATAGGCCAAACAACTAACCGATTAGCCGAGAAAATAACCGACAGATTAATCGATAATGAAAATAATCGCTAGCTGCAGCCGTACACAACACAATATAAACAGCATCTTCCTCACATTGGGGAAATATTGCCACCACACAGTCAAGTAAAATCTGAGAGTTGCACCACAACTGCATCTGGATTTATTTTAACTTAATCTAAAAAAAAAAAAACAATACTACAACTTATTGAAGATAGATTATTCTAAAGTATGTTGACATGCAGCAGATATGTGGCTGCATTTAATAGACAAAACCCTGGTATTATACAAGACAGCGCAGCTGCCTTGGTCATGGCGTGTTACCAGGAGAGGCATTTAATCTGATCAACAGTGTCACAAATCAAATATGTACACAAGAGTCATCAAAATCCCAGTGATGTATGTATCCATGTATTTTTTGTTTTTTTTTGGTAAGGCAGCAGTAGAAAAACAGCAGCACAGCTAACATGCACCCTCAGTGCCACAGTGTGTGTACAGTATAATGTCTGGGGCTTAAACACGTGGCGGCTGCTGGATGAAGTTCGTGTCAAGAGACACACAGATACGAGGACTGCAGCTGGTGTTTTTGGTGGCGCCTGAGTGTTTTTACAGTATGACAAACCAGCAGTCGCAGTGATCCGGTCACATCCAAATCTGCCAAAAGATACTTCCTGTCAAATAACTCACATTCCCAGAGGTGAAGCGTTATCTCTGCTGTCAGTATTTGTTGCTTGGATTGAAATGTGTGTGCGTGTGGACCTGCAGGCCTTTCTCCTCATCTGTCTTTCTGTCTCCCTCTTTTCATCCTTCCTTGTGTCATCCCATGTCGCCATTTTTTTGTTTTTTTTTTGTTTTTGTCCCATTTCCAACAACAAAGTGTCTGCATAACGTCCCCGGGTGGCTTCATGAACTCTTACATAAGTGAGTGTTCGTGCCTGCTTGTTTGCCTGTGTGCCTTCATGTGCATTTGTCTGTGTGGTACGTTCATGTGTCGGGTTAAGTGAGAGTAAAGAGACAGCGTGCGTGTGTATGCCTCCAAGACCATCTGTCTATGGGTTGCCTGTGCTGAGACATCCTCCCCCCACCCACCCACCCGCCCCCAAACCTGATTCAACCATCAGAGATTGTACTGTGCTACTGTTTGTACCCATTAGTCGACTGTATGGCTGATCCTAGTTATGGTGCTTATGTAAGTGGAGTTTTGCATGTTGGGAACACACATTCCTCTTGGTCAACAGCTTCCTGGATACTGATGGAATCTGCAGTTGCTGTGTGTGTGTGTGTGTGTGTGTGTGTGTGTGTGTGTGTGTGTGTGTGCGCGCGCCTGCGACCACTGTGATTGTCTCAATTGCTCCCATACTAGCACACAGAGAAGCTTTGTGTGGATCAGTCACCGCCAAGTGCAGAAGCAGACATGGGCAGAGCACTGTTGCATCAGCTCAAGCTCAACGGTTTACAGGTCAGTGTTTTCAGGTATATGAGCTCACAGAGATGGACAGGGGGGGAGACGTTAAACGAGCAGGACCCTCTCAGCGTTTCAATCCCCTCTTTAGCTCTGTGTTTGGACATCAGGGTTTATCACCCTCACAGGTGCCCATGAATGATTTATCACAGCCAGAGGGAGACATCGGACAGCTGAGGTGCTAATTTTTATTTGCACTGAACTTCAGGGGTGAGCCAATAGGATCGCCCACGCACAAACACTCCTAGTTGAACCCCAAAGAAGAGCTTATGGACATTATAAATACTCAAACCTACACTTAAGCCTCTCTGTGGAGAGCGGCGGGGGAGCGGAGGCTCTATTAATCAGCCTTTCTGTTTAGATGTCTACTGTCATTCCTCTCCATCAATCTTACTCTCATCTGCAGCATATTTCTGTCAGTTATGCATTACTCACAGCACCTTCTCTTCCTCCCCGCTAAATAGAATAATTAATCAGTGAAAGATCTCATTAGTGGCATAATAAATCACCGTCATATGCTTCTCTCCACATTTGTGTTCATGCTGTCTGCACTCTTGTCCACACATGTTTCAACAAGCTTTGAAAAGTGATACATGACACATCTTAGTTGCCTCTAATGTGGTCCTAATGTGGTTATTTTAGAGCTGAAACGATTAGGCGAACAATTTGGATAATTGAGAGTTTGAGGGAAAGAGCTTCTCAGTTGAGAGGATTTGATGCTTTTCTTTGGGAAACATGTTAATAAACTGAATATCTTTGGGGATTTAGCTGTTGTTCTGATTAAACAAGCAATTTAAACCACTTTGTGAAATTATAATGGGCATAACTGAGAAAATAACCAGCCATTAATCAATAAAGGGAAATCATTAGTTGCAGCCCTGCTTTATGGGTATCATCATTTCTGTCTGTCTGTACAGGTTTAAAGCGACATAAATTACCATTTTGTCATACAGCAGGAAGTGTTGTGCCTCAGTTTGGCATAATCACCCCTTTGTCACTCTCTACATCAATGAACTCTCTACATCAAGGGTACATAATAGGGTCTAGATTAGATCCACAAAGACACCACAGGCCATTAAGAGGCCGACAATCAATTCAGGAGAGGACAGACAAAGACTTGTAATTCACATTCATATGTTCTATTTATGATTTGTTATTATAATTTAACTGACTGCCTTCAGGGCTTGAAGGAACATAAAACTGAAGCACTATCATCAGCCTCTGCTAACGTACAAAAAGGCTTTAAGTTTGATTTGCGCTTCAACAAGCACAAACTAATTTAATTTAACTTCTCCAACACAAAATGAGATCCCTGATTAGGTTAGCTGGTCTGCTTTTTTGTAAGAAGTGACTGTGTGTCTGTGTGCTGGCATGTTTACAGGTGCTTGAAGAGCCGCGGTAGTGTTAAAATATTGCTGACATTGAAGGAGAAGCTATGATTTGTACCTTCAATTACAACTATGAGATAGATGCACGAGAGAACAACCTTTGCACTCGTTTTTTTAAATTTATTTCTATTGTTTCGTGAACATAAAAAAGGATCACCTCAATGTTATTATTCTAGTTTCATATTAATAAATTGTAGTAGCAGCTTTTGTAGTAGTACTAAGCAGGAGTACAAACATCACTCAGGCAACTAATTCTTTCACAATTCAGCATTTAACCTGACATCTATTGCTTCACACACATCTTTCTCATAACGCTTGCATGATCTGCCCACTGGAAACCATGTATATCATCTAAATAAAAGTGTCAGGGAGTTATGGGGATTTACAGCAAATAGGGCAAAGGATGGTAAGAGGATGAAGTCCACTTTTGGCTAGAAATGAGGCTCCAAAGACTAGAGAGGGACTGGACACAGAAAAGGAAGTGCGGGGCAGGGCAATAGCATGCGGGCACTGATTGGCGTCTTTGTGGCACTTTGTAGGCTGAGCAGCGGGTGAAGCAGAGAGCAGGGAGACGAAGAGGAGGAGGAGTAGCCAGGGAGAGAGAATGGGAGGGAAGAGGAGGGGTCCGATTTGTCCCCGGGCACACGTGTTCCCTTTCAAACCCTGTCACACTCATTTTCTCTCAAACACACACACACACACACACACACGGATGGGTGTACGCACGAGCGCCCACTCGCGCGCACTCACTTGTCCGCGCGCAAACAGACACACAAAGGGAAGAAAAGAGAAAGGTGCAGAGTGCAGTCGGAAGAAGGGGGGGACAGGGGAGAGGTATAGAGCGAGCAGCTAAAGAGGAAAGGGTGTTGCAGAGGGGAAACCCTGATTCAGATGCTGCAGTTGTTTTGCTGTGGAGGGGAGGTAGAGAGGCTGAAGGCCTGATGAGGTAAGGGGTGGAAGCTGGGGACGTGGGCTGAACGATAACTCACTCCAACTCAGCATGGTGTCACTGGAGGAAAGCAATATATTTCATATGTGAAGAATAACATGCATTCATATCACGCCTCTCCACCCCCCCCCCCCCCCCCCCCTCCCCTTACATATCTCCTTACACACACATAAAAAACATAAGGAGAGAAACATGTGCCAGTTCCATGTGCAGAGCACAGAGGGGGGTAGGGGTGGGGTGGTGGTGGTGGTGGTGGGGTGGTGGGGTGGTGGGGGGGGGGGTATCACTGCATGGAGCTTTCTATTAAAAAAATGTTCCTGGCCACATAATTCCCTGTGCCTGGAAACCATTCCCGGACATTCCCATTCCCTGGGCTCGGAGAGACAAAGGCCAGGGTTCGCCCCTGTGCTGAGGGTGTAGTATAAATATATGCAGTAAATGCAGCCAGACAGACAATCCAACCCCCCCACCCCCCCTTCCCCCCCAAACACACCCGACCTCCATCACTCACTCACGCTCCCTCTCACGCAAATTGGGGGAGGGGCGCGTGGCTACACAACCGCCCACGCATGCAACAAACACACACAATAAAAACACACAACCCCAAAAACAATGATCCCCCCCCCTACACACACACACACACACACACACACTCCACCACACCATCTCCTTTACATTTCCCCAAATCTCTGCCCACGTCCTTTCAATCCTTAAGCAAACACAGCCAGACGACTTTCCACCTGAGCTCTGTCGTTCATTTTAAATCCAATCCAGTGATAAGAAGGAAGGTAACAGGACACAAATATGCACGTAAACACATCTCTGCACATGAATCCCACAGCTCATTTGAATATTTCTCGTGTCAGCTCCTCATTAGGTCCCATCCCACACGGCCTCCCAGGTTTCAATCACAAAGAGGTCTTTGTAAAAAAAAAAAAAAAGAAAAAAAAAGAGAGAGAGTTTAAATAAATCAAACTAAATATGCCCGGTTAAACATGGCTGGGTGAGTGTATTTACTGCCAGCTGCTGATGGTTGTAATTCATCTCTCAGAACTAAACACTGGCAAGAGAGCTGGCTAGATGATTACCACGTTACCTTATTGACTGCATATGATTTACCAGCCACATCCTGAGGACAGATGACAAGTCGGCCCTATTGTTTCGAACAGACAGCGGACTGAAAAGTAGACCACAGCAACTCATATGTGCCTTAATATTGGCTCTTACACCATCATTTCATGTACATTTTTTTGGACAGTTGGTCAGCATCTGACTTACGCACACACATTTGTTTTCCCCTTTTTTGCAAACAGCAGTAAGATGGGGGTGAGGGGTTTGTCTGAGAAAGTCATATATGAAGGGCAGATGGGGCTCCCTCCCTCCACCTCTGCGGATGCCCCAGAATCAGTCTTTCTTTCCGTGTACCCCTCTCTCTCTCTCTCTTTCTCTGTCAACAGATGGACCCAGGAGAATACTGGGACGCTCCTAATCTGCTGCTCTACATGCACAACTGAAGACACACAAAAACAAACGCACATATACCTACATTCCCTACAGCCTAATCTGTTTTGCTAGAATACAACAGCTTAAAGCCATTCATGCCAGACAGTAAGAGCTCCGTGAGTTTTCACTTCACCAAATGAGGACATTTCAACCTCTTTCTCTTTCCACTGAATATTAATACAGAAAAAAATATTATTTTCACATTAATCACGCTGTAAAATCTTCAAATTTGCTTAACTGGCATGAATGTCACAACAACAATATTGCCAAAGCATCAAGAATCAATGAAAGCAGATAGATGGCTCACAGATCATCAGATCAAATTTTGTAAAGATTTTCATACCTTCCAAATTCCTGTGAAAACATGCTGTGCTAAAACATTTATGTGTCCTCTTGCACAATAGATGTGATAACTGTCTAACTCTCCAGACATTCCACATGACCAGTGGTAAACATCTGCTGTCAGCCAGCAGGAAGACAGACTTACGCTCAGTAATATAGACTAAGCTGAAGGTTATGCAGTTCATGCAGGGCAGAAATAGGTAATATATATCTAAATAGCTCAAATGAATAGATCTGGGCTCATTCCATTAATTGTGACTACATTAATATTCCGGTAATAAGTCTAGTTTGTAATTAGGTTGCATTTTTGAGCATTTTCGCATATTTTCCCCAAAACACAACTATGGTTGATGTTTCTACAAATCGGGATGTGCTCACGCGCCCACTTTCAACATCAGGACTTCCACCGTTAAAAGTAATCAGTTTTAAACCCTAAAAACTTCAGGGACACTGCACGCCCTGTAAATCTGTATTACACTGCGGGTTTTCTATGACGTTGATACTGTATAACAACAGATTTGCATGCATTTCAAAGCAGCCGAGCAGTGAGCGAGAGAGAGAGAGGGAGAAAGAGAGAGTCCCCCCTTTCAATGTGCGCTTTGTGACATGAAGTGCATAAAATTATCTATGCAAATACACCCGTCCAGCACTGACAAAGAGCCTCGCATGCAAACTTCTGCAAACCATGTTTATAAAGCACAATGTGGACAAAGGCAACTTTCTGCGTAAGTGAAAGTGCATGTGAGTAAGAGAGCGGACATATGCGCGCGAGTTGTTTTTTCTCTGCAGATTGTGCATGAATGCATGTTTTTTTTTTTTAATTTGTATTACACAACCCCAGCAAGAAAGATACAGTACCTGCAGATAACAAACACTCGGAGATTGGCCAAGTACATGGCAAAGAGTTACATTTGTGATTCTTATTTAAACGCGCGTTTAACCCTAAAGCCTCTGCATCATGTGCGCAATCACTACATGCAAAGTATGCAATAATTTATTTAAATATTAAAAATGTACTTACGATTTTAGAGGATTATGAATGACAGTCGCCATTTTCCTGCAGGACTGTAACGTAATATTACAAATCTCGGTGTAGTTTGGGACCCTTATGGAAAAAACACAACAGCCAATGCGGTCCTGATCACTGTGCTCCCACCAATACAACACCAGCATCGAGACATTAGGCGTGGCTTCTGAGAAAACTGTCAAAATCAACGTCCCAGTCCTCAAGATAGTAATAATAACCTCATGAAATAAAATTTGTTTGGCTTCATATTTTTTAGTGAAAATAACACATTTTGAAATATGAATATCATATATCATGAGCTTTCTCCTTTCTATAGTTGGTTCACCAGCATATAATAACAATAAGTAATAATAATACATTTAATTTGTACCGCACTTTTGATTCATAGTGAAACTGAAAGTGCTACACTATTAATAACATAGAACACACGACATAAAGAAAATAATAATAAGAAGAATTAAAATGAAATAGCCTTCCTGAATAGAAAAAAACAATAAGACAACCTTTTGCAGCAATTGAATGCAGCGAGGTTTTTTGGAGTACACATTTTGAGCTGGTACTTTAGAGTATTTTGAATGAAATAAAACAAATTCCCACATTATCATTCTGATGCGTGGCTGATAAATTGACAAAGAAAACAACCAATGAATGCCTGCAACGTCAGATCACTATTGTCAGCGACCGGCCAATGAGCGGCATTTGGAGGCGGGACAACATGGCAGGAACTTACTGTACAGCAGTTAGCTCATAAGGGTATTAAACTGTAATGCTTTGAGGAGGAAGATTGTTTACCTTTGACGGACTGCGTGTTTATAGACCTATTAAAACATTCTTTGCATTTTACCAACATTGAATGTCGGGCATTAATACAAGAAGTGTCGGGGAAGATGTGTAGATAACGTTAGCTGAAGAATGATAGCGACGTGCTAACTTGGCTAACAAGTAAACACGCTGCTTCACGCTGGCGTCGCACACAAACACACGCAAGTGAATGAGAGACGACGTGGCGTGAAGGTGCTTTGAGTTACCTCTAGGGGCCACAAACAGCAGGGATGAAGAAATGGCGAGAGGGGCAGCGACCGCACAGGCGACGAGGTGGCTCCCAACGCCACGGCTGGTATAGAGGCAGCCGGCAGAGGTCAACACAGGACGAACAGTGGTGTGTTTTAACGAAATGCTGTCACATTTGTGTGGTGCTGAGTTTCAAAAATGTAACGTGTCGTTGTCAAAAACCTCAGTAACTGACATTCATCCTTTGTGTTAATATCAAGGACTATTAAGTGTTTTATGTCTGTTCACAGGTATGGGCATAATGATGCAGGGCCATCATTTAGACCATCTCAGAGAAGAGATGAAAACCAGTCTGCCTCTTCCTCCTCATCTTCCTCACCATCCTCATCTTCCTCCTCTAAGACCAGCAGTGCTGCACCAGGTCAGTACCATACATCAGCCCCTCTCCCTTGCTTGTTCAAGGGCTGGTTCATTAACAATAATAATAATAATAATAATACATCTAAGCCATGACAAGTATCAGGCACGTTGTATTTGATAGTTGCTCCGAACTGTCAGAGTAACTTATTCTACAGTAGTGGTTTATATAGACTCATGAAGATTAGTAACACATGAAGGCACCATTAGCTGACCGCCTGTTCTTTTACCAGATCTGCCAGGTTTCTACTTTGACCCGGAGAAAAATCGTTACTTCCGCCTGCTGCCGGGACACAACAACTGTAACCCTCTGACCAGAGAGCAGCTGCAGGAGAAAGAAAGGGAGAAGCAGAGGAACAGGATGCTCGTAGAGGATGACAAGCCCAGAAAAGTAAGTCTGTTGTGGGGATAATCATCTCCATCTTCCTGCTCTTAGCATTATAACCTCAATGTCATATCCTTCAAGAGGAGTGGAGCAATCTATGTAAAAACTGAAATACCTAAATTGTGATTATTATTGAAAAGCTGATTATATGAGTCCAATTAAAAACTGTATTCTTGTAGACTGAGCAGAAGCATTTTGGCCATGACAAAAGGAGCTGGCCTGATACTTTGGCCAGATTGCTTATTGCACACCAGAGTTCACTGTTTGTTGATGTCAGCAGAGGCGAGTGGGCTCCACATATTGTGGTTTATTTCAGTAGAAGAAATACATTTGGCATGACAGAGCTGGGAATGGGACATGGTCCTAAATGTGCACACACACATTCTGTCGGCCTGGATGAGGTTCTTGTTTAATAATAATAAAAATAATAATAATGACTTTATCTGTATAGCACCTTTTATAATATAAATTAGAATACATCAAATGTGTACTTCTGTGGTGGTAATTTGAGACCTAATAAGTGAAAACTCAAAGTATTTTGCCATGTGTACACAATGAAGGGACATGTTGTATTATCTTCTCCACAGAAAGCACCAAGAGCAGGACTGAACACTTCGCTGCTGCTGCAGAAAAGGCATCTTGGCCTGTTACCTCAGAACTCCTATTGCAGGTATAGACACACAGACACACAGCTGTTTTCTTTATATTCTCATTACCCGCAGTAATTGATACATTACTGTATCATATGTGTCTGTGCCACAGCTGCAATACATTACAGAAAACAGCCCACGTGAGACACAGTCTAACTGTAATGCTAATCAGTTCTGTATGTGAATAGTGAATTTTCTTTGGAGCATTGCCGGCCTCTAATAATGATGCTAATATATTATAATTTGTGTTTCAATGGTCATAAAACACTGTCAAAATATTTTTTTGTGAACAACAAATGCAAGAATAACCCAAAATGATTTATAGTCAATTTTTTTGGCAAACATTGCTATAAATAAATACACAGACACACATTGTCAGATAGCTCAGAGAAGGTGTGTAAATAATTCTGGTTTAGTGGATTATCTGCAGATAGGACTAGTCAGTGTTACCATGGTTACCGTGTGTGCATCTCCAGGCTGGTCCATGAGGTGAAGGTCAGTGGAATGAGACGCCACAAACTAGAGATCCAGAGCACGGACAACAGCAACCCCAACACCGACAACTTCAGACTCATAGTGGTGAGAACACACACACACACACTAGAGTTAATACACAATGTAATACTGTGATTCTTATGCCTAATACTGCACTTGTAATAGATGCACCATAGACTACTTTTTCTACATAATGTAGAGCTAAAAAAATCTCAATCTTACCCCCCGACCTCCTTTTCTTACTCAGGGGGACTCGGCATGTGAGCAAGTGTTTACAGTCAACGATGTGTCTCACGGAGGCTGCAAGTACGGCATCATGAACTTCAGCAGCAGCAGCCGGGGCTCTCTGTCGGTGGAAATGTGTGACAACCTTTACTTCACCAACCGCAAGGTGGGAATATTTCACTGGAGCTGGAGTCTTGACTATAATTATGCACACATCTGTTTTACTCTACCATACCCACATTTTACTCTTCTAATTTAGTTGAATGTAAATTAATCTTATAAGCTGAGGGGTTTGAATTAACTCAGAATTGTTGAATCCACTTCAAAGCCCTTTGTATATTTTGAAAAAAAGAGAAATCAGTTCTGTCAGTTTCTAAAATGTTTTTTTAACCACCTTTTTATTTCCCACCCGCATTCCCTGAAGAACACCCTACTCTGCCTCTGATTGGCTTGTACTCGTTGTCTTTGTTGGTTAAGTTGGTTAGGTTTAGGCACGAGGAGTTAGATGGTTAGGGTTAAGAATATCAGGGATCAGAGGCAGAGTAGGGGCAGGTCTTCGCAGAATGCAGGTGGGGGAAAAAAATAACACTTTTTAACTCAACAGCAGTTAAATTTGACAGTTGTGGTTTGGCTTAATGTGTTTCAGGTGAATTCCATCTGTTGGGCCTCAGTCAACTACCCAGACTCCCATGTGTTGTATCCTTCTTCATCTTTAGTAAAACTCATGGTTGGTCCACCGAAAGTGTTGCTTTAGATTATTATTTTTATTAGATTATTACACTCATTCGTTCTTGCTAATCCCTTATGTACATGATTTGTGTCTTTTAGACCAGTGGTTCTCAAAGTGGGGTCCAGGGACCCCTAGGGTTCCTTGGGGGGGGTCCCCAGCAAAAAGGGGAATCATTTATTGTCAGTAGGATTCCATCCATAAGTAACACAATGACAGAATGTAACTATTTTGGTCACAGGTTTCATACACTCTCTGTAATAAAACATATAAAAGCAAAAATCTTATCAGATGGGGGACCCTGGGTCAGGGGGTTTATTTTTAACAGGCTTTCCATTTGAACTGTGTCTCATCTCTGTGGAGTGATTTCCTAATGTCACACAGCAATATTTCACATAGATCGTCATCATTTTTCCTTTCCACAAACATCTTCTCAGCTCTCAGTGTTGTCTTTTCCTTGACTGGGCCGACTGTCAGGCTGTGTCTGGTGGGAGTGGCAGACACCCCTGGCTGCGTCAGTTTACTTCCTGCTTCCCTCTTCAGCAACTTCAACCCAGGTTAGATTAGTATTTTCACACCAGCCTGCTATATTTTATTGGCAAGATTTTGTCAGAAAGCCTTGGTTTTGAAATGGCAGTTTCTCAGAATAATTATGATCCTTTTTAGTCCTTGATCCCCTAAAAAAAGACTTAATTCATGTTGGCTTTGCTTTGTTTATCTCCCTATGTTAACATTTCTCCTCTCTCATCTCTGCCCTCAGATCAACCAGGGATGCTGTGTAGCTTCAAAATATCTTCAGCCTGGTCTTGTGCTTGGTGTCTCAACCCGCAGTTTGACAAGACCTTCAGCACTGGTCAGTCTGACCTGACCATCATCATTTTTCTTGCAACTCATAGTTAAATCAACTATAATCAATCATAATCACTGGCGTCTGTAAAGACATAAGTTTGTTTGCTTGGCTGTGGCAATGGGGTGTTTAACAATCTCCTAAATAACACTCTGTTTGTTTGGGCAGAATCTAGGCTAAAGCAACACATGTTGGAACCAAAATCGTGTAATTTATCAGTCCAACTTGGGGTTTAAATTTGATTTGGAATACAGAGTAACCTAATAGCTGATCATTGTTGTAGATGATTAAAATAATGACAGAGCATTAAAAAACTGATCTTGACAAGAGAGCTGGTTACAGGCCAGTCTTCTAATAAATGATGCAGTTCCTCCCTTTTGATTTATAAATCTGAAATAATGTGTTCTTGCATGTGTTGGCAGGCCTGTCTCGGAGGGTGATAGTGAAAGACGCAGAGACGGGACGAACGCAGACGTACAGCGTTGGCAGCGATGTCTTGGCTCAGCAGTTTGCCCTTAGGGTGAGTCATCTGTTACATTAAAGCGATTAAAGCATGCTTGAGTTCAGCAGGAATATGTTGTTATTTGGATTTAAATATGACTAAGGACAACGTACGAGGGCAAAGAAATAAAAGTATTTATTTCCCAGGTCCCCGTGCTGTTTAACGGCTGCCGATCGGGAGAGATCTTCAGCATTGACCTGCGGCAGCGAGGCCGCAGGGATCAAAGCTGGAAGGCCAGCCGCTTCCATCAAGAATCTGCCATCACGTCTGTACGCGTGCTGCAGGATGAGAACTACCTGCTGGCTGCTGACATGTTGGGCCAGGTCAGGTTATTGCCTTGAAAACAAGAAAACTGTTATAAATTGTGGGTTTGTCTGAATTTGAGACTTTTTAGATTTGAGCCAAGGCTGTTATATTTTACAGCCATTACCACAACTCAGTTAACCCAAATCCAAACATCAGTGCGGGATCCAAGATAAATCCTGGGATTATTCAGAATAACATTTGTGCTACATGAATGCTAATATTACTGCACTGACTTTGTGTGTTTTCTTTATTTGCGTGCAGATCAAGCTGTGGGATGTGCGCGTGACAAAGCCAGTGCAGGACTACAAAGGCCACTATAATGAGCATGCCTACCTTCCCATCCATGTCAATGAGCCTGAGGGACTTTTGTTGGCAGGTATGAAAGGACAAAACATGCGCTAGTTTTCCCAGTTTTGCTGTTAAACTGACTCTACTATGCTCTGACATATTAAGTGTATCAAAAACACACCTCATCTAGATATCATATTTCAGAAATAGTTTGAAAGCATTGAAGCCTGCCAAAGATGTCTCATCTCTCTCCCCAGCTCCTCTCCCAAGGTGCTTTCCAACTCCAAATGGAAAAACAAAACACTTTTTTTTTTTCTCTCTTTCCGCAGTGGGTCAGGATTGCTACACAAGGTTATGGAGCCTGAAGGACGGCCACCTTCTGAGGACCATCCCGTCACCCCACCCAGCCGCGAACGACCTGATTCCAAGCGTCGTCTTCTCTTCCAATCTGGGCGGATGCAAGGGGCTTCCCGGCCTGCTCATGGCTGTCAAACACGACCTGTACTACTTCCCATACAACACCGACTACCAGGAAGGAGGAGAGCTGCAGGCTGGATGTTAGGAAAAGACTGAAAGTGCTTTCTTTCACAAACTGTTTCTTACATATCTATAGGTGGTGTATAATTTATAAAGGGTTTGGCTGGATAAAAGTGTGACGTGACTATTTAACCCAACAGCCAAGTATGCAGTTAATATTCAAGAGGTTATAATGGACTTTTGATTGGGAAGACCTCCTTGAAATTGCATTGTAGTCTCAGGGGAATGTTATTTTTCACACTTATTTGTGCCAAAAGGAAATAGAAGTGCTGCATTCAAGTGCACATGACTACAGTTGGCTTACTGTCACCTTTAGAAGTGCACTTACATGTACCGAAGACATGATTGACTTACATTTTTAATGTAAATTAGGACGTTGCTGATCTAAATTTGAAAAGGACAAGACTGTCTTTATACTATAACTCAAAACATTTTTTAATTGTTGAATGATATTCTGAAAATCATTAAACAGCGACCTGTTGAATTGTATTTGTTTCTTAAATGACACACACACACACAGACCGTTGAGTTTCTGCAGTTTAATACATATTATATGAGCATACATGAACATAAAGGTATTGATTTGTTCCGTGTGATATCTGTAGTCACCAAACGTCTCTCTGTCTGAGAAGGAACAGCGATAGTTCACCAATTCTGGTCAAAGTCTGTTATTTCAGCTTATTTGTTGACATAATCAACTCTCCCGGTCAAAAAAAACCTCCACTACAGTCAGATCTCACAATGCAGAGGTGTCCAGTAGAGAACCGGACTGTATTGTATGTTGTATTTATCAGCTATTTGTCAGGTTGTTGCAGTGAAGACAACCTCGAATGTCACTGACTTGTTGCTGCAGCTCATTAAATGCTCCCAACTAACTAGCTACACAGCCTGAGTTGACAGATTAAAGGATTACTCTTCTAATTATCACCCGTTTTGAGGGGCCAGCCTCAAAAATAGTTTTAAGTCTTTTTCTGTAACATATTCCTACTGTGAGCCAGCCACTCTATAAAAGCAGTTTGTTGCATTTCATCCCACTGCAGTCAGAATTGTTAACAGAAAGTAGTTTTGACATATTTAATAACAAAACAAGGCCATTTAAAAATTTCCCTATTAAAGTAAACTTTTTTTCCCCATATATGTTTATACTATATACTAAAATTTAAACAGTCAATGTGGACAGCATTATTAAGGCTGCTCTACGATCACTCGCCAATCCAAATGCACAAACAACCACAAAGCGATTATGTAAGTAGTTATTACTAAGTAATTACATACGTTGGAATGCATCTCTGTGCTACAGTACATAAGTGGCCGCTGAATCCTCCTGAAGCCAAAGAGTGGCAGGACAGCTAAAGCTTGCAGGGGTGAAGGAGTGGAAAATACAGTAGACCCATTCAAACATGGATCAGAATGCCTTTCCTGAATGCTATATTCATGGTTCCTGCAGAAACAATCGTAGAATAAAAGTGCTTACCCGGAAACAGTATAAGATGCTCAGTCAGTAATTCTATTATTAAACGGTTTTATCCCCAGACTACAAAAAGGTGCTAATAGTATTAGTGGGTCACACTGGTAGGGATTGTCAAAGGGGGTCAGGGGTTTCATGTGCATTATTACAAATCTGAAAAGATCAAAGGGATACATGAAAATTTACCTGAACTCAATTGCAAGCAAGGACATACAATACTCATATCATCTCTCTGAGTTGTCTTTCCTTCTTGATATTCAAGTTTCACTCTGACTGGTTTTCTTCACAGTGTAAAATGTTGGCATATTAAAGTGAAATAGCATCACAGGACCGGAAAGTGAGGACAGCGTTAAAAAAAAAAACAATGAAGTCCAACCTGCCACAGACAGTCTTGTGGCAGCCGCTCAAATGCCACTAAAATCAACAGGGGAGCCTGTAAGCCGGAGACAAGGGGTCAAAAAAAAGTCAAAAATGTCAGTTCCAGTTTTCATAGAGGCCGGCGTCTGTAACCGTTCCCTCTTTGACTCCAGCTCCTCTTCCTGCTAGAGCTCCCCGGGTTTCTGGTTGCAGCCGTTGCAGACCCTCACCGGATGATCCCAGCCGCGGGAGGGCACGGCGCGTCGCTCCTGGGAGCAGTCTTCACACACGCCCTGACCGCAGGCGCGACAGTGATGAATGGAGAGACGAGGGGAGAACTCCTTCTGGCACTCGCAGCAGGAGTGGATGTCCTGATCTGGGACCCAGTAGGCCGGGCGCGCTGCGTCTTTCACCAGGCCTGGACACACAGGAAAGGAAGCACCGGCTGTTAATATGAGTCTCAGCAGCCATCGACTGAATAAGTTAGGGGAATTATAATATAGCACTTTTTAAAACCAGCGTTACAAAGTGCTTCACTGCGAACACGCAAAACAACAACAAAATATTCAGTCATGCACGAACAAACAGACGGGCAAAAGGAACAAACAAGGAACAAAACCCAAAAAACAATGGATGACTAAAAACCACAAACAAAATACAAAAACAATGGGCGACTAAAACCCAAAATAGAGCAGTGCAAGACCCAAGCACAATGTCAAGAACAAAGCGCAGTACAACACAACAGTCAGGAGTGAAAATAAACATAAAAATAATAAATTAGAAAGAAAGCCTTTCGATAAAAACAAGTCTTCAAAAGTGAAGAAAATACTGGTGTAGTAAGGTTTTTCCTCAAAAGCGAGGTGAGTGTCAAACAGCACACTCAGGTCCCTGACAGCTGGTTTAACATTAACTGGAAAGGAACCAAGAGAGGACTGGATACTAGCATGCAGACTGTCAGGACCGATGATAAGGATCTCAGTTTCATCCGAGTTTAATTTAAGAAAATTTGCTGACATCCATTTTTGGATATCTGCTAGACAGTTACAGACCATTCTGCTTTGATGATGATACTGGGAAAGACGAGCAGTGCTATTATTATTCTAGCTTTGAAAGTTATATAATTTCATCCTCAACATTAAAATGTATATGACTATTTTTAAAGATCCTGTTCATTTGATAAAAAACTAATTAGTCCCATTTAATGCCTTCATCCTGGTTACTGGTCTTGCATACACATACTGTAATTATAGTGTTATAATGTACTCAGCTGACTGATCTCCTCCTATAAAACAGTCTTATATTGTAGCTGCAACAGTCAGATGCTTTTGAAATGTTTTTAATAGCAAATAAACTTTTTATCCAATATCACTCAGACCTGTTTTTAAAGGAGTTCACTCACTGCTTTCACCGTTAAGCAGCAGTTGCCTAGAGTGACTGCTTCAGTTAAAAGTGATCTTTATCTGCGTCGTTGTGATAATGCTCACCGAGAGGTATGTCGATGGCACCGACCACAGCTCCTAGAGTGTTCTGAACTGCCTCCCCAACCTTCCTGGCTATCAGGGTGCCTCCCTCCTCCTCCAAGGCAGCATCCAGCAACTCTGCAACAGGGAAACACGCACATCAAGTCAAACACAAACTTAATTATAATTCAGATCCAATAGCAGATAAAAAAAAGCAGATATCTATGAACAGACATTTCAAAAACCTATGTATTTTGTTAGCTGTTAGCTATGGATGTATGTAATGTACGGATGAATCTACTTTCTGGATGATAATGCGCACACACACACGCTGCAGAAACAATTTTGCCCATTGAAGACAAAGTCTGTCTGTCTATTGGAGTGACTTCAAAAGCTCCAAAATTTTCATACCAGTTGGGATTCCCCTGTTGTGGTAACAAGCATCGCAGACACGAACGGGAGCGAGTCCCCAGCCCCTCTCCGGGACCGACCGGGTTTTAGAGGAGCAGGCGTCACAGAAACCCTCTCCACAGGCACGGCAGTGGTGCTTGGTGTCATTGGCCTGGAACTCCTCCCCACATTTATGGCATTTCTACAAAACACACATTTAGGATTACACGAATCTATTGTCAGTTGTTAAAAAAAAAAAAACAAACAACTTTGACAACTGGATTATAAAAAGTTCCGGTATGTGCAAAAATTGGTTTTTAGCCTCTTGTGGGTAAAACCTCTAAGAAGGTTGAAAAATGCCTGATTTTTCTTATTGGATGTATGATTTGTCTCTTAGCCATCTGTCCTCATTTTCACCCCTCACCGCTGCAGCATCTAAGCCACAAAAGTTCCTCTTGAAAAATCACCTTTGTTTTAAAATTAATTGCTGTTTCAAACTGCTAAATGATTCTGTAGAAAACTCATTTAACTGTTACGTGTCAACTTGAGTAAAAATGCTAAACCGAGTTCATTCAGACCCTGAATTGTGTACTGTGGGTTTTACTGAAACAAATAACATAGGACTCTATAGCCCCTCATTTGCTCTACGTCGGTGGCTCTCAAAGTGGGATCCAAGGTTGAGCTGTGTGAGAACCTGCGTGCACTCGTGGTTTCGTTGCTTTCCTTGGCATTGACATTCTCACTGTCTGTGTTTGTATATTTTTCTAGTTTTGGTTCAGCTCTAGTTATGTACCAGTATAAGAGAGTTGGGTTTCCAGTAGGTGGGAGCAATCTGGTCAGTGAGCCAGGAGGTGACTGCTTTGGCAGGCTTGACACTGAGTTCAGACACTGACTGAGAAATGTATTTCACTCCATCCAGCAACCTCTGGGCAGCGTTATTGTTGTCCTTCAAAAAACCATCAGACTGAAAAGAGGACAAGAGGAGAGCAGAGGAGACACAAACTTACAACAACGTTTCTGACGCACATTTCAAACTGTATCCTGTATATTGTTAATTTAACATTAATGACAGAAATACAATAATTTCACTCTGATGATTTACACCTCTATACTCACTTTGCTCCCTTTTGACTTTGATCAATATTTTAACATGACACAGAGTCACAAACAAACCTTTGCACTAGTTATTCTGGGCATCTGTATATGACCAACTGGCAAGAATTAACTGCAAATGCAGCTCGCAATGGACTTGACAACATTCATTCGACTTAAAACCTGAAATCTTGGCTTGCAATTTTGTTTAATTGGTTTAAGCAGAATCTCATTTAAGGCTGTTCCACTGCGGCTTTACCCCGGGCCAGATGTGCTGGATCTCTGTTCTGACCACTGTTTCCACTGGGTCCTGGTTTCCATACCAGTACTGCCTGCTTCTGTAGATCACTGCACAGTTGGGGCACTCGATTACATACCTGGAGAAAGACGAAATAAACTCACTTCCAATACGATGGATTATGATTATGTTGCTTTTTACATTTATTTGAACCTGCTTACATGTAAAACCAACTACAATACATTTGTCATAGCACTGGGTACAATGTTCCAATTTTACACGTGGGTGCATCACAGAGATTTTTTCCAGTTTTTCACCTTAATGAATGACTATGTATCCGATTATTTGTGCCAGCAAGGAAGTCATTACCAGTCATTGTCCAAATGAGTCTGTAGGCGGCTGGACTCACCCAGACCAAGCGTAGATGGCCAAGCCAAACCACGGTGAGTCAGACGAGGCTGTCGTTTTGGGAACCACTATTACCTCCTTCCCTCCCTCATAGCAGGCCTGAGGGGTTCGACACAGACACTCAGATCCACGTCGAGCGGGCTAATTCACAGCGTGCATGTGTGTTTGTACTTGCCTTGCAAGTGTAGATGCGGTTGTCGTACTGTGCAGAGTAGCGGCAGCGATGTTTGGCTTCGTGGTCGAGTCCTTCCTTTAGGTGATTCATGCTTTTCTTACAGCCTGAACTGTAAGTGGGAGCACACCGAGTCAGGCCAGAATTAGTTTGCTTGCAAATATTAAAGGGATATATTAATGATGATTCATTGAGGGTACTGACTTTTAACAAAATACAATTCAAATTAAATGCTGTTAGATCATTTACAATGTTGTTGCTGCTCATTTCTGCTTTCGGTTAATGAACTGCAATTGTTGCAGCAAGGAGAGAGACACATACCCACAGCTGAGGCAGAGGCTGGAGCAGGTAAAGTACTCATCTGGAAAAAAGGAGTTACTGGTCATGTGCTCGTCTGGAATCTCCCCACTGAAGCGCTCGCTCAGGGCCTGATGGAAGGAGTGACGGTGGGAGATTGAGAGATGGGAAGAGTCAATAACATTAACTGCTAATCATTCTGGCTCTACAGTGCCAGCAGAATACCTCCCTGAGCTCTTTCCACAGCAAAACGAATGCACTTTATGGCTAAGCTTTATGTTTGAAATCAACTTGACAATATTAATAGGATATTTTTGTATCTCCATATAGCAATCGTGTAAAATCTCAAAGTAATCAAATTAATAGCAAATGCAATGAACTATGTCCCATTGTGTAAAACAATAAAGCTGTTCTGGTCGTTCTCCCACTCAGAGTCGGCTGTAGTTAATTCTCCCCATTAAGACACAAACACGTTAGAGTATATCTACTTTTCATCCACTTTAACAGTCCATTAAATCTGTAAACACCAGCTAAGCAGTCACCAAGTTAATAGTCCGCTTCTCACCTTCATGTCGCATGTTGGCCGTTGCGGCTCTGCACTAAAAACATTATTATCCAGATTCTAGCAACTCAGAAATAACAGAGGACTTTGCATCTTCTCTGAACCCCCCTGGCTAACTGTCTTTAGCTGAGCATTATCTGTACTGTTTGTGTACTTCTTTAATCCTGTTACCTTCATGAGAGCAGGTGGCGGCCTGTGGAGAACTAATCGAAACTTTACCAGAAGAAGAAAAGAAAGAGCTGGACTGGACTGAGTCATGACCCAAGATCAAACCATATTTAAATTAGTGAATCCTGTGGAGAGATATTTCTCATGCATCTAGGCATCACCTCAAAATTTAAGACCTACCATAATTAAAAATAAGACTTTTTAAGACATTTTAAGACTTCCGCGGCAACCCTGTAATTTAAACAAGCATCCCTACCTGCAGAGCCTTGTAGATGACGCTGGCAGAACGAGGCGAGCGGGTGGTGTTGTTGTCCAGCTGCTGCTCCAGGCTGCGCAGCAGACCGCTGAAGTCTGTGGGAGGGTTGTAGGTTCGAGTTCCACGGTACTGGATGGAGCTAAATGCTTCAGGAAATAGACCCAGCTTCCTGAAACGCTCCTGGAGCAGACGATCTGCCGATTCAGACGGTTTGTCTAGAGACGCAGAACAAATAGTGTCAGAGACAAACAAGGGAGTGAAGGAGAAGAAGCGTCTTTAATGAGGATGACGTCATTTGATGTACCTGATCCCAGCAGCTTTGTGTGGACAGTCTCATGGAAGATGATGACTGCAGGGCCCAGAGTGGACAAAGGAACATCCAGGCCGCAGCGGGTGGTAGTGGCTTTCAGCTCCCTGGTGAAATGTTTAAGGTAGGCATCTGAAGCATCACCAAGAAATTTGAAGAGATCGTCATGGAGACGGTCGGCGTGGGTTCTATAGATGACCACATCGGAGACAGCCAGGACCTTGAGGAGTAGCCGGGTTCGCTGACCCTGGTTGGCTCCTGATTACCAGTGAAACAGAATAACAAAATGCCTGAAATATTTGTTTAAACAGTGTGTGAAAACAGAACCTGCTGTCTCTGTTTATATTATACAACTGAGCAAAATCTTATTTGTTCTGTACCAGCTCCGAGCAGTCCCTCTGTGTCGATGACTACCACCTGGTGCACAGGATCCATAGCTGCCCACACACCCACAGTGCAGGACTCTTGGGTGGGGGAGGTCTTGAACACTTCTCTCCCAAGGAAAAATGTATGGTTCAGGGTGTGAGACTTGCCCTCCCCAGTGTTTCCAAAGATGGAGACCACCTTTAGGAGCTCATCTGGTCTGCATTCCAGTCTGCTCACAAACTCCTCCTCATCCTTCACCTGAGAATCCACACAAGATCAACCTCATCATCATAACATCACATTAACGAGGTGCTATAAAAACTTTTAAAGATTTTTTTCCAGGCACTTACGTGCATTTCCTCCTTCTCATCCACCAAAAGGAAGCTGCACACTTTCTCCAGCTTGGCTTTCAGGATCTCAATCTCTGACTCCCCAGCCATCACACTGTTCTCCTGGGGAGTTTTGGCTGGAGGGTAAGGTATCAGCGGGTGCTTTCTCTTGTTAACTCCGCTGTGGGTACGTTTCTGGCAGTCCAGACACAGGTTGATCTTACAACCCTGGCAGCGCACCACTGCTCTGAGCCGTTCGCCGTTGGCAGAGCAGCTGCTGTCACCTTTGCATGAATCGCAGAAAGGAACGTGGCCTGCTGCAATCCGAACCCGGTCATGATTCCTCATCCGCTCCTGGCGATGGAGCTCCAGTTCACAGCGGGCGCACTGCAAGCTGCCGCATTCATCACATTCAAACGCAGCCTCATCGGAACCCCCGCAGGCATAGCTCTCCTGACAGACTAGGATTGTGTTCATTTCTTTATCTACAGCTGGACCTTGACCACTCATCTCCTCTCCTCCAACCTCACAGATGAGGACAGTAACCTCGGTGTTGATAATAAGCGGGAACTATGACTGAGTATTACTGAGAGTAAGGCTGGGCGATATGGACAAAATCAAATATCACTTATACCAAATAACTCGATATTGATATTGTGACAATATTGTAGGGATGACTATTGGTGCCTTCACAAAATATTTACACAATGAGATTTTTGATAAATAATCATCTGTAATGTGTATATAATGACTAATAGAACAGCTAGAACAGTCTGGTAAGTTCAGAAAATGGCAGAAAATGGCATACTTTAATGCAGCCTTTAAAACCAAGAAAAGAAAACACTTATGCCATATCGCGATATTACGATATCTAGTCTAATACCACGATATCGATATATTGCCCAGCCCTAACTGAGAGTTAGGATTGCAATGCAGTGGAAGACAAAAGATTATGGCACTGTTAAGCAAATCTCTACAACCACATGTAATGAAACCTTTATTGATCAAATTCTCCTAAAAGCCAATTCCCTAATGTGTAATACTGTCAAAAAGTGCTATGAAATGATCAGATGATATGAGCACAAATTATTGCTGCTAATTATCAATAAGGACATTCAGTCTGTAGTAAAGCAAGTCCAGGCAGCAATATCAAACACACATGCCCGGATATGTATGTAATTACTTTATGTTTTTTGGCATAACAGTTTGCTAGCTAACATTATCTACCTTGCATCTCTTGTTTTGTTTTAGTAATACTATACAGATCAGATGAGTTGCTCCTTGAGAAGGTACGTTAGCCCAGTATGCTCATCACTTTGGCTTAAAAAATACGCTCTGAAACTCGATAACTAATCGTTTATCTACCATCAGCTAAACAAAGAAACACACTGCTGAAGAAAAACAACCTTCATTTCAGTCAACTGACCTAGCAGTGGCTGCCAGTCCGACCGACGACGACTGACTCGTTACGCTGCCTCAGCACAGTCTAAAACTGGACACGTAGACTATCTAATAACACACCGCCGACTGACACACACACACACAGCAAACGTTGGTGAAAAAGTCAGCTGGCCTGAGCAGTTTTGTGTCAGACTCCTGTAGATGTTGCTGCTTTCACACCAGCTGATCGGCTTGTTTTTATCCAGAGGTCAAAAGTCGTTACAAACACAATGCATTTTGGGAAATGAAGTACCCCGGAGTAGCATGAAATGACAAACACTAAACCAATGCGTGTTCTTTAATGTAAACCGTTGTCTTCTTGTTTTATAGTATCAATGCTAACTTTTTCTCCCCGAATGGTTCCTAAAGTTAGCTTCACAAAAGCTACTTGGCTACTTACAGAGAGCGCAACAACGGCTGCCCATAATGCTGCGCACCCTCCAGCTGCTGTAGGGTTCGCTTTTATCTGTCGTCAGCGTACACCGAAGCTAACCTGGGTGGACGGAGACAGCACTTGATGTATTAGCACAGCGTGTAAATATCAAGCACCGTGTTATATATAGTTTATTATTAGATGTATTAATTATTTGAAAGCCCCTGGTTGTTGTGGGATTGCCACTGTGCGTTGCCTATTGTACTTTATTTAAGCCACTTCAATTGGTGAGAACGGACGACCCGGCGGTAATAACGAGTGTATCCAATCTGAGGCTTGATTTTGGCAGCACTTACATTGTATTTATTCTGGATACTCACTAGTTATGCTGTTGTTTCTTTTCTTATTTTATATTTAATTGCAGTAATTTAGCATTGTATGCATGCAGTCATGTTTTCCTAATTCGCGTCTCAAAGAAAACACAACTTTATATCTTCATACGCCGCTGACCTTGCCTGTTCACGGTTAGCTAACGTTAGCTCACTGCTAACCTAGCTTCAGTGTTAGCTCGGATAGTTCACTCAATGCTCGCCTTTCTTCGTTACTCTCCGTGTTTGTATCGCGTGCGTGTATGATGGAAGATGAAACCTTCACCGACATCAGTGGCAAAGCCATATCTCTGAACTGTCAGAGTCACTCCAGCTTTTGCAGGGAGTTCACTGTCAGTTCCCCCAAAGTGTCCATTGGCAAAGTGATGGTGTACACCTGCTCTGTTTGGCTTTTAGCATACACCGTGTTCTTCTTCACAGAGGTAAGACAAATGTGGCGATTTAGTGTAAAAATCGTTACTGTAGAATCGAAATATAAGGTTTCTGTATGTCCGATAGTTTTTCCTGCCTATAAAAGCATCATTTAACTTAATAATAACATGTACTTGAACTGTTCCAGCTGAGTAAAAACTCAACGTAAATACTTGTTACTTATAAAAACACCAATGGGCATATTGCCACATTATAGATATGTAATATTAGGCATTCAGACAAAAAAATATTGCATTGTTTGATTTTTTTTTGTATTTGAGTATTGTCCAGGTCTAATAATCATTTACTTACCAATGATACTAGAGATGCACCGATACTGTTATCTGTGACCATGGGCCGGGATACCATTACTTTTAATAAATAACAATTCAGCAAATTTATATCTATGTATTTATTTGTTTTACAAAGTTACGAATGTTTAAGTCAAGCCTGATGTTGCTTGACACATAAAAGAATGATCCAAGTCTCTTCCACACAGTGAGGCATACAGCTTATTAATTAAACACTGGTATTGGATCAGTACTCGGTATCAGCCGATATCCAAAGCCCAGCTATCGGTATCAGGACTGAAAAAGTCAGATTGGTGCATCCCTAAATGATACTATTTTAATTGTGTTAAACCATTGTTACTGGTGGTCTATGTGATCTGTAAAGTTCTTTTCAGAAAATCCTTTTTGTTTGTATGTTGGATATAATGATTCATATAAACACACATATTGAATGTCTTCCCTCTCTTGCAGAACACTGCTGTTCTGTCCAGCGCTATACTCATCACCCTGGTCGGCATGATGCTTCACATCCACTTTGTGAAGGTGGACCACGAGTCCCTGCTGGTCATTGGCTCCTTAGGCATTCAGGTGTCGTCCAGCTACGCCTCAGGACGCGAGACGACCAGTTTCATTGAGATGAGCAAGATCAAGGACATTGTCATCAATGAAGCTATTTACATGGTGATTAAAGAAATGCATAGCCCTGTTTTAGAATGTTTTTGGACACTTGTGTGCAAATGTATCATATTTATATATTATTCACACTACAGACATAGCAGTTTATGCTTTTGTAAGATGAGTAAATTGATGTTTGACGTTTTTATTTCAGCATCAGATCATCTACTACCTTTGTGTACTGTTGAAGGACTCTTCAGACCCTAATGCAGTGTCAAGTGTGGTGCCATTGTTTCAGGTGAGGATAAATGCAAGGTGTTCTGATATCTCAAAAATCAACTTGCTTTTGCAGTTTTGTTTCTTCTCTTCCTCCTGTATAAAGGCTTTTAATAATAATAATAATAATAATTTTTTGATAATAAGAACTTGTTTCTAATGAATGTCCTGTCTTCATCTTTCAGAGTTCAAAGCCGAGGCTGAACTGCTTGGTTAAGGTTTACAAAAGCTGTCAGGAGATTCTTTCCAAGTGCTGACGACACACTAAGCCGAGTCATACACTGAGCAATGTTTCTGGTCATGCAACATGCTTTCAATATTTCCTTGCAAAAGGGGAGGGGGGGTTATTTTGGTACATCTTTACATCCCTTTTGATGCGTTGTGTATTTTTCATGGTAATTTTTTATTTTTTCCTTTTCTCACCTGTATGTTGACACACACACACAAGATGAGAATGTAATCTGTTAGATACAAAATAAAGTGCTGTCATATTTTAGAAAGAAAAATATTAGTTTTATAATGACTGATTTACTTTGTCGTATAGTTATTTGAATAATTTATGAAAAATACCTTTAGTCTTAGACCACCTGTTTAAACCTCAACAGCCTGACCTTTTAACTGACATTGACCATGTTTAAGAATGTTTCTTTCTATATTATTTATGAATTTAGATTTTAAGTGACTTATTATGCCAATTTCTGTATTCTGTCTGTATCTGTATTCTGTATCCACACTGTATTTTTTGGATGGAAAAACAAATTTTTACAAAACATTAAAAAAAATCTTAATTATTGCTGCTGATATACTAATAATTTACCAGCATTGGTAGATAAGTTTATGTGTGGTTCTTGTGTTTTTGAGGAGCTTTACTTTCCTTCCCCTGTAGGGGGCAGCACCACACTGACTCCAGCTCATTCGTTTAGTCAAACTTGAAAATTGAAACTAATGACTCAGCTCTGTTTGATTGTCTCCTTATGTAAACTTGTTTTAATTACAGAAGGAGACTGTTTATGAATATACTCTCTGTATGTAAAAGCAGAAAGTTTTAGAAAAGAGGTATAAACAGAGACTTATGCACACGCTTTGGTAGATGTGCTGTATGTACAATACATTTTTATAGATAAACATCCAAACTTCCTTCCTCAAATTTCATTTTCACTTCCTCATTATTATGTATGCCTTCATCTCTTGAGGCAGTTGGTCACGTTTACCCGTAGTTGTCACCTAACTTGTGATGGCAAGACCTGTTTTCAGAAATGTTACTCAAGGTTACCTGACAGGCCAAGAGACAATAATGAGTGTATGTAGGATCAGGTTTAAATGGACTTTTGCTGCCTTAGCTTCTGATTAGATTTCTTAATAAAGTGTTTGAGAATATTAATGGTGACTACAAAAAGTATGATGCCACATCTATATTTTGTCTCAGATCATTTCTCAAGGCCTAAGAGGTTTCTTTTTTAACTCTCAATATCAATATCAAGTACATTTGAATAACTCAGAATTAAGGAAGTAAGGGCTTTAGAGTGAAGAGCATTCACTCAGTATTTACTATAACACCTTTTAAATAAATTACTGATGTTGTAAAAATATTCAAGTGAGGATATAAACACACACAGAGTATGTGTTAAACATTTTCTGCCAACAGAAGAATCCATTCCTGCTCAAAATGCCTCGTGGTTTTAACTAATACATAACTATATGACTGAAAGTTTTATGGGTCTCCATTGCCCAAAGTTTAAAGTTCAGAGCCCTTGTTTTCACCGCTGCTTGGCCTGTGTTTCCCCTCCAGGCTTGTTGTTTCCATCCATTCGGATTCTCGATGACCATCTGCAGCTCCCAGTCAGACCCGTGTGTGAACTCGGTGCTCCACGGGGCCAACAAAACAAGTAGAAGGGTGTGACTTTCACGGGGGCGAAGCGTTACGCTGCTGTGAAAAGTGGCCCTCTGACAGGATAATAGTCCCTCCTGGAGGTGCGAAACAGCCAGGAACCAGGCAGAGGAGAAAACCTGGGAGTGACACCTCGGGGCTTCTGAATAGGCCTCATAAACCAGCAACACCCCCCCTGAGTGTAAATCAAAGGTAGTGTAGAGGTTTGGCAGGCCAAAAACACAGTGAGGCTTTCTTCAGCCAGAGGTGTGGACTGTTAATTACCTCCGTTTATAATGGGGCTGTAATTGCATATTAACTTTTTTGGTTGACCTACAATATTTCTGTGGACGTTTTGAACTTCCAGTAATAGTGATAACATTCCTGCTTCATTTCATCTTCCCCCTATTTTTCATTAAATGTGTGTTTTATCTAATTCATGTTCTCTATTGCTTAAACAGTGGACATGTGAAACCTGCTTGCAGTGTTTTGGGTGTGAGAACCTCATGGTTTAGTGGGGATCCCCACTGAGCTGGGAGTTGTCGTTTTACCACCTGCAGTGCGCACACACACACACACACACATACACACACACACACACACACACACTGTAACACAACCATGACACATGCAGAGGTTGATAAGATAAGTCACAAATTTATACAAAGTGGTTTTAACTGTAAATATATGCATACACCAATAAAGTGTACAGAAATGGCAGTTGGCACAACAGAAACTGTTTTTCCCATAATGCCTTTATTCAATGTAATGCTGTGTCTATGTTTTGTTCTTCTTGAGTTCCTGCTAACAGGTGCTGAAGGAAGAAAGAGTGATGTTATTGTTTAAAATGTGTCAGTTTATCCGCTCCACCTACCGGTCCTTACAGGCAGGTGTAACTTGATGTCAGTTTGGATTTGAATCTCAAAAAAATCCCTACCTACCCGCCTGGTAACATCAGAGGGAGTTCACCGGTCATTTTCTCCCTGCTGAACACGTGCACACTGTTGTGGTCTCATATGGAGGTGTATCTTCCTGTAGGACATGCATTTACATATTCTCCTGCCAGCAGTTTTATCTATGGAGTCGGTCATGGAAAATTAAAAAGAGTTTGCTGTAATTTCTTTGCAATATGGGAAGTTAATACTGTGAGTTTCCATGTCAATTTAGCCTGGATCCACTGACTTGTTTGTCACTGGAGCAAACCCTGGGGACACCAACTGAATAACCTCATTGTGTTTCTCCCCAACACTCAAAATGTACCCGATCACCTCTCCGTTTTATTATCTGCATCCAGCGAGACTAATGCAGCCAGACCCAAGCAAGAAAAAGCTAACTTTAGTTAAAATGCCAAGAATAAGTTACATCAAGTACTTTTAAAATATTCAAATTCAAAAAGGGAGTGACAACCATTATTTAAACTGTCTATTTGTTCATAGACTTTCACTAACTGATGCATTACAATACAATTTTACATGTTCACATTTACAGAAAACAGTATCTATTTATGTTCAACAGTGCGCAGCCTCCTACACGCTAAGCTAGAAGGTTTCCTCATGAATGACAACAGGAGTGCAGATAAGACAAGAGCTGCGTCTTGGGTGGCGCTGCAGAACCGGTCTTGGCACAAAGGATCACTTAGCAAATTCACTGGAACCGTTTTGGTAACATGATCCTAAAAGTATAGCTGCTACGGCTCATTGTGGAAATTTAGGAAACCGTGCGTGTGCAATCTCTAGTCCTCACCCACATAATCGCCCCGCCCACCCCAAATCCCCCCAACTTCTATTCAAATGATGCAACTGCTACACTGAAGAGTCCATAAATTAAACCAGGGTGGGGTTTTTGTCCTAGATTTTATGGTTCAATATCTCTGGTTCAATATTAATTTCAGATGACTATGGGATACAGGATCCCACCCTGATAAATGACTGAGGCAGTGTCTTTGAAAATGACCTTGCTAGTAAATGTCACATAATATGTTCAAAGACTTTGATATTTATGTAATCAATCAACCCTGTAACTAAAGGAAATTATATTGTGTGACTTTAGACGTCTGTAACCAGTGTGATTAATTGCTTTTTTTTCCTTCAGGGGAGGACTTGCTCATATTTGCTCAGAAACCAGTTTCCTTCCTGGACAGGAAAGTCCAGTATTTTCCCTCCTTCGATCCCTCACAGAAGACAATGTTGAACTTCAGTGTGGAGATTGCCAAACTGTATTTACCCAACCGGCCTGTGTGCCTGCTTTAAACCCTTTAAAAGAGACTGTAAATATAAAGTGATGATCGAGTTTAAACTCTGGCACGGTGACAGCCAAGCTCCCTCCTTCTTGTTAAAATGCAAATCCTTTTTTAATTTGTTCTTTTTTTAAGTACAATGAAACAAACTAAACGGACTCCTCTCCGGCCACGCCCTTTACAGCGTCACCTGGTAGATGTGAGGTAAGTGAGACGAACTTCTTGTCAGACCAGCTGTCAGCAGATAAGAGAGCGAGAAGCCTGCTCTACTGGTCTGTCAAGGAGAGCTGACAGCGGGGAGAGCTACCTGCAAACACACATCCGTTTTCTCTGTTTGTCTTAAAGGGAAAAAAAAAAAGAAGCTCTGCCGTGGCCGTGAGTGTGTACGTGGGATTGTGCACAATTGTGTTTACGCGTGTATAAAAGCAGGTCTGCCATATTCAAATCCTCTGGCCATATCTGTGCTGTTACAGGGATGCTTTTTGGTTTTGGAAATTTGTGATTTGTCCCTCCTTTTGTGTTTGTGTTTACGTCTCTTCATTACATAGCTCTATTCCCACTCCCATATCACTCATAATATTGCTGTTTGGTGCCAACCTCTAAGTTTCTCCACTCTCAGTGGTGCTGTAGTGTCTGTGATGGAGTCAGAAATGTGGTTTGCATAAAACTTCAAAAGGCAATAAATAAAAAAAAGGCCTTTAATAAAGAAATCTGACTTTAGAGAGCATCTTCTAATTCATGGAGTGTTTGTTTGCCTTTTTAATAATAAATCATGCTCAAGAAACAGACCGCATCAACTTTTATGGTATCATTTTATGCTATCAAGCTTTTTCTAAAATGTGGTGGGGACTCTCATCTTTAGCTTTCGTGTCAATCGTAATCGTGCATCATCCCAGCGCTGAGAAGCTCCCCGCAGATGATTACTGATACACAGGACAGTTTCCTTTGTGTCTGATAATAGATAGGCATGCACAGATAATGTGAGTCAAGGAGACGTATGCCTGCTCTGTAATCAGCTGTTGCAGAGATGTGAATTTTGAAGATGCTATGTCATAGAAATACCCCCACATACCGACGGCATGCGCTACGCACGCGAAATGACATCACATGTAGCAGACAAGGGAGAGGATGAGCGAGGATTAGAATATGATGAAGATGAAAGATAGGATTAACTTACTTTATGGTTTGTTTTTGGTAATTGCAACACAAGAATCACCCACCGATTGTGCAATAAATCTGTTGTCTTTTTTAAAAAAAATCCCTCCACCTACATGTATGATTTGAGCTGGGTTTTTTTTCATGAAACTTTTCTCATGGATCATAAAAAAGTTGAGATTTTACAGAAATAAGATTTAACCAGATTATATCACTTGTTTGAAATGTACCAGGTGTTACCAGTGAGAATGACGTGCTTCATCCTGCAGGCTGTCTCACTGTCCTGACTCTTAGGAAGCCCCAAAAGCAAGTTTCTGTTGCATCACGACTACATGACACATCAACAGTACCCTAGAAAACTCATGTATCTCAACAGAATGGAAACTTGGATCTAAACAGTTTCTATCACATCTTAAGGACCTCTCACACAGTTACTGAGCGTGATTCGAAAATAAGGTTAGTTGAGGAGTGTTGCTGCGTTTCAGCCTGCTGCACTTCTGTGTCGGCGTTAATCTACAGCTTAAGCTTCTTCTTGTTTTCCCAAGGCAAACAGTTGTGGTCAGCAGGCGTGCTTTACATCACTGCTGTTATGTTGACATGAAATAAATTACCACTGTTTGTCTAATGTCACAACACGTACACCATGTTCTGTAGGAGCTGTGACATAACCTCTTCATCTGAGTCTCTTGCAGATCTTTTTAGCGACTTTTGCCACATAAATACATGAAAATCACCAACATTTACAAATATTGTACTTTTTTGTACTGCACTACATTTTGATTTTTTTGTCCAACAGTCAGCTGTCCAACATTTTATAAAGTGGTGAAAATCAGCTCCACATCAACCAACTACAATGACAATGCTGCTCACACATTAATGCATCAGCTTTAATAATCATAGAATATAAACACTACTTTAAGTACATTTTGCTGTACTTTTACTTGAAGTTTTTTTGGCTTTCACTTGTAGTGAAGTCATTTTACATTGTTACGCTACTTTTACTTAAAAGATCTGAATACTTCTTCTACCCCTGCTAGCCGGCAAAGGTTCGGATGTAAAAACATAATTGGAACAGCTCCTAACTGACTATCCCATCCTATCCTATAAGTCTGATTTCACAATTATATTTCTTTATTGTTTCCTAACATTGAGAGCTCCAGTGATATTCAAAAATACTGATTCATATCAAAGTACACCTTTAATCCCCAATAGAAGTGCTCCCACTCTCCCCTTCCAGCACAGACACACTCCTTCGACGGTGACTCAAACGGGGTGAGTAAGCCGATTTATCGTGCTGTGAGTAACCAGACAGCAACCAGTCACTCTCTATAGAACAAGTCCAGACACACCTTATTGCTCTTAGAAGGTCGATGGAAACAAACAATATCTATTGTCATGAAGCCATTACACTACATCATGTGTTGGCAAATACTCGTCTATGTCTGCCTGTCCTAATATTAGGGAGAACGTGTGTAGGTGAATGTATGTTTGTACCTTTTACATGTATGCACACTCATACTGTGTTCCTGTCCTCATCTATCATTTAACTGTGTACTTGTGTATGTTTCTACCTGTGCACGTGTGTGTGTGTGTGTATGTGCGAGTGTACCTACACATGTGTAGCAGAGGGTACGTGGGACAATAATTGTTGTGTTGACTTGCATCAAGCCCTCACTTGCTTCACTGCCACCATGTGTGCTGCGTAGATGTCACAACACCCCCCCTGCCTCACCCCCTTACACCACTGTGAGAACACCTCACCCCCTTGATTCCCAGACGTGGGCACACCCAGTGAACAGACTCACAGCCAATCAAAACACACTTTTCCCATATGCAAATGAAACTGCACTATTCCCTCCAAAAACATGGTTAACTGTCACCTTTTAAAAAACATGAATAATAAAAAAAAAAAAACATTATTGAAACTGTCCTCAGCTTATCTGCACACTGTCTCCGGCTTGGCTACGGATTAAGATGCAGCTTGATAAACAGCATGAAACCAAAATCAGTATCGCTGCTAGGGCACTATATTTACTTTATTCATCATACCTTTGACATTACAACATATTGTTTACTGCTTTGTGACAATAGAGAACCAAAACTTCTTCATCTTTACTGTAGACAATGTGAATCAGCAAATCAGCAAATCAGCAAAGAGCCCATCCTGTCACAAAGGAAATGATCAGGAAAAGACACTTTTCTTTCGCAAAAAGCAAATACGCTTTGCAGCTATTTTAATCCACAACCAATGTGTATCTCACACTTCATAATGATGACTAGTTGTGTCGGTCCCTACAGCCCCCCCAACCAACACATTCAGGGCTTCTCACGCTCACTCTTTTAATTCAAATCAGGAGGAAGGTGTTAAGATTTCAGGCATAGATCACCCCGACTCTTTATTCTGGAAAGATAGTGCAGTCGTTGACTGGTGATCTTCAAGAGAATGGGTCAGCAGATGTGTCCTGCAGAGAGGACAGTGTGTTGATAAGATTGTGACACCTTCAGTGAGTAAACCATCACTCAGACTTTTGTCAGATTATGTCAGGATCTGTTTTTTCATCATGGGAGCGAGCTCAGACATACAGTGGGGCTGGACAAAAAACTGCAAATAGTACTGAGCTACAGTGAAGAATTTATAGTATAACTTGATAAGAGAATAACAAAATTGTACTTTTTTTTGATGTGGTATTGAAATATGCATCTATATCGTAGCCTAATATGTAAATAAAATGTATTTATTTATTATTGATGTGCAGCAATAAAATCTTTATTTTCATCCCAGCGGTTAACAAGTAGCTGTTACAGCAACTGTATGCGATGAAATTATAATTTGTAACACACACACACACGAGTGTTAGCACTGGTGCCCACACACATTTGTTGCGACTTTAGTTTTGCAAAATGAATTCTTAGAGCTGGTCATTGTTTACTGCTTAATGCTATATTTATTTTTTTCTGCACCTGTTCTAATTTTAGTTCTTATATGTTGTTCTTAATGCGGTTCACATGCTACATGGTGTCGCAGCTGTTTGTTGCAGTGTGGATTCTTTTTGTGACTTGTTTATTATTGCATATGTGCTTTTTTTGTACCTACACTGCCAATCCCCTCAGGACAGTAAATGTCATTAACTAATGTGTGTCACAATATGATCGTGAAGTCAGGGGAAGCACATGGAAACAAGCATACAATACACACCAACCTTCTATTTTTACACCACAAAACACAGCATTTCACAGCTCGAGCATCCAATCGTGTCCTGAGCTGTGTAGAGCTGATAGTTAGACTCTGAAAGTCTACAGGTCGTCAGTAACATAATGAGACCTGAGAAGGCCTGTTTGAAGTGTTAATCACCTCATCGTTGCCTGAATGCTAAATGCGCTCTTCAGTTGCCTCATCTCAAAAGCTGCATGTACTTCAGCTGTGCACTACTTTGATCATGTGTGCTCATTGACGATCATTCTAAAGTCATTATTTGCCTCTTGATGACTGCAGATTAAGATAAAGGTTAAAACAGACAACATACGGTAGCAAAAAAAAAAAAAAAACTGCATGTGATAATGTTTTGAATGGCTCAGGTGCATTTCAAACCCTTGCAAAAGACATTAAAGAATCCAAATGCAAAAGCAGCAAAGCCTTGTGGTTATTCACCTCTGTCATTTGCAAGTGTTTGATGTTGTTTGCATATTTACCTCCTGTGTATTACTCAACTGCATAAATGACAAGCCCAGCAGATTTGTGGAGGCGAACTAAAGCTGTTGACTGTGGGACAGAAATAATCGTTGCTGCCTCCAGGCACAGTCAGGAACTGGGGCGATTCTCACTGGCTTCGCTCGACATCGAAACTGACAGTTTATGTTTTGACAGAAATAATGAGAGTTTTTTTTTTTACCAGCCTTGCATGGTAAATGTGACCGACAAGTTTGCTTTTGTTATACTGCAGATGAACTTACATGGGAAATGGTAAAAGAATAACATATTGTAAGAAAATAAGTATTAAGTTGCCAGTTATAAACTGCAAAAGGAGAAACATTTTTCATATTTATGTTTGGTTATTTCCCTACAATCTGCCTTCAACCTTAGATTTTGACAGTGAAACCTAATCTTAATCATACACATCTGTCATAGATTCTCAGAAAACACACAATCAGCCAGGGAAATACTACAATAACAACAACAAAAATCACAACACTGACTGTGTGAAACAGACATTGTGAGCGGCGCCAAGTCTTCTTTAAAGCATAACCACTCAAACTGCCAATTTAGTTGACCGAGGAGCAGTAGTAGTGAGCCAGTAGGCTTTTGTCCTCGTCCAGGCAGACCTGTTGGTGCACCTGCTGATTCCCAGGCCTCCTTGCCAATCTTCGAACTACAGTGAAACCGAGAGAGAGTGAAACTGGCGCGGAGCCAGAGGAAGAGCTGGTTGACTACTCCTGACACAATCGCTAAAAAGCAGGGGATCCTGGGAGGAGGACCAGCCCTCGGTGTGGAGATGAGAAAAGAGGATGACTAACCATGAGAAGAGAACAAGGAGGAGGAGAAGAGAACAGTTCACCTCTCTTAACTCCTGGGAACCTAAAACCTGTCCAACATGGCCTTCACGATTGCTCAATGAGTGCGCAAACTGTTCAGTCTCTGTGTTTGCATCATGAGTGAGTGTACAGCCACATGGATATAAGATATAATTATTTCTTTCCTGTATGAAAAAAACAGAATTTCACAAAGCATCTGTGTTTCGTTTCAGTGGAAAAGAGACATAAATAAGATGTGACATTCAAGTGTGTTTCTCAAAGCAAGTCTCACGGCCTGCCTTGACCCACGGCTTTTACCTTTCAAGATGTTAATAACCATCGCACTGCTGACCTTCACCTGCCCTCACACAAACCTGCACATCCCTCAACTTTCTGCAAAAAACATACACACATGGTTTAAAGCTACGCCAACAAAGTCAAAGTGCACCTTTGACTCCCTCCGAGCTGTTGAAACAATGGAGGACTTAAGGATGCGTCTGTCCAAATTTAGAGGACATTTCCAGTTTATTACAACTTTGGACTTAATTTTGCACATAATTTCAGTCAGGACAAGTCTGACAGCAGGAAACACAAAACCTATATGATGTATTTCTTCTTTTTAGCTGCAGATCTCAGCAAATAACCAACATTATGGCCAAAACTACAAAAAATAAAGTTTTAATAAACCCAAATGACTTCTTAAACAGGCGTTAGCTTACAGCTTTGTTTTTTACTGAAGCAGCTGCCTGTTGTCTTTGAAAAGTACGCTGATGAGAGCCGTGAGAATCAAAACAGTAAAGTTGCATGCCCTAAAACCAAAACAATGAGCTAAAAGATGCTAAAACACTGTAGAGCTGAGGGGTACTGCAGAGTCGGGTGGTAATTTTCTGTGGGTTCATCACTATGGGCAACACCTTTCACATTATACTTAGTCATTTGATCCATTGTTTATATAAAAATATTGATTAAATCCTGACTCACAGTTCTAGCGTCTGGATGAATCATGGCTAACACCAACTGGTCCCTGAAATCAAAGTTCATCATGGGTCCATTTGTGTCAGCGGTGTCAGATGACAAAACACTAGCTCTTCTCTGTGACCTCTGCATAAGAGGTCATTAGCCCGAGACGTAGGATGTCCCGCTTTACCCTATTGATAACAGCCGTTCAAACAGAACCCTGACAAATGGCTGTGTGATGGATGGCGCACACTGACTAATGGCAAACAGACTGCTGATGTATCAGACTGAGTGTGTGTTTTTTTATGCTCTTGCTCATCTGTGACTTGCCATACAAAGAATCCTCTGTTTCAACTCTCTCCAACTCAGGTTAAAATGAACCATTATAGCCCCTTTTTCATTGCGTTTTGATGTCACACTTGTCACCCTAAAGTCAATGATGTTGTTGAATTTCATAAACATTGTGCCTTCCCCATTGTTGTTACAAACCAGTACATTGCTATTGTTTGTTCTCAATCAGTGAATCTGACTCAATCACTCTCCGCCACTCTACCATGTCTTCAGACCTTTTGAAAAGACAATCAGACACATCAATCAGTCACAGCACGGCACTGCCAAACCGCATCAGCGGTCATGTGGATTGCATTAGAATAGGTTGGCCCGAGACACGGCTGGAGGCCAGAGGTTATTTATCATATCCTTGGACTGAGTGACGGTTCAGGAAAAGTACCTGGAGTGGCGATGAGGATTATCCAGACTCCCTGCAGAGACCAGCTCTTGCTGCCTCAGCGCTTCTGTTGACTCTTTTCAAAAACTCTTCCCTGAATGTAAAGTAGCCTCCGCTATCAGACGTGATAAGTGATTGGTTGTGAATTGGGCAGTCATAACATTGCGAAACGTGCTGTTCTAAAAATATACATAACACACAGGCTATAATTTGCACTTCATTTATTTGCATCACATCACTCCGACATGTAAAAAAGTCATACAGGTTAAAGCAGAAGATGGTAAATTTGAAATAAGTGACAGTGATACAAAATATAACAAAAATAGTTTGTGGAGTACATTAATGCATTTAAATGCATGTCCTATGTAATATTACAAATGACAAACATGACAAATGAACTGTTTTAACAAACAGAGTAGCATATATATTTAGATAACTTCCACAAGAAGCATAGTAAAGCCTTCTGGTCTGGTCACTTAGGGTGAAGTCAGGTCATTTGGGACATCAGGTAAAATGGGACAAATAAGGTTTTACATCATGGGCTCTGTGAATATTAGCAGCCAATCACCAAACATGTTATTGCATTGTTGCTACAAATGTCATTTACATGAAACAATTATTTTGATTGGTCTGAGATAACTAGGATGGGCGGCACAAAGATTAAAAAAATCACTGGTCCCAGAACTTTTCTCTTTTTGGTAATAAGATATCAGCTAAAACAATAAAGATATAACACCAAAACAGCTGTAGGGTGTTGCTATTTATCAACTGTTTGAATGCACTATACTTTTTATGGGACAGAGGTTTGCATTTTACCTGAATGCATTATGTAAAATTGGGACAGTCACAGAAATGGGACAAAAAAATGAAGCTAAAATTTTTCCTGAAGTGAAACTGGCATGTTTCCAGGCTACCAAGTGCCATAAAATCATGAATTACTATGCTATACTATTCCATGCTTGTTTTTAAATGGTTAAATCCATTTATCAGTTCAGTCATTAATTCATTAAATATTTAATGTAACCTAACTATTAATTACAAAAGATTGAAAATCGTAGGATAATTAGCCTACAATTTTCAATCGGCCAATTTTCACATCACCCTATTTGAAAACAACCATCAGTGACTGTCCCATTTTACCTTACCAACTGTCCCATTTTACTTGAACATGTCATTGGAGTGAGTTAGGGGTTTGTGATGCGTTTGAAGGTCTAAAGTATTTTAGTTGGCAACATATTTTCTTTATAGAGATAAAACAGAGATCCATAACAAGTTCTAAAGATAACACTTAAGGTAGTCTTCAGAATTGTAGGTGGTTTTCTTGTTAATATACCAAAAGTGGCCCAAATTACCTGACTTCACTCTATATACATGTGTATATCCACCAGATATTATACTGGAGTGCAAAATATGACTTTCTTTTGCACAAATGTCACAGGAGCGAGTTGCTTTTTTAAATGTATTACCTTACAGTTTCAATCAAGCAAATGCTGTAAAGCATCCTCTAACTCTGTACACACTGGGCTATAGAGGAGATAAAGACTGTATTGAGCACATAAACAAAGAAAGACACATTTAAAAAAAAAAGCCAAGACTGATGGTGGTAGTGGGAGGGTCTGCAGGGTGGAAGTCAAGACTCCTGCAGTGCCTGCTTTTACAGATGCAGATTAATGAGATACAGGAACAAAAAGCCAAAGGTTACTGCTCTCCTGCAAGCTTTCACCTCAAACAAGAAGATTTTCAAACAAGTTCCTGCCAATCTGTTGGTTAAGACAGAGGTAACACATTTGTTTCTGGTTTGTCACAAACAAATCATCCGGCTGTGCTTCTTTTTCATGATTGTTAAGTCAGTTGATAATATTCCACTTTAAAATCAGAGCTGATAAGACAATTAGTTGATTAACTTGAAGACCTGTAAGATACCAACCTAAACCAGCCAGGGGAGCTTTCACACACAGGTAAGAATGTGGCACCTCGCACTGCAACCTGAACTTGCAGCTGCTGCATATAAATAGGCTGGTGTAGCCAGACAGCAAAAACACAGCAGCGAAGGGGCTAACGCCCATCTGCTCAAACAACCCTGACACTTTCTGTTTCTCTCTCGTGCACATTAAAGGCTGCAGTTGGCAGCAAAGCACACTATGCAAATTCATAGTATTTACATGATGGCTATGATGGTCTTTTTTTCCTCGGTGTGTTCATCTGATCTCTTCTCCTCCACAAAATCTCACTCAACCACCCTTTTCCTCTCCATTAGCTCAACAGTGGCTATGTTTTTCTGTTGACCTAAAACAATCAAACATTTGAATATAATGTAAGCACCGCTGCTGTCCTGAGTTACGTCTGATGGAGTTTGAAACCAGACCCTTGCTGACCCAGAATCTTCTCTGCTGTCTCCACAGATGTTACTTCCCAGCGCTCACTGTGCTCATATCTCGTTTCCCTTGCACCATTTGGCATCCAAGAGTAAAATAAGCCAAATACTTAACAGGGAAGGATACTAAAGTAAGATTTTGAAATAAATTAAAGTTCTGTCCACAACCCACAGGGTTAACAGTTCAGTTCAGACAAAGCAGAAGAACTTCTTCCAGCTGCACCTGGAGAAAGCTTTAGTGCGCCTGTCAGAGGACCTCCTCTTCTTGGCCTTGCGCGTTTTGTTCTTTATGGCCGCAAAGATGGCCGCATCAAACGCCTCCTTCAAGTTCTTTTGCGTGAGTGACGAACACTCTATGTAGTCTGTGGCCCTGATCTTCTCCGCCATGCTCCGCGCCCGGGAGCTCAGAACTGGCTTTACATTAGATCTGTCCAGGTTGATGAGGACGTTCACGTCCAGTAAGAGGTCCGACTGAGTCCCAACGAGAATGATGGGCGAGGACGGGTTATAAGCACGGATCTCTGGAACCCACTTCTTGGTGATGTTGTGAAATGAGCTGGGGTTGACCATGCTGAAGCACAGGAGAAAGACGTCTGTGTGGGCGTAGGAAAGTGCCCGGAATTCATCAAACTCTTCCTAAATGGAACATGAAGACAAGAAGGTACAAGTTAGTGTCAATCAAAGGGTGACCAGACATGATCGAGGAATGAGTGAAAGAGACTGACTAACTAAAATGTCATTACCATTTAGTGGTGACATCTTGTTACTGAGTCACAGATAGGATGAAAAAAGGATGTGATAGAGTTTATACCCTTATAGTTCATCCCTTATAACATTTTTAAAAGCAGAAATCCATCCCATATTATCTTAATAACAATAAGGACGATTCATTATAATTGTGTGTAATAACTTTTGTAAAAAATAAACGATAAATCATTTGACACAATTAATCACCACATAAAACAAACATGAATGATAATGAACAGCCTGTAAAAACAAAACTGTAATAACTGCCTACATGATTTCTTGAGAAAAACAAACAAACAAACTCATAGTCTTACCTGTCCAGCAGTGTCCAGAAGCTGAACTTTGACCGGAGATCCCTCTACTTGGACCTGGCCTGTAAGTAACCAGTAACCAGTCAGCTTCAACCCACTTTATTTCAGACATATTCTTTAAAAAAAGACTAAGTTTCAAGCAGCAAAATGACACACACATACATAAAATCATACATACTACCAGTGCTAGTAAGCACACATTTTATTCTCTGAATATTTCAGTATTTTGAGAATATTTCATTACTTATAAATCCATAATACAAGCTGTATTATCCCCACACTGAAAGTAAACACATCAGCTTTCAATGCAACTTTATGCAATTTCCTCTCTTCACTTCTTAATAATGGTAAAAGGCTAAATATACATTCAGGTAGTAGTGTATGATCACTCACCGGAGAATACATCAAAGCCTGTTTGTTTGTACTCTGTTGGGTATCCGTTGGAAGTGTAGCTCACAATCATACTGGTCTTCCCGACGGCTCCGTCTCCGATCAGCATACAGCTGATGACGCCGGGCTCCAGCTCGTCCTCCCGGGTCAGCCCGCAGGCGGAGGGGACGCGGGACTCGTGGTAAAAGTAATCCATGTGAGGTGGCATGTCGAGCCGCACATTAAACTTCTGAATGCAGACTGCCCCTCCTGTCTGACCTCTGCGAGACTAGATACTGAGTGAGCTGAGGGGTCGGTCTCTCGCACCCTGCTGCCAGGATGCCTGTCTTACTCTGACTGACGGCCGACATGTGCGGGGCGGGAGGTTTTAGGGCAGGCAGGTTGTGATTTGCATAGACACACCCACCGAGAAAACATTAAAAGAGGTTACTGGAGAAGATAGACAAATAGATAGATAAAATAGTACAATATTTCTCAGGTTACTGGAGACTGCCGATGCATTAAAGGATGGGTTCACTATTTTTCCAAGTCTCTCTTAAAAACAACTGTCAGGTTTCAAAATGAACACTGAAATAGGTTTTTCTTGCCTTTTCTATTCACTCCTCCTGTTCATACTGACCATGTTTATCTGAAGCTAATATGAAGCTCCATCTGTCCAAATTAGTCAAACTAAGTAGATATCTTACAACGTTACAGTGTTTTTAGTGCCAAAGTTCCTTATTTTGGTTACTATACTTCCACCGCAGCTCAGCACTGTCAGAAGAAACACAAAGAGGAAATGTGATGCTAAAAAGACTGTAAATGTGGCAGATATCCACTTGATATGACTAACTCAGACTGCTGAAGCCTCATATAAGCTTCAGGTCAACTTTTAAATGCATTTTTTGCACATTATGACAAATGGATTTTGGCCTCTTATCACTTACATTGAAAGGGATCTTTTAATAGCCAATATGAACAGTAGGAATGATTACAGTAAGGAAAACCTCTTTCTGTGTTCATTTGGGCACCTGACTGTTGTTTTAAGACAGACTTGAAAAATTGTGAACCTGTCCTTTAATGTGTATAAGTAGTATTGTCGAGATGCAGCTAATTTTAACAACTTTATAGGCTATATGGGTAGTTCATATGTAAATTTGTACATAAGTGCAGTATAGGAGTAAATGCACTCAGTTACATCCACCACTGTTTATCCACCATCCTAATCTTCATCATTTCACAACACCACTCACTCTAAATTTGGGCAAACTGCGCCCCCCAGTGCCACAGATGAGCACTACATCAAGTGTGATCACATGATTCATGTGTCACCTGATTATCCTGGTCCACCCTGCGTTGTGCACTCGGAAGCTATGCTAGCCGTTACCATGAATGGTTGAAATTTCATATATTCCCGTGTTTATGCTGCAGCGTGTTTCTACATCTTTCTTATCAGTACAGGCGCAGGTGGAGAGAGGAAAGCCGCTGTTGAGCCCTTTACGGATGCAAGCGGTGATAGCTAGCTAGCTAGCTGTTTAGTCATGTCGTCTTAGGATCCGCCAGATTTCTGGAGAGAGAATTCATTTTCAGGTATTGGAAATAAGGTAAAGTGCCGTATACTAAACTATGGCTTCAATTCTCGATGAGTACGAGGACTCGCAAAACACCAGGCAAAGTGCGCAGCAGCACAGCCGCCTGTCATCTGCCAACATCGGGATAACACATTCAGGTAAGACCGGGGGGGATCTGTTGGCTCTCCTCTCAGAAGATGCTCAGTCTGATCAGCTGCGTGCAGCGATTCTTACCATTATTACTAACGTGTATTAAATGCTAGCGCGCAACGCATAATGCAGCCATTTTGTTTACTTGTCCCCTAACGTTAGGCTTTGTGAATGTGAGACTTGAGGAAGAGAAGCCGATATTCAACAAGCAGAGGATCGATTTCACACCGCCGGAGAGGATAAACCACCTGGCAGTCTGCAACAATCAGCTATGCATGAGTCTGGGAAAGGACACCCTGCTGAGGCAAATAACACTGTCACAAGCACTGAAAACACTGTGTTGATGAGTCACTAGTGTTTTGTATGTTTTTGATTGGATTCGTGGTAGTTAATGACTGCCATTCACTGTGATTAGTACTCATCCACTGTTAACTATTGCTGTGTGATGAAACCTCTTAAAAAGTTGTTATGGGAGATACAAGATGCAACACAATACAAATGTTTTTGTGTTCTGTCCCATCCAGGATTGATTTGGCCAAACCAGATCAACCTAATCAGACTGAATTGGGAAGAAAAGATGACAGTAAAGTGCACAGACTGTTCCTGGACCCCACAGGTGAGTGAAACCACAATGTTAGTGTGCCACTTGATTCAGATTTACCTCATCAAAGCATTGCCCATAGGCTCCCTGTAGAGTCTGCCCTTTATCATATTATTACCTGCATGTTTGCTTTTCATTTCTAGTTAAATAGTGACTGCTTTTTGAATGCATAAGGAATTGTCTTTATATTCATTCTCTTGTGGTCTGCATTTATAAACTTTTACATCCAAGTAAATGGCTAAAAAGGCTTCTTTCTTTTTTTCATTGTACTGTGTCTCGGCTTGGATTATAATAAAATTGTTTTCCAGCCATCATTTTTATTTAATTACAATATAAATGAGAGAGAGAGAGAGAGCGGTAAAACCAGCCACAGGCCCTCAAATTATCCGCCTGATGCAACTACAAGATTTATAAGATTACAGTGGCATTGTCATGTTATGACTTATTAACCACAACAGCTATATCCTCCTCCATATTTTCCCACTGCAGGCTCCCATCTGCTGATCAGCCTGAGCACCAGTGAGTGTCTGTACCTCAACAGGAACACCCAGAAGGTGCGCAGTCTGTCCCGGTGGAGAGGCCACCTCATCGAGAGCGTGGGCTGGAACAAGCTGTTGGGCAATGAGACCAACACAGGACCCATCCTGGTTGGCACCAGTCAAGGCATAATCTTTGAGGCTGAGATCTCTGCAACTGAGGGAAGTCTCTTCAACACCAATCCAGACCAATACTTCAGACAGGTCAGAACATGTGTGATTATCTTTAACAATCAGTGTTTAGTAAGTGCTCCATGGAAACATTTTACACTATTGTGACATCGCCAGGTGTCAATTTCAGGCTCATCCATACGACCGTATTCAAAAACAGTGACCTACATGTTTTATTTCTTCCTCTTTGCATGCAACTCAACAACACCGTATTCTTCTCCCGAGGCAGGTCCACTCCCTGGAGGAGGATGGGAAGCCAGCACCAGTCTGTTGCCTGGAAGTTGAGCGGGGCCTGGAGAACAAGTACTTCATCATCGCCACCACCCGCAAACGCTTGTTCCAGTTCGTGGGTAAGGTGGCCGAAGGGTCAGAGCAGCAAGGCTTCAGCTCCATCTTCAGCCAGAACCAGGACCTGCTGCCCAGTTTCCAGGAGTTCCCAGCCAACATGGGCTACAGTGAGATCACCTTCTACACCTCAAAGCTTCGCACCTCCCCTAAGGCGTTCGCCTGGATGATGGGTAACGGAGTTCTTTATGGGCAGCTGGACTACGTCAGGCCTGACTCTCTGCTGAGTGACGTGCAGGTAAATATCTGTGTGTGTGTGTATGTCAAAGTAATGAGACAATAATGTTTAGTTCCACCCTCTTCACACTCACCTTTGTTCTCTTTATCTTTATATTTCCCATATTTTCTCTGCGTTTCCTTTCCTGCTGCCTCTGTCACAATCAAACAGGTATGGGAGTACACCCCGGACATTGACCTTAGTGTCAACAAGCCCATCTCCATTGTGCTCACACAGTTCCACTTCTTGCTGCTGCTTCACGACCGAGTTAAGGCCATCTGCACTCTGAACGGACAGGTGGTATATGAGGACGTGTTCCCAGATAAGTTCGGCTCCCTTAAGAAGATGATCAAGGACCCGGTTGGTGGGTTAGTCTGGATCTACACCGAGCGGGCAGTCTTTCGGTACCACATCCAGCGTGAGGCCAGGGATGTCTGGCAGATGTACATGAGCATGAATAAATTTGATCTGGCCAAGGAGTACTGTCGTGACCGGCCCGAGTGCATGGACATGGTACTGGCCAAGGAGGCCGAGCACTGCTTCCAGAACAAGCGATACCTCGAGAGTGCCAAGTGCTACGCGCTGACTCAGAACTACTTTGAAGAGATAGCGCTCAAGTTCATCGAAGCCAAACAAGAAGAGGCCTTGAAGGAGTTCTTGCTGAAGAAACTGAATAATCTCAAACAGAGCGAGAGAACGCAGATCACCTTGCTGGTCACCTGGCTAGCAGAGCTGTACCTGAACCGGCTCGGCCACCTGGAGAGTGATGGGAACACCATCATCTTCCAGGAGACCCGAGATGAGTTCCGCCGCTTCCTTAGCACCTCCAAGCACAAGGAATGCCTGTTCAACAACCGCACCACCATATATGACCTGCTGGCCAGCCACGGCAACGTGGACGACATGGTTTACTTCTCAGTCGTCATGCAGGACTACGAGAGAGTGATATCCCACTACTGCCAACATGACGACTACAGCGCTGCTCTGGACGTGCTCTCCAAGCACTGTGATGAGAAGCTTTTTTACAAGTTCTCCCCGGTGCTTATGCAGCATATTCCCAAAAAAGTAGTAGACGCCTGGATTCAGATGGGCAAGCGGCTGGACCCAAAGAAGCTCATCCCAGCTCTGATGAACTACAGCCAGATGGGCAGCACCCAGCAGATCAGCGAAACCATCCGCTACATGGAGTTCTGTGTGTACGAGCTGAACGTGACTGAGGAGGCGATCCATAACTACCTGCTGTCTCTCTACGCCAAGTACAAGCCGGACTCTCTGCTGTGGTATCTAGAGCAGGCAGGTACACACGCCTCAGAGATCCACTATGACCTGAAGTACGCTCTCAGGCTGTGTGCAGAAAATGGCTACCTCCGGGCCTGTGTCCTGGTTTATAGGATTATGGAACTGTATGAGGAGGCAGTGGATCTTGCTTTGCAAGTAAGTGATGTATTTATTTGGGTCAGTATTATATTTGAATCAATATCGTTTAATTGTAAAACATATTTAAAGCAAATTCATTGACAAAAATTGACAAGTGCCGCTAACTTGTATTGTATTTACTGTCCATAGGTAGATGTAGACTTGGCCAAGTCATGTGCAGACCTGCCTGAGGATGACGAGGAGCTGAGGAAAAAGCTTTGGCTGAAGATTGCCCGGCATGTGGTGCAGGAGGAGAAAGATGTGAAGAAAGCCATGAACTGTCTGTCCAGCTGCAACCTGCTCAAGATTGAAGACATCCTGCCATTCTTCCCAGACTTTGTCACCATTGACCACTTTAAGGTTGGTAACAGAGTGTTTCCTCTCCATTAAGAGAAATACATACATCAAAAATAGTTCTACTTTTTGTTTTTTAATTTAATTGACCAATCAGGTGAGTTCAGATGGCAATCCCTTATTGATACCATATATTAAATTCCATTTCAGTCAGTAATGATAGATGTAAAGTATGCTTAGTGTACAGTCAACATTCAAATCCACTGACCTCACTGGTTTTCAGGAGGCCATCTGCAGCTCCCTGGAGGAGTACAACCAGCACATTGAGGAGCTGAAGCAGGAAATGGAGGAGGCCACAGAAAGCGCTAAACGCATCAGAGAAGACATCCAGGAAATGAGGAACAAGTATGGCGTGGTGGATTCCCAAGAAAAATGTGCTGCTTGTGATTTTCCATTGCTCAACAGGCCCTTCTATCTGTTCCTGTGTGGACACATGTTCCATTATGACTGTCTGTTCCAGGTAACTGTCTGAGGCTGCTTCAATACAGCTTCTTCACTGATACCAATTCAAAGTGGAAGTATTGAAATATGAATATGTGCCACTGCAAGATGCCTATTTTATTTTATTTAAAACATACCAACTTCTGTTTGACACTTTATTCAAATGGGAAATTTGAAAGATGGTAATAATTCCCATACGCTCATTTTTTTCTTCCACCTTCTAGGAAGTGACCCCTCAACTGTCAACCTATAAGCAGAGTCGTCTAGAGGAGCTGCAGAAGAAGCTGGCCACATCCACGCAGTCATCCAAGTCTCGCCACCGCCCGGCGCCCAGGGAGGACGGAGACACTTCCAGCCTCGGCAAGGGCAACGCAGGCACAAGCCGCGAGCAGATAAAATCCGACATCGATGACATCATTGCGTCTGAATGCGTGTACTGCGGCGAACTGATGATCAAGACCATCGACAAGCCTTTCATTGATCCACTGAAATTTGAGGAGGAGAAATCCAGCTGGTTATGAATGAAACATCCCCTCTTCTCACTGTGAAAAGACATGACAGCCCACCATCCATATGTCAGCGAAACTGCACCATCCGTAGGGCAGACCCATTTAGTGGATACAGACATTCACCTGATTGCCTGTTGGTAGTGACTACCACTATAAACTGTATCAGCTTCAGTTGTTCTCTACAGAGTACACTTATTTTGTTGACAGTATTTGAAGCTGATTTAAAGATCTTTGCACTTCGTATGGGAGCATCTAGTGAAAGATGCACATGAACTGACATTGTGGGCAATGATACAAGACAATATGGTAATGTAAAATGATGCCAGGGCTGCACAGTGCACACACATGCCTGAACCTCTGATTATAATGGTAGAAAATGAGTTGAAAGTTCAAATCGGATATAACTGCACTATACATCCATTAACTGCATTAGGTTATGCACTTGTTTGGTCCAAAAACATAACCTGCACTTATTATATCCGTTCCTCCTAGCTCAGTTGAGTATCTCCACTCTGCAGCTCTGTGTTATCTAAAGATCAAACTAGGGAAAATTAACAAATTCATAACATGTATTCACTGTTTTGCAATTCAGTTCGGTCATGTTAACGCTTGTCAGTTCTGATCACTCTGGTTGTTAAAAGTGTAATAAATATTTAACAAAGAAATGTCAATGTTTTTTTTTTAATCTCTTGTACTGAGAAAAACAATACACTTCATCAGTTTCTCCGGAGGGCATCTGCAGCTCCCTGGAGGAGTACAACCAGCACATCTAGGGGCTGAAACAGGAGACTGAAGAGGCAAAACATGATAGCTACACACAAGACCTTACTCGTGCAGCACAAGAGAAGATCATGTGCCTAAAGAGCATATTCTGTGCAAAATAGAGGTGGGTGGTTTGGATGTAAGCTGTGCTTTTGAAAAGAAAATTTGGGTTAGGCTACTGTGACAGAAAGCATCATTGTTTGGATCCCTACCAGCTGCATGAGTCTACTCTGAGGAAAATGGTTTCACATAATCATTACCATTGTGCATGTTAATACATTAATACATATAAACATGCCCGTACTTTTTTCTAATTTTATGGAGTTTACAGTCAACACCTGAAATAAGATAATTTTTTTTTATAACTGTCACATTTTTCTGTGGGTGTCCAACTGCTTCACCTTACCGTGGATGTATAGCACCTTACCTAAAACGGAGTTCCCTTCTGATGACGTAAGACGTCGCTCGGTAATCTTCGCAGTGAGCAGACACTATTAATCGACTTCGGAAATTCATCGATACATTTGTAGTAGTTGAGCATATACACCCAGTACGCCATAAATGTTGACAGCGTTGCTCACTGCACGAAAGAAAGATACTGTTGGCATTTTTTGACAGAGTCTTGTCTCCGGAGACGTCGAAGGGCGAGCGTCCCTCTCTCTGGGATTGATTAAAACGCCTGCTCCTTGCTGTACCCTCGCCATGGCGTCGTGTCTCTGCTCTCTCAGTAACAGAAAGTGGCCGCCTCTCTGCTGCTGCTGCCGACTCAAAGCTCACAGACTCGCTCGGCGCCTCAAACCGCCATTTTGGAGTCAGAGAACCGAGAGTCGGCAGCGGCGACGAGAGACGGAAAAGGGGGGACACGGGGCCGAGGTGAGAGACTCCTTGGTGGTTGTTATGGCGAAGGAGCAACGGGGGAAGATGGCCGGGAGGGAGAAAGAATTAAAACATGGGGATCATTCGTTCACCAGGCGACCGAGTCCCCGCTCGTGTCCGCAGCGAGGGTACAACAGGCGCGGGCAGAGGGCCTTGCTGCCGCCGCATCGCGACTAGCCAGCTAAAGAAACGCTATTAAAACCAATATATCTTAATAGATTGTTTAGGCAGGGAGGTGGTGGCCTTAAAGAGACAGGGCCGATTTGAATACTTCATATTAATGGTGTGAGGACGTCTATGTCAAAGCGCCTCTGTTTCATACGCTAACGATGATGAAAAGCTACATTAACGTTAGGCAAGTTAGCAAGGAAGCAGTCGCCCAGTATCAAAGGCTAAACGATTAGAAAAATAACTACCAACGCTCATTTGATATCTTAAATTCGGGTTACTTGAACCAGTAATCTGTCAGTGTGTGGGTACAGCAGCACCGTGACCCTTGACTATCATTGATGGTAAACTAACGGTCGTTAGCTTGCAAGCTACAACGGCTACAACCCAATGCATCATCCAAGGTTAGCTAGCAAGCAAACCCTGGCTAATGCTAGCTCGGATTTGCTAACTAGCTAGTTAACCATAACATAGCGACATGATGGCAACATAAATATGTTGTAGGATGACACAGCTCTCACTTTTCCCCCTCATTAAAAAAATCATGCTCTTGTTTGGCTTTAGTTCTTGTCATCTTCACACACGCGAGGCAGTGAACTTGTCTCAGAAAGTCAAGTGAATATGTAACGTAATGAGTAGTACCGGTAAGTACAGAGGACAACTGGCTCAAGTTTACCATGCAACTGTCAGAACAATCACCTGCGCGCCCAGAAATGACATTTTAGCTCAAATTTGATTGTAATTAAACTATTTAGATTTAAATATATCCAGTCTGTCCTGTTAATAAGCTGAAGTGGTATGAAAATTGTATGCAGTGTAATGGCCAAACTTAGATCTTTATTGTTTATGATACATAAACAAGATAAGGAAATGAGGAAATAACCGAAGCTGGCATGTTCTTAAAAAAATAGACTTAAAGCCAGCCAGTACCATTTTCTTAATAAGATACTTGCATCATAAAGCCAAAAGGAAATTTTTGTTACAATTTAAATTCTTAGTAGTGTGCGTTTTTTGACGTGTGAACAAACATGTTTTTGCTAACGACAAAAACACGTTTGCTTAAAAATCATGAGCACTCCTTACTTTGTCAGTATTGTACAATAAAAAAAAAAAAACAGAACCCATAACACGCCCATAGAAAAACATTATTATTGTCTTTTAGACATCTGTTTGTGACTGAGGATTTCTTCTTTTGTAGGGTTTTTGACCTTTGTCTGACCACTAATCTTGGAATCAAGAATAATGACATTCCTTACTGAGAAGGTAGGTCCCCTATATATATGTATACATATATCATATGTTGCACAACGATCCATGCTGGCACCATAGTCCATTCCCAGCCATTGGAGGAGAGTAGCCTGATACTCTGACTAAATGGCTATTTTGTTATAAGAGAATCTGAGACGTGGATGGTGATAGAGAGGTCTAGAACCAGGCTAGAAGGAGTGTATCTCCCTCATCCCAGGCTAGCTTGGAAAATCTGTATTGGGAAGATGGAGGCAAAATCAAGCAACTGATTCTGAGCGTCCCATGAGCAATTAACAAATCCTTTAAGTGGCATGAACCTTCATACTTACAATTCTGTCTAAGATTATGGTGAATTACAATAAAACAGCAGAGCTTTACTTGTCTCATAGTTTTCCGTGCTCCTCTATCTGACCTTGAGCCATCTGCTTCTCCATTTCTTTCTATCCCCCACTCCTCTCCTTTCAGTAAAAGTTCCTGCCCGCCTGGGCAGAGGTATCCGTGCTGTATGGCGTCAGGGCAGGGTGGCCGGCTGGATGCTGGAGCATCAGGGAGCTCTGGCCTGGCCAAACCTCTTTACCTGCAGCGCTTGGAAAGATCCCTGAGGCTGGACAGCTTCCTGCGCCACACTGCCGCCATCTTCAACAGAGACATAACCAGGTACAGGCAGAGAGGGTAGGGGGGTGGGCGCACACTTGTCGCTCTAAGACGCAGATTTATTTCTGTGCACATTATGGATCACTCTCAGTAGGTGCTGCAGTTTAATCACATTATGTCCCTCTGTCATGCATGCAGTATTTATACAATCACACTCATCACCAAATAGAAGAGTAAATATATACAGGATGACAAGAAAGAACACTGGGCTTACAGCTACATATTTCTCATGTTCTAGTGATGACAGTGATGAAAGTGATGACAGCGATGGTGCATTGGGGACAGGGCTTTCCCTGGACCCCTCCACTCAACATACAGCTCTGACAGTGAAAAGTGAGTCATGTGAGCAAGGGGACGGGTTAGCAGAGGGCAAGCCCCTCAACGGCGTTCTTCTGCAAGGTAAAGGTAAGATATATCCATCTCTCTCATCGTACTTCTCTCTGATCAATCTGCTTTTGACGCCAAGCCTGTGTCACGCTCTGCAGAAACACTTTTATTTATGTTATTCACATATTACTACACAAGCACACCCTTGTTGCTGCCATTTCCCTGTTGAAAGACATGGTTCATACATATTCATTCAGCAGTCTTTATTAGTCTGTACATGTGATGTCTTACCCTCTCTTTGAACTCCGCAGACCAAAAGGCAGATAAAACAAGCCTCTACAATTTCTCCAAGCTAAAGAAGAACAGGAAATGGCTGAAGGTATAAAACATTTCACTGTTCTGTTTGCCCTCTTCCTTACGCACCATTACACACCCTCAGCTTCTTTTGGCCACATTCCTCCTCTGTCTCCTGCAGAGTATCCTGTTGAGTGACGACACCACAGACTCGGACACGGACTCCGATGACTCTGACTTCAGTTTGTCTCGGGAGGAGCTGCATGACATGCTGAGACTACACCGCTACACCAGGCAGCATCAGAGCAAATTTCACAGTGACCGGGAGGTACACATGCACACACAGTTGAATACAGTACCTAGTGGCATATAACATCCCCCTGATGTATTTTTGCAATCATTATATTGTCAATTTTTGTCTCTCCTATAGCTTCATCAGTACCAGTTCTACAGCACTGGACTTCTCTCTACTCATGATCCCTTCTATGAGCAACAGCGCCACCTACTGGGTCCAAAGAAGAAGAAAATCAAAGATGAGAAAAAGTTCAAGGGTAAAGACAAAAAAAAGACATTTTTAGGAATCTCTTGCAGTCATGATCATGTCAGTGCAGCAAAGAAAAAAAGAATTGGTTAATTACTGGAATAGTTGGCAAGATTTGAAATGTGTTGTTGTAACATGTCGGTTTCCTTTTTCTTTTAGCCAAACTAAAAAAAGTGAAGAAGAAGAAGAAACGGGGAGAGGGAGATTTTCTGGAAGAGGGGCGTCCTTATGTCACCAAGATCTTTGCCAAGTTTTCCCACGATGCTCCGCTGCCCATGGTGAAGAAGAAACATCTTACCATTGAGCAGCTGAATGCACGGAGACGCAAGGTCTGGCTCACCATCGCCAAAAAGGAGATCCCCAAGGTTAGTACGCATGGTGTGACTGAGGAGAGGTAAAAAATTATGAAGGAATGCATTTTTTGTTTTTTGGTGAAATGTTCAGTACCATTTTTTTCCCAAGGTTTATTAGCTCAATTGTTCTATTTATACTTATTTTGCAGTCTTTTAAGCAGAAGACCTCTGCTAAGAACCTCGTCTTGACCAATGCTAAAAAGGTAAGTCAAGCTTGTATCAAAACTTTCTGTTGTTGTTTCTGTTGAAACTAACTGTTTATCTCTTGATTATGAGAGACTAAATTGTAGCTTCATTACAACATTTCAGCTGTTTGGTTTTTTTTTTTCTTCTTCTTTTTTTGCCCAGTTGGCTCACCAGTGCATGCGAGAGGTCAGGCGTGCAGCTATCCAAGCCCAGAAGAACTGTAAAGAGACGTTACCTCGGGCTCGCCGGCTCACCAAGGAGATGATGCTTTACTGGAAGAAATATGACAAAGTGGAGAAGGAGCACAGGAAGAGGGCCGAGAAGGAAGCCCTGGAACAACGTAAACTGGACGAGGAGATGAGAGAGGTAGGTGGAGAGGAAGGTGTTGAGCCACCTCATTTGGCAGCAGATTTTTTTTTATGGCAGTTTTTAAATGGTTGAAATGTAGGATATATTGACCATCTTGCATATCATCTAGCAGTGATATAAAAGCATTTTTTTTTGTCTCTGTCTCTTGCAGGCCAAACGTCAGCAGCGTAAACTGAATTTTCTCATCACCCAAACGGAGCTGTATGCTCATTTCATGAGTGGTAAAGCCAGCATGGGGGGTCCAGGAGGAGATACAGCTCAGGAGGAAATTCTGAAAAAGCTTGAAGACACCGGGGCGCAGAGACAGATTGACATCGGAGGAGGCGTAATGGTCAACATGGGACAGGAGGAGTATGGTATGAACCGCTCACTCAAGTTTATTATGTAATTAGAGCAGTGACAGTTAGTAACTGAACGTTTATAGTGATGGTTGAGATTTGTATGGCTCCACCCACGTTCAGTCCAAGTTTTGAATCACTTTTAGGGACTGTTAACCAAGTTGTCATTATATGTATTGTCTCTTTTAGCTTCCTTTCTATCATTGAATTAGTATTTCACTTTTTGTCCAATCAGGTGTTTTAATGCACTATTGAGCAGTAGGAATATTTGCGCTGGAAACTACTGAAAATATAAAGCAGGTCATTTAGGGCCACTCTTTGGTAAACAAATCACTCATCACTACCAATTACAATGATGATTATCTATTATTCATTACCCGATAATAATTATAAAAGAAATGGCAGTGTTTTCTTATAGAATTCCAGTGGGGTTTTTTTGTTGCTGATATTCTTTTGTGTGTGTGAAATTAAACTGGATTCTATGGTTTTATTTCAGATAGTGAATACTACAAATCCCAGGCCTTGAGGAACGCTAAAGAGGCCTACAAGATTCATCAAGAAAGAGTAAGTAGATGATTGAGGCCCGATTGCACTTCCATATACACACAAACTGCCCCAGTCTATCCCGCCTCTGTGCTAACTGCCAAATCTCTCCCCGCAGACGCGAATGTTTGACGAGGAGGCGAAGGACAGCCGCAGCGCGTCTCTCCACGCAGCTTGTGCGTCATTCTCTGGCGCCGGCTCCGGGTTCGGGGAGAGCTACAGCCTTTCCAACCCATCCATCCAGGCAGGCGAAGACATTCCTCAGCCCACCATCTTCAACGGCAAGCTCAAGGGTTACCAACTCAAAGGCATGAACTGGCTGGCCAACCTCTATGAACAGGTACAAGTGTCCATCTCTGAAATTAGGGGTCTGTCTGGCTTCCCAGGGGGAATTAAAAAAAGAATCTGAAACCCTTAATGTTTCCCTTAGTTGTTTCATGTTTAAATATAAAAAGGTTAGAGGTTTGAAGTGCTACAAGAGTTCAGTGCTAATATTATGGTTTATATTATGGTTTTAAAATAACCTTAGTTTCTTGGCATTCAAGTGATTCCATTTTATGTGCTTATTTATGAACACTGACTGATTTATTTTTTCCTTGTTTCCCTCTCTTTTCTTTAGGGAATCAATGGAATCCTGGCAGATGAGATGGGACTTGGGAAGACAGTCCAGAGTATCGCCCTGTTGGCCCACCTAGCAGAGGTGAGAGAGAGCACCGGGCCAAAGGGTTTCACTTCCAGAAAGCTTTGTGGAATGTCCAATTGTCTTTGCTGTTGTTTCTGACTAATGAAAACATCTAAACTCCAGATTCTTTGTGCACCTGCATCCTTTAAAAGTCCTAGTTTATGTTTTTTTGCAGGTGCTGGAATAATTCATTGAATGAGTCATGACTTATTACATTGTTGTGAATAGCTGATTCGCCGGCTCTTTAGATCTCTTGCTCTCACTGCTCCAAAGGGAGAAAAAGTAGAATTCAGGGGAAATGGGAGCTTTTCAGTGTTGAAGTATCGCTGACAGGAAGATGCATGCTGTGTTCCTCCAGGGCTTCCTGTTATTGGGTGCTCACACAAAGACCACCTGTTGTGGTGCCTGACGAGGTATTCTGTTTTCTGTCTCCCTGCACAGAGAGACAACATCTGGGGTCCATTCCTGATCATCTCTCCCGCATCCACACTCAACAACTGGCACCAGGAGTTCACCCGCTTTGTGCCGAAATTCAAGGTGAGGATATGTGACGCTGCTAAGTGCGCACGCCAGTGGAAACACCTGCGGAAAAACATGTCTGCAGGCATACTGGCATCCTCATTTCTACTGTTCTCTGTAGTCTTTTTCACTCCCCCGGTGCTGTGTGGCTCTTGTGAGAAATGCCGACAAACATCTGAGAGCAAACACACTCTGGATAAAGTGTCCAGAGATGCAAACATTTCTAGAACTGCTCATTAGAGGGCAGTATTGTATAAGGACATTTGTAGTGTGCCTGTGTTAAAACAGGAGTACAAGGTTGTTACTACTGGGTGGCTTTGAAAAAATCTTTTTGCATGCTTTAACCAGCCTTCGACAGGCTGTGTGCATTCTTTTAAGCTAAAGACCATTTATCAAACACATCAGCTATGCTTACATGCACACATACACACTATAATATGCATAACTCCATGTTGTGCTCAACGCTCAAGTATGCCCACTTTCCCTGCTAGTTTGGGGGAAGAAAAAAAATCAATTCCAGTCTGTTTTGCTAATGAGGTGTGAAAAGACCTTATTATAAAATTTGAAGATAAGCTTCCTGCACACTCAAAGCAAGACTGACTGAAAACAATGGAACACCAGTTTGTGTTGAGTGATGCAATGATGTGTAAATCTTTTCACATCACACATCAACAGCTTAAGAACTGAAGCAGTGATTCATACATGATGCTATGCCTACATTTCTCTAAATTCCTCTGGGAACATCAGTGTAGCCCCGTGTAAATGTAAGCGATTTGGAGGAGCTTAGTTTGTATATTAGGGGAAATAGATTCACATACAATAGATTTCTTGATAGCGCCACTTTTTCCTCCTTCTTTTTGACTTGACTGTTTTGTCCATCAGGTGTTGCCATACTGGGGAAACCCTCATGATCGCAAAGTGATCCGGAAATTTTGGAGCCAGGTAAGGGAGAAGTGATGACAAGTGATGACATTGCCGTGATTTATGAGACAGTGTGTTGTTTAGTGAGTCAGTGTTGTACTCAGTTCTTTTCTTCTTCTGGTTTGTAACTCTTTCTCCTCCCGCCGTGTGTGTGTATGCATGTTTAGAAAACCCTTTACACTCAAAACGCACCATTCCATGTGGTGATCACAAGCTACCAGCTAGTGGTCCAGGATGTCAAGTACTTCCAGAGGGTCAAATGGCAGTACATGGTTCTGGATGAGGCCCAGGCACTGAAAAGCAGTACCAGGTAAAGTATTTCATTGTGTAATTCTGTATTCCCAAACACTACACAGGGTTCCTGTGTGATAAATTGTTGATACACAATATTTGATTTATTATACTTATTAATTATGTTGATACGTTTCCAGAGTGTAGACGACCCTAGTGGTGTTTTTAATGTGTCAGCACCTTCACTATGAGTGGACTCCTATATACTAATTTTCCATTTTTTCCAAAGTTTTGTAGATTGATAATTGCATTTTTCCTACCCCCGATTCAACCGCTAGTTTCAGAAGACAAACACACCATCCAAAATCTTTTCTATATTAATTTAGCTTTCTACCGTTACACTATGTAGCCAATAAAAACTTCATTTTGACCAAAAACAGAGTAATAACAATTAGTTTTCAAGTCTTTGCAAGTTGATATCTATACTGACCCTATTAGCTGCTGGAAGGTTGGAAAAAACAAGTTCCTTTTTAAATATGTTTGATAAATTATTTGTGAAATTGCCATCAGAAATGTTAAGTGTACAAAGTTTCTAATTAATTGCATACATGCAGAACAGAGAAACCGTTCTTTGAAACATTTTGGAAATCAACAAAGTATGGCAAACTGTGGGAAAATAAGTATGTCATTTCGTGGACACTGGCCAAAATGTACAAATCCAGTCACGCAATGTTTTCAAAAACTTGGTATCTTGAAATGAGTCATACAGTGAGGTAAGTATTAAATACAAATAATAAACTCATATAGTCTTTACACTTGATCTCCAGTCACCATTTCCCTTCGTGTTTTTAGTGTTCGGTGGAAAATTCTCCTGCAGTTCCAGTGTCGAAACAGACTGCTGCTCACTGGGACGCCCATTCAAAACACGATGGCTGAGGTGAGGTGTGTGTGTGTGTGTGCGTGTGTGTGCATGTGCGTGTGTGTGTGTGTGTATGTACATGTAGTAGTATGTGCAAGAACCGAACCGTTGACGACTATATGTCATTGTCTCTCAGCTCTGGGCCCTGCTCCACTTCATCATGCCTACGTTGTTTGATTCCCATGAAGAGTTTAACGAGTGGTTCTCCAAGGACATTGAGAGCCATGCTGAAAACAAGTCTGCCATCGATGAGAGTGAGTACGACTCTTAGGTCTCAAGGAAAAAATGCTCCACTCAGCTACGTTTTTTTTTTCCTACTTTTCCAGCCAACAACATATGTTTTTCAGCTCATTTGTAAGGAAATTATATCATTTGTGTGCCAACATTGATCTTTTATTTCTGCTCACTGTTGCATGTGATGTGTTCATGTAGCTAAACACAATTGTTTGATGTTCGTGTTTCAGACCAACTTTCCAGACTGCATATGATCCTTAAGCCTTTCATGCTGCGCAGGATAAAGAAGGACGTGGAAAACGAGCTCTCAGACAAGGTATAAGAGAGAACTTTCCTTTTTGTACTTCCTCAAACCAAGTTTCTCATCCAGGACTGGGTTGCACCAACTGTTTGTATATTCATCGCTAAGCTTGTGCGTAAACTCCTTCCTAAGGTCTTAGTAACTACTAGCTAGTTTTAGACGACCGATTTACTAAATAAAGTTGCACTTTAAGAAATGTCTAAGCTAGACATTTCTTAAAGGCTTAAGTAATGTGTAAATCTGTTGCTAGGAAACATCTGTGGCGCTGTCCAATAACAAGCAACCAACTATGTAAAGAGGAAGTCACTGTAGCATCAAAAGCCATAAAATAACATCCAAAAATAACAGTTTTAGGGGCTAAAAGATCAAATAAACTTAACTGCCAATCCTTTGTGAATGTAGGTTTGACTTTGTTTAATTTCTAACTGCATACCTGGATAAATATATGAGAGGGAGATATCCTCAGATATTAGCAAGCTAACGTTAGCTTTGTCAATTGGTTCATTCAGCTAGCTAACGCAACAGGTCCACCTGGCAGTTAGTAGGCGTAAATATTTAGTTAATAACAACTAATTTCTATATAAGAACTAGTCTGTGTGGTAAAACCGGTTTTAATTTAGTGATTCGTAAATCTCCACTTAGTAAGAACTTCGTTATAACTAGGCTAAGTTTGAATTTACGAACAGATGTTGCAACTAGCTCCAGAGCGGCACATTTACATGGAACAAGATTTGAAACAGATGTAATAGTCCTCGAATTTTCAAATGAAATTTTCCAAAAGACAGATATATGTACAGTGTATATATTTTTTGTAATTTGAGGGAAAGGTTTTCCAGAGTATGTCCTCAAGCAGGGACTTAGTCAAAACCAGGAAATTCCACTAGTTAATACATGCATATTAAAAATGAATTATATTGGGTGGTCAAAAAAGTGAAAACTACAGCCTACAACTAAAGCCTAAATGTATCAGTTCATGTACTGTACTAAAAATGCAATATCATATTTTGTCAATATCATATAGCCGTACTTCTTTCCTTTTCTGGTTAAACCTGCACCCTTCCTCCATCTGTCTCCCTGTATAGCTCACTGACACCTAAAGTGTTGTAATAAGCCTGTGAGTGATGCTTGTGCTGGCAGATCCTCTTGACAGATGTTGGACTCAGGGTCTCTTGCTGTCACACCCGGTGCACACATACTCACTCATACGCTGTGGGAGTCTCGAAACACAGTCAGAGTCAGAGGAATGGCAGAGTTCACCACTCCCCCACATCTGTCTTTTTCACTTTCCTAGTTCGTACCCACATGCAGTTCTGCCAGCCCACTTCCTTCTCTTCTCTTCTCTTGTTTTGTCAGCATACTGAAAGCCAATAGTGACTGCTGAAGTTCACTCATGGTTCATGGTCAGGCTTTATGGTTTGTTGTTGTTGCAGTTTCACTGCTTTCATCAAAGCATGACACTAGATAAAAACCACAGATTGGATGTGTGTTTAAAGAATATTGGTCAAGTTAGGTATGAAGTCTACACCCATAAATTTATGCTCATTTCTGGTCCCATAGCCCATGTGTAAACACTGTATGTGTTCTAAAGGAGGCGTAACATCATAGTAATGCTAAATTGAGAATCAAAATATTTTTGTTCTCACTGTAGGCTCATGTTATGTATGCCAACTTTTTTTATTCAGTGTGTGTGTGTGTGTGTGTGTATATATGTGTATATATTTGTTTTTTATTTTAATTTTTAAATTCTGATCATTCTATTTGGAAGAAATGAAAAAGTAAAATTGTTGGAGATGCGAACTCCAGCTGCACATTACAGGAACTTCACTGTGAATCTGTTCTTTTCTCATATTTACCCAACCAAGAGAAGCGAGATGACGGTTATAGTGGAGTTTTATTAGCACAGTTTTAATACACACTTGCTGTTCTCTCCCCCCGCAGATCGAGATCCTGACCTACTGCCAGCTGACGTCCCGGCAGAGGTTGCTCTACCAGGCTCTTAGGAACAAGATCTCTATTGAGGATCTGCTGCAGTCCTCCATGGGAACGGCCCAGCAGGCTCACAGCACCACCTCCTCCCTCATGAACCTGGTCATGCAGTTCAGGAAGGTAATATCTGCTGCTGTTTTTAGTTTTTTTTAATTTTGATGAGTCTGTCAATACATTTACACTGCATTTTATTGATAAGAAAAAGAATCAAGAAGTTTGATTAGACAGTCCTACAACAAACATGAACACGAGTAATGCTGGTTTCTTTGCATATTTCCTAACTAACACTGTCTGTGTGCAGGTGTGTAATCACCCCGACTTGTTTGAGCGCCAGGAGACGCGCTCTCCTTTCCACATGTCCCTCAAGCCCTTCATCATGTCTAAGTTCCTCTACCGTCATGGCCTCATCCACACACACAACCAGGCCAAGAACAAGTAAGTCGTACCGCACAGATACTGTATCTACACACACACTCACATACATCCAAGTAAAACAGGGCTATACAAGTATTGTTTTACACATATGAAATTACTTATTTTTAATTTTTTTCCCAGCAAATCTTTGTTCTTGTGGACATTTACTTATTTGGCAATTTGACTCACGAAATTATCACTATTATTCCAATTATAGTTATTAACACAAGGACGTTTCATGGGTCTGACTGGGATCATCTTTTGCTCTGTTTCACTCGCACGTGTTGAGTGGTTTAACCCAGTCTCTCTCCACAGATTGCTTCAAGTGCTGTTGTCCCCCTTCTCTCCAAATCACATCCAGCAGTCTCTGTTTCACAGGAAAGGTGAGCACGCATCAAGCTATTACACAAAGATCTCGATACAACCAGACTTTAGTTTTCTCTTCTGAGATAATGTCTTTCATTTGACATTCAAACCTCAGTTTCACCCCAATTTCTCTCTTCTTACTTCAGTGTTTCCCATCATTCCTGTCTGATATTTTGTTTATCTTTCTGCCTTGGTTTATTCTCATATTCTTTGTTCTAATATTCTGTTTTTACTGTTCCAGGTGATGACAAAGGAAGCTGTTTCTCCTTCCTGCGCTTCATCGATGTGTCACCAGCCGAGATGTCTAATCTCATGCTACAAGGCACCTTAGTCAGGTGGGCTTCATCTTCAGATCTGTTACTCGCTCCAAAGAAGTGAGACACTGAATGTTCAACAGCTCTTGAGATGCTATACTGTGGTTGACTCTGTACTCTGTTCTTCCCTGTAGAGAAGGAGACGTTTAATAATTAATAATAGCCAAGTTTACACAGTATTTATGATGATAGAGTTCTTTATGAAGTGTTCATGTGATTCATTTTGCCTCTCCCTTCCCTTTCACAGATGGTTAGCCCTTTTTCTGTCCCTGAAAGCTGCATACCGGCTCCACTGTCAACGCCTGTTTGGCCTTGAAGAAGAAGAGCAAGAGGAAGCCGGAGGAGGGGCGAGGGAAAGGGGGAGCTTACAACCCAGGAGTAAATGTCTGTCTCGCAAGGACCTGATTCTGTGGCTGAACAGACCCACCGCCTTCCCCAACACACACACCAGCCCTGTCCTACAGGTAAGAAAGATACAAGCACACACACACACACAGACTAAGATATACAGTATGTGCAAGAAGCTCTTGAGTAGCCATCTGCAATACTTGTGGGCGTGCAACAGATAGTAATGGTGAAACTCCAGTAGGGAGGCATGTGCTGCTGACGATGCTGAAATCGTCCCCAGAGCATCAGTCAGTGTTTGGCCACACAGCGTGCTCTCTGCCCCAGGCTTCCTCACCCTCCTACGGGATCCAGTGTGGAACTTAATCCCTCCCGTAGCCCTGTGACCCAGAAACACTGTCCAAGTGCCTCCCTCCGCTTGTCTCCACAGCCTGTGCAGACCGGCATCTATTTCCACTTTACCGTAGGGGGAAGTTCCTCTACTTCTTCGAAGTACGCTTCTATTTCTACAAATTTTGTCAAGTCATATGGAATCCCCCTCACGCTTTTATTTATTTAAATTCTAGGTCTCATTTTTAGAAAAAAACCTTGCATGCCCAGTGAAGCATAATCCTCAAACGCAGCCATTCAAATCGCACAGTTTTCCGCCCCTGTGCTTTCAGCACTCTATAGGTTGTACTGCTGTAAGGACCGCTGGTTCACAGTTTGTGTGGATTAGATGAACAGAGTCTTTCGGTAGCGCTTCTCGCTCCTGGCTGTTGTGAAACACCGAGTGGTACATTTTTATTGATTTATTTTTTGGCCCAGCAACCGTTTTTTCCAGCTTAGCAGTGTGTATTGTCTGTTAAGTTATGCATTTCAGAGGGTAAATGTAGCACCGCTCAGTTCTTTCTAACTGAAGTCAAATGCTTTCATATGTGCAGGATTCTGTAGCTCAGACTGATAGGGCTACATTAAGACAGCACATACATTATTTCCTCTTATTTTTGTATAATTTGGCAAAACGGAAACCTAATTGTAAATAGGGAAGACACAGTACAAAGCAAAAACATGCCAGTTCTACTCAGATCTTTCACCCAGCAAAAGGTTACCGATTGGCAGATACGTATCATTAGATATTATCATCTTACACCAATTCTAACTTAACTTGTTGGGTGGAAAATTACCTTCAGGATAATTCCATCCTCCTCTTCCTCTCCTGGCCTCATCACACTGAGTCAGGAAGCTGACTAGCGTGTTAGGTTTCCCCCTAGAGCATCTTAAGGAACGAAAGAGCAGGAAAAAATATAAGAAGTTCAAGTACGAGACAGAAAGCGAGAGAAACTTACAGGCACCTGGAGAGCTAATATGTGTGCTGTATGACCATGCTGACCCCAGACTCCCACTTGAGCTTCTAGAAATTATTCGCCCCCACAGTTTATGCCAACTTCTTTCAACTCCTCATTTTTCTTTTGAAGCTGTGTGTTGCTGGCACACAGCGCCTCTCCTCTCTGCTTGGCTCATCTCTCTCTGGCTGGTGTTTGTGACAGTGTGGTCAGTATTGCTTTCAGCTTTCCCTCTGCTCCTGTTTCAGGAATCGAGAGAACCAGGCAACTTTGAAAACCTCCTTACCCCGTCTAACACCCTGTCTAATGTGTTAATTCCAACATGAAACAAATCTAGAAGTCACATTGTGGAATTAGAAATTTTGATGCATTTTAACAAGATAATTGTTTTATATATGGGATATATGCCATACAATATGTACGTCTGTGTATGCATGTCTCCTGTCGAAATTTTGTGTATTGTATCCTCTTATTTACACATATCCATCCATTTATCCATTTCAGTGTTTTACTTTTTTTTTTTAAATATGCTGATTCCCAAGCACTGGTGCATTGCTGTTGTCAAGGCCCATCAAATCCAATGATGGAGAGACATGAGTACCTGCTAACCAGTGTCACTTTTTAACTCTGCCATTAGATGGCACTGTGTATCCACCATTTCTGTGGTGTCTCACATAGCACGGACACAGTAACAAAACATCATATTCATATTTTCCTTTACCTCGTACCAGTGATTTATACTTGAATTATTCATCAATATCTTATCAGTGTTGACCTTTGCTTAAGAAGTGAAGTGTTTGATCCACATTATGTCTCGTCCAAAAGAAACGATTACATGATCAGAGATCCAGCTGATCCTGTGACCTGCAGTGTTCAGATCCTATAAGCTCCAGTAATCATGCATTTTACATAACATTTTAAGCATTTAGCTAAAATTTTTACATAACATTTTAAGCATATAGCCACTGAAACGTAAATATACAGAGCTGTTTATAAAAACCATGAGTGCTGCACTCAGTACCTCTATAGGTTTCAGTGTGTTTACCTCTTGTTTTTGCAGCAGGAGGTGTAACATCCAATTGTGATGTTTTTGATATAACAAGCAATTGAACACATTTTACTGCTCAGTTCTAATCCTTGTGTTTGTGAAGTTTTGGGCTTTATGAGACAACACAGTAATTCCTTTTTTGTGTTTGTGTGCACTTCAGGATCTGGTGTTCACAGGCCTCAGACCTGGCATGGTGGGACACACAGACATGACAATCCACAGTAGAAGTTCTGCCACCTCCACGCTGCGGCCATGCCAGCCCACACTGCCACCCAAGTTCCTGCTTACCGCCACGCCCAGGGTATGTGTTTGTGTGTGTGTGTGTGTCTGCAGCAAGTGGTACGAGCAAGGCTCTGTGTGTGTGTATGTGTGTGTGTTTGTATGCTGGCCCGACAGACAAACGTTTGGGTGGTCGTGGAAAGGGAAGAGGGAAGCTCTGTGCACATTGCCTTTGTAGGCTTGCAACAATGAGCAACTCTTATCTGTGAAATGTGTGTGTGTGTGTTTGTGTAACTGTGTGTGTGGTTGGGGAGTGGGGGTGACCACAGTGGCTTCCAGCTGCATTTAAAACAAATAGAGCCTCAAAAAAAAAGGGCTTCTTGCTTCTCGAACAACTGGTGGACAACCAGTTGTTCAGCTTCCTTTTGCCCTCCTCCTATACACACATAAACACACACAGAACCTGCTGATTCAGTGAAACCAGCCTTCATGCAGAGACTTCACTCTATCTACAGTATAGAAATCTACGTGGTGAAGTTGTCAGTGTCTGTGCTGTTTTTAATTGATAGAATAAATGGATCAAAAATGTATTAGTAATTTAAAAAACACTTGTCAACGTCCTTGTAACATGTTATCCTAAACTACTCCTCCACACAATATTATCTTTTGTTTCAAATGTAGAAAAACCTTATCTTTCTTTTTCGGTTTCCTAGGTGACAGCACTTCCCATGGAGCGTTATTGTGACGACCGCAGCGCCGAGTACGAGTGGCGGGTGACGCGCAGCGGAGGGGGCGCAGTCTTTAAACAGTGTTTCCTCTACGGCTCCCCTGATCTTGCCTCAGACTGGCGCGCGAGGGCCAATGCCTTCTACCCACAATGCCCCGGGGGTGTGATGGCCCTCTACCCTCGTCACGGATGGTCCTACATTCGGATACCTGGTAAGGGCGTGTGTGTGTGTGCGTGTTGTATTTCTGTTTGCTGTCGCTATACTTTGAAATGAGTTCATGCCGTGGTTTATGTGTGGTTTTTTTTGAGTATAATCAGTTCAGTTTAAAGACTCAATGTTAAAGATTTGTTCTTACACGTACTGAACACTTCTAAGGGCCCGTGGGAGAATCCACAGAGGCCAGCCCCGGGTCAGAGGGGCAGAGCCAGGTACATCGCCCTCTTCCGTCTCTGTCCGTCTGCCAGGCTGAATCACAATCTAGTGGAACTGCTGAGAGAAAGGTCTTCTACAGGAGTTCACTTTGATACCGAATATTTCTGTTTAAGGTGTGAATACGTGATTGTGTGTTGGTGGGCGTACGTGTGTGCTCACAAGCGCTTTATCAGAGGAGCCCGGCTTGTTGAGTTAAGGGTCAGCTAAAGCAGAGTGGGAGCTGATTCGCTGCCAGGATTTAGCTGACTGATGGATGTCCAGGGTGAGAGAGGCCATTACAGTTTTACAGACAACACTTCCCTTCTCACTGACCCGCTCAGCCCCTCCACCTCTGATAAACTGTCTCTGTCATGGATTATGATGACTGCTCTCTTTTTGTTTTGTGTGACAACAGAGGTTTCTTGGCACGGAAAATGAACCTGTGTGCGTGCGTGTGTGTATACTTGTTGTTGATAAGCCTGCAGTGAATTAATGTTGCAGTTTTTAGTACTCAAAGACACACTGTGACTTGATATTGAAGTAATTTACTACCCCCTCTTTTACTAAAACAATATCCCCAAACAAAATATGTAATTCTTTAAATCACAGACACTCTCTCAAAGGTTGCCATATTGTAATACTTGATTATTTCTTCTACCCATCCGTGAATGCATGTGCTTGAGTGTGTTTGTGTAAAAGTGAGAAACAAAACAAGTATTTGTGTGTCTGTGTGAGAACAGTCTGAAAGCTCTTGTGAAGTTATACGGAGGCAGACAAAGCGAGGAAGTTTAGCTACTGCTCATTGTTCAAGTGCTTAGTTAGGTAACACTAATAGATGGTCCGTCTGTGTGTGTGTGTGTGTGTGTGTGTGTGTGTGTGTGTGTGTGTGTGTGTGTGTGTGTGTGTGTACCATCGAAACCATTCAGGGAACTGCGCAGCGCTCACACGGGGCCTGAGGTGTCTCTCACTTCTCCCCACACACTCTCCCACGCTCGCCGGCGTTCCCTTTCCCCGCACACAGACCGGGGGCAAGCTTCGACTCCGTCTCTCCCACTGACAGACAGGACCGCACGCTGATCTGAAATCAGTATCTGGCTTCGGCCTCTCAGCCCGTCTGGTCTCCCACTTCTTTCTCAGCCTCGGTAGGAAGGAAGTGACCCAACACTCCGGCACCCGTCCTCCGCTGAACACATTGTTGCCACATCAAGGCCCAGATATGTACAGTAGCCCAGCTGAAGTTTCCCACCCTCCCTCTCCTCTGCGCTCCCAGCCCCACACCTTTAGAACAAATGGCAGAGCTGAATAACTGTTTGTTTTGAGCACCATGGCGTGAGTACGGCTGCCCACTGATATCGACGGAGGAATCTAATCAGAGGGCTTATTAGGAATCAGCCCATAGAGGAGGAAAAAACAATTGAGGCAGTAGCGTCTTGGGCCTAAGATTTTTTTTGTTGTTGATGTCATTGTGATGTTGAAAAATAGACATTTTTCATTCAAAACTTTTAATATTAATATTGTTCATGATGTGGTTCCTATCTCAAACAGAAAACTCAGATCAGAGAGCAGGGTCAGCAACAGGCAGTGTTATGAAGTAGTGATCACAGAGAAAGCAAGATGCACGCAGGGTAGTATCAGAAAAGGAATTGACTGAGCCACCAAGACGCGGCAGGAGACGAGGTTTTGCCTGTAATTAGGGAGACATTCCAGTCTTGTTTGTTCGCTAAATTGCCGAAGCTCTGCGGTCAACTCTCTGTCGCTCTCCGGAAATTTCTCATAAAGCTACATTTTGGTCACTTTCTATTCAAAAAGGGAAAGAATTTCATGCCGAGGGATATTTTTCTGCGTCAGGTTAAAAATCAGTATGAAAAGAATAGTTTTGAACTTGCGTGCTGGAGGATTATTTGCGGAACATTCCAGTGCGACTCGGAAAATAACCATCCTCGCTGTCTGTGTGGCCCCTGTGTCGCTTACAGTAATTAGAAGGAACTGTTCCACAAAATGACGGCCTTCTCACTACAGCGCTGACTCTTGACTCTTTTTATGGCTTTATTGTGAGTTGGGAACTGACTGCGGGAGGAGTGTGTGTGTGTGTGTGTGTGTACGTGTGAGTAAGTGAGGAAACGGTGAAAAGATGTAACTAGAGGTAAGAGTATGTATTTATGTGTGTGTGTGTGTGTGTGTGGTGTGCATCTTGCTTCTTAATGACTGTATTTGAATGCGTGTCTGTGTGTGTATGTGTGTGTGTCTGTGTATCAATCAGAGTATAAGAAAAAGAGCCCAGTCTGGTCTGGCCCAACAGCCCACATCAGGCTGTGGGAAATGCAGTTCTGCCTTCCTGTCCCTTCAAAGAAACTCTGCTCTCCAGCAAAATGGCAGGAAGCTTCCCCCGGCCCTCTGATAGACAGGCACAAAACAACACAGACGGCCAGCCTCACCACATCACCGTCTGACTCTGCCCCTCTCAATCTGCATTAAACTGGCACCGGTAACCGTCTGCGGAATTCAGCTTTTTTTTTTTTTTTTTCTTGCCAGCAGAGAAAAAACAAAACAAAGCATTCAGCCAAGTGTGTAAAGGGACGGACATGTTTTCATTTTCCTTGTCTAATTTATGGCTAATAATGTGTACAGAAGAAGGAATGCTTCACTGATGCTTAAGAAACTCAAAATCACAAAGTAGACTGAAGGGGGAGACATTAGCCACACGATGATGAGATCTTTTGAACATGGAAGCCAAGTAATATCTAGCTCTCTCTGTCCCTAGCCAGCTAGCTTTCATCTGTGGTGTGTGTCGAGTCAGTGCTGGCCAAGGGTAACTAGCAGTAAGCTATCCTAATGACAGAGTTCACAGTGGGCCGCGGTGGTGTGGTGATTTCCCCCGCGAAACTCAGAGTCCTCATCAGACTGTCTGTCTCTTCCCCTGTCTAACAACTCCTAGGGAATCAAGAGAAAGTGCTCTTCTTGCATATTTGAGGGGAGACAGTGATGTATGTGCAAACATGTTCCATGTATACGCACATACACGCAGTCCATCACTCACCCTTTGTCACACAGACACATTTTTGGGCTTTTAGGAAGATCTTGTCCAGAGCTCCACTGTGGAGATACTGTATAATGGATTAAGACAGATTTTGGGGTATCATCTGTAAAACCTCAGCAGGCCCTAACAAGAAGCTGAACTCTCCTGTTTTCTATCAGCTACCTTGTTCCCAGCTTCCACAACCTCCTGCTGGCATCTGGCTCTTAGCTATCCTGATGCTGTCGAGGCGAGGAAAATTAAGTTTAAGTCTGATTTTGTCAATACATGCAGGAGAAGCAAAGTAGTGTCAGGCTAATATTTCCATCATCAGCAGTGCTGAACAAGTGTTGGCCATTGACTTATTGATTGCACAGTGTAATGTATCATTATACAGTGAGGGGCCGGCGCTCGGTTCGATCGTTGATTCGACCTACTCTGTGGCCCCCCATCTGTCTCTCTTTCTCACATAACCATCCATCCATCTTCTTTCATCAGCTTTTGATTTTTTTTTTTTCTTACAGTCTGTTATCTCGCTCTTCTTCATTCCCTTTTCTGTTCGATCGCATCTGGCCCGCTTCCCTCCCCGTTGAGGGCGGCTCCGCTCTTGGCTTCAGCAGCAGAGGGGAAGGGGGACAGGACAGGGCAGAAGATTGTAGTGGCGTATTAATGAAATTAGCGCCGTAGTTGGTTTGGGAGTATCAGGCGCCAGGCACCAGGGCTGGGCCGGGGTTAATTAGCTGGCAGCAGGCCTCTAATTGGGTCAGGACCGTGTCAGGCCCCTGGCTCTGGCCCTACAGGGATTGGATTACACCGTCGGGGGACAGACAGTAGGGGGAGGGAGAAAAAGGGTGTGTGTAGGGGCTGGGGGGGGTGTGAGGGAGAGTTTGTAGTAGTGAAGGAGGGATGGATCGAGAGGGAGCTGGAGGGTGCAGTAGATGTGGAAGGGGGGGGACAGGGGAGTGTAGCCTAATCTGCCAGCAGGAGGGAAGGATAGGAGGCGATGGGGAGGGCTGGCTGGCTGGCTGGGTGAATACCGCTGTTAGACTGGATTGGATCGAGGCGGGGGCGGGGGGTGTTGCTGTGAAAGGGGGGGGGGCAGGGCAGGTGGTGAAGCTTGATATGTGTATCCATAGCAACGGCAGAGTGGTGTGACACCACATGGGATTTGCCTGTGTTTTGGGGTGTGGTCTTAACGCAGTCCTTGTCCTTGTCAGTCCACAATTACAAAGTTGTTTTGTGTCCATTTCACTGTATTTTAATCCAAATTTCTATTTTGCATGTATCCTGGAGGTTCCTTTTGTATTGCCATCAGCTAGGTAATACTAAATGAATCTTGAAGGCCTGTTGATTTAAAGTGCCACATGAGTTAGATGTATGAACATATCCGTTTTAATCCTCTGAGCCCTTCATAAGTCATGTTACATGCATGGTTAGTGCATCCAGTTTGCTCATGTTTATGACCAGTGGTCATGCATTTCACTGCAGCCACATGTAGCTTATAATGTAAGCCATAAGTGTCATGTTGGAATGAGACAGACCACCAAAGCCCTCCCAAATCGCAATTATTCATTTTCTTGGCTCCGCTTTATAGGGTATGGCAGCAATATTTAGAAATAGGGATTTTCTGTATGCAGCACTAAATGTTTTGAACTCGGCCACCTCTCTCTGTAAGCCACATCGCTGGGCTTTAGGGAGTTTGGATATTTGCAGGGGTGGGAATTTTTTTTGATTTTTTTTTTTTTTTTTTTTCCAAGCAATCTCATCATTTCTGTTTTACAATCTGTTTCCCTGCTTATCTTTGATTATTTAGCATCTATTTTGTACAGATAGTGTCCCCGCCACTGAGCCTCAGATATGTTAGTGATCAGATGGTGCCCTCAGCTAGAACACAAAGAGACAAAATGTAGTATCCAACTGCTAAATATGTGAGTTTTCCGATTTACAGATTATGCCTTTCAAGAATTAGTTTAAATACATGCAACATTTAGGCCTGTTGGGCCGCAAAAATCTTCAGATGGGGGCTTTAACCCATCTTCAAGCATGACATTGGAGTCTGGAGGCTTAAAATATAATCTGCTAAACAGAAACAGATTGGTGGCCGGGGCTGAGCAATATTGCCTTATATGAGCATCTGCAACTTTGCCAAGTGGTGGTTTGCATCTGGGTGGTTGGCAGTGTTGCCCGCAGCGCTGGTTGGTGCCCTTGACTGAGCAGGGCCCGGGTTAGACTGGCACCTGCGGTGAGGAGGCCCCCGTCTGATCTAAACCACAACATCACCACCGCCGCCACCAGGCTAATACCGCCTCACTGTAGCCGGAGCCACCACAGACCCCCTTCAATCTCCCCCTGTCCCCCTCTGTCTGGACCCTTTTTCTTTTCTGTCTATGTCTGATCCTCTGTGTGTTTCACTCTCTCTTCCTTTTACTTTTCAATCCATCCACTTTCTCGACGCCAACTGGCAATTATAGGGATACAGTGTTTGTATGGCTTGGGGCGCTGGTCTGCTTCAGATTTAGTACACTGTCTCTTGCTTTTAGTGTATTGTCAGTACCTTCTATTATCACCTCATGTCCCTCTTCCCTTCTTTCCATCCTTTTCATGTCCTTCACCAATTTCAGAGATTTAACCCAATTTATCTTGGTTATATTTCATAACTAGAAATGAGAAATTATAACAAGTGAAAAACACTGATATTCTTCCCAGAATACAACAGTTGTCTGGAGGGGAAAATGAAATATAACTTCAAATTCAGAACGCGCCCTGTCAACACTTCAGGACCGAATGTACCTGGCAGGCTGACACCACTTCACAGTGACCTGTCCGTGAGCTCTCCCCTGAGTGTTTCTCCCTGTTCATCTGTTCTATTAGTTCCTCTTTAACACCTCGACAGGGCCTGACCTTTTTTGGGGGACTATACTAGAGGGTCACAGGTCAGGGTTCAGCCTGAGTACACATTAGCATAAAATGCTACTGGTTAAAAAGTCGAGAAGGATCCAGTTGGTTTTGTTGGATTATGCAGTGTACTTTAGTGCTTCCAGAAATGATTTCATATCAGTGTTTTACAGATATTGAGGTAGGACACTGTTGTATGCGTGTATTACAGCCTTAGTTTAAAGTTTCTGATCTTGTGTTTTGGATTATTGGAGTGTGATTTTAACGCAGTTGGTTACATTACATTGACAAAGCAAGGAAATAATTTTGGAAATATTTATAAGCCCAGGTTTTCGCTGTACAAAAGGCCTTGGGAACAAGTGTCCAACTCGAGTGCAAGACGGCTGAGCCCGACTCTCCCATAGGGACTCTCTTGTAACCCTGGACCGACCCTGTCACCTGACCCTGGACCTGGCCTTAGGTTCCCCCACTCAGGGTCACGACCCTCTGGTCAAACACCATAGTGTGCCTGTCACCGGGATCGATGGCAGCCCCGGCCTTTTTCTCATTCTGCCATTGTGTCAGATGACGTTAATTCCTCATCATCTGGACGTGGAGAGAAGCACTTCAACAGCAGACCCAGGGTCAGATTGCTCCCCATTTGCTCCGTGCGGTCAATCATCTGAGGGCCGCAGAGCACCTGATGTGGTGGTGGCAGCAATGTGACCAAGACCAACTGGCAGGCCTGTTTGTTCGTCTTTTGTGCCATTGCGTAAATCACTTTTTCTCACACTTTCTGTGTTTTGTTCTCTCCCTCTCCTGTTCATTCTCTCTCTCTCTCTGCTCTCATCAGCTGTCCAGTCAATAAGGGCACATGCTTTATTTAAACAATCACCAGATCAGGGACAGATTTAGGAGGATTGATCCCCGAGGTGATCTGTTATCCGAGAGAATAAAGTCTTATCGAAGACTTATATTGATTAGTGAAGAGTTGATAACCTCCGTATAGAGTGGGCTGTGAAAAGGCTTTGATTGGTGTCTTCACGTGAGGAAAAAGTCATTATTGTGTAAGCTTACATATTTGGATACAACTACCAAGAAAATATTTTTAAATTGTATGCTGACTGTGTAAAATGGGTGAATAATTGGTCTCTAGCTATCCAGGTAGTTTGGGTTTTCACTCTTTGTCTTTCTCTCTCTCAGATAAGGAGAGCCTGATCACGGAAAGTGGCAAGCTTCACACCTTGGATATCCTGTTGAGTCGTCTAAAGGCCCAGGGACACAGAGTCCTCATCTACTCCCAAATGACTCGCATGATAGACCTTCTCGAGGTATAAATACACACACACACACACACACACACGCACACACACACACTGGACATTCTCATTCATGCTGTTAAACCTTGATCTTTTTTTTGAAAATACACCTTTTAGTCTGTCAGTTGCATATATCTCAGTGGTTCCAAGCCAGTTGTTTAACTGGTAGGGCTCCTTCACCGGTGAAGTATTGAGCTCCAGTACCTCTAATCAGCCTGCCTGTCCCTCGTTAGTGCACTCATTAGACAGCTAATTAACAGGTCAGGGCTAATTAGCGGGGTCTCATCTGCAGGGGAGGCAGCCAGATGGAAGGGACGACTAGAAGAAGTGAGGAGAGAGGAGAGGTGGAGGGGAAGAGGGGGAGATGGGAGTGGCAAAGGCCTTGGGGTTAGAGGAGAAAGACATTCTGCAGACATTCAAAGACAAAGGTAGTTGAAGGGACATGGGGGGTGGCGTGGGAACAAGAAAAGAGGGATTAACGTAAAACTTGTTTTTCCGCTCTGAGCTTAAAGCCAAAAATAAGAACTGCCAGGTTGTTTTTAGCAGGCGGTGGTCAACAGCAATGAGACTCTTACTACTCTTATCTATACAGGATAAATGCTCTAAGCTGCTTGGTTGGGCACAGAGTCAACGCAGCTATATCATCATATGATTTAGGTAATTTATAACAAGAACTGTTAAGTTCATACTGAAGAAAACCATTGCACCCAACTCAGAGACACTTTATCTGTGTTTAAGCTTCTTGGCTAGCTGTAATCTATTTCAAGGGCAGCAGCAATCAGAGTTAAAGTTCGAATAATAAAATCTGCGTCACCGCGCTCTCCATAGGAAAACAATGTCGCGGAGCCGTTCTGCCGGCGATCATGGGCTGACAGCCTCAGTGCAATACTCCTATTGTTGCCTCCATATTTGTTGCAAACATCACTATGGAGCCAAGAGCCTCTGGCATGATGTCACTGGGAATTCCTTCCCTGTTCACACAGTGCAGTGCTATTTCCACAGCCAAATCTTTTGATGGCAGATGGACCCAGCCCAGGTGGTTAAGGACTGTCTTCCTGTGTGTCTGGAAACAGTGGGAATGCCTTGTGTCAGAGGCCGTAGAAAAACAGCAGTGGCGAGAATGCTCGCACTGTAATGCCATGTGTATTGCAGAAGTGCGTGTTTATGAGTGACCTCACACAGTTATGGGTGGCTGTGACAGCATCTCCTCTACTAATGGATAAAACGGTTGAAATCATACAGTCACCCAATCTGGCTTCAGTTTTCCTTCACCGTATTATCTTTGTCATTGGTCTGAGATGAAAACTCTGCAGATGGAGTTGATTTCCTGAACATGAGACGAAGAGAAAGAGTGAAGGAGAGGCTGATGCTAATCTGTGTCATTAGCGTCATTGTTTTCGTCGCCAGCCGGCTGCCGGTTCTCCTGGTGACATCACGGCGTTGGGTGATGGATCGTTGAGATCCGGGTGGCCTGCAGAAAAATAACATTGTCGGCTTTCTGTGGCAGCAGCCGAGATTGGAGCGGGACCGCCAAGACGCTGCCCCGCTACATGAGTTGTTTGTCTGTGGCTTCTTAGACGGTACTTTACTGAAGTTGCAAGTCTGTGGCTTAGAGTTGGCAGGACTTCCCAAACTGAGTCTTTGGTAACGCAGCCAGAAATCAAGAGAAGATTGTATCAAGGAATAAAGATTACAGATATACAGCTCTGGCTAAATCTGCCTGTCAGTTCCTCTTTTATGTTATTAACCAACATCATGTTTAATACAGTGAGCCATTACTCAACACAAAGCATGGATTCAATTTAGATTTTAGATTAACACTGTGCCACACTGTGATTGTAAATGCAGTAGAAGTGAATGAAGAGCCAAACTTAAAAGATCCCCTCCAGACATGTTTTATAATGTATATAAAACACTCTACTTTCAATAATAATTCATGTCTAATAAGGTTTTTCTACAAAAAAAGTTCAATAATCTCATTAAAATCTTTAAAATAACATTTACTCCTTCTCCCTCTTTGAATTTCATTTCAAAAGTTGAACTGCTGGACACAGGATTTATCACACTTCACTCTAAAGTCCATTCTCAGTGTATTTGCAGTGGAGACTTCCAAGTTTCAACATCACACTTGTGTTAGTTGTATACTGGAACGCGACTGGCTCAAAACTAGTTGTGATATCGTGAATCATGCTCATTGGATACGCCCCTTTAAACTCAGATTCATAGCCTTCTAGTGTCAAACACATACATCATTCTGAAAAATGAGCTCAAACATCCAACTGAAGTAACACGAAAAAAAAAAATTTGAGTGGAGGGGAACTTGAAATGTTATAGGGATCATGGGAAGTGGAGTTTTATTCATCGCGACCGTTAATTTTAGGATCTGATGGATGGATGGATAGTGTTGCATTGAATATGTTGGTACTCCACATATCGTGGCACTTGAAGCACTTGTTACATCAAACTCAGTCTTCTGTTACAACGCTGGCAATCTTTGCTGTTAGCTAGTTGAAAAGTATTTATAGTTGCTCTACTTGTTCTTTTCTGTTAGTAGTAAGCATTGCAGCTGGGAACAGGCTGTGACCTTGCACAGTGTGTTCCCAGTTGAAAGCTGCAATAAATACACAATGTATTCATGTACTTCTGAGAGTTCTTTTTTTTTCTTGACTGCGGGGACTTGTTATTGTTTGGGAAGTTAAGAACAACCTGGCTGCCACTCCTCGTGTTTTTCTAAGAAGTGCTTTTTGGGCACAAAAATGTGCCAACTCTAAATAGTACAAACGTAGTTTGAGCCAAGACAGAAACATTAGACAGGAAACAAGAAATGTCATCATGCTTTTAAACATATTTCTGCCCTCCTCCCATACATTACTTTAGTTCACTCACATATCATAACCGTAAAGAATTTTCTTACTAAATATGATTCATAATAGGCTGCTGACAGCTGGTTGAACAAGATGAACATTTTGTCCAGTGAAAGGTTCACCTTGATTTATAACATTAGCAATGGAAAATATTACAAAATCTGTGAAAAACTGCAGAAATATAACAGTGTCACTTATGATTAACACAAGCTCATACAAAAAAAAAAAAAGAGAAATGTGCCAGCTGTTGAGGTTTAGATTTCAGTGTGGCAGCACTGGTGGAGAAAGTCCATACTGTAGCGTGTGGTATTGCATCGGAGGACCAGGCAGGACTCAACAAGCTTTAAAACAGGACAGTGAGAGATCTCAGGTGATCTTTTTCTGAAACTTTTTTCAGATAACTTTAGACGTAGATTAATTTTTATCATTAGGAAGGTTGAGTAAGGCTTTCCCGTAACAGTATCTGCAACATCCTGCTGGCAAGATATCAAACCCCAATTCAACAAGGTTAGCAGCATTTTGGCGAGCACCGGGCTAATGGTCCCTAATGTAGTGTTCACTCAGAACAGATGGGGCGGTTGGGAACAGAGCCAGACATACTGAGAAGGAGGGCAGGCCCTGCCGGGACAGAGGCCCCGGGTGTCATGACTGGGCTTTAAGGGGTCACAGAAAACATAGTGTCAGATCATTAGTATCATTGGTAATGATTGTGTGAGGTGTGTTTTGATGTGTACCAGCAATTGTAACTGGCCCACTGGTTCAGGGGGCACTGACATGTTTCAGTGAGGAGGTCGGGGGTTCAGGGCAGCGCTTAAAGAGAGCTCAACATGTCACCTCATCACTGCTGTTGCTCTGACACCTGCACCTTAGGGGCCCCTCCCATCAGACCTAACCCCACACACACACACACACACACACTGACACAGAACAGTTTAGGGGATAGGGGGGATAGAATATTAATTTCTGCATTTCTCACTGTCTCTCTGGTCATGGGATTGAAGTTTCAATCTCACAAAATGTGCCTAAGAAGCGTGGGACTTTTCTATATTGGACACAAAGTTGCTTCCAGACAGAAATTCTTTAATTTAAATTTAGAGTATTTCTTGACCCTTGGAATGTAACAAGTAAACCTGCAGGGCTTATCTGATCCTTAGAGAAAGACTTACATAGCATTGCATATTTGAAAACTTATTAAATTCAGCGTATAGTTGCTGATGACTATTCCCCGAGCAGCGGCTGAAAAACAGTCCGACATTCCGATTTCCTCAGATCAGGATGACAAGAGTCTGCACGTTTCAAAATCAGTGGTGAAAGTGACCCAGGAAGGTTCAGCAGCATAAATTCATTGATTCAAAAGCTACATTCATGAATTCCATGTGGGGCTGGATCCAGTTCATTTTTTGTTCAAGCATCTTGAAAAGTAACAACTGCAATTCCTTTGGTATTTAGCAACTATTCACACTTATTACTTCGCTAATTCTATGTGACAGCTTTGTTGCAGCAAATGTTTACATTTTATGAGGAAATCCACTGAACTGATGGTGTACTAAGGCTAGCTCTGGCACAGACCAAAACAAATGAGGAGACACAGTAACTAAACCCCGCATTGTGAAAGTACTGTTCTGTACTTCTGGCATCCATTTTCGCTATTATTCATTTTCTTTATCCCATTTTCCAGGAGTACATGGTTTACCGCAAGCACACCTATATGCGCCTCGATGGATCCTCCAAGATTTCAGAGCGCAGAGACATGGTGGCTGACTTCCAGAGCCGGTGAGTAAAGATGATCTGAATTGTGTGTGTGTGTGTTTTGCCAATAACTGACTGTAAATCTGCCTTTTTGTATATTGCCTCAATCAGTGAACAGTTTAATCTTACACAGGCATGTACAAAATGAATGGTTTTGTGTATGTGTTTCCTTGTGAGTCCACATGCTCTGGTTCACATTAGTGCACAGCTCTGTGGCGCCGGCATTTCTCTGGTTCTTGTACTGTAGGGGGGTGTCACTGACACCCCCCTACAGTAAAGTGGTTTATTGAAACCACTTTACTGTACAGAACTCTACCTCTGCTATCAAGTACATGGTTCAATTTCCATGCCTCTCTTCTCTTAAGGTTTTAACAGTCTGTAGCACACATGCCCGGTTTTGCTGCCAGGCTGGTTTCAGGATTGGTTTCAGTTTGATTTGACAGTTGTAAATGATATCTTTCTTTCTTATTTTGTGCATCTCTCCCCCTCCTCCCCCGTCTCTCATCCATAGAACGGATATCTTTGTCTTCCTGTTGAGCACCAGGGCCGGAGGGCTGGGCATTAACCTGACTGCTGCTGACACTGTGAGTCACCAACACACTGAAGGAGAAACACTTAATTGATTGACTATATCAAGTATAAGAACCACTAATATTTTTGGATGTATCATACTGTACGTGCTCTGGGTGTGTTTCAGAAAAAGGGTATAAATGATGTAAGAGCATTAATATGTTGACATTATGACACTATTGTGTGGATGCACGTGTTTTTGAATGGGGGCGGACATCTCTTTATTTATCAACATCTCTCAGCGTAATCTCCCTCTGTGTCCCTACAGCCCTGTAGTTCAAGTGGGATTAGCTTTAATGACAATGATTCTAAAGTGACACGGGACATCTGTCATGTTAAAGGGCAGTTCGCTTGGGATAACACATCGCCGTAATTGGTCTCAGAAATGACAGAGAAGGGAGTGTTTGCTTCATGTGTGTGCTGTCATCACATCATGACTAATAATACAGCAGGATTAAAAGTCGCGACTGGACCAAAGATGATCTTGACCTCATGGATCGCAATTTATTTTAGAGAACGTAATACTCTTTTCTCTCTCTTCCTCCAGGTTATCTTCTATGACAGTGACTGGAACCCCACGGTGGACCAGCAGGCCATGGACAGGGCTCACAGACTGGGTCAGACCAAGCAGGTCACCGTCTATCGCCTCATCTGCCAGGGCACCATCGAGGAGAGGATCCTGCAGCGGGCTAAAGAGAAGAGCGAGGTCTGAAATTCAATCACTCACGTGTGCAACACACGAAATATGACAAAATAAGTCTAACAGAGTTCAGAGTTGATTAATGCTGTATTGTTCCTGTGTAATAAGATCCAAAGGGTGGTGATCTCTGGAGGCAACTTCAAACCAGACACACTCAAACCCAAAGAGGTGGTCAGCCTGCTATTGGACGACGATGAGCTGGAGAAGAAATGTGAGTGTTTGGAAACAAAGGCTTGATTTAAATCAATGCGCCTTTTACAAGAAGTAACCGTAAGTCTGAAGGAACATTTTTTTTAAAAATCATTGTGCGTTCTCCTGCAGTGCGTCAGAGACAGGAGGAGAAGAGGCAGCAGGAGGAGAGCAGCAAGGTGAAAGAGCGCAAGAGAAAGAGGGAGAAGTACGCCGAGAAGGTATGATCAGCAGAAAGCTCAAGGACTGTCTTGTGCATAAGTGGAGATTTTGGGCTGATGGTGAAGCTAGAAAAAAGGTCCTGGGGTCACTAAAGACATTCAGATTTATTCTTAAGGGATCATAATTATCCACAGCAAATTTCACAGAAATCTGACCATTCGCTTGAGATATCGTGTCAGGGACTAATTAGTGACAGCTGTAGGTCAGGGGTTGACTGAAATTAGAAATCATCCTCTGGAGGATCGTATTAATACCAGATTTCATGGCAACCTCGCCAGTAGTTGTTGAATTATCTTCCTCTGGACTCAAGTTTTGATCAGGATGTGAGATATAACTACAACCTAGGAAAGGAATGGGAAAGTATTAAACACCGTCAGCTTACCGTCTTCTTCACCTCGTTTCCGCTTCTAACCTGCAGAAGAAGAACGAGGAGTCGGAGAACAAGAGGAGGAAGGAGGTGAACTTGGTCATCTCTCACGCGCCTTCGGCCGACAACTCCAACCTGTCTGCGGATGGAGACGACTCCTTCATCAGCGTCGAGATGGACTCAGCCATGCCCAGTCCCTTTAGTGAGGTGAGGAAATCAAAGAAAGATTTGTCCTTTTATCGAAGTGAAGGAGAAGAGAAATAAAGTGGATGAGTGTGATTTATGATGAGAGGATGGTTAGTAACTGCTCCATTATGTTACTGCATCCACAAGCTCACTCTCTTATTCTGCATCTTGTGCTTTTTTAAATTCTGCTGCCTTTTCCATCTTCCTTTTCTCATCCTCTGTCCGCTCTTAATATCTGTTCTTCTTTTTGGTTATTGATTATTCTCTTTCTTTCTTCTTTCTTTCTATCCTTCTGTCTCTCCGGCCTCTTCTTTACTTACCTCACTTTTTTTCCCTCCGTATCTATTCAATCCGTCTCTTCCTCTGCCTCCCGCCCTCCTCGCTTTCCTTCTCCTTTTCATTCCTTTCACTTTCCCTCTACGGTTCCCCTCTATTGCACCGGCCCGGTTCCCTTGTTTCCCTGTGGTGCTGACCCCCAGCCTGTGTGTGTGTCTGTGTGTGCTCCTGTACACGGCCAGATCTCCCTGAGCAGCGAGCTCCAGCCGGGCTCATTGCCGCCGGACGCTGATGCGGACGAGAGCAGCAGCGACATGCTGGTCATTGTGGATGACCCGGTTTCGTCCGCGCCGCAGTCTCGCGCCACCAACTCCCCCGCTTCTGTGTCTGGATCAGTGTCTGACAACATGAACGGTGAGAGATCAAATGAGTTTACGCTGACCCTTGCCCTTTGTATTTGACTGTTTATCCAAGTGAGGATGTACGAAAAGAAGCCTTACAATTCCCAGTAGACACACCTCATGTTAGAGCTAGAAAACCTGAGAGGTACCACCATCACTGAGCACCCGAGGAGCCTGGTCAAAACTTAACACATATAACATATATAATTTCTTAACATGGCAGTGATGTGATCCTATTGGCTTCCTGTAACTATTTGCAGCATAAAAAGGATAAACAGTCTCTAATGAGTCTAAATGCATTTAAGGTTTAAGTTTTTTTTTTGAGCTTTTGCGATGGACTTTAATTAAAAATCAGATATTTCCTTGAAAGTATCTACTGATGATATGTAAGAGCTAAAGACCAGCTTTAACTACTTTGTAAAACTTGAAGTGAACTTAACTAATCTGCTTTAAGAAGCTCCTAAACAGCACCAGGAGGGTTTGTCCCATTGCCTAATTCCAGTTTGATTACATTTACACACAGCTTAAGTCCAAAAATATCAATACCCATCTTCAAACACCTGCACAAAAACCTAATGAGCCTTAAAGTGCATGATATTGGAAATATATATGTAATTAGTATGTAAAATTTGTTTGGTTACTAAGGGGACGTTCCTTTTCTGCTCGTCTCTACCAGCCCATCCTGCCACCTTATGCTGCTGTCAAAATGTTCATTTTTGATGTTTTCCTAGATGAAGATAATCTTGGTACATGCAATCTGTGCAGCTGCCCTTCATTCTAAAAGCTCCAAACGTGCCAAACAAAACCTAAACCTGTGCGTTCTCTGAGACAGTATTATCACATTACAGCGATGTCGGAAAAGGAAATCAGTGTGACTTACATGAGGGTCATCACTGCACTCAGAAGTCTGGCTGTTATGTTCTCTTTTCTGTCAGGACGTGTGTTTTAAGAGGCCCGCGTCCATTAAGACAAGCAGTCTGTTACCTCATATGTATCATGCAGCTGATTATTTAGATTTATGAAGGTTTTATTGGCTGTAATGTTTCAGTATGTTCGGGATCCAGATAGTGAACCTATAGTTTATATTGCTTCTACAGTATATCTGTACTTTGGATGCATTGCAATAAGGTAATCCCTCCTAAATATGCACTAGTTCATTGAAACCCATTTGGGATTTTCACTGCTATGCTAAGAGGCTCCTGGCAGAGAGATTATTAATTGCCCCTGCAGGAGGAAGTTTCAGAGATGCTATAATAAAAAGTTTAGAAAGGGAGGAAGAGTGACATTAAGAGGGGAGGGTAGGAGTAAGAGATTTGTGGAGGGTTTTCATCTGTGGCTGGGTGTTAGTGATATGATAAGCTCATAACCCCCCCCCCCCCCCCCCCAGAGAGGACTTGTGTACCACAGCGTTTGGATGGAAACATGCAAAGAAAACGCAGACCAGTGGAGAGACTGCTGGAGGATTATGCACATTATCAGTGAGGCAGACACAAGCTCTAATTCTGCAAGCGTTACGGAAAATGGGAGCACTGTTTCTGTTTTTGCCTGAGTCTGTACTTACGGTAATGATGGATAATGATGAATGTGTAGTAATTATTCTACATTACAGTAAAAATTACCACATCAGTATATTTGAGGACTGGAGTTAAGACCAAGCCAGACAGAACATCTCTCTTCCAGAAGTTTTTATGAGTACTGTTTATTACTTCCTAACTTAATTTCTATCTTGTCTATATGTAACATGTTTATGTATGTATTCAAAGAAATGCCAATACATAGGCAATTATAAAAAAAATGTAAAAAGAGCATTTTTCTGATCTTTTTTTCCTTCCTTCTTCAGGTGTTTCAGCCTCGGACACGATCAGTCCCGGCAGAGGCAGGTCAGGGCGGAGTCGAGGACGCCCTAAAGGATCAGGAGGCGGAGCGAAGTCGGGAGGGAAAGGACGTGGGCGCAAGTCAACAGCGGGCAGTGCGGCAGCTATGGCAGGAGCAATGGCTGGTGCAGCAGCTGCATCAGCGGCAGCATATGCTGCTTACGGCTACAGTGTTTCTAAAGGTTAGTAAATACTGTACTCTGTATGATCTCGCACAAACTGGTGGTCCATGTCTGTACTGTTGTGTTCTTTCATGCCTTTTAACATTTTTATAGTCTAGGTAAGAAATGTGTCGCCCGGTGTCACAGTTTAACAATCTTCATGTCTGTCTCTTCCTCCAGCTGGCCTCTCCGCGTCCAGCCCCCTGCAGCCTTCCCTGGGCCGGTCCGGTACCAGCCCCGCCTTCAACCCCAGCAGAAGCTCGTCTCCTCAGGCCAAAGGAGGCGCCTCCACCCCGAGCCCCCACAAACAGCTGACCCACAGCCACCACCACAGCAGCCACGGTGCAGTCAGGAAGGGGAAGGGCCCTGGTGGTCCTGGGGCTCGATGATGCACTCATACATTCTGAACACGCATGAACGTGCACTCACACACGCACAACTGTCTCACTATAGAACACACACACACACACACACACACACAGATAACTGACCTACTCTCACTGTGATCCCTACAGATGTCCTAAGCCTAAACTAATAAATAGGGAGTACAGTATTTATAGTAAGTGAGGCTCACTACCTGGAGGACCATGCTCTTACCTGCTGACTCAGCAACTAAAAGGACCCTCTTCACACCTACACACACAGTCATTTTAAGGTACAGCCCCTACCAGCCTCCACATTTTTCTTGTGTTCATTTTTTTGTGTCCAGGTCGGTGGACAAAATCTGCCTTGAGTATTTTTATTTGCATCGTGATGAGTATTTCCAAGTGCTTTTTTTGAGAAGACAAACTGTACTTTTCTACTCATGACAGGAAGCTCTTTTGATTTGCTACCTAGCTACGACAAAGACGTGAACCAACACGTGTAGCTTAAAGGGCTTTGAAATCCTTGTGTTTGCCGGGGTAGTGAGGCAAAGAAGTTTCTGTCAAATGCACTGAGCCACGTCTTTTTTTTTTTTTTTTTTTTTTTTCCGTGTGTGTTGATTGTCATACATGTACATTAGGTTATTTAATTGTTCTGTAGATATGCTCAGTGCAAACTGGTGGATGATTCTGCATTTCACAGAGCTTAAATGTGAACCTTACCTTACCAACCCATTCTTTACCAAACAATACGTCTACAGCTTTTCTACTAAAGCTCTTATTTTTGTAATAAAAAGATGTGAGTACCCGTACCAACATGGCAGGTCTTAACATTTTTGAAAAAAATGTATTCCAGTACAGCAGGAAATGAAAATTGATTATATATATTTTGTCTAATGGGAAAACGAATGGATAGTGTAAAAATTATATTCCAAAATGAGGGTTACTGGCTGATACGGCAATGCTGCTAAAGTAAATTTATGAAGTCATTCATAATTTGGTTGTCTAATATTTAAGTTATTTCAGTTTAAAAAAAAAAAAAGGCAATTCTCCATAATTGTGAATGGGATATTCACCTGTAAAACAGTGTAAATTGTACTGAAGCCATTTCTATTTTTCAGAAACCGTTTTCGTGCTGAGGAGTCTGTGGTTCTCTTTGATGTCATTGATGTTTTAGAAAAAGGTTTGCATCGGTGTCCTGAGTTGAGCACTACATCTGTTATAGGTTTGTTTGTTTTGTGTTAATAGTGTGATTAAAATATGATGTTCTATATTGATGTACATAATGATGAGAGCAACATTTCCTCTGGCTTTTCCCCCCATTTGCCTGTCTATTTTTATAGGTTGTGTGTACATATGAATAAATGCATCTGCCATTTTACTAACAGGAGGAGCCAACTGAAAATAAAAAGAGTGCTAAATCAGCCGTCCTGCTTGTTTTGTAATGATTTTATTCTCGTGTTTCATTATACTTGTGTTGCTCACTTAAAGCGACACTACATAACATTTTAAAGACAAAATAACACATTCTTCTTAGAAATTTAGAGTTGACTTCTCAAGCAATAAAAGGAACTTTCAACTGAACTCAGGAGTTTTGCTGCTACTGTCTCATGTGGTCTGGTATGATCAGTAGCTTATGGTGGCTAATGTTAGCAAACTTATGATAGACATTGCTGTAACAGACAGTCCAGATTCAGTCAGACCTTATGACTCTTCTCTACTTGTGATACTGTTGCTCTGAGTTTCAAAATTTGCCATTATCCTGTAAATGTTACTTGTGGCCACAGTGGCTGCTACTCAGGAAATGTTATGTAGTTTCGCTTTAAATGTGCATTATTGTTTAGGACAGTAGTATATCAGGGGAGAAGTAAACTTGGTGCAATCATATTAATCGACAAAGGATGGGTAAAATAATGGAAACATGAACAATATGTGATTATAAAGAACTTAATAAGGAGCAAGCCCACACTTGGCTAATGTTTAAAAGAGTGGTGCGTGGGCTTTAGAGGCATCTAGTGGTGAGATGAGACTGAATACACCCCCCTCTCCCCCTCCTCTTCCAAGCATGTAGGAGAACCTACGGTGGCTGCGAAAAACCTAAAGGCCCTCTCTAAAGCCGGCGTTTGGTTTGTCCGTTCTGGGCTACTGTAGAAACATGGCGGCGCAACATGGCGGCCTCCGTGTAAGGGGGACCTGTTTCCTATGTAGATATAAAGGGCTCATTCTAAGGCAACAAAAACACAACGATTCTTATTTTCAGGTGATTATACACTAATTAAAACATACTTCTGGATATTATTTTCCATTTCTGCCAAGTCCGTTCCGCTAGATGCCACTGAACTCTACACACTGGACCTTTTAAATTACTGAAACCTTAAACTTACGGAAAAGGTTGAGTTAAAAACATTTTTTAGAGGCCATATCATGAGTTTGACTTTGTCCTGATATTCATGAAGCTGCTGTGACCAGTCCTGTAAAACGGCTTCTTATTTCTCGGCTCTACAAAGCAGCCGCCAGAGGTAAAAACAAGATGGATGCTCATATATCACGGTGCCACATCCAGGAGAAAACGATATCCGCCAGCTGAAGATCACCCTTCAGCATGCAGTGCAAGGGTAAGACACAGTTCATCAGACCGTATCACTTTCCTCTATTGCTCCGGGGTTCTTACCACAAGTTATGCAACTTTGTGTGGTGGCTTTAGAAATGGCCCTGCTATAAATATCAGCTCTATGAAGCTCAAAAACTGTTTTTGTTGAGACTATCACAGAAGTATTGAATCAACTTTGGCTTTTTGAAACCATAACTTTGCTGTCTTTGGCAACTACCCTGTAAAGTCTCTCTGCTTTGTCCGTGTTGGCGAGATTCAAGCCTCAGACTTTTCCCCTCTGACACCTGCAATCACAGTTTTAGCAACATGTTTGCTGAGACTCAACAGTCGCTGAAACCTGAAGGCCATACTAAATCCCTTCACCAAATCTGCAAACTAAAACCACATATTTTGCTTCACACTCAGTTTTTGCGAAACACTACACACAGTGACAGTGGTGGGAAGTAACTAAGAACATTTACTCAAGTATTTACTTGTACTTTACTTGAGTATTTCCATTTTATGCTACTTTCTACTTTCTACTCCACTACATTTATCTGACAGCTTTAGTTACTTTTCAGATGAAGATTTCACACAATGGATTATATAACAAGCTTTTAATATACAACACATTGTTCAAGATGAAACCGGCTTTTTCCAACATTTTTGGCTTTTGACGTCTTACATGAGTTGTTAACAGCTCCACCAAATAGTGATTTTTTTTCCTCTAAACTTCTCACATGGTTTCACTTCAATAATAAAAAAAAAAGATTAGAGAAAAAGTCCAAAAAGTGAAAACAGATTTGTGTATCAGAACTTTTGTTTTTTCTTCTTTCCTCTCACATTAATCATCTCACGACCCCTCAGATTTATCTGGTGACCCTTTGGAGGGGCCTGACCCCTAGGTTGGGAACCACTGGACTAAACTAGCTAGCTGTATAGAAAGTAGTTCAAACTAGCAGCTACAACAGTAACATGCTGCTTACACACTGATGCTTCAGTATTAATAATCTAATGATGTCATATATAATAATATATCAGTCAGAGGGACCAAACCACTACTTTTACTGCAATACTTTAACTACATGTTGCTGCTGATACTTATGTACTTTTACTTAAGTAGGATTTTTCATGCAGTATTTTCACATTGCTATATTGATACTTTTACTCAAGTAAATGATCTGAGTATTTTTTCCACCACTGTGGTTCTCTATTTTAGACAACATTCAAAAACATAATCTTGTTTGGGAGACCTCCCTGTCCAGTTCTAATTACATTTTACGTTGCTCCAACATTCAAAAATTAAATGTCTGTCCAGAAAAAAATGATTTGGCTACTGTGGATAATCCACAGACCTCGCTGTGGACAGTTTTTATTGGAACTACTTTCTACTTAAAAAATGGTCCCTAGGAAAATTGTTGACAGTGATGTCTCAGGAAGTGGGACATTGTTTTTGGAAAGACATGCTGCTGTTTTCCAGATGTAGTTTTTCAATGCTTTGAGCAGCATAAACTACCTTATATTCAGCTTAGGTGAACTGAACCTTTAACAGATACATCGTACGTGACATCTTGACCTGACTAACCTTAGCCCCCCACACACAACCCAACTGAAGGAATCTATTTCAAATTTTCTGGGTGTCAAAGGTCATTGGGACATTAATATTTTGAAGTGCACCTGAATTGACAGCAGTATATTTTCACATGGATTGGTGCGGGGCCAGTAAGATTTCATCTAGATGAGTGCCTCAGCATGTTCTTCCTGGTGCACTCTGACATGACCACGGAGCAGACTGTAAACACAGGACTTCCAGGTCTGGGCTTGTTCCCGGCCAGCAGTTATATAAGCCTGTGCACCTAGATAGACTCTTGACTTGAATCCCGTCCAAGGTACAAGCTGCTCCGGCCAATGTTTGGGAGTGTCCAATGTATGTTTGTATATATGTAGTCCAGGGACCTGTTCCAAAAAGCTGCTTTATTGGGTTATCTGGATAATACTACTGAGTAAAACCTGCAACCCAGTTAAAGTGGAACTGATGTGGAAAGAAAGGTAATCTAAGCACGTGTAACTCTGTGAACCTGTTTCTTGGAACAAGCCCCAGGCATGTACAGTATGGCCGTCAAATGTGGCATGTGTACACAGCTGACATATCCATATATGATCGATCTCCACTGATATCTTATGTTAGTGGTTCCCAGACCTTTTAACTTGTGACCCCTCAAAGCAAAACAATGCCTTTACTGCAGGTTATATCAGTTTGTGTTGTGAGCAATTTCAGTGATTTTTTTCCCGTCTCAGATTGTTTCACTTTGAGCATTTTCAAAGATAAAGAGGTGAAAATGTTCAGTATTACCTTTTAGAAAAAAACAACTTACAGAAAATCTGTAAAAATCTATTTTATGCTTTTCCCCCGTTATCATCATCCCCTTAATTATCTTGTGACACTTATATCTTCATTAATAGGATGGCTATGCTTTTTCAATTTTGCAAGTCAGCCATTATGGCTTTTCCACAGATGGATGTAAATACACTGTACTCCCCCATTTTCCAGATGAAAAAGGGTACCATTTCATACTGCCCACATCTACATTTTTTACTTCCAAGGCGTGTAATGTAACAAGCCATATATAAAATTATATATTTGATACAATCAGCAGATGTTGGCTGGCACTAGATTAAAGAAAAGGAGGACATATCCCACTTGCTCACACGAGTTAAGACACAAACAACAAACGTGCTTTTTATCTTTTATTTGCCTTTACAGTGAATGGAAAAACTAGTTTGAGCAACTTTAAAAAAAAAAAAACAAAAAAAAAAAACAGGTTTGCAGCTTAAAAAAACCAAACAAAAACAATCACAGCAGCTGTTTGGTGAATGGCAAATATGTTACCTACTACAATTAATTGCTGTCCCGTCTGAATGGACTGGACGGAATCTGAACTGTGCAAATAAAAAACGTCAATGTGCATTTTATGAAACAACCGCACAGATGTTTACAGGCAACAATTCATTGATATTGCAACTCATGTGCAAGATTTTACATTAAAATGTAAACATGAGGTCATGCTTCAGGAAAAAAAACAACAACTCAAAACTCCACTTAGTGTCACGCTTCCCTTTTGTTATCACTTCAGTATAGGGGTGTAACAGTACACCAAGTTCACGGTTCGGTATGTACTCGGTTTTGGGTTCACGGTTCGGTACAGCAGGGGAAAAAAAACACAACACATCAGGAATCAAATAGTTGTTCTGAACAGCTTCACTCACAGGTGGAGTGAAAAGCCAACTGTCACACAGCGGGGAGGAAGACACGGTATTGATAAGTGTTGCACTCTGTTATTGTTATGGGTCTCTCGTTTGTCATTCTGACGGCAGGGTAACCCACGCTACCTCGGCTAAGCTGGCTAACATACCAATGAGCATGCTAGTGGTCCGCTGCCAAAACGTTCCGGGTGGAACTCGCGCTCTAGAGCTATTGTTCCGCATGTCAGAGTAAGTGGATTATTAAAACTATTCTGACAGTAATTGTCTGGGTCACGGAGCATATTCTTCGTACGACTGCATGCACCGAACCTTAATGTCAGTACTGTGACGGTTCAGGATGAATACGCGTACCGTTACACCCCTACTTCAGTAGCATTCAATGGATTCAATTACACTGCATGGTAGTCATGAATATATTTTTAACAACATAATATAGAGGTGGACTGCATGACTGATGAAAAGCCTCAGTGTTGTGTGTGTGCGTGCGTGTGTTTGTTGTATGCATCCACTATAAGCTAGTGAGACAAAGGGTACAAGCCACTGGGCTACCAACAGATAGGACACCATGGTCATGGCTGCTGCTTCGATGGCGAACAGGTGACGGTCTTCCACCTGTGGGCAGCTGCTCCTCATGAACTCGGCCAGCCGGAGCAGGTACTCCAGGTTGTGGCCCGTCTTCCCTCTGCACACAACGATCTGGGCGGCAATCTCCTCCGGGGTGGCCTTCCCCAGGAAGAGAGCGTTGTCAGCGGTGGCGATGTACACCAGCGCCTGAACCGGAGACTGGCCCTCCCCCTCTGGGAAGAAATCAACCATCTCGGTGACGTAGCCACCGCAGACTGTCTCGCGCACGTCCAGGTACTTCAGGGCCTCCTTGACTTGAGCGCCCCTCACCTCGAACGCCACACCCCAAGTGCTCGCCTGTGACAAAAAAAAAGAAGGAAAAAAAAAAACTTGTTTAGACACATGATTCAGAGTGGGGGGTGACACTGAATTTCTGAAGCTCAGAAACTCCATTAAAGGAAATAGGGCTTTCCACTTACGTCATCATCCTTAATCAGAGTCACCACTCTTCCGGGCTGCAGAGAAGAAGAGGAGGAGGAGAAGAAGAGAAATGAGTCTTACGTCATGGACAACGCCTGAAGCAGTTAGGCCACAACCAGCAGCATCACAGCGGCTGGTTTGCCAACAACACAAGCAAAAACATCATGTGCCAAAGTAAGCAAATACACTCTGAATCTTACCATCTCGTCGTTTCCGCGGTGGAAGTTGTCTCCGTGCCAGAAGCGTCTCTTGTAGCCTTGAATGTAACCGACTTTGCTCCTGTTGTATTTGAAATCAGGCTTCCACACCAGCGACCCGTACCCGAAGATCCACAGGCTGCTTATGTCTTGAAGCTTCATTTTGTTCGGTAGTGTTGACGACGTTAAGATGAATCTATGGATCACTTACTCTCTCTCTCTCTTTCAACAGACTGTTGAGCTAAGATGACTAGCTAGCTAACCTCAGCTTCCTCCGGTCTAGCAGCAGAGGCACCGGTTGGCTCGCCGGTATACCGCGGACGGTATTGGAGCCCAACTGCTTGGCAGTTGCGAAGATGGAGTTTCGCGGTTGATTTTTCTGTGCACGATGCATCGCCATTGCATTAGATCTGCCGCATTATGCCTTAAAAATCCATGGCAGCCGCTTTGGCCTTCAGATCAATTAAAAATGTCAAAAACCGTTTTGGCCAGCTGCTCCGCCGGCCGGTGAAAACGCGACTTCAAGGCTAACAAATGAAACGGTAAAGGCCTGATTAAATAATATTAGTGTTTAAAACACCTTCCCTTGTCTTCAAGCGGCAGTGATTTGTAGCGTTGCCTCGATAACATGGCGAAGCCGCGCTTACGTACTTATACAGTCCAGGCAGGTAGGCGTATCCACTTCAGTGTTTTCGACCAATAGGAATTAAGATACTTTCAGCCTTTATCACATGTAACCAATAAGATTTCGGTGCGCCGAATAAGGCAGGACTTTCAAGCCAAACTCGTTACACTATTGGCTAGAGTTTTACATGAGCCGCACGCCCATACCCTAACAGGATTGGCCGATGAACTGTCACTTCAACTGACTCTATTTATGATTGGTCGCCCGTGTTGTCATTCTCTAAAGATATTTCAATATGGTTCGGTGTTGTTCTGGCTGATGCAACTTCCCACAGCATTACAGGGCAGCAACAGCAAGGCAACATACCAAGACGTTGCATCAGATGGGATCCAGGAGAGAGTCCTAAATAGGGTGGTGCATTTCCCACAAGATATGTCATCAACTAAAGAAAGGACAACGATTCCAAATTATATTTAAGTTAAACTCGAAATAAATTAAATGACCAAACACAGTCATGACATGTGAGTCGGTTAATTAGCACCCTACAAGGATGTTTACACGAGCCAGGGATTGTGAGGGCTGTAATCTGGTCGCACAGCTCAAAGATCAAATGTCCAGATAAAGGTCTGAGCATCCCTCACTTCACTCCTCAGTCATTTCAATCCTCCAGAAAAAGGGAGAAATCTGATAAAGTGAGGTGGGCAGGTATTTTTACTGTCAAATTTACTCTTTACTATAATGTATAAATACAGTTTGGACATTTTAATGTTTTTATAGCTACAGCAGGTAGGGTAACTTTGAGACATACTGTATGATGGCTTACTACTGGGGTCAGCTATCATGCCAAATCTTTGCTTCCAGACTAAATCCACCTTTGTAACCACACATGGCAGTCCCTTTTTATACACCTTACTAAACAAGCATCCCATTTGAACAGCCAAATCAAGGTTTAAGACAAGGATAATATAATGTGTATAGCATTCTTACATTCTTGAAGGTCAAATACACCCTTCTTCGAGACAGGGCGTCAAGATCAGGGAGCTTAGAGGATAGATTCACAGTTTTTCAGTCTGTCTTAAAACAACAATCAGGTGTCCATATGAACACTGAAAGATTGTTTCCTTGCTGTAATAATTCCTCCTGTTCGTACTAGATATTAAAAGATCCACTTCAAATGCACTTTCAATCTAAGTGATAGGGGGCTAAAATCCACAGTGTCCACACAGTCATTATGTGCAAAAATGCATTTAAATGTTCACCTGAAGCTTATATGAGGCTTCAGCAGTCTGAGTTAGTCATATAAAGTGGATATCAGCCACATTTACAGTCTTTTTAGCATCAAATTACCTCTTTGTGTTTCCTTAGACAGTGTTTCCCTGTGGAGCTTTGGCATTGTAACATTGAAAGATATCTACTTGATTTGACTAATTTGGATGGAGTTAAAGTTTATCTGAAGCTTCATATTAGCTTCAGATAAACCTTTAAATACATGAACAAAAGGAGGGCTGTGAATTTTGGCCCCCATCACTTACATAATTTAATAATGTAGGTGTCACTTTAAAGGTGTTACTGATATTTGAACTAAACCCCAAAACAAATACACCCCTCCCTTCGTGCTCCTTCAGAAGCTCCGCACCCAAATTAATGGACGCGCATTGCCAAGGGAGCGACCAAAAGACAAATATGGGGTAATTCAGAGCGATGCGTCAGCAGTAGAGTCGCTTCTGTTTGTCTTACACTGAGCTCAACAGTCCATCCACACTGTCCGCCTCTCTGCGGGCTCCTCACTCGACCTGCGTTCAGCATCTCTGTCCAGAGAAGCAGCCGTCTGTCAGCAGCAGCTCCTGGGGAGCTGAGAGGACAGCAGCTGACCAAACTGCCTTCACCAGGCTGACTGACAGCGGAAGTTTGCTGAACCAAAATAGTTTGCATGTCGGCTCTACGGGAAGAAATCAACAGTGTTTGTATTTATTGATTCATTTATATGGTTAATAAGTTGAAAACACACATACAGCTGGATATTTGTGTGATTTAAACAGCTGCCTGTTCAGAATACGCTTCACTAAACGCGACTCGGAGCATAAAAAAACGCGGGGGGTCTTGGATTCAGTGTGGATTGATGCATTGAATATAATGGAAGCGTATCTGTTCCGTGAGAAAACACTTTCTATGTGAATTGGCCACAACCTCTCTCTCTCTCCAGTTCGCCAGCCCTCCCACACCATTCAACAGGTGCTGGAGACGAGAGACTGTCGTGTCCTCACGCAGACAGCTGCTCTGATGACTTCCCCCTGTCCTGTGCACGAACGCCCCCTGCTGCTAATCGGCCGGAGTAGTGTTGTGCGGCTCGCTCCGAGCCGCTTTGTTTACATGCACATTTACAGAGCCAGGGCTGTGATGATTTTCTTTCAGCGCACACAGAGAACAGACAGCTAGTGGACCATGAGGAGATATTCGTTGAATTTGACAAAAAGTGTACTGGATTAGAATTGCTGACTATACCTTTAAAGTGTGTATCATGTGGTTGACATGGTGCTTTAGTGGTGCGTATTTCCAACAAGATTTCCAGTTTAGCGTTTTACCCCAAGCCCGTTGACAGATAAGCATGGAGCTTTCAGGGCCCCTGGAGCCTCGACCCCAGGTTTAGATCGTGAACAACCCACGTACATTCACAAATCAAAACTGCCAAAACACTAACCACAGTGTAGACCCAACAAACACACAGGAAGATGATCAAGATTGGTGGGTCCAATATGATAGCTGAGGCTCATCTGTGCTCAATAAATAGATTATCTATAAATAGCTGGTATTATCTGCCTTGATAAGAGGCCAGACAACTGTATCAGCTCTTCATAAAGCTAAAGCACCATACAATCCAGGCCTTTCGGGCAACCCCGTGTCACGCACAAGCTTCCATCCCATCATGCCATGGCCTTTCATGTCCATCCGTTCCTCAAGCCTGCTGCTACAGTATCACGGGGCCACTAAAGGCTTCAATGCAAGCACTGCCTGTAAGCTAGTGCACCGCTTCTTCACTAGTGAATTTATGAAAGACCAAACTGTCTATTTGTCTTTGCAGTCCAACAGATGTATTTAAAATAGATCATTTCAATCCCACAATCTTCACTTGGGTGGAATTAACCTACAAGATATGAAGTATATCCAGACAAACAAGATACCGGCCTGTTTACTGTAACACTCCTGCAGCAGCGAGGGGTGGTGGTTGTCCTATAAGCATGGCGATGATGTAAACATTACCTTTATAGGTCAGGAGCTAAATACAGATCCTACAGAATGCGACTGCACACAGATTTGTTTATCTTTTAGACATGTCTCAAATTCTTCCAGTAGGTTTGTCTGAATAATTGGGTGTTTAATATTTTGTTAGAATTTATGGATGAATGCAACATCATATAAATCAGAATAAGCATGTTTGCATGTTTTAAACGTTGTCTAATTGTGTAGCTCTAGACTTGAGTGTACCTCAGGGTGTTATTTTGGCATGTACTGACCACTTATTTCCTGTGTGTGGGTGTCTTACTGACACCTAGTGTTAATTAATGAGACGGCTACAAGTGCAGGAGGAGGCAAGGTTACACAACACTGAATAACAGCATCACATCATGTATCAGTATAATCTGACTACACATATATGTCCAAAAACATGCGTGGTCAAGAGACAAATGAGGCTTTACTTAATGTGTATGAAGATGTGAGAGAAAGCCAGAGCAAAGTAGCAGTTTTAGACTCTTGGGGGGGAAAAAAAAACAAATCTGTGTTTTGTTGAAGAACTCCTCATTTGCATAAAGAGATAAAAAGATTGTAATTTCAAATCTGCTTCTTGATTCTTCTCTTATATCATTTCGCAGATTTTCCCTTTTTCCTACTTGAGAATAAACGGTGCTGATTGGGGTGTTTGTCTGCGCTCTCACATGTTTGGAGGTTGTTTCCTGAAGTCATCTGCAAGTGCAGACAGAAGAAAGCGATGTGTGAGAAAACCAGTTGGCCTGCGCCGGCATGTTCTGAATTTTTTAATCAGGGAGGAAACAGGAACTGATGTCACTGGGTCACAAACAGGATGCTGTGATTATAACACAATGAAAATGCCTGGCCATGCTATGGAGACCCAGAGGCCAAAGAGCAGAGCCCTTAGCATGTGTTTGCCACTGCGATCAAGTGTGAATGAGGATGTGTGTCTGCTTATAGGTGTGAGTATGATCATGGTGGGAAAAAAAAACTTCAAGTGCTATCAGGCTGGGTCAGGTAACAGACCAAAGCTTGGGAGGGGGGGGCTTTAACTTGATGATTAACTGTTGTGATAACAAATATGTTTTTCTTGAGCCAGGCCGGAAGCTGTGCTGCTCCTAGTGCAAATGTTTTTTACGCACACGCACGCACGCAGGCATGCACGCACGCACGCACGCACGCACACACGCACACACACACGCACACACACACTAGCCCTTAAATGAGGATGCCTAGGTCAACAGGCTAACAGGATGTGTGTGAGGGAAAAGCCATCCAGATTCTGTGCTGAGTGTTGATTGCTGCTGATTAGGGGGTGTTGACTGTCGCAGGATTTCTGTTAATTGGAGGCAGGAGAGGTTTTGATAATGCGGATGACACATTTGGCGAGGTGAGAAAAAATGGATTTGCAGATACACAATAGCAAATTTTAAGACGTCTCCGTGGATTCTTGGATGTCGCGGTGTATTAGAAGGAAACTGCACAGAGCAATTTCCAAAAGACTAGAAGGGCAAAGGGCAGTAAGATCGACCAGATTGCTCTGACAAGTCAACTTTTCTAAAATAGAGATCTTTTTTTAAATTTTTTATTTATGTGGATTCATAGCAGATCCACTGGCTCCCATCTGGTTTCCCCTCCCCTCCGGTGCCAGGCCCTCTCCCCAGCTTTGTTTGCAGGAGTGGGTGGTACAGAACTGGGCATTGAAATATTGCTCTTAACCCTGAAGGGGAGGCAGGCAGTTGGGGGAGCCTGTAAGTGCTCGAGTGTGCATGTGTGTTTTTATGGGAGGAGGTCTGTGCACTCTGTGTCATGCACACGGGCGAGAGGCCTGGCATATGCTGTTGTTTTTATGGCACTACAGACTCACTCCTCGCTCCCCCACGGCATCTGTTTGGTGGGGCTGTGTGTGTGCGTGGTCGGGTGTGTGCGAGCATTATGAGGGGTGGTGGTGGTGGTGGTGGTGGTGGCGGTGGAGGGTGGAGGGGGGGGGGGGCGTTCCCCTTTGCCCTGTGCCTGGCTTTGTTTCGCCATTTCCAGCTTGAGGGGGTGGTATCTGTGGAAACGGATTTGAATTTCAAGCCAATTTAGGGCCAGAGAGAGAGAGAGCGAGGGGCGGGTGAGTGGGGTGGGAGCCAAAGGCGTTTCCAGGAATTACTCAAAGTAGTGATGCTGTAGTCATGGGGGCTTTATATTTCTACCTAATGTCCAAAACATTACATGTGATGTGTGAATGTAGGAGAGCAGCTGGATTTCATATCCATAAGCATGGTCACAATTTAATAGATCTACTTCTGCAATGGGTTTGAATTTTAAGCGCCAACACTCACACTTTAAATTGAGCCTAGATTAAATTAAAAAAAAACAAATAAATACAAGACACATCTGATCATCATTTGTACTCAGTTTCATTATTTGAAAAACACCTAAAAAATAATTTTTTTTCATTTACTGACAGCAAATTAAAAACTGTTTTCAAGGAAGTTTTATTCTTCAGAAGTTTGGTCCTTATAAATATGCATTATATACAAAATAATATTATAAAACATATAAAGAACAATGTGTCATATTTAAATTAAACTCTGGAAATAATCATTTTAAAAAAATTACATTATTGGTTCTGTAGTTTTGAAATTTATTATAGGCAGGCAGTGGTGTGACAGTCTTTTCTCCTTGTTTCGAGTCTCTTTGTTTTCCTCAGTTGGGTTGCATAAAAACACTTTCTATGCACACTTTTCCTTTCTCTTGGATCTTGCTGGCACAGCACTGACTATTGCGCTCCTGTGGTTTTCTCTTCAAATCCCTGTTGATTAAAAAGTATTTTCCCCGCTGTTTTTTTTTTTTTTTTTTTTTTTTTTCCTGTAGTGCAAATGATCCAAGAACAGACAAGGGCACAAATTTAGCATTCAAAACCCCCACTTTTAAGGCTTCTAGTGAATTTGGGCTGCATACAATCTTCACCGTTGCATGGAAAAGTCCAACCAGTCATTTTCACGTGATTGACAGTTGAAGATTATTTTTTAGACATTCATAACTCTCAGTGTTTGTGAGGTTGGATTTTGACGGTGGGTGAGTTCACTCGTCTCGACCCTGAGTCTTGCATAGCAGGCGAAGCTGGCAGGAGTGAGTGTAAGGGGGATTTACAGGGGGTCAAATCTTAGGCACCTTTTTTTTTTTTTTTACTGATTGGTTGGCTGTCAAAGTCATCATGATTATCACACAAGGCCCGGGTCAGAAACGAGGGGCAATGATCCACCTTCACCTCCTTTTACTGTCCAGGATGGCTGAGATTACAAATTAATATTTTGCCGATGCTCTGTCAGTCTCCACACCTTGTGTAGTCAGTCTTTTCGCCAGTCCGTTTAACCATTGTCACAACTGAGAGAGGTCCTTCACTGTACATGTTTTGCATACAAACACTCGGTCAACATAAAGTTTCTCAGTTCTGTTCTTTTTTTTTGCAGAGCAGGAGTTCTGCCCTCTCCAGTTCTCAAGTGTTCCAGAGCAGCAGTGGACATCTAAAACAATCTCCAGTCTCTTCTCAGTATTTGTAAACAATCCAGAATATTATATTCTGCCTCGATTGTGTCTTTTTCCTCGTTCCCTCGCTTTCAGACCCCTCACAGTTTATACCTGTGGAAAAGAGGAGAGGGGTAAAATGAGTGGAAAAATACAGCAAATTAAAATATCACACCAATCCCGAAGCTAAAAACTTCTCTTAAGTGTTTTCGCAGCGCTGTTTGCCTTGTTATACCTCATATTCTACAGTATAACCGTCATATTTAGCTTGGAAATAAACATTTGAAAAATTCCGCTACATGCCACAGCAGTAAAACATAGCACCTCTGAGACCAAACCGAGCCAAACATGTGTGAAGAATCAGTATAAGTTCAGTCTTTAGGTCATCACATGGCCAAGATAAAGAATAGCCAGCGTAATTTACAGAAGACAGTAATGCAGTTGATTGGGCTATCCCCAGCTTGAGTCCAAATACCAGAATGCAGTCTTTCTACAAATAGCACTGTCCCCCGTCATGAATGTTGGTGCAGTGGTGAAGGATAGCACACTTGGGACGGCATGATGCATTTAAAATGGGGCGGGGGGGGGGGGGATCTATGGAAATGCTGATGAAGATGTGATTTTTTTTGGCTTACCTCAGTTGCTATGACGCATTCCCTCCTCTCCTCCGCTATAACAAATACCGACTGGTACATGGAGTCTCTTGAGGAACATATCGTTGATATCCTACACTCTGGCTTTTCACTGCAAACACAAATCACACTTTGTGTTAAACACAAACTAGAAGCACATGGCACAGCTATTCATTGGACTCGGTGTACGTTTGAGGCGGCAGAGAGGATAGGGGCGTTGTGTAGCAAAGCAATTGTGAAATATATGTAAACTCTGCATGAGTGAAGAATAATGTCTGGTTTCCAAACTCGAAAGAACAAATGGGGCTCATCGTTTGGTTCAAACTACTGAACTGAGGCAGTGCGTGATTGAGAACATCCATTAACAGTAATTTCCACTCAGCAGGGCTCCATATACACTACTGTATGAACTCAATAAATAGAGGAGACCTCTGAAAACTTCCTAGTAATTTATGTTCACATTATATTTTAGTAGCACAAGCAGGGGGTTAGATTTGCATGATCCAAAGTAAGGTGAATATGGTTCCTCTTACCTGTACACTCTACTCAAGGGCATTTTGTCTTCTAAACACTTGTCGTAAATAAGACTTTTGTCTTCTTGTGACTTCTCATCCTTGAACTCCTTTGATTTAGAGTTGTAAGAGTCCAAGTGATAGTTTTTATGGATAAAGTTTGATTTCTCTGAATCACAGTCCACCTCCAGGCCAATTTTCTGGTTGGTGTTTTTCAGTTGGGATGCTGGGATCAGGTTATCCCTCTGAACGTTGGACAAGTTGTTCATAGTCTCTGTGTCTCCCCTCTCCCTCTGGGCCTGCCTGTGGATGTGCCTCAAAGCCAAGCCCACCATACACAGCAGCATGAGCAACGCTACCAGCCCCACAGCCAGAGAAACTGCCGCCCACTGGAAGCCATCTTTGTCTCTGTCCTCTGGTAAGGTCACGGCGGCGAAGAACTCGCAGTTCACCCCGACGAAGCCAGAAGGGCAGATACAGGTGGCTGGGGGATTGCCCGGCCCGCCACCCCCAGTGCAAAGACCCCCGTTGAGGCAGGGATGAGGGGAGCACTCGTCCAGGACTCTGTCGCAGTTGCGTCCGCTGTAGCCTGCGGGACAGGCGCAGGTGTAGTCGTTGATTCGGTCGAGGCAGGTGCCTCCGTTGAGGCACGGGTTACCGGCGCACTCATTGATGTTGATCTCGCAGCGCTGGCCGGTAAATCCTGCGCGGCAGCTGCACATGCTTATGCTACCATGGATCAGGCACAGGCCCCCTACAGAAGAGAAGAGGAGAGGAGGACAGTTAGTGTCAACATAAACAGAAAAGCTAATGTTAGCATCCAGAATGAAGCATTTCAACAATCAAGGCATTTTAAAAAAATCAGAAGGAACCTGATCTCCATAAACCTTCCCACGAGGCCCCCCTCAGTTCACACATCTCCATCAAATCGAGTGTGACCACAACGCTGTGTATTGTTCTCTCAACATAGAACAATCCCAGAGCCTTCAATGTTTACAAGAGGACAGAAATCGAGCTATGCTGGATATTTGTCCCCTTTCATCAACAACCGCAGTGAGCTGTGGTGACATTTACAAGCCGTTGCTCTGAGCTGCCGAGTGTTTATATGGAGGACAATAGACACCAAGTTCCCACCAATTCCTGTTGTTCCACACTGCTTCCAGTTGCAGGAATTTGAGGGGGGAAGTTCAGAAAGGGGGGCAAAGAGGGGAGGAAGACTGTACCATTAGCACAGGGAAGCGACGTGCACTTGTCCACTCTCTTCTCGCAGTTGAGTCCAGTGTAGCCGCGGGGACACTCGCACATGTAGCTGCGGCCATTGTCCTTCTCCCAGCATTTGCCATCGTGGAAACAGGGGGAATCGGCGCACGTCAGCAGGCTGTGCTCACAGTGGGAGCCCTCGAAACCCCGGGGACATTCGCACATGTAGCCGCTCTCTAGATTCTGGGGATAGAGAGGAAAAGTTAGTCAGACAGTCAAAACCTCCAAATATTAAAATATAACAACGGTATCTATTTCCAACTTACTGTGCATGTGCCGCCATTCCTGCAGGGGTTGCTGTCACACTCCTGCATCTCCAGCTCACAGTTGACCCCTGTGAAACCTGGCAGGCATGTACACGTATAGCTGCCCTGGCCCGTGTTCATACAGGTGGCGCCATTCACGCAGGGATGGTGATGGGTGCAGAAGTTCAGGTCTGGGGGGGAGAGAGAAGAGTGTTTGTTTACAAGGAGTCTGCAGGGGGAAAAAAAAAAAACGCTATCTATTCCGGATGTGTATAAAGCTATGAATGGAACACTTCAGAGGAAACCTAATTTACTAATGCTTTCAAGTTAATTCAAATGAAAACAACTGTACAAGTAATACGAGAACATCGTTTAAAAAGGAACAGCAGCAGTGGTCCAAGTTGTCTGGTGTACCTTGGTCACATAATAGGCCTCCCCAGCCCTCTTGACAGTTACACTGCCATGGCTGCTGGCAGGTGCCGTGCTTGCAGGCTGGGTACTTCTTACACTCATCACAGAACGTGCCTTGCCAGCCGTCCCTGCACCTAGAAAAGTGACAAAACGCATTCTTTGATTAATCACTCACTCCTCATATTGTATGTCTTGTAAATTTCCCATGAGTTACATATCTGAACTTGCACCCAAAAGCTGTTTTTTTTTTTTCCAGTTCAGTTTCAATTCTATTAAACATGCAATCAGTCTACTGTCATGGAAGACAGCTATGCTTTGTAGCCCCGTCATGGATTTTGCTGGCTGCTACATCAAGAAATCAGTCATCAATCATCCAACCAGACATTAATAGCAGCCTCACAGTTGGATGCAATAATTGGATTTTCATATAAATGCATCACAGAAATCTGAAGAATTACCAAGTGTGCTACTTGTGGGGCTGAGAATTATATTTCACGACGGTAACTGATTTTGAGCATATGATGGCATATGATAGGTGCAACATACAGTCATGCATCAACACTGTCAATGATGTGCCCCCCCCCCCCCCCCCCCCCCCCCCCAACTTATTACATCATCACATATTAGTTATTACAGAAAACCAGGGTGAATATAATATGGGATATAGAGAGGCCACCACTGGGAGTCTCAACAATCAAGGATGTATGTACAATATAAAGATAAAATAATAATAATATATTGGTACAAATGTGAAATATTGCTTTAAAGATTTCTGGCAGCAAGCCAACGCTAAGGGCTTTTTTTTTTTTTAATGCTTCCCATGAATATCCATTTTCTCAGCGCAGTGTGCATCAACCTTGTGATGTACTTTTGAGGTTCCAACATTTTTTTTGCTTAGTGAGCGGGGACATGGGAGCAGCCTTACAGTGCTGGGTATCTGAAGGGTTTAACCTCAATTCGGGTCAGTTCTAGTGGTGGGAATGATGGATTTATGTCTAAAAAAGAGGGCAAAATAGGATTCAGGAGGAATTTCTCACAGCGAGTGGGTGCGTGTGTGTGAATTATCCTCTCTGGTGAGTGAGTGAGTGAAGGAGAATGAGACAGGCTAGTGTCAAGAAGGGGACATGGGAAGCGGAGAAGCCAACGAGTGACGGCAGGGAGACGAGAAAAGGGATCAGACTGAGGTTTTGTTGATTTTTGTGAACTTCGCCCTCTCGTAACGAACGATACGGATGCAAGAATAGCTGACGTGAATCTTCAAATGATGAAATACCCCCCTGTGATTAGCTGTATACACACATCATTTGTAGGAGACAGAGTTGCTGACGTTAATATGACAATGAACTATTTCGCCTCACGAATTTGGATACTTACACACACTCGCCGGGTTTGGAGCAGTTTCCGTTCCTCTCGCTGCAACCCTCCAGACAGATGGCTAAAGCAAGGAGAAAAACACAGATATAAGTCTGCTGCTCTCTAGCTGGTGCTCCCTCACAGGTGTTTTAGCATGACTGACACTGAATATTAATAAGCTACAAGTTCACAACCTTGACAGTACACAAACATTTCAGAACCACATGCAACATATAGGCCTGATTAGGAGAAAGTCTGTTAAAAAATGAAGCCTATAAATAATACTGGATGAGCAACAGCAGACCCATAAGTGCAGAGCCCTTCATTTTTTTTTTTTTTAGAAACAGCCAACTGTGAACCTATAGGTTGAGGTAACTGAACCCTCAATCTGTCTCAACTTTCCTCAGAAGCCTTCATTTGATCTAAACCTGTCCGCCACACCCCCAGCTGCCACGGGGGAGAAATCAGTTGAGGTTTTGTTTGTCCTTGTTTTAAGTGTACCGGTCTTGCATGACTCTGATTCGCAGAACAACATATCAGGCGACTGACGGTAAGCGGCCGGTTTAGTCCAGAACAGATGCTTGCTCTCAATAGCAGACAGCTGTCACTATTGTTGTTTGTGGTCTGCCAGAACCATATTTGCAGCTGCTACTACCGCGCGCCCAACAATGGAAGGGACTAAACATCGGTGGCGCGTGGCGGATAATAATGCCGCGATTAACCTTGGCGCGTGCAGTCGCTCGGGCTCCTCCTATCAATGCACGCGCACCCCCCCCCCCCCCCTGCCTGCGGATTATGATACCGGGCACGCGCGGTACAGTACTTTCAGAAGGTACAAAAATATGTTTTTGTTAAATGAACAGTGTGTATTGTGACTCCCTTTGGACACAAATTGAACATGAATACCAGGTGCATGCACACCTGTGTGAGCTAATATTGACTATCATTTATCCTCTACAGCTGACTTATTTGTTTCCAGTTTAATATTAATTTTACTATTACAAGATTATATTTATCGAAAAATGTACAATGTGTGGCTGCAATGTGCTTAAAAACAGAGTTTCCTGCAACCTTTTAAAATGTAAGGCCCGTATGACCAGGCTTGTTTAAACTGATGTATGGGAAGTGCGAGAGAGGAGGGGTTGATAGTGTCTGAAAGATGCCCAATCTATCTTTCTTGTGTATATTTTCTGTAGTCACCGTCGATTGATGCGTCTGTAATTGCAACACGTGAGCCCATCTGGTTAGAATTTGGCGCCACAGTCAAAATAGCACATGCCAATTTCTCTTTCACCACCAAGTGACACGGATGACAGATCCGTTGTCACCCATGTGGTCACATATTCAGCACATGGTAACTATTACTCTCATGGTGCCTCATTCCAATCTACTCTTTGATTAATTTGTTTTGGTGAAAAAGGGCCCTTGGTATTGTGGAGCCAAATGGCATCGGGCCTCCTCATAGGCCCATTCAGAGCTTTCCAAAACATGGGAGTGTTAGTCGACGATTTTGGCCAAGTGGATTTGCACAAGTATAATGTGCCTGTTGTCATGCTAAGCCGTCTGTCTCTCAACCAATATGCAATGATGGTTCACCAACCCACAACCAATTACACATCAGAATTATATGATTATATCCAATAAAGAAAATATCTCGGAAAATTCATTCTACACCAAAATTGCATGTTCCCAGATATCATTACATCATGTCTGGTTATAGTGCTCAATATATTGTGGCTTCAAGATTAGATTTGACATATTATATCCATGACTGGTGCGTGCTCACAAATCTTTTTTCTACTTTTAGGAACAAACCATAATGAGGAAGGGCAAAGGTCACACACCATGAGGAGAGAATCATCAGAGTAACTCCTAAGGTAAGCACTGGTCAAATCCTACCAAGGATTGTTATCGTACCAATAATCTGTATCACCCTCTTCAAAAAAAATACACAACCACAGGCTCATAGGAACACAGTACAACAAAACTCCAGTTTCCACAGACAGACATTGAGGCCAACATGCTATAAAGAGCAGGAATTGCTGATAGACATTGAATCATCCAGGTGTGAATAGTAGAGGGTTGATTGCTTACGTTCTTCGCAGTATTTCCCCTTCCATCCAGGCAGACAGGACAACTGCCCATCTCGGGCGCAGGTGTAGTGGCCAAATCGGTCGTCCCTGGGCGTGCATTTTTTGGAACAACTTTCTCCGTAGTAACTTTCATTGCAGATGAACCGGTAAGAATACTTTAGCTCCGTCTGCTTCCCGGACTGTGTATCCTGAGACCAATCAGTCCCTACACCCAGCTGTCTTTGGATGGCAAAAAAGCTAATCATCAATTCTGGGTTGTTGGTATCTGAAAGAGGAAAAGAGGGGGGGATAGAAGGAGGAAGGAGTCAGAATTAATGTGGTATATGTAAGCTTGCAACCTATGTGTGCCCCTTGGATTATTAAGGTTTTATGTCAAGCACTGTGTCATGAATGGTTGCAGGTTCAAAAGTCACCCGCTTTCACGTTAATAATCTGCCCAGTAACAAGCTGCATCCCTTATCAAATCCCATACAGCTTAGATGAAAGATAAACTCAGGTTGAAATTTCCTCTTTCTTTCCGTCAGCAAAAACATTCCCAGGCCCAGTCCCCTCTTCCAAAGGGCGGAACAGAGTAAGGTGTAAAATACAGGAAGATGTAGTCAGGGGTTTTTGGCAGGCACTGTGTATTCTCACCAAAGCCCACAGCTCTTTCCCACGCCAAAAATAAACCAGAGGAAGTTCAATTGTATTGGGTATAAGAATGAAAAAGGTGTTCTGAAGTTCATAACAAAGAGGTGAATAGGCGTGAAAATGTGTGAAATTACGAACAATTAACAAGAGGTGGAAAGAAACATGTTGCGTGACTAAGCTGCGTTTGATAGCTCAATCTTTGCTATTTTCTGCATGTAATTGTGCAAAATGGTAAACTAGTTGCAGAGCCTCATCTGTTAAATGTACAGGCAGAGCTCCCTCCTGTGGTAAAAAAATGTTGCACTTACCTACAGGTAGATTTCCATAAGGTGAATGCCAGGCTTCAATTATTAAAGAAAATGACCCCTAAGGAGAAGACACATGCATTTAATTAACATCCAGAAGATTTTTTTTTACAGAGCTCATCATTTAAGGAGTAAAGCATTGCTGTTTTCTTTTTCTGCTGTATTTGATAGGCTACTGACTACTGTGGTAAACAGCTGCTGCATTTACACTAAATGCTTCATGAAGAAATATACAGTGATCACTGCATGGCCCCCTGGATTTTGAAATAAACGACGCTGTAGCAGTCCAATCTGTTTGACGCCAGGGTATTACCTAATGATATGGATTAGATGAGCTGACCAATAACCGGTGCGCTCCCAAAATGCATAGCAGCTCTGTGAAAACAACATAATAGCGGTCGCTGCAATAAAACAAATAAAAGTGGATGCGGTGCCCCCACGCTCTTACCGGCCATCCAAAGTTGAACGGTATTTGAATCGGTCTAGGTAAAGTGCCACTGTCCTTGGCGCTGAAAGAGTTTGTCCCCAGCACTGGTGTCATTGTAGTTCCAAAGATGCAGTCACCTGGCGAGACCACAGCCTGATAGTTCTTCAAGCAAATTCTGAAATAAGTCCTACAGTTGGGTTTGCACGCGTTCCCGTTTGCCAGCAAACCTTTGTGATTTTTAAATTCGTGGAGATCAAGCTCAAAAACACCGGTTCCAAATACCTAAAAGAGAAGGAAATATGATTTAAGCAAACGTCGTTGTGGTTACATATAGGTTATTCTTAAAAAGAAGAAGAAAAAAAACATGAAACAAGTGGCTTTTCCATTTGTCTCAGGACCAGCGGGGGGAGATGCAATATCCTCCTTCATACCTGTGTTATCAACGTGGTGCTGAATGCGATGGTAAAGGTGAACCAGGCTGCCATCCTTCTCGCTTCTCCAGGGCAGCCGCGTCACCAGCCAATAAAGCAGCAAAGCCTTGCTATTCCAAAGTATTTACACCAAGGTAAACAAATGGAGAGAGAGGGAGAGAGAGAGGAAGAAAAAAAAATATCTCTAAAACATGTATAAATCCTTCTTCACTCCCAGGGAGTTCTCCGTAGCTCCTTGTAGGTGTGCGTCAAAAGCGTCCAGAGAAAGCGTTCCCAATCTCCAAGTTATCCAAAGGCGAGGGAAGACCAATATCCAAGCCCTGCTTCTTTCTGTCAGCAGGCGTCCCCTCCTTGCACGGTACTGTACTCCACAATGGTCACTTCGCTGTGTGTGCGCGGCTCAGAGCTTGTTTTGGTGCTGAACTTGGTGCGTCAGTGCGCCTCGGATGTTCATCACTCGTCTTATTACTAGTGAATGAACCGTAGTGTGTCTCCTCCCAGATATATAGACTTGCACTGCGCTGCTCATTACATAAACTGCCAATCACTCCACTGACACCGCCCACTTTACATATTCAACCCCCTTCCCTTCCAGCCCAACAACAATTATCCAGATTTAATACCCACTGGCACTGTGCGAACTGACCACCATGGATACTGGGCGATTATTAACAAGCCCCAACATCTGTTGGCTTATTTTTAGCGCACAATACGCCGGACGCACATTTCCACATTGTGGACAGTGGGTAAGGACAATGAAGGAGAGCCGAAAGTTTGAGAATAGAAAGATAGAATTCAATTACTGTCTTACTCCATGCACCCCGTTTGCCCTTGTTTCCGCTCAATTGCTCGCTTAATTAGCCCTCCAGCTTGGAGCGGTGCGCACTATTTCCTCTCAGACCCCTCACTCTCTGTGAGGTCAGACGTGTCTCTCCCTCGGGTTGTATCACAAACAGAGAAATTAGAATTAAAGGGCAAGTGATGAATATTAGTTTTAATTGCTGTTGACGCTGGATTTCCCTTTTTCTTGCTTTCTTTTTTTTTAATGCATTTAGAAGCAAAACGGATCTATAACATTTACCACCACCTACCTAACCTACAGAGCAAATACACCAACAAAATATGTATTTTTACATTATAAAACACATTATATTATACATTTATATCTTATTAAATTCCACCCAGTTAACACTAATAAAGATACATGCATTTACTTGTAGTTATGAAAACATACACAGAGCTATTCCGTTTCCGTCCCCCCCCCCCTAAACGTGTTATTTTGGGTGTGTTTCATCTGGTTGGTGGCGTGTGCTCCTTCATGCCCACCCATGCGTTTTACGGTTTAGTGGCAGCGTGCCTCCTATTGTTGAGGCGCGTGTCCCTCTCTCGCCCTCATGCGGGTGTAATGTGCGGGACGGGAGACATAACTATTCAGCTGTATGCAAATGAGCTCTCTCTCTCTCTCTCTCTCTCTCCCTATCTCTCTATCTCTCTCTCTCTGCCTCACACACACACACAGAGGGAGAGAGAGAGAGCATGCATTATCACCTGCATCCGTAAAATTGGTTTATTCTTCCTCGTGGCCTTTAACAGCTAATAGGAATGACACAGGGCCCGTGCGCAGTGAGGCTCTCAGGATCGGGATAAAAGATTTCATTGAATGGCCTGAAATTGACAGTGATGATGCGCGAGACTAATAAACTGACAATTTCTCCTTCCCTGAATCACTGTGAGGACAAAAAATAACTTTACACACTTTAATAAGAAGAGGATGCAGCTGTTGCAGCTGCTGTATACAAAAATGATTAATAGCCTACATGATGTCCCTCTATATATGATACCATCTTGAATAAATTGATTATAGCTCACTCACAATGAAGATCTGTATGGCCCAAGTAAATATTTCATAAAGCAAATAAACACAATTACAGAAATTCATGCAGCCAAATTAAATAACTGTTGAATTGTATGAATATCTGGCAAAGAATTGCATTTCCTTTGTGTTTTTTTTTTTTTCAGTATACATGGGTTGTTTTTGATCGTCTGATTGGTTGTATTTGTTATTCCGTCGCTGTGTCTCTCATTTACCATCTGGTGGGAGACTGGCAGCCCGACGCACCGTTTTCTGTCGTCTGTTCATGGGAAGGACCGGCCAATTTTTCTCCAACCTGTTCATCTAAATTCTGTCTGGCATCAGTTGTGCATTTGTGAAAAGGAACTACAGTAATGCTGTAATAACATTTAGAGGGGTGTGTTATTTCCCATGTTGTAGCCGCTGTGGCAGTATCACCAAAAACCAGTTGCCCTTTATGCCACATGGACGCAGCATCATAAAATACGATGAAGCGAATATTACTGTAATTTTTTATGGGTTTGCAGCTGTTGAACTGTGCAAATGTGAATCTAATTTATGTTTCCAATGTGAGTAAAGTAGCATGAAATGATTTTGAAACTGCTCTTATAGGGTGATAAGATTTTCATCATGCACACAAACACTATTCCATCCAAGTGAAAGAATAAATACAACCACTTATTTTATTTGTCACTTATATTGTTATTGTGTCATTGACAAATTTGTGGTTTCAATTTCAATAGCGACATTGTAATTAGAATAGAATTGAGTTTGTCAGCTCACATGGTTTTTCTTAGAATAAAAAAAAAAAAAAGTGCCCCTAACAGAAACCAGAAGTTTCAACAAGATTGAAAACCCTTTAGTTTTCCCCGCTCATGGTGAGCCATGAATTATTGGACGGCTTCATGCTCATAAAGTTATAAATGATTGTTTTTGAAGGGACAACAGATTATTATGCCTTTTGGTTTGTCCCTTGAACTCCACATGATCTCCGAATGTTTGCATTTCATCTGTTGTTTTTCTATGGTAGCCGTGTGCTGCCGAGAGTGAAAATGGAGAGCATCTATATTTATTCAGTGTTTATATGAGGCAGACATGGTGGATTGGTTGAATGCTTGTCATATTGACACACCTGTTGTGTCTCCAGTGAGTCCACAGAGACACAATGGCTTCGGCTCGGCGAGGCTGTATGCCATGCAGCCCCCCTCTTTTTTTTTTTTTTTCCTGTCTATACACTCTCAGCTGCTAATTCTGTTACTCGTTGACATTACAGCGTTGATGACTCTTTTCAAAATATTTCACATTGAAAACAATCTTTGGGTGGTGTTAAAAGTGCATCATGAGGAGGGTTAGAGGGTGAAAATCTAGTAGGAATAGTTGTGTTTTACGTGCTCACTTACATGTTTGGTGTGTTTTATCCATCTTCAACTTAATCTGTTTGTTTTTTTTCTGGATGGTTGAACTAAGCGGTAATTCCAGGTTTTCCCACATTGCCTTTCTTGCCAATAATGGTATCTAATGGTGAATAATACCCATCTTATCTCCTTTTTATAGCCATATGTCTCCAGTCCCGCTAACATGAAACTGCCATAAAAAGTGCGACAAGTGCAGTTTATAGTAGGTTTAACAGGTGAGCGCAGCTGATAACACAGAACTCTCTTCGCTGCGAGGAAAAGTGAACGACGTGTGAGCCGTATGTTCGGTTCCACGCAGCTGAAACCGACCGTACACGCTGGCTATACTTCATCATAATGCTGTCAATGTCAAGATAGTCTCTGCTTATACCTCACTAGACATACATCTAGACTTAACTGCTCATTCTTTGCTAACTGTGTGCTCAGTCTAAAATAAATATAAATGGGTTCGGGTTAAGTAGTTGAGAATTAAAAGCAATGAAAGCACAATTTATGAAATTTAAACCCATGTCGCTTGATGTCTACAGTCTCAAACATGTCCAATAGAGGAGCTGAGGGAGAGCTGAGCTGCTGTCAACGAATGCTTTCTGTGGTTTTATTTATAACATCCCTCACTGAAAACGCATTGTATTATTACACTCTTATGCAATGCCAGGCAGCAACCGGAGCCGACAACAAACCAACTGCTCTGGTGCGGCTCATACCGAGGCTATTTGGACCCATTCACTAAACCACAAGCTGGGACCCTGCATACATTAAGATGTCGCATCAAAGCTCTCCGCTTTCCAGCAACACAGCAGGGTTCTGACTGACCAGACTTTAGTTCATGCTCGAGCCTTCATCTAAAAGCTTTGATGTTTTTTGCATGCGTGTGTGAGTACAAGCTATGTATGTGGGTGTCATGGAAGACGAAGAAAGCGTCTATCCTCATGTCTCCTCTGCTTCCCCCCCCTCGCCTTCTACTCCTCGGAGAGCAAAACCTGCGGGTTCGCAGGTCCTCTTCAGATCGTTCCGTCTGCCTGACAGATGCCTTTCCAGTTGTTTGTGGATTTGAGGGAACGCTGGTAGAGAGAGCCACAGTTCCTGTTCTCACCATTCTGGCCGGTTCTCATGAATAAACTGTGATCTTCAGACAAGGAAGTGTAAACAGGTTGATTGGTCAGAGAGCGGACGCGAGAATATCTATTGTTGTCGATGGAATGTGGAGAATGCTGCTGTATTAAATATGAAGCAAGAATGCTGCCATGACGTCAGCTTCTCCTTTTATCACCTGCTTTTTACGAGCCATTTGAAAAACGAAGAGTGAGAGCTTCCGTATATATTAACACAACTAAATTGTACAAATTTATAACAACTTTTAGACAAATGCTTTCTCATAATCTCATCAACGTCAATCTCAACTCTGGTCCATCTATGGAGTTAGCCTCTTAAAGGTGCTTTATTCTTAGTAGCATCATCCCAATTTTGTTTGTTGCACATCGGGATGCAGTCAATGCAACGAGCTGTATTCACATTGTAGCAGAAAAACAAGGTTCTTGTGCTGCGTTTGCTGCTTTTCTCTGTGCAGGATTGTAATTTATTGGCATAAATCTAATGGTAGATTTTAACTGTTTGCAAATTTTACAATTTCTCCTGATCTGTTCTGATGATCAGCTGATGTGACCTTTACAAAGACCTGCTGGCTACAATATAAAGATTGTTAACAGTAGTTAGATCGCAATACAAACTCAAACTGGACTTTTTTAGCACGCCTTGTAACTAAATCTGAAGGAGGATTTTAGTCTTAATATAATCATGTTTAACATCTTTAAATGCAGTGAAAGCAGTAGCCTTCAGCCTATGGCTTGGATCAAGGGCAGGAAGGTCAGGGCAGCTTGGGTCAAAGTTCAACCAATTTGAACTTTTCGGCACATTCCCACTTAAAAAAAAATCAGCTTTTCAAATGTTATGAGGAAGGAAATACATTGAGCACATCTGCCAGGTCTCAAAGATCCACACAGTGCATTTTGGTGAGAACCAGTAAATGTAAACATAACTTTTGTTTGTTCACAAAAAAAAAACTCCACAGGGTATCTTTATCAGCAATGTGGCACAAAATATTACAAGGAGATCAAACTACATCTCGTTTCCTCATAGCAAAATGAAATGAAAGAGCTTATTTGTCAGAAAGTTTTAGTATATTAATTTAAGCAAATGTTTGTATAACTCTTTTGTTGATGATACATACATAATCCAAATTTATTTCTCTAGACATAATCAAGCTCTTTTTCACAAAGCCAAATCTGTTTTAAGGCTTTCGGAGTGCAGACAGTGAGGAAAAGAAAAGAACAGCTAACACACGGATTCACTTTAAAGCTTTGACACTTTTCACATGTTTTAACTGCAGATATGACTTCGATGCATGTTAGAGATAAGTAACAGTTCCAGGAGTACATCAGGTGAAATAGATTTAGACTGCACATTGTGCATATATGACAGCAGATTTTGTTGGTGCTATATAATACATGTCTGCGGTTAGTCATATTTATCTGATCCTGTTAAGCTGACTGATGGGCCACCTGTTAAATTGATCAGGAGGCCCCGGCCATATTTGCTCTCCTCTGTCACTGCTCAATGCAGCCTGTGTTTGAAGTCCAGCTGGACTTTATCGTAAAAGTATTATAAAGCTTGATTTAAGGCGGGAGGCCAATATGTTGCAGCAGATTGACAGTGACGTCGGCAGTAAGACCAGAGGAGGAAAGTAGATTTACGACCTGCTCTTCAGAGGCACAGGTTCAGTTCCCGGCCGTATGCTGGGTCCCTCGGAGCCACACCTGAATAGAGCTCCCTTAAGGAAATCACTGGTGACCTACATAAAAGAAAGTCCGAGAAAATCAGTCATCAGATTTGAGTCTACCCTGCATTTCTCATTTGCTCCAGTTGCAGGTGAAGGAAATGACCTGCAGAGGTGGAGCAGTTAAAATTTGTTGGTCTCTTTGATGAAAGAATGAATGTATGTGTAAGTTAAATATTGTAAAGCGTTCCGAAACCTGAAGTCCTTCATTCTGTATTTGATCTTTGAAAAACATGTTTCTAGTTTTCTGTCATTGGGACCCAACAGAAGAAAAGTCTGACCCTTTTAAATTTAAGAAACTGGAATATATGTGTAGACAAATCCACAAATTAATGTAAATACAGATCATCAATACATGCTGCAAGAACAATTATAACCACTAATGGGCGATTAAGATGACCTCTTACATACTAACAAAGAATTTATTAGTTTCTTTATGACATTTTGGCTTCACAGGAGCATAATGGCCCTTAAAATCTCATCTGTCTGCCTTGATAATGTTTTCCCTCATGTTCTGTTTTGGAACTTTCTTTTCCTTTCTCTGACTTTTCGGTGTTTACTACAAACAGCAGTGTACCAGCACTGACCTGGCCTTTCGACGAGTACACTGGCAACACGAACCAAAGAGGCTGTTGCGCTGCCCTGCAAACTGCAGGTGAAGGTGTTGTCGTCATCGTCATCAAACCTCACCTTTTCTGAGAACATCGTGATCTGTAGCAGGTGGTCAGGGTCAACTTTTCTTCATGGGGGTTGCAAATTATTTTGCTTTGATCATACATAGTTATCTTTTAGTTTGATCATACCAAGCACAATAAGGGTTAGGTAAGAATTAAAGCTGTCTTAGTTGAGGCTTAGTTTTGGCTGACTATAATGGATTGGATTTGAGTGTAACTAAAGAGGGGATTTTCAGCATTCATTCGGCCCACTTTTAGTGAAAATCAAACCAAAAACTCATAATTTTAGAGAATATTAAATAGACTTTCCTCATTTGGGGATTTTAACATGGACATTTCTACATGGAAAAACCCCCCCCAAAAATATGGCTTTTCTGAAAATTGGTCAAAGTGGGCTGAGTAAGTGAGTTTTGGAAAATCCCTTCAAATTGGATGCAGTATGTGGGTAAGTTAATGGCGTTTGGGTGGGATGGTATTATGGAACCCAGGTGGAAACGATTCATGTCTCACGCTGTTATTTACTGACGTGATCTCAGAGTATATAGATTGTATAAATTTGCTCCCTTTCGCCACACTTTAACTGTTGTAGCCATGGAAACACGGGGCTATATAGGCTAAATATAGTGACAGCAGCTCCTGAAGTTGATAAAAGCATTGACTATCATTCACTGTGAACAGAGAGCCTTCATTATTCATTCAGATAAGTGGAAGGACTCACACCACTCTCTGGTAATGAATGCTTAGAATGAATTTCTGAAGGATGTCCAGCATCAAGACCATGAATTAGTGAGAGTAAAATAAAATAATAGGTTACCTACTTGTCAATATCAAACTTAACCATAGTTTGTAGGTTTCATATAAAAAATAACATGATTTGCCAGTGATGTGATTTGTTTCGGCACGCCTAAAGCAAAGTCGTGTGTGTTTATTTGTATTGTATTTAGCTTATATGGTTGTCTTTCAAGAGTACATGCATCACAGATGTTTCCAAATCAAATCAAACCACCCATAAGATGAGCAGCGAGAGAATCCACTACGCAAATCCCTCCTCAGGCATAAACGTCCCAGTGGATTGGTGCCACAAATACGAGTGTTTGGGAGTGAGAGTGAAGTGGGTGTCTACAGTCTCTCCAAAGCCTTAACCACAATGAGATTAGTGTCAGTCGGCAGCATTAATCCCAGTAGTCTCCCAGCAGCGCCGAGCTGGCCCACCGTAGGCTGAGGAAAACACCGCAGGGAGACTGAAGGGAGTGGGCTGTAGCGACTTAATAATGGATTAATCAGATACAGCTAGAAGAGAAGGTGTCTTTTTGCAAAACAAATGCGGGCATGTCAGTGATACAATAATGTCAGATGCTATCAGGAAAGGAAGGTTTGGTGAAGTGCTGGTTTTTTTAATTAGGTCCAGTTTTGAGGGGTATGACCTTAAAATAGGCTTAGCAAATCCCCTTGACACAAACACTGTGAACACCCAGAAATGATGGTTTTGAGATGGTTTTTAAAGGTTTTCTCCATATGATTAATTCATTTTTCCTTTATATTGATCTGGGTCATCTGCTCAGTCTCTTTGTAACTTTATTATATAATACTGTATGTTATTTTTGAACCATTTCAAGATTTGCTGCTCATGAAAAGTGCTTTCAGCTTTAGCCAGTGTTGGTGACCCACAACTTAGAAACACACCTATCTGTTTTTTTTTTTGTTTTTTTTGTTTTTTTGCAGAGATTAAAAGTGCACTGCTCTTTTGCTTCTCTGTGTTGCAAAAATCTCTGCTCTACCCACTGATTCCCCACCAGAGACATCCCCTGGCTCCTGTCCCCTCCCTTCCCCTCCGACGTTGGTACGATCCAAAAGCCCAGCGGTTTGTTTGCTTGGGAAAGGAGAATATCCTCTGAGGTCAAGTCAAACAGGATGTGCTAGAGTGTGGTCCTTCGCTCCTATTGGCTCTTTGTAATAACGCTCTCAGTGGGGCTAACACACACACACACACACACACAAACACGTATGAACATGTGCACAGCTTCATGTGCACATACACGTCTGAAATGCCATACCTAACAACCACAAACTTGGTTTAGTGAAATGCCTAGCTGACAGGCTATCCAGTTGTATTTATCTTAAAAGAGGAGTTTGTGATTAAAGCAGCGTGCTCGGAGCAGGCTTGTTTAAATAAGACGTTGCGTTGGGAAAATGTCAACACTAAAACTAATAAACAGAAACTGCTGCAGATGAAGACGCCACAGAGTGAGAACAAGAGTGGGACAGCACAATCAGAGGAATCGCTGCATCAGCAACTGGTCACGGCTTGCTTGAAATTACAGATTTTTTTTTTTTTTCTTCAACAATCCTATAAATATTTGTCCAGTTTATCTAGGCAAACATGAGACTTTAGTTTTTTTTTTAATGAAGCAACCTCTGAACTTTAATTGCCGCAGAACCCAGAAATTATTTTTCCACCTTAGGCTGAAAGCCAATAGTGTAAGAGAAAGGAAGAACAAGCAAATTCAAGTTGTTGTTTATTTTCGGCAACAGTGTGGTCGGCAGATTTAGTCAAACAGTTGCACAATAGACATATTTTTCTGATGAAGCCTTTTCTCTCATATTATCATGGGGACTATCTGCAGTTTCCTATTAATGCCTAGTTTTGTGCTCGTCTCGCAGGTTTCTATGAATCATGGTCGCCTGCTGCCGTGGTCCCTCTTGATGGCCACTCCTGCTATTATTATTATTATTATTAGTCATATTTTTATTTTTATTATTATTATTATTGTTGTTGTTGTGATTCTCTGTGTCTCTCTCTCCCCTCCTCCCTCCATCTTTCTCTCTCAACCCAACCGGTCAAGGCGGATGGCCGCCCACCTAGAGCCTGGTTCTACTTGAGGTCTCTTCCCGTTAAAGGGGAGTTTTTCCTTTGCCGCTGTTGCCAAGTGCTTGCTCATAGGGGAATGTTAGGTCTCTGTAAAATAAATAGTACGGTCTAGACCGGTTCTATGTGAAAATTGCCCTGAGATAACTTCTGCTGTGACTTTGTCATATTGATTAGGTGAAACAAAGACCCGATAAAGACCATAGAATGAAACCGTGTCCAATAGGGCTTTGACTTGAGCTAGAAGTGTTCAGGTATTCACTCATTCAAAATGCAATCCATGTTGTTTGAGTGACATCAATGCAGTGCTGAGGTGTATTATTCCTAATCAGAGGTTTGGTCAAATCCAATCAGTGGCTGCACAAATAAACAAATGTACAAAGTAAAAGAATGAATGAACAGACATGAGAACAACCAGAAGGAGCCCAATCTGGAGTCTCCATAACTAGTTTAATTACCCTGATGTCATCTTGTGTTTACATGCACACAGAAATGGGTCTGACATGGGTTGAGCTGTTGATTGATGTTCAAACCCATGTGACATGTTTCCTTTATATACTGTATTGTTCAGTAGATCTTCATCATGGAAACTGATCCACTGCGGGACACGAAAACCAGCGACAGAAAGGATAATGTGCTCGCCTGTCTCAGCATATTGAATGATGAAAACACGCACGTTCAGAAGTTTTTCCACAATGAGGAAATTAAGTATCTTTAATGTGATGTAACGGTTAATGCACAGTGTTGAACAGTAACCACATATACGTGACTGAAGAGACAGCACTGTTATCTACCCGGTGCCTGTTTTGTGCGGCAGTCAGCCTGGAGCCAAAGACAGGCAGCGCCTGAAGGCAAAATAGTGGTGACCTGGGTCCTGTCACTGAACTTACTGCAACCTATGACATGGGTTTGGTGGGTAAATGATCATATGTAACTTTACAGTAATCTAATTCCATACGAAAGCTTGGATGAAATCTATTACATACTGGAAAATTAGTAAATTACCTATTTAACTTCTTCTCTATAATTAATTTGGACTCAAGGAAGTTAAGCAGTCACAATTAAGTGGCAGATATATTAGCAGAATAGCAGAATATTACACTCCTGACTATGATCCCCACCTGGCAGATACGTATGATGTAAACAAACATGTCGGCTGTGGCTGCTCTTGTCCTTTGGTGTGAATTTTACTGTTGAGATCAACACATTCGGATGTGAACACAGCCACTGTCATTTAGCTCAGGTAAACTGGAGATGACGCAATCATCACCTGTTTTCCTTGAGTTCAACACATGGCGCTACTATCGTCACTGAAAGGTTAATTATGTCATTTAAAGGTTATGGGCATTTTTAGAGTTGTGCGTTACTGACATCACATGTGCATAGGATGACAAAGCTTAATGGAGAGCATGAAGATGTGTCCTTTTTTTCCAAAGAAGGGGGGAATATTGTATGGGAGGTTTGCGTCTATTAGGACATCCTAATAGGAGGCCAATGGCTAGGAAAATTGAATCAATTAGGAAGAAGAGGTCAGAGGAAATGACCTCAGGGTCAGTGAACCCTAGCTCTTAGCCACAGGAAGGACTCTGTCATGATGGTGTCCACTGGATCAGGCAATCTTGTTAACTTCTATCTGCTGAAAGGAGCGGATCTTAATGAAAAGCTTATATCAACTTTTATTTAGAGAGACAAAGGATGGCCCAGCCTTCCTAATGAATCCTAACAACCCACGTATCACTCTTTTTTTTCATCACTCGCATGCTGACACGTTTCAGAAGGAGCATCAGTTTGCAGCCCTCAACCTTGAGCTGCCTGCTTGTGTGACCATGGTGCAATGCAAACCCTTGTAAAGTATAGTTGAATGGAAACGAGGGCACAACATGTAATAGACTGGACCCTTCCCCCACTGGCAGGGGCTGGGGTGTCTGGTCTGCTGTTGAAGGATTCAGCAGCTCGTCTTAGCGCTGATTAGCTCGGGGGCCTAATGAGGTTCATAGTTGGACCTTCTGCACGGCTTTTCTGACCAAGGAAGACTGGAGAGAAAGATCTGAGGGACAATTACAGTAGGCACATGTTTTAAAAAAAAAAAAAAAAAAGTTTCCTCGATGTTGAGTAGCCAGCAGCAGGGTTGAGGAGGAGAGGATGAGATGAAGGAAGTATGTAAGGAAAACTGTCCTGAGTTAGAGGATGAGAGTAATGATATTTCTGTTTATCTGCGGAGATGGTCCTGAGGTATTTTTGGATGGCCGCTGTTTTTTCCTCCGTAAATTCCAGGTTCCGGCTGTTTTTCCTTCTCCTTGTTCCCAGCCTGTGAATGCAGCACCGCTTCCTCTCCCTCCTTCCTATTCTGAGCCTCTGATTGCATGGAGGTGGGGGTGGTTAACAGGATAGCGTATGTGTGTGTGTATATATGTGTGCGAGAGCAGTGGGGGGGGGGGTGGGGAGCAGCGCGTGTGCGCCGAGAATCTGGAGGAAGGAATGTTGCAATATGTATTTTTTCTGTCAGTCGGGTTTAAACTAATGAAAGCTTGTGTGTTTGAGCGTTTCGGGTGTTGGGTGTGGAGGATGTAACCATTAAAGAGATCAGCGTGTCAACTGTTCCCCAAGTGCTGCTTTCTCCAATCCAGCTGGCGATGGGAGGTGTGTGTGTGTGGTGTGTGGTGTGGTGTGTGTGTGTGTGTGTGTGGTGCACTCTATGCCCTACACGCTCCTCTCAGCACGGAACAGACAGATGGATCTTTGCTTTGGCCAGTGTTGTCTGAGTCTGGCTGCTGATCTAACTGTACAGTCCTGCTGCAGGCCAAATTACTCTGCATCTTTCCGAGCAGAGAGCTGCAAACACAGAGGAAATGATAAATACACGTAAATACAAGGCAATGATGCATAGTTCTATATTATCACAGTACATTTTCTGTAACTACATTAAAGCATCCTGATATTTACTTTGCACGTATTTCATGTGGTTGCATGTCAAGCAATTAACATCACATAAACAACATGCCGCATGGGTTTTGTTGCCATTCGGTTGCCATGCAATCACACATGCTGATGCAACATTAATCTTTGTAAAGCCTTTGATTTGACACTTTGAAACAGGGTTGTTCAGCTGCTGTTTTCATCTTGTGCTTTTTATTAGTTTATAAACTCTGCACTCTTGGAGAAGAAGGCCCGAGGCGAAAGGGAAAGGTGAATATCTACAGTTAGGCTGGAAGACTGAGGAACCAACAAATCATGTTGGTTTTCCAAATTGGAAATGTTTACATCTAAACTCGATAGCTCAACACAGTCATTGCTGTGTGACCTTGGATCTTGATTGCTGGATGTTGAGAATCGAGTCTGTTAAAAGTTGCTCACAGAAACACATTTCTGGTCCACAGCTGTGGGCTTGTTCGGATTCTTCAGCATCAGTCCAGAAAGAACAATAAACAAGTATTTCTCCTTTTCCACAGTTTAAGTTTACATGACTCATATTGTACATACTACAGGACAAAGAACAAGTGAATTTCTATTTGAGTTTCAGGGATATAAACCTGCCACGTAGGTTCAACTTGTAGTCAGTTAGTTCGTGTTAATCTGTGATTGTTTGTGTGATCTCAGTCATGCTGTGCTTTATCTTTTGTTCTTTCAAATCCAAGTTTTCTATTTGATAATTAGATGGTTTTTAATTTTATTAAATTACATTGTAAAATGAAAAGCTTCATCACATTCAAAATGTAAATATCAAGTGGTGATATCCTTAATTTCTACTAGAGTAAACCACTTTTGGAGTAGGTCAAAGGGGAAAGACAAAAAGTCATGTGTGTATGTGTCCTTTGGTCCTCTGGGTGAACAGCTCAGTGTTGATATGAAAACAAAGGCACACTGCAGCTTGCTCCTCTGTTTATTGCACAACAAGCCACTTAAACCACCGCAATATTGGATTTTTCCTCTGTCTGCACTTTTTTAGCGTAATGACCAAACTATAGGGTGTAAACGTGCACATAAGCACATTCACAAACACACAAGGTGTGTGTGGAGCTACTCTGTCTGGGTTGTTTCTCTCGTGGGGGTCTCCCATGTATCTCCGAAACTGCTCTCTAAAGTGTTTTACGCATATTTATCAGATTTATAGTTTGATGAATCCGGCACTTCCAGAGAGGATGATTTCCCTGAAGACTAGCGTCCGATAAACAGCACGGTGGTTTTTCCCCCAGCTTTGCTTTTTATGATCATTTGGCCTTCCTGTACAGGAAAGTGTACGGTAAATTTGTAAAACTATTGTTTGTATCTTTCCCATCTATCTCGCACACTAACTCTTATATTTGCCTTGTCTGCTTCCTCTCAGGGACTTTCAGGGATATTTGGGCCGACAGCAGAGACGCTTGAACTCTTTCTCATTCCAGTTATATCTAGATGGGAGATAGACACCGTAGCATTTTCTGGGGATTATGAAAAATGTTTCTTCCCTGGACAGGCAAGAATTTTCTGCCTCAAAAGATATATTCTTATCCTTTTTCCCTATCGGACGGTTGTCTGGAATTTCCAGCTGAAAGCAAAGTGATAGGGGTGGTGTTATCTGTGTTTAGACTATAAATGTTTATAAGGGATATATTTTGGAGTGTTGCAAAAAACAGACCTTGTGTGCATGTGTGTATGTTTTAATGTATATAAGTGTGCATGAAGGCTAGATCAACAGTGTCATAGTAGAAATAATTGGGCAACTCAGCATGTCTAAGGTTTGCTTTACAGGGATAGAAGGAATTTGTCTTTTCCTGGACTCATACATCAATATGGCAGATATTTCCTAAAGGATGGATCATGAGGCATTTCAAACAGATTCACAAAGTACCTTAATTGCTGTTTGTTTTGTCTCCCTCCACCCCTTACTCTTGGTCTTGCGTCAAACATCTGAGAAGCATTTTCAAGAACAAAAAGGAACTCATATTGCCGCTGCATATTTGGCTCTCAGGCACACGGGGAACTGCGTATTGTTTCCAAGCTTTTATCCATCCACCATTTGATCTCCGCTCCCATCCACAGTCCAAGCTCTCTCATTTTTAACTGAATAGCGAATCCCATTCATACTGCTCGTGGTGTTTTTCCATGCCTGAGATGGGTATTGGGTGCTGATAGGATATCAAGCACACCTAAGTGCTTCCCTTTCCTCCCTCTCTTTATTTTCTTTCCTTTTCTCATCGGCCTCTGCCTCTCTATCAGGCCCCCCACACATGCTCTGTGTCACGTCCTGTAGCGAACAACACCCCTATACCTTCCCTGGAAGGCACGGCGATCGCTGCCATAGATCAATCCTTTACATATGTACAGGTCTGATGGGAAGTTTGTAGAAAGATTTACTGTGGACGTTTTTTGGAAGACAGCAAGATTAGTCATGTTTTATCCCCCCCGGGGGGGGCTTCATGTGCCGGTTTTCTCTCTCGTTCACACATACAAAGACACAATCTTTCTTTCCTGCTTTCCCATCCCCCACGAATCCTGGATGAAATTGTTGTATAGATTTGAAGCATTTGAAGCTCACTCTCATTCCAACTCAATTTATGTGTTTATTGACCAGCAGCCATCTTTCAGGCCTCATCATCATCTGGTAGGACTATGTTCGTTGATGTTGTCTTGGTAACAACACAGGTTGCCAAGAGTCGTCTGACCACTGCTGACAAAGAGCAAGACCCGCAAAGTTTTGTGTTTTTAAAACGCCCACAACTCTAAAACAATTTGTGTCATCATAGAAGATTTAATGCATGAAGTATCAGTACTCCCTATAACTTGAAGAAACTGAGGAAATACTCAACTTGCAATATTTGGTGCATGATTTTTGAAGTTGTACAGCCCTGCCCGAGGCTAAAACGAACAGTGTCATCACTCAAGCTCAAGTGGCGGATTATCCATGAGCCGTCTTTTTTTTTTTTTTTTTTGTGGAAATCCTGGCAAATTCTGTGTGAGAAGCAAGCCGCGAGGGCTTTGCCAACGTTGTCCGAACAGGACAAGCCCCATGCTGACTGGCATCTTGAGGAGAAATGACCTCATGCTGAAGTGACTCAACATTTTGTCTCAAGCAACACACACTATGTGCACAGGGATATCAGTAAATGCGCGCACAATAATGAAATAAAGTCCCGTGTGATGCGGTGATGCGTGTGATTGACCGGCATCGCTTTACATGGAATTAAGGGGAAGAAATTAGCTCATTGCGCAGTGGAAATCATACTGAGTAATTTGACTATATGTGAGTTAGGAGTGTAGTTTATAGCTGCTGCCAGCCCCTCGCCCTCTCCGTGGCAGCGGTGATTCATGTGATTGAGAAGAGTGTGGGAGGGGAAGTGGGGTGGAAGGGGAGGAAGAGAGGCAGGAAGTAGGGGGGAAAAGCTGGTCTATCAACGAGGCCTGATAATGGAGACCCACAGGAAACCGCTGAGGAGGATTTTCCACGATGTCGCACAGGAGCCCTGGCACTAGAACACACACACGCACACACACACACACACACGCATTAATTTACTCCTTCCCCACCCCCCACCCTACCTCTAATCCCACACAAACAGGGCCACCCACACCCACATGGGTGTAATACAGCAGTGTCCCCTCAGCCAAAAGTAGCCTCGCATCAGCCATCTCAATCAGTGTTTTAAGTTGATCGGCAGATCTGTCAGCATGTTCTCCTTATCTCCTGTTCTGGCTGCACCTGCTCCAGCGGGGCACCGTGCCAGCTCCCATCCCGGGCCTGTCATTGGCTGGCAGCTCTCAGGACCACAGGGCATGTTGGCCAATAAACAAGATGAAAAGCGAGTGTACACAGAGATAGACGTGGCCCTCATACTCCTCTTAATCTGAAACTAGGCGCTTAGGACGCACGGGCCGCGCCGCGCGTCTGATGTGACATCAAAACATATTCTTCAAATATGAGACTTAGCCAACTAAGCACACTAAGAGAAAGGTGTCCAAAAAGGAACTTGGCTCCCCTCCAGATCAGCCTGAAAGGAGAGTGAGGAGACATGTGTGTTAATGTGTGTGTGTCGAACATGTTTGTCCCATAGTCGGACAGGGAGGGGTCCTTGTTTTCCTTCTGCTCTTCCCTTTGGTTACACTGTTGTTTCCCAGACACCCCCCCCCCCCCCCCTCCTCCCCAAACCCCCGTATACAACACATCCCATTAGAAAGGCTTCTGCTGCTGAGACTTCTTACACACAAACACACTCTGGTGAGCACACACGCACACACACACACACCATGGACCCAGGAGGAAAATCAATGCTGAAGACCTTGTTTCTCTTCCTATGGTGCAGTCGTTAGGGAAATGGAGAGGCAGTTCCATCTGCGTACTCCTGCTGCTAGGCCCTCCGACACTGTTTAGCTGCCGCTTTTCCAACCAGTAGTCATGGTTATAGCATCAACAGCAGTATATAGATATATTTCCCCCTCATTAACATAAACAGCTGCTTTTTGAATATCTGCCAGATGGAGATTTAACTGTTACAACTCCCTGGTCGTTAACTTATTGATATTTAATGTCTTTTTTGATAAATGGGACATTTTCCCTTTCATTTTCTCATCAGCTGTCATGCTGTTATGTTAGCCTTCGGGGGGTTTTATGATCATTTGTATTGTACGTGAGCTCTTGTATTCTGCATTTCTGTATGTATATGACTTGACGTGGTGCGCAGCTCGTCTCCCCCCCCTCCCGTTTCAGAAGCTCACCATTCTCAGGACGTCCTGTAGAGTAGCCTCCCCTTCCCCCTCCTCCGAAAAAGAAAAACACACACAAACAGACACAAACATGCACACATACTTCATCCCGGCGACCCCCCTCCTTCTCTCTCACAGCTCCAGCTCCTTATCTTCAGCGTCCAGGCAGCTGCGTGTTTGTCTGTGTGTGTGTGTGTGTGAGAGAGAGAGAGAGAGAGAGGGGAGACAGAAGGAGCGTGTGTGTGCATCCATGTGTGTAAGCGCTCTTGTGTGTAAGGCAGAGAAATAGGTGTGAAGTACAGTCACCGAGGTTGCCTTTCAAGTTCTCCTTCCTCCTGTGACTGTGGTCAGTAGTCTGAGTTGGGAGGGAACAGGATTAACAGCTGCACAGGCTTCTTGGTCAGTCTGTCGGCCTCAGATGAAGGAAGGACTATGAACCGCTCCAGACAAACGTCTACTCCGGTGAACCGTATCATAACCAGAGTTCATCCTAGGACTTTGTCTGGTGTAGCAATAGAGTCCTGAATGATGTCATTTTGGAGAAAAAATGACAGAGCTGAGCTTTAACAATCATCATTGGGCTTTGAAGACTTCGCAAATCATAATCATAAATTAGAAAGATATAAGACAAGAATTTCTAAATGGCTTTTAATGTATTTTGTCTTCCTTCATGAATGTACTCATCTCTTTTGGGTCTCATGTGACTTATATGCCAGAGTATCATTAGAAATCACTCAATTTTGAATGCCTGGGAACAGCAAAATACCTGGTTCGCGTCCGGCCGAGGACTTTTGTTGCAAATCATTCCCCATCTCTGCACAAAATGTGCCCCAAAAAGAGTTCTACAATTACCAAAGCGATATCTGAATTTTACTACAGATACCAAAGCAGTTATTTTTCCAATACTTCGAGGAATATAGACATGTTTTTTAGTTAGACATTTTTGGGGAACATGCTTATTCACTTTCTTGTCAAGAGTTAGATGAGAAGAATGATACCTCACCTTCAGTTGGTCTGTTAAATAAGCTGCAGCAGGCACATGATTAGCTTAGCTCAATATAAAGTGAGTTTTAGAGGTTAGTTACCTTTGGACAGAATCAGGCTAGCTGTTTCCCCCCTGTTTGCAGTCTTTACGCTAAGCTAAGCTAACCGTCTCTCGGCTCTGGCTTCATATTTGGTGTCTGTTTTTCCTGCCTTGGAGCTGGAAAAGTTTTCATTTACCAAATATCTGGCAGTAGGCTTTGCAGATAAATGCTAATTGCCCCTACACAGCAGGGGAATAAGTAACCATATAAAAAAAGCTGTTTTTGGCTACATACAGTGCAGCCAGACTTGAAATCCAATCCATTAGTTTCAGTGCACCTCCAGCATTTGACCCAAGGGCAAAGCAGACCAGGGAATCCCTGCAGTATGTTCCTATCCTTTTGAAGCAGAGGGGAGACCGTGCCTTTGCAATTGTAGCCCCCAAACTCTGAAGGAGTTGCCTCTGCATGTCAGGCCGGCCCACCCGTCTTAAAACACATCTTTAATCCTTGGCTTTTAACTCAGCATGAGAGCTGCTTTTCTTTGTCTTTTTTGTCTGTTAAACTGGTCTTTGTGTTTTTATTGTGTTGTTTTATGGCTTTTGCTATTTTGATTGTACAGCACTTTGGTCAACAGTTGTTGTTTTTAAATGCGCTTTATAAATAAATTTGACTATCTGTGTGCGCTTGTAGTGCATTAAAACATCGACTCCAGCTGTTTACAGGCAGAGCGAGAGGTTCAAAACGGATTTATGGGCCTTTAGACAGATCGGGTGGCCAGAGAGGGAGTTTTGCTGTTGACATGAAGGAGAAACAGCTGTCCTCACTGCTGCCAGTATAGAAAAGTAATGCTCCAGTGTGATTTGTTGGGTTCTCTGATGTAATATGTAAAGGAACATAAGACTCACAAATGAGACGTGATGTTATCAAATTGGTTCTGCTATGTTTGTCACACTATCCCATGTTTATGCCTTTGTGTATCCTCTCTGCACACATCTCTAGTTGTTTCTACGCGTCTGTTTGTCTGTTTGCAGGCTTGTTTGGGTTTGAATGTCTTTGATTTGGTAAATTGCTGCATTTGATGTTCTCTTTTTCAAGCTGCGAGGTTGTGCGTGCGCTTGGGTCGCTGTGAGTTTGTGCCGCGGCGCGGGGTCGCCTGTCCGTGTTATCTGTCACTTTGTGTCTTGCTGTGATTTCGGATTGTTTGTCTGTGTTTTTGTCTTGATTATTATGGGATGCAGCTTGCTGCTGAGCCACTTCCTGTTTATTGCCCTCATCCTGGCCCCGGGATCATCACTGACATCACAAGGTTGTTTACGGTGTGGGAACCAAGGTAAGCTATATTTACCAGGAGTGTGAAGCCATCTCTTAACCTCTGACCTTATAAAAGTCAACTGTAGTATTTTTTTATATTGAATGGGGGCTGTGGGAGAGAGGAAAAGCATATATTAGCGGATATGTTTTTATGAGTGCACTCGTCGCCCCCACATACAGTAGCAGTAGATTTAAACGCTTGTCAGCCTTTAACTTCTTTCCTTTTTGGATCAGAAAACAATGACTAAAACAAATAGTTTGTTCCATTTATTCATTCATGCCTTTCTTCAACTTGCAGCCAAATGACGGCATGTGAATCTGTCAAATTTTGGGAACATAGTAAATTTTATGAAAATGTCCCAGAGCAACATATTTTACATGTCTGAATCCTGTTCAGACAATGTCTCTGTCTGGTGTCTGCAGCCCGCTCATAAACTTTAGTGCAACATATAAACAATTAGCTTGCCTATTTAGCGCACTTCAGTAGTTTATAGACCTTTTGACCACATTAGGTGATGATATATTAACCATAATGAATCATATGCACAACTCTATATTAAAAGTTGAAAGCTACATAAGTTATAAAGTTGAAAGCTGACACTTTGCATAAGAAGCCCACTAGCCACTGTTAAACTCTGCTTGTAAATAGTATTTTGATAGGGGTCAGTCACTTCAGAGTCTGGAATCTGGTGTAAGGGTTCTCCAAAAATGAAGAGGAAGGCAGAAGCAATTTTACAGCTCAAGTGTGTCAAGAACACAAGCATACATGTGCTAAGAGAAATCTAATTGATCATTTATACTGTCCTGTTGAATTTTTAGTGCAATTAACCGACTTAAAGGAATCATTTGAAACTGTGAGAGATGCGTTTGTTCTTTTCTTGCCCGAGAGCAGATTGATACCGCTCTCAAGCCTGTACGGTAAATATGAAGCTACCGCCAGCTCTTAGCTTAGCACAAAGAGTAGATAAGGACCATATGTAACAAAGTCCACCCACCAGCACCTCTAAAGCTCACCAATTAACATGTTATATCTTGTTTTAACAACATTTTGTGGTTTTATGAGGGGATATGTGCTGGACTATTTCTTGGCTGGGTGCATTAACTTCTTGGAGTCATCGACGGCTGCTTGGCAGTAATGCAGCACATAACCCCCCATAAAACCACAACATGCTGTTTTTACAGTTTAGGTTTTGTACTGTTTAAACAAATAAGATATAATGTGGTAATTAGTGAGCCTGAGAGGAGCTGGTGGGTGGATTTTGTTACCTTTGGATAGACCTGGGCTCACTGTTTCCCTGTTTCCAGTGTTTGTGCTAAGCTAAGCTAACCGGCTGCTGGCAGTAGCTTCATATTTACTGTGCAGATGTGGAAGTGGTCAAAACTCCTGGCAAGACATTTTAAACCGTTCCTAAAAACGTGGCAGATAAATTGGTCTCTAATATGCATCGATACTGAGTCAGCAGATGAAAAGACAAAATGTTTAATAGCAAATAGAAAGAAAAGCCAACACAGCTGAGTACAGGATGACAGTGGAGTGCAGGAGAGAAAAGAGACAGCAATGAGAGAAAGTTTGGCAGCGCAGCGTTAATTCTGAGGCTCCAGCAGAGTGAGTCACAGTGCAGGGTGGAGACCGTTTGCTGCCCTGGTGCCAATCAGGTCGGGGCGAAGTGCTGCCAAGTTCTGTTAAAACAAAACAGAGGAGTGGGGTGCAGGCAGCCCCCCATTTTCCTCCCCCTCCTGTTCCTCCTTCGATGTCCTGCTTTCATTCCTCACCCCATTTCCTTTAAGATCGCAGGCAGCCTCCTCTTTCATCTCTTGCCTCGTCCCGATCCCATCCACCTCTACTGTTCACCCTGACGTCTGTGTGTAATGTACGATAATGCCTCCTTAGCTGGCTGATTGATCTTTGGAAGATTTGTTCTGGATAAGAATGCAGTTATTTTTGTTTTATTACTTCAGCAGAAGTGCCCTTTCAATATCAGCCATTCTTCAATGTTCAACAAATCAAAATACCGTGTCACCCTCTCACATTTGTTGACTGTGCCACCCTTATTACCCATATTATTGTCCTAATCAGCATGTTTCGTTGTCTGCCTCTGAAGCGTAGCTTTCGAGCAATGGCCGCCAAACCCACAGAGCCTGTTCTCTGCCTGTTGTTCAGGTCACTTTCACTGTGGAAAAGTAAACACAGAGATAGGCGATTGATTTTGACGCAGTGTACAGTAAATTATACCTATTGATGTTACTACAAATAACATTGACTTTATTTCTTTTCCAACTTCAACAGTCACCCAGCACATAAAATGTAATGGAAAACAACACCTCCATTCTAAATCACTCCACATGTCATCAGATCGTAGTTTTCATTCTTTGTCTAGAATGCATGTTAGGATGCCAAATCCTCCTTGAGAGCCATGAACGCACAGCGCCACGTTTTCTTTGCATTCTTTATGGTCTTTCTGCAAGATCAGCACAGATTGTACTGTTGTTTTATGCAAACACTCCAGGTACACAAGGGCATATAAAATGGTTATTGTGTAAAGCAAGCAGCATATGCTGCACTAGGGGTATAATATTACTGGCAAGGTTATTAAAGCAGTACAATAGCAAAGTTTTGTGGCTGCTATAAATGAATTATAGCCCAATGCTTTTTACCCTACTACTCTGCAGTCGGACGTGATTCAGCTGCTGGGTTTCACCAGATCTAGAATTGAAATGAATTGGCTTAACACAAGATAAGGGATCAATAAATTTAGATAACATTGGCCTCAAGTGCCCTCTGAAATATAGGACCATAAGGTGATGTGACTTCTTTTATAGTTATATATAAAATAATAAAATGCGCACATGACTAAATGCAATCTGACATCTTACTGATCTAATCATTTTTGCATAATATACAACATATTTTGTATGGCTTGTATAGTCACTGGTATTCTTAAAGTATCCAAAGAAACACCAAATGCGGTATTGTAACATCTACCAGACCGATTAGTCAGTTAATTACATTTTGAATCACTTAACGAGAATTATGGTTTATCACAATTTGTGATTGTCTTCACCAATTCCACCATTATTGCTGAGATTTGGGAATACGGCAAGATTGCTCCAATAAAGTCTGACAGGGCAAGAAAAGCACACCGTCAGCCAATCAGCCAAAAGCCAAAAGTTTAGTCAGGTCATCTAAATGATTGTTTAGAAGTAAAACCAAATGTGATGGCATCAAGTGTCTGTTAACTGTGATGGATGTTTTGGAGAGCCTGGCCAATGACTTTATTGTTTGCCTTTTGTTTTTCTCTTCCAAACAAGTTTGAAAGAGAAGAAGTCAGTATCCAAACCCATTCTTAACCAATCATTTTCAAATCCCTACTTTTCAAAGGTCAGTAGCCGACAGTTTTCCTGGAGGCCACCCTGGTCCCTCCCTGCTGGGGCTCGCTGATTTCTGCCAAACAGTAGAAGAGCAGCTGACGACTTTGCTATTGCTCTTTTAGGCCACTTTAGGGAAGTAAAGCATTGCGTGCCAATATCACATCTTCTATTACAACAGCTGATTAGTCTGATTAGTTTGTATACAAAGAGCGGGAAGGGGCAACAATGTAGTAATGAGCAGGGGAATGAAGTGAAACGGGCCGGGGACGGCAGTGAAAGGGGGCGGCCCTGTGACAATGCAAGAAGTCGAAGCTGTGGTTTACTACAGTTCACCTGGCAGACTGAGTGCCCTGTCTTTACTCCCAGCTGGTTGATGTGACTGGCTGTTGGGACGCGTGATTTTGAGGGCACGCCTCCTCCTCCGTCTAACTAATCAGCTTCAGGAGTTGTAGCTTACTGTAGGTCGCCATGGCTGCAAAAGCTCCTAGTAGCATAGGTTTCCTCTCGCCTCTTACCTTCCCTGACATCCCTCGCTCTCTCTCTCTCTATCTCTCACTCTCTCTCTCTCTCTCTCTCTCTCTCTCTCCCTGCCTTATACCACCAACCCTGGGAGCGGAATTCTGGGAACATTTTTCCATGTGAAACAGCGAGGGTCAGTGCAGGGGTGTGACGCCACGGCATTGTTCCCGCTGCGAGGAGAGGAACCGTGCGCCGTGAGGCCAATTCCTGTTCGCTCCAAAAAAACAGCCACTTTCTCACACCGCTTTCCTTCCTCCGCCAGACAGCTCAAAACAATCCCAGAGTGTTTGTGGGTACGAGGTACAGCAACGCAGGCCAGAAGAACAAGCGAACAGAGGGAGCGGGAGATGCAGAAAAATTAAATTAAAAGAGGAGGAGAAAGAGACCCTTTTTTTTCCTGTTCAGTTGGTTTATCCAGACTGTTTATGGGCCATTGAAAACAAACAAAGGGGGAAAAAAAAAAGATCCCACTGTGCCCAACTGACACTCACTCAAACAAACGCCGGGCTGACATTATATCACTCTAAGTGGGCCTGAACAGCCGGCTGTTAGCCCGCCCGCCTGGGTCTCAGCATAATCTGTTTTGTTGTAAAAACAATGAAACATTCTTGTCATAAAAAAAAATGGTTGCTGCTCCCTTGGCCGTGAGTTTTTCATTTTTCCTGTCACCCACATTCTCATAAAAATTCATCTGCGTATATTTAAATTGTCCCTTTGGGAACTTTTATTAAATTCAGAGAGTTCGTGCATGCATGGGAGTGTGTAAAAGCATATATAAATGAAGCTTTCCAGAGCATCTTCGGATTTTTAGTGCTGGCCACTTTGACTTGTGGCCAAACCCATTTTTGCCCCATTTTACCATAAATAGTCCCGTGAGAGCCAAACTAGTGGTTGTAATCATATCTTAGAGACATTACCATAACCCATGAGCCCTATTTCTGTCAACAGCAAAGCTACTATTAAAATTGTTGAGGATGACACACTGACAAAAGGATGCACTTCTGTTAACATATATAATTAGTTATTTCCTATGATTTGGTACATTGCAGCATTGGGTTTCTTTTTTCAGGCTCCCCCAGAGTTTTAGTGAAGCCAGTGAAACGTCTAGCCCAGTTTAGGACGGAATGAGCAGTTGCCCGTCTTTGGTTGCATACCTCCTCAGGTCAGAAGTTTAATAAGTTCCAAATGTGTGTCTGCGTGTGCATATGTGCTCTGTGTATTTAATAGGGGACGCAGCCTTGCATACGTGCACCTCTCGGCACCGAGTCAGAGTAACCCCCTCCTCCCTTTTCTCATCCCTAACCCCAGCCGTCCCCTCTCACGACCCCCTCGAGAGCTGTGATGGTCCTATTGTTTGATTCTCCTATGCGATCTGCACGTATGGACACCTCACGAGCCGCATTCCTCCCTGCTTTATCATACTTCATTCACGGTATGGAGCTGATGCTGGCTGCAGACTCTAAGGAGGAAACATGATAGGAAGGATGAGCCATCCAAATCCCTCTCATACGTAAAACAGGAGGCATTCCTATTTTGGTGCTCAGTTTCCTTTTAATCCATTCTTGAAGGTTTATTTGACTTTTTTTTTTTTTTTATCATGCTCTGCTCCCTGTTTACCTTTTGGATTTTTTTTTTTCATGACTGTGGTTTTTTTTCCTACCTGTTTTGTTCAAAATGGAAACTGAGAGTATTGAGGAGGAGAGAAAATAGCCACGGCTGCTCTCTAGAGTTTCCTGCCTGTTGTCAGGCTTGTCTGCGTGCGTGCCCTGTCCTCCGTCCTCCTTGGCCCGCTTGTCCTCCCCCCCCCCCGCCCTCCCCGCCCCTCCTGTCTGAGGATGCGTGTGTGTGTATGTGTGTGCGTGGGCTGGATGTCTGGGAAAGCCTCTGACACAACTGAGGAGATGAGCAACAGGCCTAATATAGTTTGCAACGGTGTGTGTGGGTTTGCGCATATGTGTGTATGTGCGAGCGTGATGTGTATCATTAAGGAAGCACCTGTCCCGTGTGACCGTCAGTTCTGTTGCGTTTATCTGACCCCTCTCACATCAGGTGGCTTCCTGGTTTGCGTCAGATGCTGCTCCCCAAGGCCTGCTGGGATTGGCTGACGTTAGCTCCTCCTGTTCCTTTGCTGGTGTTCATTGATCTTTAGAGGGTTGTTGCCTCCCTCACACTTCTTCTAAGGCTCAGAGGCTTCTTTTCATTCATCCTTCAAAATTTTGAAACTGTTACATAAGCTAAACCCGGGGTTTTGGACTCTTTGAAAATAAATTTAACAAAATAGCTCTAATATAAAATAGATTTTTACATTAAAATGATATCATTTTATAAACTGCTGGTTCCCAAAGATGCCCATATCTTCAACACAAGACAAGAATATGAATTTTCTCCGACTACAGTCGCTTTAAAACCTACTTAAGACACAGCAGAGACTTCCTTGACCCCTGAGTTGCTGAGTCTTTACAACCTCCTTCAAAGTCTGTCCTGTCTTCACCTGGTAAACAGGACACTCATCTCCTCTTCCCATCCGTCTGTTGATTACCCTTGTGGTCTACCCCGCTGGTTTGTTATTATGCCTTACTGATCCCGCAGAGAACTGCTCCCCATAAGGAATGTAATGATTTTCGAAAGTCTTCTGGACCGTCTGAAAAGAATTGTTCTTGTTTCTTGTGGTTTCAAATATAATTTCTAAAATTGTACATGTAGTGGTAAGCATGTCTCTGATGAAGCGAGTGAGTGTTATCTTTCCTTCACACTCTTTCTTGTAATTCTGTTGTGTCATTCACCATGTGCGCTGTTTCTCGGCCTCTTTTCTCTCTTCTTTCTTTCTTTCCGCCTGTGTCTCTGTCTTGTCATTGCGTCGGTCCCGCCATGAAAGCCACCACAGTTCTTTAAATTAGTCCTGCTTACAGCAAAACTTACCCTGTTTTTTAACCTCCAGCCAGCAAGGTTTTGAACTCTGTTTGTTCACCAGCAGGAGTCCTTTTCCTTGATCCCTTCAAAGGCGGCCTACTGTATTCTCTGATCCAAGCCCAGGACCAGAACAGCTGGGTTACTGCACAGATCATTTGGGGAATTAAATGATGGCGGGAGCACAGAAACAGCAAACAGCAGACCTCCTCTAACCTCCCTCCTCTTTCCAACATCCAACCATCAGACACAATTAGGTACTTGTGTGCCGGTACTTCCTGCAGAAGTAATGCCATACATTATTGATCCTCACAAATTCTTTTGCCTTTTACTTTTGTTTGGGGGAGGGGGGCAAAGAGTAAAGTAAACACTTCCCTGTAGTTGCTCGAGAACTCTTAAATTGTTTTTTCTTGGAGAACAATCAGCCTCAGGTATTGAACTTTCAGTAACCTCCGCCTTCATAGTCTTTTACATTGGAGTTGTTCATAGAGCTTCAGGCCCTTTTGTGATGCATAGTTTCCGAGCAGGCGCTGCAGCTTGAGGCAGACATGGTGTTAACGTCAAGGTCAGAGGAGAGAGACGCAGATGTGAGGAAGTAGACAGTGATAATAATTTGGTTGAAAAAGCAATTTTTTCTTCACTGTCCTTGCCCAGGCAAGGACAAATACCCACCCCCCCCTTCATCAACTAGCAATGCATAAAAAGCCACTGTGACACTGTGTTTTGACAATAACTGTTCAGTGACAATGCCACATTGCTAAATTATACCAACTGTTATTCCTTAAGAGCATCCTGACTGCTGCTCTGACTTGATAAATGGACCCAAAGGACGGCTAACCTAAGTGAATTTATGAGTGGCAGTAATCGAATATGGCTTAAAGGAAGTGATTCAATTACTTTTGTGTGTGACACAGCGTGCCCTCTCCCTTTTTTCTCTCTCAGTCTAATGGTATGGTGCCTGTAAAGAATGCAGTCCAAATAGCACTCTGTCATTGCACTTAAGGAAGACAGCGGGATCTATATTTGGGAACTGCAGAGTGCTTTTCAATAGTCTAAAGTGCCCTCAACCTTGTCTCTCCCTTTAAAGATGAGTGAATGTTAATTTCTTGTGTGTATTGATCAAATACTGGCACATTCTCTGTGTTTATATTAGCCTTATAACACTTGAAGTGAATCAGCTGCAGCATTTTTGACTCAAGGCTTTGTTGACAAGGATATAACTCATTGATACCTATAATGGTTGATGCAGCAGAAATATACTGTATTTACCACATATGCAAAACGTATATACTGATAAATATTTGATATTTGTAGCCACGCTAGCGACATGGCTCCAGGGAGGGCAACATCTGTCTATCAGCTGGTCCTTCGTTTTGAAATATTTCAGCAATTGTTGGATGGATTGCCATGATGCCATGATGCTCCACGAAGGATGAATCTTACTGATTTACTGACTATTGGATGGATTCACTGATGCACTAATATGGCTGTGGACTCCTAGTCATATTAAGTATTTTTTCTATATTTTTTGGAATATTTCAGCCTTTATTATACAGCAGATAGTAAGATGGTGACTATATCAGGGCAGATAGGGGTTAGACAACATATAACAAATATGGTGGTATATATTGCAAAGTATACTAATTCACTTAAAATAAAAAAATGAACCATATATTGTCAATCTGAATTCACTGATGTACAGTGATATAGGTGATAAGTGAACAGACATGTTTTTAAATCAATCCTTGAAGGAGAATTAACAATACATTATTAAAAAAATGTCAATAGATGTTGAAATCTATATTTTTGAACTGTTAATATATTGTAATATATATTTTCATGAATGTAAATGTATTTTGCTCCATATGAGAATACATAATACATTTATTTAGTCATTTGGCTGAAAGCTAACTAAACAGTAATTTATAAGCTATATGAAGGAATATTTGAAAAAAGTAATTAGATTAATAACATGTTGCACCAGGCATTTTAGAAGTCACATTTCTTAAATTGTATTGTACACTTGCACAGAATGGTTTCAGTTTAAAGGAATCGTTCAACATTTTGGGAAATACCCTTTCTTGCTCGGGAACAGTAACTTCCTGACAAAGCCGAGCGAGCTGTTTTCCCCTTCAAGTAAGCAAATAATCTTACGTCCCCAAATGTCAAATTATTCCATTTTATTCCTCAGTTTTCATTTTTCCTTTCACTGGAGTTGTGCAATCTAGCTTTGAGAGTCCCAGCCTTTTTAAAAATGAAAGGGCTTATATAGCTGCATGCAGTGCAGGTACTGTACATGGACATGAATATACTGCAGTATTATAATACTGGCCCCAGACAGCCTGTTGTAGTAGATAACAGACATGACAGTACTGCCTGTTTGGAGCAGAGCCCGAGCAGAGCCTTATCACATCTAGATAGATTCTGATGTTGTCACTACAGTCTGGTTTGTAACAAAGACGCAGAAAATCTCCCGCTGCAATCACAGCAGCCCTGAGCTTTGTCAACAGTCAGAAATGCTGCTAGAATTGGCCGTGTTGCTTTCTGTTTCTAATCAACAATACGGATACAGCGCACAACAACAAGCAGGTTGCTTCTTTCCTGTAAACCGGCCTGTTTTCTGGCATTTTCCACAGCGACATACGTGTTGTTATCTAGCAGGTGTTTCAACCCCCCCCCCCCCCACACACACCTCCTCCTCTTCTGACCTCCTGTGATTCCATCTGAAACAAGTAACTGTTAAAGGTGGCCGGGTCCCTTATGGTACCCCATCCCCCCCCCCAAAGCTGAAGAAAAAATAATGAGCCTAATTGACTTAGGGGTAATTTTCGAGCAATTTCCTTTTTAATGGGCAACGGTTTGATGCCATTTGTTTGGTAAATGGCATGTGCCCTTAATGGTCTCTCTGTGAATGGACCCTCCCCCTTTCTCTCAAGTCCCAAGTGATCTTCAGATCCTGAGAGGGCCTAAGTTAAAAAATAAGTCTAATTTAAAGCTGGGCTGTATACCCAAGTGGGACAACAACAAATGTCGCAGTGACTGCTAATTGTGCGCATAGAGATGTTTCTGGATCAGGTTTCAATGCAAGCTGATTAGGAGTCAAGGTGGTTACCCTGGCTTTTAAGCATTCACCTCTACATCTGATGCTTTTTATTGTCTTAATTGCAGACGAAGTGAGGATTGGACCTCCTCCGATCGATCTCCTGCCCGAGTTGTTATTGTCTTCTGTGACATTCGGTACAGGGATTTGGAGGTGTTTATACATGCGCGGGTCCGGCTGTGGAGGTTTTCTCGTCGGGGGCTTGGTTCCCAGGGATATTTACTCCCCGAGGCAGAAGAGTGACATTGGCCAGAGTTTGATTTGGTGGGAGAAACACAGTCCCTACATCATACAGTGGAACACATGGCCTCTCATACACACACAGTCACACACACACAGCCATCTGGGCAAGGCAAACGTCAATTATATCCAATTCACCTCATGTCACTCAGGAATTGAAGTCATAATGTAGTATGTTTAAAACAATGATGTATACTGTGGTGAAGACAAATGAGCAATACATTTATTTTCAGCTTACCTGCAGAGGATGAAAGACACACCATCTCTAACACTGATGGAAATGCATAAAAATGTGATGATTGTTGGCACATATAGATGAACGACACGTCAGCCTTGTCTCTGTCTGTACTTCAGCAGATTAGCTGCATTTGTTAATGCAGCGGCTCAGTTATCTCAAAATGATCCAGCTGTGTGAGAAATACTTCACCAAGTCCATGATGTCATAATTATGAATGCGGAGGTAAACGCTGTGTTTCCTTGAGTGTTCTGGGAAACGTTTATTTAGAAGAGCCTAAACTTTTGGAGCTGTTGACACCGACATGCCCCTTGTTCACGGGTAACTCAGTGACTCAAATGAATAGGAATTGTGTCAGTGGAGATCAAACTAACCTGTAACTATTGGGAGGCGTGTGATGAATGCCACTGTGAAACAATTTCCTTTGAAATGGCCTGGGGAGTTTCAACAGAAAAGTGATGTCATCTGAACTCCACAGATTTAAATTGCTGTAGATTTTTTTTTTTTTAAATGTGGATATTAATCTTTGAAAATAAATGAAATTCTTAAGACTTGCTTGTGTACATATTTCTTTCCTCAATAGATCAAAATCAAGATAAAGCTGAGGCTCAGAAGCTTCACGCATTTTCATTATGCACTATTCAACTTTTTATATCGAAAGTACATTGTGTTTTTTATACAGGAAACAGGAACTCTGTGCACTGAATAAAAGGTGCTGTTGTCCCTGTAACACGTGTGTGCCAGTGTGCAGTTTGTCATTGTGATCCTTTAAGTTAGATTGAATTCAAATTTCATCCAAACAGTTTTTGACTTTGGAACTGTCTCTTTTGACCTTTTGATATAGGAAAATAAAACTACCCTGACTTCCATTTTTATTACTGACTAGAGAAAACATCATCCATTCAGGGAAAACACATAGCTTTTATAGAAGGGAAAATCATTATGGGATATTAATGAATGTATGATAAATGTGAATACATGAACAATAATTAGGTGTCATGGGAGACAAAATGATCATTCAGTATTCCTTCACTCCAAATCTCGGTTAAGTACACCCACACACACACACAATCTTGATCCTCTAGATCCAGCACAGATGTTAAAACTCTTTAATCATTACAAGCTCCCATCTTTGCTTCACTCCACACCCTTTTCCCCAATTTTTGTTCCTCCTTCTTCTTCTTCTTCCAGCAGCAGTTTCAACATCACAGCTGCCATCCTGCACCGACTTGCACTGCGTCTCATATGAGAATCGCTTTGTCATATCTATCTGATTGATCATAGATCAGTGTCAGGGTACTTTCCTTATACCCTGTTTTGTTACAGTCCCGCAGAGCGTACGGACACTACTTATCTCTTGTCCTGCATGTGGGATCTTGTTTTGCAGCATTCTTATCTGTGGCCTCCCAAACCATGTACTGCACAGATCTTCAATCTGCACACAGCTTGAGGGATTCTGTGGAGTTTAGGGTATTTCTCCGAGGAGAAATTCAATTAAGTGCATGGACAGCGCTGTGTAGTTTGACTTAACTCAAGCAATACATGTCCCCTGGAGAGCTGGCATGACAAAAAGATGGATAGTTTGTTTATTTTAAATCCGTTTGCTGCGGTAATACTTCAAAAAAAAAAAAAAGCTAGAATAGTATTATAAGCCAGTCTGCCAATGGAGACATTCAAACATAGAAACCCTGGAAATTAACATCCATCATTTTTTGTCAGGCATTGATTTGTGATATGTGAGCAGGATTTGCAAGGCTTGCAGTAGAGAAGTGGTACAGTATGTCACAGCCTAAATGAAAAAGTGTAAATGAATTGTGTGTGGCAGCAGACCATCGTCTGTAGTCCCATAGTGCTGCCTCTGGCTTGAATCAGCCAAAGTCAAAGCGAGAAGTCCCCTTCCTGTCTCACAGTGTGCTTTTTGTAGTAAGTATTTCACACACTAATGTGGATGACATCGTCTTCTAATCATTCTGGACCATTATAGCTCAGAACTGGAGTCTGTTTGAGGTGATGCCAAAATGTCACAAACAAAGCCATGCCTTTTTTTTTTTTTTTTTTTTCCCTCTCGCTCAGTCTTTTTTTTGCTTTTTCATGTGTGAAATCAACAGGAGGCTTTCAGACATTCCAGAGGCTGGAAGAATGACAGCTCGCCTGGTGATTGTCTGGATTTGGGGTTTTGAGTGGAAGAGAGAGAAAAACATAGCAGGCCAAAGAGCAACAAGGGAGGAACCTCCCAAAATGCAGATTTCTCATTAGATGGGGAGCGAAGGAGGGAGAAAAGCTTGCTGTTTTAGAAAATTCACAGTCACATGCAAAATAAATCATACTTAAGTTGGCCTTAAAGGTGCAGATAGGTTAAACATTACTTTTCCTTTGAGATGAATTAATAAAGTGATTTCTTGGAAAGAAGAATTTGTGAATGTCCTTTCTCCTGGGTGACAAACAAGCACAACACGTCTGTGTAGAAGGCTTTAGGATCATCAATTTAAATGGCTCTTTCAGCTTGAATCTATTATCGCCGGCCAAAGTGTTTCACACGCTCGAAGAAATATGAAAAGGAATTTTCCCATTAGGCGAACGCAGATGTGGAGGGTCATCTCAAATATTCATCTTCATATTTTTTAGGAGCCGCTTGGAAGTTATGAGGTGGTGTTTATGTCAAACAGACACTATGTCCAAACCATGACAACACTCTGGATGAGACCCTGAATCCTGGCACTGCTGTGCTCTGACCCTCATATGAGCGGCTGATAGAAATAAAATGAAAGTAGCTTTGACGCGCTATTATTTAAAGATGCTGCTTTGTGAGCTGAGCACAGCTGCCACGAGTTGACCGTATGGACTCTCTCGCTGTATGGATGGTCATTTCTGTGCCTGTTTATTGAGAACAGTCCAAATAGTTTACATTGCCCCTTATCAAAATATCGCATGCACATTTTAGAAACGCTCTCATAAACTGTTTTTTTTGCCACTTGTGTTGCCTCATGCATTGTTGTTTCTTATCTTCCTGACACCATGCCCCTGAAACAAACAGACCATGGCACAATGAGAAATAAAAAAAAAAAAAAAAAGAGAGAGAGAGAGGAAACAGTTGTGATCTTTGGGTGCCCTTGAAAACCGTGTTGTATTTCTGTTTTTGAGCATTATATTACAGTGTGCGCATGTGTGTGTGTATGTCTGCGTGTGTACTATACACCAGCCTCCCCTGGCAAGAGTAAAAAAAGCTCAGCCTGTTGACGGTGATGACAAGACGACAGGTCAAAGTGGAGTTTATTTTTCCACTATTTTATCGTAAATACAGCTTGGGGCTGCAGAGAACGCACTCTGCTCTTGCCTAGAAAGTGAAAACATAGGCGGGCACCTGGAAGCAAAGCGGGAGGCGAGGGAGGGGGGAGGAGGTGGAGGAGGTGGATGAGGCGTGAAAATGTTCCGTTCCGTCAAACAGCCACGATGCGACTCCTCGGTCAGTTTCAGCGTTTTTGGCAAACATCAGGCTGCAGCACCTACGATTGGATTTCAGCTTACTGGGCATTCTCTGTGAGGCGGATTAAAACCTTAACAATATGTACACATGATAAAAAAACTTTCCCTTAAACACCTTTTATTGCACTTCCTGCCTCCTTCCAGAAACACTGAAATTCTTAAGCTCATTTATTCTCAGGTTCATTCTCTTCTTTGCGGGGACTGAAACACATTATTCTTTCTTTCAGGTGGCTCTCCTTCTGTTTAAACCATTAGTCTAGAAATCTGGTGAGCACAATAAGCGAAGGGGGGGGGACACAATGGTGCCGACATATGCAGACAATAATGGAGTGAGTTTATATAGAGCTTTCCCAGCCCCTTGAAACACTTAATATTGTAAAAGAGGGAGAACTCACACATGGAAAGCTTAGCACAAAGCAGTTCAGGTGGCTTATAAAGTTACACATACACCATTGTTTGATGCTACAAAGGCTAACGCATGACGTCTGGAAATCATAAGCCGTTTAAAGCGGTTTTAATGTTACAGTACAGGTCAGTATTCTCTACTGGATGAGGCCACTTCCTTTAAGGTTAGTGATTTCTTTTTGGGGGAAGTAGGAAATTGTAGTTTTGTTGAGTTCAGAGGTCACACAGTGAGAGAAGTTGGCTTCTTCTCCCCCTTAGAAACTTTGAAATGAAAGGCTTGAAAGACTTGATGTTTACACCCCACACAGAAGTGCTGCAGAGGCTGAGGTGTTACCTGTGCCTGACCTGACTGACCTGCCCAGCTGTAATTTGATGCGGCAGCACGCGGTGCAGCTCTCATCGCTTGTTAAGCAACCTGGCCAGATAAGAGACGCAGCAACTCAGGCATCAAAAGCTGTCTTAAATAACAAGCTGAGCGAGGAAAAATGGTTTGTGTTTATAAGGTCCCAAGAGGTCAATCAGTCATAAGAGAGACTGAGGAACATTTGGAGAAAGGCTAGTTAATGTGTTTGAGTTTGTGAAGTGCTTTTAAAAATTTGTCATCTCCGATGAAAAGACAGAAAACACCTGATGTTGCTTTCGCTCCATCTTCAAGTGGATCCAACAACTTTTTTCTTAGTTTTCCATTTCTGTGCTGCGTCTCTTGTCTGTTTCAAAACAAAGTAGAAGACATTTTTAAGGACAACTTGGACAGAGTTCTGATGACTCCCTGTGCAAGGTTGTGCATGCAATCTTCTGGATGTCAGGGCTTTTTAGACATGCTAGAAACATGGCTCTGGGGATGGTTTGTTGATCAGTTGGTTGATCGCTTTGTTCCACACTGAAATATTAACAATTGGATGGATTTCTATGAAATTTGGTTCAGACATTCATTGTTACCAGATGATGAATCCTAATGACTTTGGGGATTCTTGACTTTTCCTCTAGCGCCACATGCTTGTTTTTTAGTGAATGGATTGCCATCAAATTAACAGAGATGTTAATGCCCCCTTTAGAGTGTAATCAATTTGGTGATCACCTGACTTTTCATCTAGTGCCATCAGCTGGTCAGAACTTGTCCACTACTTTGACCAAATACCTACAAAACTAACGGCATTCCTGTGAATTCACATCCCCATTCTCACCAGTTGTACTGTACAAGTGTTTTATTGCTAATTAGCAAATGGTAGCATGCTAACACACTAAGATTGTGAACTTGGTAAACATTATTAACATCAGCATCTTAGCATTGTGTGTATGTTAGCATGCTGCAGCCTGCATGGCTGTGGACTGTTAATCTTGTTAGTCTGAAGCCTCATAGTGCAAAGTTTGTTCAGCTAAATGAGGTCAAATGAGCATAAAACAAAACTGATACTTTTCTGCTGGAACTCAAAGACAAAAATATTCCACCTGGTAACTTTAGTTGGTTCCTAAGAAACACAACAAAAGCCCTCAATAGGTTATAATTGCTGTATATTTCATGCCAAAAGCATGTCTAATAAAACTTAATGATGAGCAGGAAAATGAGAAAGTTCAAACTCTTTTATTGTATTTTTTTTTCTCAATAGATGCATGGAAGCAACAAACTGAAAACAAGTGTTTCCCGTCCGTTTCAATCCAGGCTAACTAGCAACACAAAAAGTATTTTCCAAGCTGTGTGTGATTAGCGCACATTTCCATTTTCTTTAAACTGTTTGCTCAGTGTGATCCCCTTCTTTCTCAGGTACTTTCCTTACTCATGGTCTGGCGTTTTTAGAGGCGGGTAAATAAAGAACAGATGCCTGCTGATACACAGGGAGAGTTTTTAAAAAGTTTGGATCTAACAGTTTGTGACACACTGTGTCGATGCGCCAGGCCAGCCGAGCCAGCTCTGTGCATCTGTTGGGGGGGATGATAAAGGGGTGTAGTCGGTGACATTGCATATGTCTTCACCTGTGTCCAATATAAGGATGAAGTTTTTGATGAGAGCATCATGCTGCAAACAATCCGTGACCAAAACCGGGCAGCGGAACAAAAGGAGCCAAGCTTAAAATGATTGGTTTTGCTGGAAGGAGGAAATACTGCAGGTATAGTTCAAGTTATTAAAATGTGCACACAAGCTTTTTAGAGTTTATTAAAGCAGAACCATGTTACTTTCTGTGTGTGAATGTCTGTGTGTGTGTGTGCGCGCGCTGAGAAGGATGTTTGTGACGTCTTTAACTGTGTTAGTCTGTTAGTGTATGTAGCTCCGTTTGTCACTCCAAATGTGTGTTTTTGACTGAGCTTTTATGTTCTGAGGAGGTCAGATTACGATTTGGGTGTTCTTCACTGGCCACGGAGAGCGGTACTATCATCAAACAGAGATACACATTGTTCTCATTTAGCTTTGCATGGGAGAGTAGAGGCTTGGCAGAAAGCAGCGAAGGGCCCCTTTTGTTGATACAAAGAAGATCATTTAATTTAAAATAAGTGATGTTTAACTGGAAACACTGACAAAAGACTCATCATCATGACTAAGTGATGAGTTGAATGATAAATTTTACAACAATATGTATCTTTTTTTTCCCCAGTTTTTTCCACTTTGCCCTAGTCTGCATACTAAATGGTATGCAGCTTTGTCCACTTTGATTCTCTTACTCTTGATCTAATCCGAGAAACAATTTGTTTTCAATAATTGTTCATCAGTGTTTGACTAATGTCTAATTGTGCACATGTTTTCCCCATGTGGATGGTTTTTTCATTGCATAATCAGTGACAGGAGCAATAGCCTAAAAGCTGACTTCTAGATTGAATTCCAAGTTGGTGTTTAGGAAAAATGTGTAAAGAATAACTGCTTTAATGAATTGACTTTTGCTCAAAATCACTGTAAAACAAGAATTTGCATGTAATTTATTTTCCGAGATAAAACAGAAGTTATAAATAGTCTGACATGGATATCAATGCTAGCTGGGCATCCGGCCTAACCGGTGTGAGATGCATACCATGCAATCACAAAATCTCAGGGCCCTGTGGGCCATCTGCTGCAGGACTCCTTATTCTTCTTGTCACTGGACGTGGTTCTTTCTGACTCTGGCTGTATGTTTTTTGGCGTCATTGTTATGCCGCAGAGTGAATTTGGCACCGATCAGATCAAAAAGAGAAACAAAAAAAGAATCATCAGCACCAAAGCAGCAGAGGTCGAGATATCCTGTCCTGACTTTTAGTCCTTAGTGTGGGTTAAGCTGTAAAAAGGCGGGATCCGTTTCCCACAATGCAATGTGATAACAACTTTCCTTAGACCCTGCCTGACTGGTGAACGCCCTCGTCTTTCAAACTTCATCCCAATCGTTTGTAACACAGGCCTTACTACTGTGCGTCCAATCCAAATTAACCCTCCAGAGTCACAGAACACATTATACAGCTGTTTTCATTGGCTGCTTAGTACTCCTCATGACGATTAAACTAACCTTTATGTGTAAAACCGGTGGACTGCCCCATTAATCTTTTACTATCTCTCAGCTTTTCCCCTCTGTATTCTACTTCTTCATCCATGTTTTTCACTGATGGAGCATGAAAACTGAAACTAAAATAGGCCTTTTACCTCTCCATTATTGTCTCCACTGTGAAGTTGTACAGATTTGGCACACATTAACTATTGAACTGTGATCAATGTCCGGCGCTGTCTAGCCCCTTGTCACCGTCTCTGGGTGAGATATACTGTAGCGCCGCCCCGTACGTCCCGCTGTTGTTCTAACAAGAAGGTGATCCACTCATTCACATACGCAGGCACGCACGAGTGGAGGCTGAGATTACAAACGAGCAGCGTAATCCTTCTGTGATTACAGTTCTCTGTGTGTATGACACAGAGTGGTGTTGAAGGACATTTTAATATAAATAATGTGCACTTAAACATATCTGCAAATGCATCTCCACACACAATTCTTGCCTGGATAGTTAGCTGTGTTTTTCCCAGATCGTTGGTTGGAAGACCTTAACAACAAAAGGATGAGAGTCAAGTTGAGTGTTTGCCAATGTGCAGAGTAGTGGTCCATTAAATTGGTTGCTGAGAGTGACAGCCACTACAGGGCCAATGAGTGTAATTGAGTGGAAAAGCTGTTTGTGGTGTGCTGACAGGTGAGAACAGCAGGAGTTTATCTCTCACTCAGGGCTCGACTCTTTTAACGGGTATTAGTGCCCCACTGCTACACCTGTCCCTGCAGTGGAAAACAACTACAACAAAGTGTTTGCAAAATACTGACTCATACGCTGTTCTGTTTGTGGTGCAGCTGAACCTCTGAGTACTGTTATGGGCACAATGTCTATTCTTTTTAGCAACATATTCATAACGGAGACAAAAAATAATCTTTTTTTTTTTTTTTTTTTTTATAGATTGACTTGCTGCCCAGAGAAACAGATCACTGCCTGTTTACTGCTGAGTGCCGTCTCAAGGGTCCACATTTAAGCTGCTGATGGAAGACGTAGCCTTGAATGCAGTAAGCAGATTTTACACATTATGCACAAATAAAATCTAAACTAAATTGTTGACCGGCTCTATTCATATAGCATCCGTATCACAAACAAACATGCTGCATTAAAGGAATAGTTTGACATTAACTGCTATTGCCAGGTAGTCTGTCTCAGTTTAAATAAACAAGATATTACGTGTTAAGTAGGTTTTGTTCCCTTTGGACAGAGCCAAGCTAACTGTTTCCTCCTGTTTCCAGTCTTTTTGCTAAGCTTTTTTAACTGGGTGCTGGATGTATCTGCATATTTAACAGCCAAACATGAGAACGTTAATCAATCTTCTAATCTAAGTCTCCATGAGAAAGCAAATGTCAAACTGTTTGTTTAAATGCGTCCAGCTCAAACTGAAATCTAAACACAATAAGAGCCTTTTTGCGTCTGTCGAACGCGAGGCCAACGACGCCGGCCAAGAGGAAGAACAGCAGGGTAGATGGAGTTGATGGCAGAGGGGAGTATCGTTGAAGGATGTAAAACAGGGTACAGCAAGATCTCTGAGCTGATGAAACATAGAAGTTGCTAATTCCAAACATCCATGTCATGCTGAAATGTTCAAATGTCATCTATCATCAAGCCCGGCTCTCTCCACTCTGTAAACACGGCCTTGCCAAGAAATGTCTCTTTGACTTTCGCAGCACATATTCCAAGGAGCGCACCAAAATTGTTTGGTAGTCTTTGTTGTCCAACTGGCAGACAACATTTGGCACTCCAGATCCACAATAGCACAATCTGTCCTATCCCAGTAAACCACAGAGAGGTCACGGTGAGGGCACGGAGGGCCAAAAAGGCACGGGGCTGCTTTCTCACTTATCATCTTTGCAATACCCCGAGCATTTTCCGTTATAGTGTGATTTAAAGCTATTGTGTGGGAATGAGCTTTTACTGGTTACAATAATGTCATTATATGATTTGCAGCTCGAGCGCAACTACGGCGCACTTACTAGCGCTCCCATTCCCGCGATGTGGAACTGTTGTGCTTGGATTCACAGGGGAGCTGTTTACTGTGGCACCACTCATTCTAGCCATTGTTTCTGCACTCTTAATGACAGACTCAGTCACAATGGAAATCAAAATGGAGACTCTGTGCCAATGCGATTTGCATGCAAAGTGCAAGTTCATGGGGCCAAGAGGTGAGGAGTAGGGCTCGAAGAGGATTTTAAAAAAAAAAGTCATAAAAGCTGATTAAAAAGAGAGAGAAAAATGAGATTTGAGTAGATTCAGAGGGATTTGGTGCATTATTACATGTAACATCTTATATAAATATTGTGAAATGACATTCACCTCCACCAATTTAAACTATGTTTCATTTATTTATAGATCACAAAATATTTTTCCACTGCGTTATTTCATTAAATGTGTGTTAACAGATGTATACTTTCTTCCACTGAGTGATGACCATAATTATCCAGAGCACTGATGTCTGGATTCTCCGAGTAATCTGCTCTGTTCAGTCTCCGGGATATTTACACGGTCTTATAAGTGAATCAGTCAGCACATCTGCAAATTAATGAGGCATGCTGTGTACAACTTCATGGTTTCCTTGCAGATGCAGACAATCTGGAGTGAATATCCAATGAAAATTCGTCACCGACGACGATGATTAAGGGCTTTGCCTCACAAGAAACAGAGCTGACGTTTCTATGTGTATTGCTGCGAAAGCGTGAGGCAGGTTGTCAAACTTGGAACATGCGACATTGACGTATTATGTATAAGTGCTCAGCCGCTGCGGTGCCAATCAAAGTTTCACTGAAGTTTACACACTGTCACGTCTCATACTAAGTAATAACTACATTTCAATCACAGTCGTTTGCCTGTCATGCCAAGGCCAAGTATTGCAGTCTCAGGTGTGACTTTCTGTGGGGAGTTCCTCTACTTTAAAGCTATTAAAAACACTGGTCTGACAGACGGGTTTTCCCTTTAGGGCTTGTCAGTTACCCAACCCAATCATGTTCTCCAGCTGCTGATGGAGTGCCAAAGCTTACAGAAAACAAGTGGTGATTTTGTGAGACAGGTTCCAGTGACCCTCTGTCCTGTGTTTCCTGGTAAAACAGTGTTTGGTTTTCACTCCGACTGAGTTTCAAGACAGGCAGAGCAAGGAGGAGGTGCAAATGCTTGCCAGCAGATAAAGGCTTGTGCCAGGGCCTGAACAAATAAATAGGGGGATGAGTATTTCAGCACACACGACTCGGCTAATTCAGAGTGAATTAAGAGTGCCCCAGCTCACAGCCACGATAAGCCAAACCCCTGTCGCTCTCGGCCCTCGCCTCTGTTTTCTTAACTAATGCCCTCCTCGCTCCCTCCCTGGGCCTATTTAATCAGTTTAAGATCTGCGTCGGATCTGCTCACCATTCAGGAATGGAAATGTCAAAGCAAATTATGTGAATGAGCCAATTCACACATCCTATGTGTGTTTTCAGAGCGGATCGGTTGTGTTGGATCTCATTGTGTATTTACCGTAGCTTTCTCTGCTGTGCTTTTCCTTCATCTGCTAACAGTCAAACCTGCAACAGGAGCTGATGACGCTCTGACTTGCACATTCAAATTGGGAGTTTCTGTCCTCTTCGTCAACTACAGAGAGTAGGAGGAATGTATTTTTAGTGGATTTACAAGAAGCCAAACCTCTCACTGTCAAAGTGAAATGATGCTTTATACGTATTCCCGGCAAGTAGGGTTGCAACCATTCCTTTCTTGCACAATATACTGTAAAATAATGATTTACCTAATCACTACAGTAAACAACCACACTTTGCAGTAATCCTATTAATCCTCCTGTTTTTGTTCAAGCTCCTCTTATTTTGAGACTCATTCCAAGTGGATGGTTTGCAGATGTTTCCTCGCTGAGGCTCATCGGTGAACTTCACCCCGGCTCAGCGCTGTACCAGGGCTTGGATTACACTCTTTTGGTTTTTCTCATGGTGAGATGGAGCTGAAGGTAGATAAAAGACGGAGTGTTATTGTATGATTAGAGCCGGAGCAGCTCCTTAATGACCCCCTCTTCTCTCCCTCCCCCTTCCAGATCAGTCATCGGCCGTCTGGTCTCTCTGGCCAGCATCACGTAGACCACAGACCTCTGGTCCCCATTAGTGCCACCCCCCCCCCCACAGCTTGTACAGTATCTCTGAGTCCGATGCTTAAAAGACCCAGGCGGGTTCCGTTCCACATTAGCTTTGGCCTGGTATTTGGCCTCCGCAGTGTGTTTGTGGCGCTGCCCTGCAGCTCTCCACGATGATTGAGCGGCTCTGAGTTTCCCCTGCTTTGATGCTCAAAAAGTTCCCCTGATAAAAGAAGGGATACTGCGACATTTATTACTGACCATTTGTGCTGCAGTCTTAGATGGAGGGAGATACAAATACAGCTTGTTGGAAGAGTTAGCATGTCGTATGTGCTTATGCATTAACAAGGTTGGTGGACTTGTGTGTGTCTTTGTTTGTATCTGTGTGTCTTGCTCTCATGGTCCAAAGGCACTGAGTCAGAGGAAATAGAGCACAGGGGAAATGAGACTGTTAGTCAGGTCCTGTTCCTCTTGTCGATGTTGTCACCATGACCAACAAGAAGCAAACAGGAACACATGACTTCATCACTATTGCACTTGAGCTTCCACACCTTGACAGGATCTGATTCAGTATCACGGCCTATATCTACAGTAGACATAATTATTTCTTGTCTTATTAGTTTCCACTTGTTGTTCATTATTCAAATTCTAGAAATACAGCTGTAAAGACCATTTGCCATTTGAGACACTTTATTGGTTAACAACACTTTATGGAGACTGGAACTATGAATGTTTTGTTAAGATTATTTTTTCATCACCAAAATCGAAATGGGAAATGTTGCAATTATAGATCCTTAAGCCACAGGGACGCCCCTGAAACCATGAAAGTTCAAGGATAATTACTCCCTTTGGTTCCCTATTGTTTGTCAGATATAAACAAAATAGAAAATGGCTTTTCTAAGCATAATTAATTTGTAAGCATAATCAAGGAAAAAATGAAAAGAATTACATGCAGCACAAAACCAATATTTGTTCAGTTCACTGGAATTTTAGTGATCCAAGAAAAAAAACTGGAATTGCTCTTGGCAGCACTAAACATTCATGTTCATTATTTTGGGAGCTTTAGTATTCATATTTCTGTCAGGATATTATGTTCACTTTGTAGCTATTTTGTACAGTCGTCCTGATGTGCCTCACCACTTTAGGAAATGTAAATGTCTTTGTTGCTGGTTACCCCCCCCCCCCCCCCGGCAGAAGATAGTGTTTGTAGTCAAGACAAGTAGGTATCTTATCAGCTGCCTTTGGCATGCATGTCTAATTGTTGGTCATGGGGAAAACCTCACTGTGTGTGGTATCCAGCGCTGGTGACGTTTCGCTCCCTCTTCCTCTTTGTCTCTGCATGACTCTTTTTCCCCCAGTATCTCTACCTGAGCTTCTTCCTTTTTTACTTACCGTCACTCTGGAGAAAACACTGAACAGAGGAAATACACTCCAAAAAAAAAAATCCTTTTGTTCATCTTTTGTCTCACTTACAAAACAAGTCGATTCCTTTAGGGGATGTTTTTCACTTTCACAGATCATATGAGGGAGCACGTAGTGTTAACTTGTGGTGTATCTACTATGCAAATGAGAGAGATATTTTCCTGCAGCCACTGACATTTTTCCAATTCAACAAGTAGGATCAGCCAGTATTCACAAATGTGCATATTCTAGTTGTTCAATTGCATAACAACAGTGTCTGTGATTGTTGTGAGTACTGGCCCTGTCTCTGTTGGTCAAAATAGTACAACAACCAATCAGAAAGCTCTCCCCGTCTCTTTCCATCCCTGGAAAATCTGCTGAGTCACAGTGGCCATGGCAACAGCCCCGTCTCTTTGCGGCTTCCTCGTACCCCCGCTGTGCAGCATTTGATGGCAGCTAAACGTGTTGTGGAGTAATTGGGTTGTGGATCAGATGAGATATGTCCCCTAAGGTGTGACAGAATGTGAGAAGCGGAGCAGGTGGTGGGAGCCCAGAGGCTCTCCCATACCCGCCGCAACGCTCAGCCAATAGTTGTTTCCTTATCAGGTGTAAAAACCACTCCGCTCTGTCATCCTGTCTGTGTGACAGCACCGAATGTGCACACGTCTGGGGAAATAAAATGAGGTTATGCTGTTGAATACTGTGGCACAATTTATTGCTATACAAAAATGCGACATACAAATTGCAATATTAACTAAACGTAGCCAGCTATGACTCCAAAAAAAGCACACATTATGCTTTACAGGCACTAAAATACCAGTGGGTGCAATTAATGTCACTGTGGGCTGTCAGAGGTCTGCTGCCTGAAAATGTTGACAACCTAATAAAAATGTCACACTCCAGACATCTGACATCAGTTTGTGCTGCAGAGATATTTAAATTGCAGTTTGTAGCCTGCTAAAATGTTAAAAGACAGTCGCTCCAGCCGAGACTTCCTCAGTTTGTATCTGCTTGCAAAAACAGTTTTACTAAATGCTTTGACAGAATATTGAGCTACAGTTTATTCTTGAACTTGAAAACAGCAGCTGACAAAACAATCTAAGCCCAAGTCTATTTACTTGTTTGTTCTGAAGCTTTTGACCCTATCACACAGCCTTCATCTGCAGATGAAATCTGCTGAGTTTCCACTGTTTATTCTGAGAACTTCTAGGACTTCTTATCTATGCTGGCTTGAAACTTGAAAACACAGTGCTTGCACATTGTGGACCTACGGAGGGAAAAATAAGGAATATTGTACTGTACAGTCACTGTTTGTTTTCTTGTGTTGAACTGTAAGCTGGCTGTATTGTTATATTCCTCCTGCAAGTGTGGTTCTTTACATTTGATGTATGAATTAAAGTGACCAACAAGATCACAAGCCACTTTCAGTATCCTCTATGCAATGTATAGGTCAAACTTAGCAGCCGCTAGTATCCTCCAAAATGCACAAGTGCCACACCTGATACAACAATTGACAGAAGTGATCCAAGTGGATCTGCGTTTCCTGTGTCCTGGCAAGTGAAGAGCGCTGTAACTGAGCAGCATAAGCCTATCAGCGTGTGTAGAGACGACATCAGACGGATGCCATGTGAAAGGAACGCGCTGTCACATTACACTTGTAGCAACATCTATGAACAGCGCCAAGGCCATGCCAAACACGATCAGGTGTCACTGTGGCAGCAGAGGCTGGCCAGGTGCATGACATCACCCGCCCAGAGGGGCGATGCCAGTCGTACTGCCATGTGGCACAGCGGGAAGCATGAAGGGCAGGGCCAGGGAGTGTATCACACGTTTTTCTCTTCTTCTTCTGAATACTTCTTCCACCAGCACTGATGGCGTGACACGTCATAGCAGAAGATGTGTTAGATCCCAGTGGGGACCCTCAAGAGATTGCAATTTGAAATGGTTGTGAGATTATCAACAAAATAAGAAAGAAGGAAAACATTTCTAATACACAAAATTAGGTTTCTTTTTTTTTTCAGCGTTTCCTCAAATCTTTTCTATCCAGCATTTTTCCTGGGAAATGCTGGATAGTTTTACTGCTTCGGGACTCCAAAAATTATGTTCCAAGTGAGCAGGGAACCGTTTGGTTGAGCTGCTAACAGCTTGTAGTGATATGCAACCTGCGGTGAGGGGTCATGAGCAGGCGTTACTGGCTTTAAAGAGTCACTAGCCAAAAATGTTGAGAATTAGTGTATTAGATAAAGAAACGGCATCTTAAAGTGACAGTAGCCTCATACAAACAGCCCAAAAAAAAAAAAGAGGAAAGTCAAGTAATGGCACCTTTTCTCATATACATTGACACCCATAAAACATTTGTCGACACTGGCTAAGCAGGGATGTTGAAGGTTAAGGCATACAAAGGCTTTGGAGCCATGAACCCTAAATTGATAAACAAAAGCCTCCCAGTTCCTGTGCATGGTACCATAAATCTAGAGTGTCCAGAGCATGAGGGAAGTATGTTTAAATCATCAGTGAAGTGCTGTTGCTCATTCATAGGGAAAAATGCATTTCCATAATACCGTTAAGGATAAACATAACTACCGGACTGATTGGGATACAATGGTGTGAAACTGTACCCTGGTGCAGGACATCTTGCCGGCATAGCAACAACACAGCGCAGTGTGCCAGTCAGAGGGATTAAGTTGTTTTGAAGCCACAGTTGATTGTGCAGCAGATAGTGAGAAAGGAGGGAGCCGGCCCATAGAGCCAGATAATGGTGTGAGAGAGCCTCCTACAAAGCCGCATAGCCGAGAGCCTGCCTATACGGGGAAGTGTGTTTGTGTGTGTGTGTGTGTGTGTACTCTATGCAGAAGGGAGTACGTGTGCTGATGTTTGCGCTTCCATCTGTTTGTATACACATTGTAATCTGAATCAGCCGCGAAACTTGAGCCGGCTCGCCCACCACGTGTTTAATTATTCAAGGTGCTTTGGCTGAAAAACTCGATCACCTGGAGGATCCGTTCTACCGCCGCGTGCGCCCCCACTCGCTGCCGCCCTATAGGAGAGGGTAGGAGGGACAGAAAAGGAGACCACTGGAAAGGAAAGAAGATACCACGCTCGCTCTCTGTGGTATGTTCACCTAAACAGACAGAATGAATTATCCAAAGATGGTGTATAATACCTAAGGAGCTGTCTGCAAATCTGCAAAGCTGTCGCTGTCGTGTAGAGGAATTATTGGACACACTAAGAGATTGCTAGGGGATTACATACTGTAATGTCAGCCTTGCAACATTCTCCATTTTCTTTATATTTTCTTAACTTTTCTAATGTTAAGAAAATAATATTGTTTTTCTAAAGATTGGTTTGTCCCTGATGATTTGAATCATAACAAACGTCAACCTCCACCCACCATTCCCCAGCAGCTGCCTTGATTTCATCCAACTTAATTTGCAGAGGAAAGCAAATTGTGGGCATTTGACCATCTGGTCCTACGCCTATCCCCCAAAATAGAGCCTTTTCCTGCCCAGTCAGAGGTCCCAATTTTATTAACAGCATTGGGTAAAAGACACCCGGGAATTAACCCTCTCCCTAAGTATACCATGGGGGCAATAGCCCCGGCTCTTGAGGGGAAGTCAAGCCATGAAAATAGTGATTTGTCGGTGTTGTAGCTGTGAAAGGCGTCTTCCCAGGGAGCAGAGTCGCTCTATAAGCCTCCAACTGGCAGGGAATTACTTGGTTCAGTAGAGCAGGGTGCTGAGGCTGTTCAACATCCCTGTGCCATCCAGGCCTGCAGGGTCATGAAGCCTCATGTCGGCCAAAAGGGCCCAGAGCTCCTTATTCTGGTTCCTGTCAGCCCAGCCAGCTCCCACCATGGTTCTGATGAAATTCTGTGGTGAAGTAGAATTTAGGCAAAGTGTGTGCATGCACTGTGCAATATTATCATAATATTAGGTATGTCTGGCCATTGATGGTTTTATTTTTCCATTTGACTTCAGAGAACATCCCAGGGACACAGAGAAAATGTACAGTTATTGTGAGCCAATATCCTGCGGTGTGATGTACTATTATTTAATGATTTCATTGAAACAATGTGTATGACACCATGATGTAGTGCTCATAAGAGACATATACTAAAAACATGTTACATTGTTTGCTGGCAATAAACTGAACCTCATGTGCTTGAATGGGCCCCTCAGCCCCCATATAAACCCCCGAGGCAGCAACACAAACATCGGTGAGCCTATGATTATCTGGCCAGCTTAATGAATATTCACACTCAGCAGACTGACTGTGAAGCTGAGATAGCAGCTGGGGCCCGGGGCCTGGGGCCCAGACACCCTACAACTGCTCGTTGGAACAGCCGCTATTCATCTGGATGAGGAGATGGCCGCTACAGCCAAGCTCCCCAACTGTTGCCAGGACAGGACTAGACTTGTCACGCTAGAAGGACAGGGAGGACAAGACAGAGATGGGTTGGTCATTTTGGGTGATCAAGCAAAAAAAAACAAAAAACTGCAGTTTATGGTGGTCACCAGTTTTACAAATTTAAAAGGCAACTTGAAAAGCCCCTAAGATATTCAGTAATAGTTTGAATGAATATTTAGTTTTACCCTGCAATTTTATGAGTAGGCAAATTCCTAAATTCATGCTTGATATTAATTTCTCTGCACTCGGCACTTGACCAAATGATATAACTGTCATTTCCCGTCTCAGTCCCATAGTCAGACCAGGACAAAGATGATCTAGTTTTGCAGTCAATAATTTGATCTTTGTTACTTGCTCCAATGGTGTTGCACAAACTCAGCTCACAGGAATGTACACAAACTATTTGTTTTGTGCAAGATCATTTTTATTCACCCACTCACTCATTTTGTTTCCATTTTACCACTTTGAGCCTCCAAACCCCACTGATGTTTGTTTGTTTTTTTTTTTTTTGGTTTTTTTTTAACCACTGTTAAAAACATAAAACAGAAGTGGGCCCAAGCAGATTCCTTGTGTGACTCCATTGGAAATATTGGCAAAAAAACAACATTCATATCCTGTTGCTCCACTGATCTTAAATGTGTATCAGTGAAGTTCATAGGTTGTCCTGATCTACTGAATATGCATGTGAAGATATGCATAATACTAAATAAAAATCAAATTTGACTCAAAACACATGTCCGAGAATTAAATGGAGAATAGGGAGTGTGCAAATTAACCCAAAATTGGAATCAATAAAAATAATTTTCCATCTTTGGGCATACATATCCTTTTTTGTTGTGTTTTTTTAAAAAATATGATTTATCTGATTATATCAAAATTGTAACTGACATAGAACATAGAGAGATGTTTGTAGATCATAAAGAACGACTGAAGAAGCTTATTGTTTCATACTTACTGTTTGTGACTGTCACTTTTTAGTCAAATAATGACCAGTGAGGCAGACATAATGAAACACCTGTCATGTCTCTCATGATAATTATATAAAATGGCACGACCAAACCAACTGCAGTGATCACTCTAGGCTTTAATTGCTACCTGGAAAAACACACAGGTGTGCTTTAACGGTGCACTCAAGTCATAAAACAACTGTTTCTGCAGGTCTCTGCTTCGCATAATAGACTTTATTAGTTGTTTTATCAGCCTTGTACTGATAGTCACCCATTAAACAGTTACTGGCCATATGGTCACATGCTTTTTTTTTTTTTTACACTGGAACAAGACTAAAATATTGCTTGTTTATTGTACCACTTCTTATTGGCATTTTTATAGTAAATGTTTAGCCAACCACAAGTGTGAGGTCAAGCAAAAGTCTTTGAAACCTCCAAGCTTATAAGCTTACTAGCTTATTAGACTGTAGACGTGTGGTATAAGATGTTCCTGTAAGCGCGCAGTAATGGGATGAAGTAAAGTTTTATCCAGGATGTGATGCTATAACCTCTATCCTGACGAGCTGAAACCAGAAATCTGACGATCTATTTCTTAATTAGCCGTGGAGCTGAACATTTCTTGTCTTGGTAAAAATATGGATCATTTTTAAATATCCTTAAAACCTCCGCTTTTGTGGTTTATCTTCAGTTGTTTGTCTGTGTAAACAGTGTGATAAACTAGTGACTTGTCTAAGGTGTAGAAAATCGATTGATGGATGCTATACTTCACTAGCCAATACAAAAATAATAATAAAGCATTTTAAAATGACTTTAATTATGCTATATCAAATGCAAAGACCCCTCCCTTTTGTTGTATGTAAAACACATACATAATGAGTATTGTGTGAGTATTTTTGTCTTTGTCAAATTGTGCATCAGACTCTTTACTAAAGCTTTTTTTTTTTTTTTATGAGGCCATTAGTTGCTGTTGTTTCCGCACGCCTTTCTGTTTATCACTGTAAGTGAAGCGCCCCTGGTTTCCCTCTTTCTTCTAATGATGGGATCCTTTGCCCCAGTACAAAACAAAGCAGTAAATATGTTTGATCCCTGAGAAAGGGAAGAGGCTTTGATCACTCTTCCTGGAACACACGGCATACGTAGTCGCACAGAATCAGGGTGTTTTTTCCTCACTGACGGAGGGATAGCGGTGCAGAGGTTACAAGCATCAAGTCAGAAAACAACTCCAACAGCGTCCTAAATGACATGAATGAATGAATCAAAAACAGGCCCCGTTTCATCATGAGAGGATAAAAAGGGTAAAGTGTGCATCGGGAATTTAAATCTAACCACCAAAAAGTTTATTTAGGGTAAAATTTGACCACTATCATTGGGTGCAATATTAAAAAGGAGATGCACGTTGTCTAATGATAATGTCCTCTTAATCTAAAACCCGTGCAATAATTTCATCCACATGTCTTCTGCTGGCTAAAATGGGAAAATAAAGAAAGCCAGGCTTTGTTCTCAGTCACGTTCTATAGACACATAAATATGGGTCTTAAAAGTAAATTTAAAAAACCCAGACGCCAATTTGGTTTTATACTGATATTTAACTCAAGTTTAAGATCGAAAAGCTTTTTCTGAAAAACCACCAAAGGCTGCAGCTAGGAGCTGCAAATACTTTAATGGAAGAACCAGAACAATAAAGGACATTGTAATGAGAAAAGAGATGAAAGCAAGCTGTAATTTTAGACAAAGATATCTCATATAATACAAAGTTTAAGGGTATGAAAAATCAGAATGATAGACGGATAAATTAGGATTTTGTAACATAATAGAAAACATTTCAGCGCCTCCCTTTTAGCATACAGTGCAACTCACAAGCTTGATGTTTTCTGCTAAGTGCACAGAATTAACAAGCTAAAATTATGAATGTCTACTTCTAACATGCATGTTTTAGCTGACCTGCAGGCTGCATGAGGTAGTTCATTTGACAGACCACTGCAATGGGTCGAATATCAGTTGAAGTAACCAGGTCATACAGTCCAACCTGTAATGAACAGCCCCAAGGATGCTTGTGTATAGTCCTCTCCAATTACAGTACATACAGTATAGTAATGTAGCATACACATACATACACACACACACACCAGATAAACAAGGCCTCATCCCAGAGGAGCAGTAGAGGATCAGAGAGCAGAGACAAGAGGATATCCATTAGGAAGTCTCTGTAATTGGGATGCAGTGGGGGGCAAAGACTCATGCAGAGCAGCAGTGCAGAAAACATTGTTTTTAAGACAAAATAAGTGCCTGTAATCCCTACATTAATCGGATTTGACAGAGTTAGCTTCATACTGACCACAGTATTAATCTCTCTGAATACTTTTCTCATGCATCATAAAACGTAGAGCGGAGGTTCCACAGATGTTGCTTTTATATTCCTTCTTACAAAACCGGGGCTCATAGGTGGTAAAGAGAGACGTGTGGGAGTGACAGCGGCAAAGTGACTCATCTTGAGCTGTCGTGTTATCCAACTCAGCTGTCACCAAAGCCTGGTTTTTATATTTGTTGGAGCGCTGCTGCTGCTGTGCTGGTACTTCACACCATGCACACTTATTATGGAGTTGGGGGGGGGGGGGCTGCTTTGTGACAAAAGACATGCAACATTTTTTTTTTCTACTCTGTTCGATTTGGAGAGCGCCACAACAAATACGAACTTGTGTATTGTTCGCGGCTTTAAAGAGTAACACCGACGCTAAATCACACCTCTGTCCTTAGTTCAAATCGTTATCTGTTAGCTATTTGTAGTCCACTGGGGAATCCAGCAGGGGTTCAAGTGTGATGTATTGTTATAAAACACTACTGTACTGTATCATAGTGTCTGCCATACTCTGCCAAGTTATGACATGTTATTTCCAGGGGAGCAAAGGTTGCACACTCTTCACTTTTTTTTCTTTATATTTGTCTTTCTCCATCTCTTCCTATCTCTCTTAGTTTCGTTTCCTTCTTTTTTTTTGTATCTTTTCATCTCTTTGTCTCCTGTCTTTGTCCATTTAACTGTGGCGGTCATTATTCTCTTTTCCGTCTTTTTTTTTTTTTTTTTTTTAATCGCTCCCCTGTCTTCTCTCCATCCATCCATCCTCCCTGCTGTTTGACAGGGTGTGTGTGTTGTTTTTATCAGAGTGACATCGGGTCTCTTCCCAGGGCACGTCCCGGGAACAGCGAGTTCAGCCTGATGGCTCCCCTGGGTCCTGCCCCTTTATGAGCCTCCATCATGTTCCCTCTGTAAATTACAACCTGTCCCCTGAACATGCAAACACTCATGGGCATATGCACACACACACACACACCCATGCACACATACAAGCGTACACTAAACATGTAGTACATGCATGCAAGCAGAAGCAGCACACACACACACACACACATACACACACACAGTGCATGTTTATTCAGGTATATCCTTCCTGACTCTGCCAGTAAACCTGTGATAGTCATATCTCTGCAAAAGAAAGACAGAAAGTAAAGCCTGCATGTCTATGCTGGCATGGTTTTATGACATTCTTTGGAGAAATGTTATGTACTTTCTGAGAGAGTGAAAATGAAAGATGCACAGAGCCGGCTCAGTAAAGTGAAAGAGAAAGAGATCTACATCAATTCCGAGAGAGTCAGATTGAAAGATTATTTGTCCACAGAGGACACTGTAGGAGGAAAGGGCGAGAGAGGTGGGGAGTGTGAGCGACAGAGAGAAAAAGAGAAAGAGAGAGATTGCCACGGGCTCTGTGATAGCAGTGTTCTAATTAATAGGTTGTAAAAGCAGATGAGCATGGAGGATGCAGAGTGTCGGTGTCAGTGTACACACACACATGCACTTAGCAAGCCTGCCCATTAGAGATAAACAGTGCTTTATCTTTAACCAGCCTTTACCACAGACACTACTCTAATACAGTATAACATCTCTATGGCCTTCAGCAACCCCTGTGATTGTGAATGGAACATCTGTACAGCTCACAACTTAGCGATACTTCCGAGTCAGTTATTACCTAACAGACGTGCTGCCTAACATTTGTATGTGACGATGGATTGGCTGTCTACACTGTGTACTCTCCAATAGCCCATTAGCCCAGATTCAAATCCTTTGCTAATAAACAAACACACAAGTGGACAAGACTGCAGGCCTGCAGTTGATCTCTGGTGCTGTCGGACTATTTTATGTCCGTACTGTGACCCTTGGCAGCTTTCCCGCTGTTCAGTTTATACACATGTATCTCCCTTACCTCTCTACAAACAAATTTATAGTCCTCCACAACTGTTTCTCACCACTAATGACCCCCAAACTGGACCCCGAGCTCCAAATGTCATTCTAATCTTATCAGTTCTAAAGCTGAATCTTAATTTATTATTATTTCTGTGTGCGCCTTGCAATGTCCTTCATTGTCACGTACACTTCCACTCTTTGTCATTTAGTGTAACAGTTAGAGTTCTACTCAGAAGCACCTTGACAGCAGGGGAGAGTGGTACTCATTTCCTGCTACCGTGACATCTTTCAACTCATTGTCCCTTGTAATGGTTTTCTTCCTATGTATCAAATCGCCAGCGCTTTGTTTCCATTGCTGACAAAGTGTTTTGATTGTGCTCCTCTGGCCTGCGGAGTTTCTCAAGGGTCAGTCCTGGGACCTGTCTTGTTCTCCATTTACACGCTCCCTTTTCAGCACATTATCTGTCTCTTGTTATTGCTATACTGAAGATGTCGAGCTATATTTAATTGTGAAAGCTTGAGAACTCCTGGCCAATTTAAGTATTTTTTTAAAAGTACGTTAGTGCCTGAATGTCTCAGAGTTTCCTGCAGATGAATCACAGCAAAACAGAAACTCTTCGTCTTTTTTTATTCGTTGTGGAACATCTTAAGTCAGTTATTCAGTCCTGTTAGTTTCAGTTAAGAAACATTATCAAAGTACGTCTCATATGATCTTTCCAACAGTTTGAACTAATCATGCGTGGGTTTGTCTCCTCACGTCTTGACTGTTGATTGCACTGTATTACAAGCTTAAGTCATGAAGGTGCAGCACAATTACAATTAGTTAAAAATTCTGCTGCACCTTGGTGCTGTTCAAGACTTGTGGTGACTGAGCTTTTGCTCGTCTTCGATATAAATAACGCTAAATAAATCAAGTTGAACACTTCCTTATTTACTTAGACCTTCTTTGACTTATACGTATGTGTTTCTGTTGTCTTACAGACCATATTTTCTGTACATTTTCTGAAAAAAGTCATATTCCTGGTGGTCCCATTGGACAATACTGATCCTATCTCAAATGTTGTCTGTCTATGTTGGAATCAGCTACACTTTGCGCGTTGAAAAGGTCAACAGCAGATGTTTCCATCAGCTGGTCCTCGCAGTGTTTCTCCTCCCTACACACCGTCAGATTTACACACACACACTTTAATAATGAAACTTGAGAGGGACCTATGAGTCTTACAGCCCCCCCCCCCCTTCTCTTCAGTTCCGCGCCCAGTATAGATTATGTGTGTGATCTTAACAATAACCAATTACTCATAACAAGGAGACAGAACATTATTTAGTGCGTGGGAGTGAGAGGAGTTTGAAGGAGTGATGGCGGGGGTCGAAGGAGGGAAATAATACTGCAGTAATCCACCCCTCCTTTCACCTCCATCCTTCTCCTTTTCTATTGACGGCCACCGCTCTTTTTTTTTTCCCTCCTTCCTTTTATGCGTCTCCCGCTCGTACCACACAAACTGGTGTCTGTTTCTTTACGTTACCTTCACCATAACCCACCCCCCACCCCACCCCCCCTTCCTTTTCTTTCTTTCCCTGTTTCCTCTGTTTCAAATAATCAGATAATCTTTCAGAGCTTTTTTTTTGTGGCGTTTTCTAGCTTGTTAAACCTGTGTTTACATATCACAGCTGTCATGTCAAAACCTTTATATCTACAATATATCAGCTGTTTAGGAGAATACCAACCTCTGCCCTGCATCTAGCTTGACCATCATGTACTTTCAGGTTATCCAGTTTTCTCTAAAATGGTTCAGTTTAAACTGAATGCTGTTGGAAACATCTCAAGTCATGATGCAATCCTTCAACACAAACTTTTTAAAATGTTCTTTTTTTTTTTTTTGTGGTTTCACACATATTTCCTTTCAAGCATCTTTGTGAGCCTCGCCACCATTCTCCTTACCCATAATGCCGATGTCAAAACATATTTTTGACATATCTCTGTTTCCATAGTAACAGATTGGGGCGCTAGAGCTAAGACAACTTGACAGATACGGTTGCACAGTATCATCTTTTTCTCTTCTCTGCCATTATATATCTATGTAAAGGCCATGATCATTTGCCTTGCAGTTGGACAACCACAGTGGCTGAGGACTTTTTGATGGTCATTGACCCCTACTGGTCACCTCCAGAACAGCATCATACTGTCGATTCTGCAAGGTTAACCACTGATGCCACAACAGAAAGTATTCACATGGTTGTGCTTTCAATCATGCGTGTGTGCAAAATGTGTTTTAGCCGTGTAAGTCATGTTTAAGTTAACTATTTTATTCCCTGTTTTCCCCTGTAAAACCATAAATGTGTGTTTTTATGAGCTGCTTGTGGATTCAACTTGAAAAGAGGAAGAAAGGACAGTTTTCTCTCCTGGCTGGTCCTTTGTCCAGATCTGCTTTCAGCTTCATCCCTCCCTCTCTCTCCCTCTCTCTTCGGCCCACTCAAACTCCTACGCACCACTTATCTACCTCTCACCTACATCCTCCTCTCTCTTCTTTTGCCTCTCTTTCTAACTCTATCTCTCTCTCTGTTAACACACACACACACTGTTCTAAACCCCTCTCACCAGCCAATCATTAATGCTTCCATGCCAACATACAGAACCACAGTGTCCTGTTATAACTTCATGTCTCAAAACAAAGGAAAAACAGAGAGAAAACGATGGAAACTGAATTTTTGATGACTTACGATGATCTAGGTTGGTCACAGAATGCAGGTGACAGCAGCAGTTCAGTGTTTCCATTTTAACAGAAAATAACAAAGAATAAGGAAATGAGAAAAACTATGATTCAAAAAAATTCTTCTTAATAAGATCAGAATTAGACTGAGAAATGTTTCATTTTTGCATAGAAACCTTTTAAAATAGCATTTTTCTTACACATCTCATCCACTGAGCATATACTCCAGTATCAGGCCTATATTCACACCAATAGAGATCATAGCTCTGCGCATAAATTCATATGATTTGCATGCGGACACACACATACACGTACACACTCACGCACACACACACACACGCACACACAAGAGGGTAAGGCTGTGGAGTGGGTCCCATTTACACACGACTGTAAATTACCCAACACTTCTCAATCAATTATTCATAATCCGTAATTAATTATGAAACGATCAGTAATCCAACACCAGTCCACTCGGCTTGTGGTTGCCTAGTAACCATGACCCATATTAAATGCCACCATTGTTGCCCGTAACCAGAGCTCCAATTTTTTTTTTCCCATAGGGCTTCAGGCTTAGGGGTATTATAGTGGAGAGTAAATAACACATGCATTTGTGTACATGCAGAATGAATGCGTGGATGCCCGGCTGGACGCGTGTGGCCATATCATAGTGGTTGCTTTGAGGGTTGATCACGCAGGGTAAACAAGCAAGGCTGGTTAATAATGCAGTATTTTGGCTCGTGCCGGGAATGAGTTGTGGCCTGCTAGAGACCACTAATGGGACACGCCACGGGGAGCGCGAGCAAAGAGCATGGCGCTCACAGCCAGACAATGATGCTATAACACGTCTGCGGGGACACATAACCGCACAGTGCACTACTTTGTTGGCACTTGTACTGCAACTGCATCAGCAAGTTCCCATATGGTGCTCTGGAGACTGGAATGAATGATTTATAGACGAGTTTTCGGTGTTGAGTGGCCATTTTTTTTAGGAGGAGAGTGTACAGTAGATCACTTTCCCTGCACTTTACCGCAACAACACATTGAAAATGGTCCTCGTCTTCCTCTCTCTATCTTTATTACCTCTCTTTATATCTCTCTCTCCAGTGATAGCTCTTGTCCCATCGTATTCCAAAAGCGCCACTTCTGTCCTTTTAAATAGAGCTTCCACATCCTTTTTCCACACCAGGACATAAACACAGCCTGTAAATATAGAATATAGTGTTTTTTGCTTTCAAACAGTGTCAGTGACATGTGAAAATATCCTTCGATCTGGGGAACATCCTGCTTCTAGCGAGAAAACACAGTGTTTGTTTGTGTGTGTTCTCGAGCAAGAGGTGTTTTTTTTACACAGCGTGAATCTTTTTGGGCCTGTATGGGAGGTGAAGGGAGACAAAGGTGAGAGCAGTAAGGAAAAAGTCAATGACACGGGAGAGATAGAGAAGCAGAGAGGAAAAACTGAAAGAGAGAGAAGTGTGAAGAATGGAGAGAGGGAGGGTGGGGTGGAGGTGAGGGGAAGCGGTGAGCACCGTGTGACCAGACTGCGGTTCCTTCCTCGCCAGCCTGAGAACCAGGAAGTAGAGCTGCTTGTCCCTGCATTATTGGGACTAACAGGAAATGCAAAGGTCTTCAGGAGGGGTAAAGTGTGTGTTTAGACGGTAGCTTGTTGTTGTTCCAGATAATAATCATAATTACTCCAAATTCCACTGAAGATTATTATGAATGTGAATTAATATCAGTGAAATTCCATACGTTGCAGTAACATAGCCCACGGCACTTTTTGTAGGTACAAAAATTAAATCCCTTCACAGTATTTCATATGGCAATAATAGATTGTACATAGATGTACATCCACAAAGTTTACAACTGACCCAGCTGTTACCTCCCTTTAATCTTGTAGTGTGATTGTTATTTAAGGACTTTTGATGTTCGTGGCCACACTAGCAGCATGACTTTATGAATGACAATGTTGGTCTGTTGGTCCGTCAGTCGGACCACCAATTTGGTCCAAAGTCTGAAATATTTCGACAAATATGGATTTTTTTCCCCCAGAGGATGAAACCCCTTACATTACCTCTAACACCATTATGAGGTTGTCATTAGTGAAATGTCTTGACACCTATTGGATGGATTGCCATAAAGTTTGGTACAGATACCCATGGTGCCCAGAGGATGAATCCTAATTACTTTGGTCATCCCCAGCAGCTGGTCCAGGTTTTCACTTAGCCGGTGAAATACAGTATCTCAACCTCCTCATATCTAAATATCTCAGGATTAGCACAAAATTTTGTATAGAAATGTATGGTTTCCAGACGGTGTATCTTAATGACTTTGGTGACCCCCTGACCTTTTATCTAGCATCAGCATCAGGTCAAATTATTAATTTATACAATAATACAATGTTTTATGATCAAATACTTGCAAAACTGATAACATTCTGATTAGCCTCAGCATTACTTTGTGTTTAGTGCTAATTAGCAAATGTTGGCATGCCAAGATGCTACACTGATGGTGACAATTGTAAACTTGCTAAACATCAGCCTGATTTTGTGAGGGAGGACTTGCTAGCTACTGCTACTAATTTGTAGCTTTAGCTGAGCAGCTTGAGCTAGCAGGAAGAGGCAGAGTGAGGTGACCTTTCAACATGCTGGGCATCTTTTTTTCTTAATAAAGGTGGTCACACTGTACGAATTGCTTTTACACCTGGCTGCTCATAATGCATTCTACATGCATTTCCACCTTTTTTCTTACACATTTTTCCTCACAGATATCCAGGTGTAAATGCCACTGTAAATGTTGATATGCTACTACAGGGGCAGATGTGTAGTTATTGTCCTTTCAGCGGGATTAAGCATGTTCAAGAGTTTGATTTCGGGCTCCAGTTTCATAGTGTTACCCAATAAATGTTTTCGATCTTTTTGTTCAATCCGACATGTTTTTGATTCAGATCCATTCAGCCATGTTCCCAGTGCTATTCCCTACTTTGATGAGAGTCTACAGAAATTACGGCTGCGCCAAGAATGTCGCAACCGTCAGGCTCTGTGTGGATTCAGGGTCTGCTCTGATTGTTGCTCTTCTCCTGGGCTGGATCTTTTTTGTCTCTGCATACATGTTCATTCCCTCAGCATATTTCCAGCTGAATAAATGGATGACATCTAGAGGGAGATGTTAGATCAGTGAATATGGCCTGCGATGTGGGCTTCTAGCAAGCCAAGAGATCATCAAAATAATCACTGTTGCCTGTGCAAACAGTGTGCAGGTGCTCAGGCACAACACAAGATGAGACAGGGCCCCCCACGCCAGCTCGCAAGGGCCAGGGAGCAGCAGGTTGCCTTGGGAACCCTCGGCTCCCTCTTTCTTGTCATTACTCCTTTGCACACTCCCCCTTTTTTAATCTGCACCATGCTTTCTGTGACAACCCCCATCCCCCTTGATATAAACACACAATACACGCATGCACACACACACACAAGTAGGGATGCAGAAATATGGGTGCATGCACGCATGCGCGCACACACACACATGCATGAAACACAGGCCGATAAAGATAACCATGTTATTATATCCATCACTGAGCCCATAAAGCCTCTATCAATCTGTCTGTGCCTATGGTCTGTTTTGATTTCTGGCAGGAATTAAATAAAGCCATTGTAAACGAGTATTCCTCATACATATTTAATTCATTATAGAATGCAAAACACAGCTTTGGATCAGCTTTACAAATACATTTTCTATTATAAAAGCATTCTTTTTGATATGGTTGTATTCTCATCCATCGTTGTATTATTATCTTCTTTTGTATCCTAAGAGGCTAAGACAGACCCCTGGTCGTTCTTGCTCTCAACCTTTATTTTAGTATAATCAAAGCCTCCTTGAGCAACCCCCAACCCCTTGGGCCTCAATACTCCCCCTACCTTTGTCAAGGCACACATTTACTTATGTATACATAATATATACAACACTCAGGTTCGCCCAGCTGAGGATGTGACCTGTGTTTAGTGCGAAGCTCGCTCTGATTGCCCATTCAAGAGCAGAGGGGGAGCGGGGTGAAATGATGTTGGCAACCTCCGACGAAGTGCCCTGGCTCATCACCAAGCGCAATGACTGCACTTGAGCTCCTCAAGCTGAAATTGTTCACATAGTAAATCTTTGTGAAATAATGAATAGCAACCCCGTTATTGTTCCAAGGTATGGCCGTAAATCAAAACATGAGTGTAAGATTTGGACAAAGCGTGTGTTTATCTTTTGATAGAAATGTTCATTTTATGTACTGCGAATGTAGACTTGGAATATTCTAGTGATATATCAGCACTGTTCTGCAGACTTCAGTATGATGCATTTAATTTAGGTGAGTTCTGGCCTTGATTAAATATGGTTTTGCCTGCAGTTTATCAAATAATATGGAGTGCGTTTATGATACGCTTGGCTCCAGGCAAAGGCAGCACTTTGGACTGTATGGGTGGCTTGCCTAACACTGGAACTCTGCTGCCTCTCAGTGGGCAGTGGCTGACTCAGAGGAACATTGCTTTGATCTGACATCTGGAACTGGTAGCAGCTTTGACAAAACGTAGACGTCAAAAATGTCAGGCTGAAGGAAATTAAAAATGCTTTGATTTTGACCAGAACAAGTGTGTTAACGTCACATTTATTAATTTGACCCTTACTCTCTGGTCTCTACATAATACAGCTATTGGTTTTCGGAGCAACCACGCTGCATTAAGTGCATTTGTCTCTCAGAGCAAATATCACATTTAGACTAATTCAGGAGATTTTCATGTCTTTGCTCCTGAAAAATCAGGTTTTTGTTATTCAGAGAGAGTCTCTCACTTACCTGGAATAATAACTAGTTTTGTTTGTATTTCAGAATCTTTTTGTCTGCCAGCAAAGGCAAACTCGTTCAGGCAAAATGCAACATTCTAACACAGGGAGTTGGCTGGTTCAACACACAACTTCTGGTTATCTGGCTGACACTAACCCCCCCCCCCACACACACCACACACACACACACACACACATATTCAAACACATACAGTCATTTTGGGTCATGGGAACGCGACGGTGCGCTCACACTGTGTTTATTCTGTATGGTTTCCTATTTGAATGTGTCCTTCTCACGGGACTGTTAATGGCTTCCCCTTTCCCAGGGCAGGGCAGCGCGATCAGACCTTATCCAGGTCATGCCAGGAGGGCAGGAGGTACCAGGAAGCATGAGGTAAGTCCAGGACCCTCCGTCCTCCTCAAGGACTCCTTCTTTGAAAGCTTATCCAGGAATTGAAAGAGCAGACCTGCCTCGAGATATATGAACTGTGATTCTTGAGAGCCTGAGCACTTGTTAGAGAGGGTTTTGTAGCTTGTTGTTGTTGGCGTTGTTGTATGCCCTCATACATTATGTCTGTGTTTTTGCTGAGATAGCTTGGCAGACTATTCAAAATGTAATATCTCAGGGAATGCATGGATGTGACTCAGTGAATCTACAGTATAACACTTTTTGAACCGATAAAAAAAAAAAAAAAAAAAAAGAGACATCTTTATTTGTAGTCACATCAGGTTTGGTACACTTCTGATGCAGATAAATGCTGAATGATTTTAGTGTGGGAGTCACCTCACAGCCTACTGAAGATTTATTGACTGAGGTTTGCTGTGGCGAGAGGCCTTATCCCTTCAAATGTCTAGCCTGAAGGTAAAAGGATATATCTTATGAAAGAGCTGCAGGGGAATTGGCTCTCCAAAAGAATGCAAATGTGACATTTTGGGTTCAATAATCTTCAGTGGTCTGGACAAATGTTGACATTTTGTGAAAGTGATCCAACTTCAGAGACTGACAGTAAGCTGCGCTCGTATCCTGCTTTAGTTTCAGCTGGAACTTTTAACATGCAAGGAAAAAAAAAAAAAGAAGGTAAAAATCAATCTTGTGGAATACAAATTAGGAAACATGTAGAGCACAGAGGAGCGGTTAGTGAAGCTTCTCGCCACATGGGGGAGCTATTGCTGGATGATTGTCACTTTGTCAAACAATGTAGTCTGCACAGCTTCCAGTGCAGCAGATGTCACACAACTGCAAGACATATTTAGATAACTCATGAGTTTATAACTTATGATTCATAGCTGTTAGAGGCATAAGAACAGACCAAAATACAGAGAAGGTCATTCAAATGTATCTAGAAAATATTCACCCTTTACATACACACACACGCCCATATCTGCTCACAGCACATTCTGTACACACTTTACATAGGACGCCTGAAGCAGTTTGGTACTCAGCATTGGTGCATAAAGACACGGTAATGACAGTAGACACCATAGATTAGAATATCTCACACACTCTAGTTGCCAGCAAATGGACCGGCATGTTAACTTCAATATTTGCATCTGCCCCCAGGGTTCAGAGGTGCCCAAGGTTGAAATGGGAGAGAAATGAAACATGGTAGGCACTTTAACAAGAGAAGTGAGGTGAAAAACTGCCATTGGTATCTCATTAAAAAGCTATTGTTTAGTATGGACTATATTAAGGCTAGTATTGATTTGACTGAGCCGTGCATCTGGATCGATCCACTCTGCAAGGGGCCTGCCGGGTAATATCCTTGCCCTGTCTGTGCTGAGAGTAAAGGTCACACCCCCTCCTACTTTTGTTCTTCCCTTCCTGCCATCCATCTATTTTTTTTTTCATTTACACTCGTCTGAATCCAAATATCTTCATTTTGGTCTCATTCAGATTGCAGCAGAGTATTCACAGCTGCCTCTTATTCTCTGCAGAAAGAGATCCTGGCTTTTTCCATTGATTGTGCTGGCTAGATGTTATATTGTTTTTCGTATTCAGCAATTAGGAGTGTCTTCACACTCTGTAAGTTTCAGATCAAGTGTTAAAATGGCGAGCCGTTTGCAAGATGATGGTTATGTGAATGATCCAGCAATCTTGCTCATTAATCTTGCTAAAGCAGCTATGTGTAATCAGTATTTTTATAATAACAACCCTTAGAGAATTATCAGACTCTGCAGTTTTTCTCAACTCTATGAAGCTTTATAGCATCTTTCAGCTCCTTGTTTTGGTTTTCCAGCCTGCAGCTCACTGTTTTAGTTCACTTTCACTGCTCTCATCAGCATTAGTTGTGGTCATGGCTGGCAGCTGTATTCAGCGAGAAAACTCTAAAAATCCAAACAGCAGACAAAGTTAAAGACTCTGATATTTCCCTCAGGAGTTGGTAGAGACCAAAAGCTAAAAGAGAACAAATATTGCACTTACATTTGCCAGGAGGCCAGAAACAAGTCCAAATGAATGCTAATGTTGCTCTGTACCTGCTGGATGTGTAGATATGCAACAGCCATGTCAACATAATAATATAACGTGTCAGTGTTGTGCTCACAACTTGTTTCTGCTGCCTCCAAGTGGCCTGAAAACTGTTTATTACAAATTATGTTAAGCCCTTATTTATACTTTTCCTGAGTGCATCTCCCAAAAGAAATTTTCCACACAGAAATGTGACCGTATTACCCATCCAGTAGGCAAGCAGTGCACTTTGGAGCATCGGTCCTCTGTGTGTGATAAAATAAGAGGGGGGGGGGGGACATCTTCATTAGATTCCCTGGCTTGCTCCTAGCTCCTGATTTCCACTTTGCGGTGTGTGTGACTGCAAGGCTCCAGCCCAGCCAAGCCATTAACATAACTGACATGGCGCTATACTGACTCGGCTACTAATGAAATGTCGATACAGAGCACCATCTACCCTAATCAAATGTTAATTGAGGCAGAGATGGATTGAGGCTGCAAGGTTTGGTCATTATATCTCTTCCTCCCCCCTGTCTTCCTCGCCTCTCTCTGTGCTCCATGTGGGAGAACACAAGAAGTATCAGTTGAGACTATATTGAGATTTTAATACTCTTTCCAACACTCCCACATCCTTGCTACAAGCTACGTCAAAGGTAGAGTGTTTATCACTTGTGTAATCTAGTCCTTGAACACTTGTGTCTCAAAAGCCTGTTTCTCAAACCTCTCTGAAGAGGATGTGGTTCTTTTTTATGATGTTTTTAAGGTCTCTTCTGATTTGCATCTTCCTAGCGCAGTGCAGCGCACAGCCTGCTGGGCTTAACCTATTGTGAGACACTGTTGAAACAAAAGATGCAGGGGTTAGCGCATAGGGGTCGACACCATCTACATAAAAAATGATCAGACAGGCTGGCAGTAAGTCCTCGTGGGTGAGTAGTTCACCTCTAGATATAATCTTCATGAAAGCCCCTGGTAGATGCCGGTGCCCTTTAAGACAATAAACAGAACCACAACTATATTCATCTTACTCCTCATGAGTGCTTCCACATTAACTCCGGCTCCAGGCATAGAAATAAACTCACTTCTGTCTCTGGATAGCAAGGATAAAGATAAATAGCAGAGCACACCGGGGTCATTAGTGGTATGGAGGAGAAATGGAAAAGGTTAATAATTCTTGCTTGTGTTAATTGGCTATCAGCATTAATGAGATGCAGTGGCTGAAGAGAGGAGGAGGGTGGGTTTAAGCGTTGGGTGCAAAATGTCACGAGCAAGTTCATCTCACTTCTAGAATAGAAATATCAGCTCACTTTTTTGTGTACATATGAGTAATGGTGTGTGTGTGTGTGTGTGCAGACACCTGTGTGTGTGTGTCCTCACAGCCTGCGGTCTGTGTGCAGATTCATATCTAGTGAGAAATTAGATACTCTGTCTTGTTAACATCGACCTTTAGTCTAATTACTATAACTGCTAATTACGACCTCCCTCCTTCCTCTGTCCTGCATTCGACACACACACATGCACACACGCACACACACACATTTGACATCCTCGCCAAAGTAAATGCAGGTCTCATACGCTGCCCGAGGAATGAGAAATGCGCATGAACTGACACCACGTGCTGCAGCCAAGGGAATCATAACGATCAAAACATACAGTAACACTTATCGAATTGGTATTCATCACTGCTAAAAAAAAAAAAAATGTGCCTGGAAATGTTTTGACCAGAGCCAACATCACATCACATAAAAAACTGCAATTTAGTAGAGAGAGAGAGAGGGTGTTCATCATGTCCATTTTTATTTTTGCCCATGAAATGGTATTTGTGCTACACCTGGGAAACCTTATACTTTAGTATATGTAGCAGTTTTGTGTGTTTATCACCATATGCGTGTGTGTGTGTGTGTGTGTGTGTGTGTGTGTATACATGTAGGGGGGTTTGATTCTGCTTAGGACCTTGAACAAATGCTTGGGCCAGCACTGACATTACAACGTGTGCACTTTCTTTGTCTGAAATGAATCATATTGCAGACCTTGTGTCTGCTTCAGCGGGCAGTACAGGGTGATGTAGTTCTCGGCAGAGTCAGTTGGGGGCAGTGAATATCAGCATGTCGGTACTATTTTACTGGAAGTGTGAGATCGTGAGAGGATTAAATGGAAATAGAGGAGTGAATGGTGTTTCCTTTTCTTCCAGCTCTGGGGGTTGAATGGTGATGGCAGGTCATTTACAGTAGATTTAAATTTGACGGCCATTTGATGGTGACAAGAGCGTTCTCTGGGGCCCTCAGCTTCACAAAAGATGGTGTGATAAAATAGCAGAGGAGCAAATTGAGAGTAGGGAGACGCAATCTGGCAGCTAAGACTCCTGTGGAGTGCTGGAGAATGCGTGTGGATACAACCTGGATAATCCAGGTGTTTGAGTGTGTGTGTGTGTGTGTGTGTGTGTGTGTGTGTTGTGTATTGTTCGTGTGCATTTTTGTCCTGTCTGTTTTGATTTGTGCAGAACTCTGACCTCTATCAATCATTGCTGAGCCTGCCAGTTTGGGTTGAATGGCCAGAACACAGCTGTGCGAGCCCAGCTGTCTGGTACAGTAGGTGACAACACACACACACACACACACACACACACACACACACACACACAGTATTTCTTCTCACACACACATGGCCTCACAGAGACCGACAGCAAACCCATAAATCAGCCCCTTTCACACTCCTGAAGGACAAACAGGATAAAATAAAACCTTTCACTCATATTTTTCCCTCACTTGTCACATTCTGTGTTGTGTAAGAAACATAAATTTGTTTACTTGTTCTGGCTGATTTACCGAGGAGCACAACATAACATCGCATGAATCATTTTCATCTTTTATTCCCCCTGCAGTGGCTGCTGCTGACAACTCTGTGGGTACATTGTGGGGAGGTGTTAATGGCGCAGGATTTCTGCTGCTGAGACACCACTGAAGAAGGATTTAGGTAGAATGTGCACTAATGTGTACCATCACTGGGGATGAAGATACTGACTCCGTAGGAGGGGGATTGAATCTAAAGATAGAGTCACTCTAATGGGACTACACTGCTATTTGCTGCAGGAAATATCAACCTTTAAATGTACTGCTTAAAACGTTTTTGTGAATTCTTGTGGAGGTTAATCACTTGAAAAGCTGTGGTCAGGCATGATAAAGATTTCTTACCAATACTATCATTTTTTATCCTATTTCATTTCCAACATGTTTTCAGCCTTCTGACCTTCCTCATTGTGTCAGTCTTTTAAGTCTGTCTGCAGGGACATAACTAAGTTTCATTTCATAACCTCATGTTGAATTAAATGTATGGGATGAAAAGCAGCCATCGGGAGCTTTGTCACTACATCTGGAAGGAATAAGTAAACTTTTCTTTCAGTTTCTGTTTGGATTTTGCTGACAGTTTTAGGTACTTTTTATATCCTAAAATGTAAAAACACCATTTAGCATAATTTGATTTGCTTGAAGGTGTGTTTTGATTTGAAGGCAAATAAAACCTCAAGATCAAACTTTAATTAATGTATCAAATGTAGCTCTTATTAACACAAAATTAGAGAGAGGTAGCCTTGTAAAAAGTATCTTCATGGTTGGATGGAGTCTTCTTAACCTCTGCTCATGTTTGACACTTGGTTCGGTGTCCAGCAGAAGTCTTTTCAGAGCATCAGCTAAATGCGATGTAAATGCAGTGCATCTTGGTAGAGATGGTAGATGTGCTCTGGGAAGGCAAACCAGTCAAATCGAGATTATTATTCAATAAAAGAGCTAAGGAGTTGGTGGCTGGGGAGGTACTGAGAGGACAAAATGGAGGAAAAAATAAAAAAGGTTGGAGGAAGAAAGGGATTCTACTATCTATATCCACCCAAGGCTCTTCAAAAATACCTGTCTAAGGGGACACTTTCCCAAGGCTCTTCAAAAATACCTGTCTAAGGGGACACTTTAAGTATCTAAAAATAGAAAATCATCAAGCCTATGGCCCCCTCTTCTTCCTCTCTCAGTCTCCAGAGACTGTATCTTAGACAGCAATGGTAATTGGTTCTGAGAGTTTTTGCACCAGCACTCTTAAATGAATTCCTAATTTGTGAGGCAAACATTTGTGGTCCCCCTTGGGGTAAGTGAATATATATATATATATATGTGTGTGTGTATGTATTTATGTATGTATGAATGTATCCTTGACCTTGTATTGTGGATTATTGTGGTATTGTGGTATTAACTGGATATTGGATACTTTAACCAGGTAAAAGACAAATACCACTGTCACGCACTACAAACAAGTGAACACAATATCCAGTTAATATGCAATACAAGGTCAAGGACAAAAATCCAGTTATGATGCATAAACAGGTACAATTTTCTAAAATGATTTCAGTGAAAATTTAGGAGCAATCACATTTACCAAGAGTTCTATTTTCTTGATCCTTTAAAATTGACTTAAATTCCCCCATAGTAATCAGCTCTGACAATTTCAGCTCTTTCTGTACATTATTCCAGGAAGAAAGGGCAGCATATTTAAAAGCTTTTTTGCCTAATTCTCTTCTAACTCTGGGGACCATATTGATAGTTTAGCATATTTAGTTTTTACACATGTATGTACACAGATAAAGAGGAACCAGCCCAAGGATATAAAAGGATATATATATATATATATATATATATATATATATATATATGAAAGCCAACCAATGCAAAAGTCTGTGGGCACAAAGAGATGGCCAGTCAAGTGTTTTTTTTTGCCTGGAGGGAGAAACAGGATTTATTCCTAAAAAAGACACTTAATTTAAGTTTCAGCTTGGAAACAAGGTTTTCAGTGTGTGATTTAAATGACAAGTTCTGATCAATAATAATACCTAAATACTAAATATGTTGTGACCATTTCAATTTCAACGCCTTGAGCAGTTGAGATCTTAAGAAGATTAGATTTGCCATTTGAAAATAGCATGCATTTCAGTTTGTCTGCATTTATTACCAACTTAAGTTGAGTCAAATGGGACTGAACAACATCAAAGGCAGAGTGCAGGAATTCAAGGGTTTGTACTACTGAAGGGGATGAGCAATAGATAACTGTATAATCTGCATAAAAATGGAACGCAGCATTTAAATAATTATCACAAAGATTATTTACATACAGTACTGTGCAAAAGTTTCAGGCACTTTAGATGTTTAGATTCTTAATCCTAATGCAACACCATCAAGGAGGCGTCTGATCAGTCCCAAATTTATTCTGCAGCATGACAACAACGAGCCCAAACACACAGCCAGAGTCATAAAGAACTATCTTCAGCAACAAGAAGAAAAAGGAGTCCTGCAACAGATGGTATGGCCCCCACAGAGCCCTGATCTCAACATTATGGAGTCAGTCTGGAATTGCATGAAGAGACAGAAGCAGCTGAGACGCCGAAATCCACAGAAGAACTGTGGCAACTTCTCCAAGATGCAGGAACAACCGACCTGCCAACTACCTGAAAAACTGTGTGCAGGTGTACTAAGGAGAACTGCTGCTGTTTTAAAGGCAAAGCTGCTCACACTAAATATTTATACATAATACATAATATTTACTGAACTTTGTATGAAGATAATTGATAAATAAAAACTATTTATAGCATTATTTTTGAAAGCATCCCCACTTTGCTTTTAGTGCCTAAAACTGTTGCACAGTACTGTATATGGAGAACAGCAGTGGTCTTAGTATGGAACCCTGGGGCACGCCTTTTGATACGGGGAGGAAGGAAGAGGAAGGCTGGACACATTGTGTTCTAGCTGACAAGTAGTTTGAAAACCAACTTACAGCATGCCCAGATAAGCCAATATTGTAGAGTCTATCCACCAAGGTGACATGGTCACCTGTGTCAAAAGCCTTGGACAAATCAATAAAAAGAGCTGCACAATATTTTTTGCACCACTTTATAGCAGTGGTTATTGTGTTGCTGTGTTGCTTTCTAAGCTGACTGATGTTGTGATAGAATACCATTTGTGTCTAAAGATCCTTTAAGTTCACAAACTTTTCAAGGACTTAAGCTAAAACATATCATTTCATTGTTGGAAAGGGTAAGATTAAAATTATGAGTCAGAGATTCTCCTATAAAGTCTACAGCTAACTTGAAAGAGTAAGGATCAAGCTTGTCAAGACCTATGGATTTGTTAGGATCTGGTTGCTTTAAGGCTCTGTGGATCTCTATCACATCAAGAGGAGTAAGATTGAATGGTTGAACCATAGAATTAATTGGAGGTGGTTAAGAGTCAACTCTGCTCATTAGACTGTTTTGGATCTGGATGTAAAGACTCAAGTAAACCTAAAAGAAACAAAATGTTAGAGTACATGAGTCTTTTTTACAATGCAGGCTGGCAGCTCCGTGGTTACACTCCCAAATGAAGATTTTATTACTCTCCAAAATTTATTGGGATCATTTAAGTTACTAGTAGTTTTAGAAAGGTAGAACTCAGATTTAGCCTTTTTGATGAGAGAGGTGAAGCGATTTCGGAGCTGTCTAAAAATCAGCCAGTCAGCCTGGGATTTGGATTTTCTGGCCTTAGCCCAGGCTACATCCCTTTCTTTTAGTAGACTGGACAGCTGAGGGAAAAACCAAGAAATGTTTTAGCCTTTCATTCTAAATCTGCAGAAGGGACGGGTAAAAGCATCATGAAAGTATTTCCAAGCCAGTTCTACATCATTAATGAGAGAGATCTTGTTCCAGTCAAAGTCCCACAAATCATGAAGAAAAGCTTAAAATCTGATTCAAGAACAATTGGTGTTCTTGATTTTGGGAGCTTAGCTTGTCTGACTGTAGCTATAACACAATGGTCGCTCATAACATTTGCAAAAATACCAATCCGAATATTCAAGAGGAGCATTTGTTAAAAATAAATTGAGAGGATTTCTCTGGGCATTTAAGATTCGGACGAGATGAGCTATTAATTAGTTGTGTAAGATTAAGAGTCACAGGTAGATTTAAAACTGCCAGAGACAGATGACAACTATTCCCAGTTAGAATCTCCAGCAAGGAAAATCTCATTAAAATCTGAGGTTGATAGTTGTTTACTCAACGACAATAAAGCCTCACTGCTTGCTGAAGGGGGTCTATAACAGCCTAAAACAGTGATAAAACGGCTCTTAAGAAGTTCCAATTTCAAGGCAAGAAGTCCAAATTGTCTGCTGAGAGATACTGATGATGGTAGATGCCACCACCTTTTCTGGGCCGGTCACAGCCAATAACATTGTAACCCTTAATTGCAATTTCTTTGTCTGCGATAGATTTATTTAGCCAAGTTTCAGACAAGACAAGAATATGAGATCTAGCTTTGGAATCACAAGTGGTACTCAAACAATAATAAAATAGAGTAGAGTCATGAGATCTTCAGTAATTTGTGTTATCCAATTGGGAGAGCTCCTAAAAGATTTAAAATTCCAGTTTGTGCCTTTTTCGAAGGAATTAAAGATGAGGCACATTGTGGTCTCCACACCTTTCATGCACCTCATGTAGATACAGCACAGTCAATAAAAGCAAAAAAGGGGGCTGAAGGAAACATGCTGATCGGCATGAAATCCAGGTCAGTGCAGTAATAATCCGATCCGATTTTTTTTTGTCCTCCTGAATCAGATTATGACATTGCGTGACGTCTCACGTAAACAGGAAATCGAGCCTATTGAAGCAATACTGTGGATAAATGAATTAAAATTAGGGCCAGCTGGGGTCTAAAACAATAGGAATTCAATTTAAAACACCAGTATCAGAGCCAATTTCACGAGAGATTTGGGCCCATCAAAATCAAGTGGCGTGTTGGCAAAGAATCGTCGTATGGGGGCTTTCCTGCCTTAACCTCGGGCTCTGCTGGTCTCAGCTGCCTCCAGCTGCCTCTCTGTCATCAAAGTGAAACTCAGACACATCAGCCATTCAGCCCACAGCACAGCCAGCCACACAGAAGGAGAAAGATTTGTGTTTGGGAGAATATGGTACAGAGTATTTAGAGACTGTTGATATACCACTGTGGGTACACACACATTTGATACCCACCCTAAACTTTTGTGATTACTGGGGTTGGGCTAGAGAAGGCACAGGCTGGGTTAGCAATGAAGTAGAACAAGCAGAGCAGAGCAGAGCAGAGGATTAAATATGGGGACAACTTTATAATTGCTATTACCACGAAACACAAGATAAAGTATAATCCACACTATAGGATTATCATACGTAAACATGATCTTGTACCATTGGAAACTATTTCTGTTTCTTCAAAATACCACAGCACACTAACAGTGGTAGCCGGTTTGATTGACAATATGCGACAGATATCACATCAGCATGATAATTGCCCATTGTGGATCATTTTGACTTCAGATAAACTGACATACTTTGTAGCAAATTAAAGAGCAAATTAAGGAACTATACCAACTGAACTTTGCTTCTACATAGTCAGCTTATTAGTAGCCACTTGGCTAGATAACCAGGCTAGAGTCCAGTAAATTGCTAATAGGCTAAACATTAAGCTAAACTGCAAATTTACACCGTTGACCAGTTGTCTTGACAGTGCTGACCTCTGAAGTAATGAAGTGCCAGAAAGTCCAAAATGGAAGAAGCTATTGTAGCTTATTAGCTGTGTTGCACCATCCACTTTTATTTATCCTCCTCTGTTAAGTATTTGGTGGAATAGTTTTTAGACAGTTAGGAGGCGAGAGACGATGGTACAAATACGTCTTTTGAATGTGAACTCATCGTGTTAGTGACTGACCTCACGCTAGTTATCTGACAGTTAGCAAACTCGTTAGCAAATTTAGTTAGTAAATGATGTACAAGAACAAACTGCCAGGGGCGAGTAAATGGCCCGGTGCAGAGAAAATAGAAGCTTGACAGCTGTGCCTGACTAGCGCTATAGCATGTTCCCAGCTGGCTAGCGCGTTAGCAGTTAGCAGTAGTTCACCAACTAGTCCCTATGTGACCAAGCTGCTAGAACCATATGCCTATTTGTGAATATGCAAACATTAACTTTGCTGTAACACTTTGTGGTGTGACTGTGCCTTGAGCTTACAGAGGTTGTAAGAGGGCAAAGCGTGTGGGAAAACACGAGTCATGATTACACTGTTAGCATGGAATTGATTCTTATGTCAGTGTTACAAATGATCTGGTGGCATTAAAATGCAAAGCTGATGCACCATACTGTTGCAAAAGTATCTGATATAAAGTTGTTGTTAGTAAATTGGAATAAATAAATGGGGAATGAATTGACACTTTTTTTTTCTGACATCTGACATCACAGCAGATTCCCGAGACACATTCATTTTCAATCTGTTTTTCATCTGTGAGAGGATAAATGTTTGTATGATGTGCATCCTGGTACACAACAGTAGGATATGATTGTTCTTCCCAGTAATGTTTCCTACCTCCACTGTGACATCAATTGTAAATGGACACAGTGGGTATGAGGTCTGTAGATTACAAACTGCTTCCTTCCTGACAATTAGAATTCAGAACAACACAATCTGTCAGGAAAATAAGGCAGGTGTCAGAGAGGCTCCCAGCAGGACTGAAGTGCTCAGAGACGCAGGGAATATCTGCAGTGCAGTTCTCCAGTATTTTCTAATAATCAATTTAGCCAAATCTGCTGCTGAAGGAGGCAACAGATTAAAGAGAATCAAAGTGCTCTTTAACCCTGCAGGCAGCTTGTCTGTCTGCCAGTCTGGATCTGTACTTATTAGTTTCCAACAGGGTGAGGAGGTCCTCGAACACACACTAACACACAACCTGTACACGCGCGTACATTTCTCAATATCTTGAGACCTGTGCTGTATTATTGCTACAGCACTAATGGAACAACATCATATTTCTGAGATGTTTCTGCTATTCTCCTGTCCTCCTTTCTTATTCCCATAATTGGCGTTGCCTGAGGTAGAGGGGAAAGGTGAGAGAAAGAAGAGAGACTGACTAGTTGAGAGGCAGAGTGAGAGAAGCATTGTCAAATGGGCTCAGCATCACCTGCATGTATACGTATATAAAAATAAACCTCAATTTCAGATTGGCACCTCAACCTGAAAGCTTTGTCTGAAAGGATTTTCTTTACAGTGTTCCAGCAGTTCATAATCCTCAAGTGTAAAGTAAATGAAAATGGGGATGGAAGAATGGATTTCACTCAGCATCATTATAGCAGATACAGTAGGGCCTATGTCAAACAGTGCAAAGTTTTCTGTTGATAGATGTTTTTCTGCCCGCAGAGATGTGATTCTGACAAAAATGTTGCAATTAAAGATTAAAGCCCGCTTTTGTGATATTTTCCTCTGCAACAGATGAAAGACTCTTATAGGGCAGCATCTTTTCAGCATGGCATGCTTTCTAAGGAGGATATGATTGGTTCAATGTGTCGTTATTTCTCTTTCCGTGCATGGGTTGGTGTTAAAATTGAGGCCATTTGCCACTTTTTTTTTTTTACCACTTTATTACCCACAGTATTTCCCTTTTAAAGCAGGAAACCTTTAGTGTCTGACTTTTATTACAAACACAAAAAAGGGGAATTGAAAACCATTTTCTTTCAAATTTGCATTTCCATTTTTTTATTCTACATCAATCCTACGGTGCAGCATGCTATCCTATATACTATTAGACTGTTTATCTTTGGGGTTTACCACAATATAAATTTCAGTTTTACATTTTCAGAATATAAAAAAAATACAGATGATCTCCAAGTGAACGATGCTCCCTCAAGCCTCATTAGCCTCTTTGTTTTGACAGCCAACAGTTCAATGGATTGTGAGAAAACAGAAGCTTTGATGTGAGGTAGTAATTGTGTTTGTAAAGTTTTTGGTTCAACTACAAATTATTTATGAGGTGGCTTATGACATAAGGGTTTTTAGGATCCATCTAATGGGTGAATTATTAAAAATGAACAATTGGCATACATTGGCACAACAACCAAGTGTTACAGCTCATTATTATTTACCTTTACTGCAGCAACAAAACAACAGCTCTTGACATTGTCGCAGGTCACAGAAATAGTATTCAGCTTGAACATTAAGGATGTTTCATAACACTCATATTCAGTTTGCTTCTGGCAGCGCCACACTGCTGTATAGAATTTCTGCATGTTTGATAACTCACCAAAACCAGAGTCTTCAGTTATGCTACAGTATGAGCAACAATGCAAATGCTATTTAAAACAGGGCCACAAGAACATTCACACTTACTGTGATGATGCTGTGCCATCACTCTCACAGTTATATTTTCTATTCAAGTGCTCAAGCACTCCCTTGGTGTACTGCTGAGAAAAACCAACTCTGACTTGGAACAGAAATGTTTTTTTTTTTTTTTTTACTGACTGCTCAATTGAAGTCTTAGTCTCGGAATTGCAGCATTGGCCATTTTTCAGAAACAAACCACATACACAAAAAGTGAGAGAGGACATATGTATGTGTTAGTATATTCACGGTCAAAACAACAGCATAAATATCATATTTTACTGTTGATTGATATTGTTTCAGTTTTCACAGCCAGTATACAGCACTACATGTCGTGCAACAGAGAAATTACAGGTCTATGGCTACAAATACTGTAGTTTGTTGTTGTATTCTGCTTGATTTTTTAGTGTGTTACTATATAACTTGTCCTTATTATCCAGATGTTGTATCTGCATCTTTTATAAGCAGGAAAACAGCGGCATTATGTACCATATATACATTACCAGTCAAAAGTTTTGACATGCTTTCTCATTGAAGTGAATGGGAAAGTGTGTCCAAACTTTTGACTGGTACTGTACATGTATACATTTTATTTACACAGATATACTGTCTGTATGTGTAGTACATATAGATAAACAGTAACCGCAGCTTAGTAGTTCTGTAAAAACATTTTAAAAGTCTATAAAAAGGAAAGTCGATAGAACAATCAGATCCACAGTCTAAAACTGTATAGGTACATCCTTCACACACATTTGTAATCAGAGAAAAATACCCACAGTCAAACAGATTGGAGAATCAGATCCATGTCTTAAAGTGACATGATATTCCCCAAAATATTCCCAGCTCATGATTAAAAAAATAAATAAAATCACCAAGAAATTATAAGGGGATTCCTTCCAATGTTGACTTTCAGAGACCAATCAAAATATTGAAGAGCTTCATACTGGTGCTGTTAAGTGCCTGCCACAAAGTGAGGTTTGGTTTAATCTGAGACATCTGTCTGACACTGAGTAGGCGCTTATTTAACCAATTACTATTTCCTTGCCTGTTATGTAACTCCATGATTAATCTTTGCCTGATAAGTTGAGAACACTTTCATCATTCACTTTTACATAAATGATTAGTGAACAGCTGCTTTGGTGATGTGTCTTAAAACATTATGCCAACCAAAGCTTTACTGTCACTGCTGGATAGTGTAAACAAGAAAGCATGAAACATATTGTGAGCTACACTCTCTAAGTCCTCCACTGTGAAATGCCTACTGTAATACTAGTAGTGTGGAAACATACAAAGAGAGGATGGTAAAGCCAGGTGACATGAGGACTACAAGGTAAGACTGTGGCTGTGAAGTCTTTGCACTGAGGGATAATTTGTGTCCTATATGACTCAAAGGTAAGAACCTCCCAACCAACTGCCTGAAACTTTCTATATAAGCAGATAAACAAACCTATTTAGATAACTAAGAGAAAAAACAAACTCTGTGCCTTTCACCGTGCCGGTACAGAAGCAGGGCAAACATATTCAGTTTGCTTCAGGCAGTGCTACACTGCTGTGCTGTTTTTATGAAAGAGAAGTGAGTTTTTAGTATAGAATTTCTGTATGTAAATCATCTCTGGAATTTAGGCTTTATAATGTTTATATAACCCCCCAAAAAGGAGATGCAGTCAATCTTATTCCCTACAGTTAAAAATCCTGGCACCAACTGCTTACAGGCACAATTGCTTGACTCCACAAAAGGGTCACAACCTTTCAGCTGAATCACACACATCACAGGACTTCTTACAGTAATCCACTTCTGTCGCTACAAACTATTGAACTTCAAGACTCTTGATGTAGGAAGAAGCACAACAATGACAAAGACTGAACAATAAGTGCCCTTAATCTACTGAAATCTGTATCTTGTGTATTTTTGCACCGCTACCTAAAATGTGTTTTCATACATAGAAAACATTTATGTACTGTATATGTTTTTAGAAATGCATTTTTATGATCATCAAAATGGACAAAGCTATTGTAGCTTATTATTTTGGTTGCGGCATCATCTTTATTTAACTCTCCTCTGCTGCACTATGAACTGCTCCACAAATGAAGCATATGGTTTTTAGACAGTTTAGACAGAAATCAATGGCACAAACATGTGTCATGTATAAACTGCATTATTGTCCTGTTAGCAATTGAGCTAATGCGTTTGCTAGCTTCGGGAACCGAGAGTTTGCTAGAGAAAATAAAAAGATGCTAGGAGAGTTATTGTGACTGACTACTGCTAGCATGTTCCCGATCGATTTAAAAGCATGGTTTGTTAGCCATTAGCTTGCTAGCTGCTAGTTCACCAATTTGCCCTTTGAGTAGCCCCTACTTCACAAGTTTCTGTCGTGCCACTTTCTGGTGTGACCAACTCTTAAACCGCATGACGACCGAAACTGTCTTTATGAATTTCTACATTTATTTTTGTTCTTTGTTCTTGTTTGAGCCTAGCAACCGATACAGTAACCTGTACCTGTAACGCCATATGCACGATGGTCAGAGCAATATGATGTAGTATTCTTCTGTACCGTGGTCCTCAAAAGTTCAAGCTACCTAAATAATTGGTTGGTGAACTATTAGAAAGCAAACAGCAGTGGATGGTTGGTGTCCACTCTGCTCATTAGAAGGACTGACATCGTCGAAAGAGGTGACCCTTGACTGCTTTACTTTAAAGAAGGGACACCAGTCAGAACAAAAACAAGGTCCTCATTACTGACTCTGTCGTTATAAAGCAACTTATTTTCTCTATGGTTGTCCCTAAAAGCCAAGAAAAGGCCAGACGAGTTCTGATTATCCAGTCAGCGGTGAGGAGAGCGAAGCCAAAGGAACAAAAAATCAGCAGAGTCTGATCTGAAGGCAAAGGGGGCTCAAGATGAGCTGTTTGAGATAAGATCAAGCACAGATGTGTGTGTTATTTTACTGTAGATGGAGGCAAGAGAGAGATAAAGAAAGAGAACAGATTCAACTAGAAAGAAAGATATTGTTGACAGAGACTGAGAAGAGAGAAAAAGATTAGGAAATTAAGTTTGTCAAATGTGTAACCACTTTTTATGCCTCCTTTCCTTTGCAGAATGACCTGTTGCTATGGTAACAACTCAGACCATATGTGTGAATATAAATAAATTTCAGGCTGTAATTACTGTTGAAACCTAAATTGCCATCAGAATCTTTTATGCCCCCTCCAGACAAGACCTCCACACATTTGAAGCCTAATTTAAAGCCTACTACACAACAAATCTGATTTTTTTACTTACATTTCCTATGAGTTTTAAACACTTAACACACTATTCAGTTTTTTGCTTCCTTTCTACAAGCTGGGTACAACAAGCAATGGTCTGCTAGTAGGTCAGTTATAACAGAAAAATATTAATACCCACAGAACTTTAATTAAAATTTCCATTTGATGCAGACATATACTGTACATGGAGGCTTGGGTTTGAAAACGTTAACGGAGCAGTTAATGTTTCACTACAAGAATAAAAGAAATATACATATTTATGAGTTGTTGTAGGTCGACTTAAAGGGACCTTGTGGAGTTTTTGAGCACTAGTGGCACCATGGAGCAAAGTTATTATTAATCAGTTCCTGTTTCGTTTGTATTGTGCATGGGCGCAAGGATGCATGTGCATGAGCACATGGGTGGCGTGATTCACACCCTGCCATTGGTTTCACACTCTTCTGCTGATTGACAGTTGGTGGTGAAGCGCTAACAAATGTTGCAGTTCACTAAAAAAAATGGCAGTAAAGAATATCAGAAAAATCTGCTTTGCAAATGTTTCACGAGGAAGGAAATGCATTAAACATTTTTGTTGGACCTCAAGGGTACACGATTTGTTTTGGTGGGAAAAACTGAATGTAAAGAAAACTTTTGTTTTAATGAAAACTCCACAGGGCTCCTCTGAAACCACCTGTACAGCTGTGTTGATCTCCTCCACACTTGGTGCAATTTTCTGGGTATTTGTCTGTTGTTGTGTTTCATGGATGAAGCTATTTTTCTGGCACTAATACAGGGAAAACCTTTTTTTTTTAATCCCACCTACAAAGCTCTGATTAGACAGTTGCTTTTGTATTTGAATTGCACATAAACATCTGAGATGTGGGCAGCTGGGAACCAGGAAACAAAAAGGGGACAAAAACAACACTTTACTCTCCACACGCTAACATAAAACTTCTTTATAAGTTGGGGATTTTAATTAATGTTTAGTCACAAGCTTTGCCCTGAGTTTGAATTTGATGCTGCCCCACTTACTGTGTTTGATGTTGCTGTGCTCTCCATCTGAGCTTGCGATTCAATAATGCCAGAAACTCACCTGGGAAATGTAGCTACGTCTTCACACTTATCAGCAGTCTTGGTCCAGTTCTACTGTAGAGTCTGCTCTGACCTTTCTAAAGCACTGTGTTAAGGAGGCAGGCTGGGTTGCAAGCAGCATGGTGGGTCTCAGAGGGGAAAACAACAACTTGGCATGGAACAGTGTGTACCCACAGCAGCATATTGAATGTGTCAAGAATGAGCGGACTCTAACCAGTCCTCTGTGTCTCTCTCACTGTATCTTTCCTTCCCCCAACCTACCTCATTGCTTAATCCTCTCTGTCTTTTTCTCACCCTCTGTCTCTCCTAATTTCTCCTTTTCTTTCTCTGGAAACCAATATTGCATAGCTTTATTTGGAAGAGAATGTAATAAAGTCCTGTGTACAAGTCAGTGGGAGGGAGAGAGGGTTATGTAAGTAGGAAGAAGAACTCTTTATCATGTTGATTTCATGGTGACACTGCAGAAATGCTGCATGGCCTCAAGGATTCAATTTAGTTAGTATTTTGACTGCTTATGCACTTTGCTTATTCTTTCTTCTTTATTTTTTTCCATGAATATGTTTTACATCATTTTATTATCATAACATCTTATTGGATGGGCTAGAAACTGCTGGGCAACAAGAAAGAGGAGATTAAATCCATATGTCAGGAGTAAATTATATGGAGTTTAATTTGCTGATTAGTTCTAAGGTTAAGACATTTTTGTCTCGCCACCTCTAACAAAAACACAAATGTTTGAAAAAACACTGGGAGAATTTACATCTATGTCTTTGTGCATATTTCATTTTAATTTACCACAGATGCACAATGTTTACATTCAGTGCAGCATAAAAGACTCATGAATTTGCCTGACAAGTAGGGTTTGACAGGTTGTATGATAAAGCCCGTATTGCATTCATACTATTGTATTGCAATAGTTAATAGCCGGTGTCTTGTCTTATTACACAGACAACAACAGCCTTATCAATGTTCATAGTACGCTGAAATGAGGAGACATCAGGAATTACCACTGTATGCTGTTTTTATGTTTGTGTTTGTATCTACTGTTAATCACTTCCTTTCATATTATGAAATCTCTTGATAACTGTGCATGTGATTAGGTTTACTGTAGGCAACAAAGGCACTTTAGCTAAGGTAAGGGAAAGATTGTGGTTTCAATTAAAGTTATAATTAATATAAATATAATCATTTTCAGCAATTCAATTAAATTCAGTGTATATTTCTGCATGTAATTGCCTTCCTACATACAGTATTAGATTTATTGTGAGTGAGTTCACCGTTTCTGCGCTGGATTGAAATTGCTTTAACACACACAAGGGATTCAAAGGAAATGTAATCTAGCATTACTGTTCTTATTTTTTTTAGTATTAGCCTCAATGTTTACTCTTCAGTCTCCCACAGCCATCAGAGTCCTCTGATCACACCACTGTAATCAGAGCTATAATTAGCTACTGCTATTGCAAACACAACAGAGTAAAGCCGCTGCTCCTTCGCGTCGAAAGGAGCCAGTTGAGGTGGTTTGGGCATCTGGTTAGGACGCCTCCCTCTGGATGTGTTCCAGGCACATCCAACTGGTAGGAGACTGCAGGGCAGACCCAGAACATGTTGGAGGGATTACATATCTCTCCTGGCCTGGGAACGCCTTGGGATCCCCCAGGAGGAGCTGGAGGGGGTTGCTGGGGAGAAGGATGTCTGGGTTTACTTATTCAGTCTGATGCCACCGTGACCTCGTCCCGGATAAACAGCAGAAAATGGATGGATGGACATTTCATACTGCAGCTGCTTCACATTAAAATCATTCGACTGGTGATACACAGGGTGGTTTATTATGAAGCAGTCACAGAAAAAACACAATGTGTTCAACCACTATTAGTGCTGACCACAATCGCTCATCCAAAATACTTCTACAAACAAGACAATGGTCATTTTCAGCATTTCCTTGCTATTTTTAACATTTGCGAGAGAGTAATGGAACGAGAAGGAGACGCCACCGCGAGCTGTTAGATGAAAAGCTGCAGGCGACAGGCTGCTTCTTTATTTAAACAATGTGAGTTGGGTTGTGTTGTAAATATTTGTGAGTGTTTGTTTAGCACCCCCTGGAAAACGAGATGATACATCTCATGGGGTTTATCCTGACGTAATTAATTTTCTCAAGTAAAAAAGATACAACAGTTGTTCTATTGTATTTTAGACAAAGTAGCTGCTAGATGAGTGTTTGCTGTAAAATTAAACTGCACTTGGTGATACCACCAGTAACTATGTGTGTCGCTAAATCAACCAGTACGGAAGGATTATGACTTTAAATCTTAGTAAAGTTAACATGTCATGCCTTGTCTCTCATGTCACTGCTCTTTTCAATAACCAGTACAACATTTTTTCCCTAATCCTAACCAAATGCTACAAGTGTATATTGTATTGCAAGAGCGGATATTGTGGGAAAACAAATTAAATACATTGTCAGTGAACATTTTATTGATATGCTCAGTATCAACATTTTGCAACTTCTTAAATATGTTAATGAACAATGTTTCCTTATTATCTTGATTAAGAAACATAATCCGTGTTGCATTACATTTCCTCCAAAATGTATTTGTTCATGTAAATAAGGAGACAGTGCTGCAGTACAAGTTATAACAACATGTTGATGCTCTAAAACACATAGTTCATTCTGTTTATATAGACTGTTGTTTGGTGACTCAATGCGAACCCACAACACCAATAATTGCCATGTACTGTGTCATGCTGTTCCCACCAGTGTCAGGCAAACAAACAGAAAAAAAAAAAACCCAAAAAACACAACAAAACCTTAAAGCTGATGAATGTATCAAAGACAAACAACACCACAGCTATTTCTATATAGAATATATTGTTGTGCAGGGGAACCATAGATTAAGACCAGGGATGTCCATGAAGCCTGAGCACAGTGTGTTGGTACACCTGTACAATTTCCATATAGATTGCCTGTCTATCATTTCCATTTTGATATTGCAGGAGAAGCGAGAATGATAGAGTAGACTTTAAAAAGAGTAGGGGGTGGGGAGACTTAGAGGGGACGATATGTGTTGGTATGAGATGGAGGCGCAAGAGAGAAAGAGTGAGCAAGCATAGGCTATAATATCTACTTAGAGTACAAGGAGGCTACAGTTGCATATTTCACACAGTAGCTCAGATATTCTTCCTCAGTATGAATTCAAACTGACTGGCAAAGAAAGAGGAACAAGTTTTATTCATTCAGGTGTTAAAGCCGTCAGTGACCCTGCACATTTTAGGGCAGAAAAACCTCAGAGAGCACAAGCATGATAGCTGCTTCTCTGTCACTGAGGTCACAGACGGCGTGACTATTGACTGTAAACTGCACATGAGGGTGGAAATGAACATTATGTGGGGGGAAAAAAAAATCTATTTTTTAAGTCAAATTGAAATTTAAATTCTCCTCACCGTTTGTGTAATGAAATATAAACCATAATGATACTGCAGCTATTGTGCATCATTTTACATTTTTCAAGACCATAAAACCATTTCTGGACATATTTGTAGAAACAGCGTTTAAGCTTCAGGCCTTGTTGTTGTCTGTGCCCTTAGACATGCTGTCAACTTTAGTGGTGCGCTGTTGACTGGAGCATGTCATAGACCTGTAGCCCAGGAACATTGACTTCAACAAATACACAATATAAAACAATATAATATTGTTGGTTATATGTTGTTAGTAATTTTCTATCCATTTACAGCATTCAACAGTAAATTTAGGAGGACTCATTGTACTGTTAAGTTTGTATTTCATGTGAAAAACTAGCAAGCTAGCAAGCTAGGCTAACTTTGTTTTTCCCATGGATGCATGTAGGAGAACTGGCCAAAAAAATCGTCTTCCATCTGTAAAGAAATTACCCAGATGTTGCTCATGCTTGGGCATTTTTGGGCCCATAGAGCATGCGCACTAGAGACGGCCAGCAGAGTCATTTTGCGGAGGTTGTGATTATTTATTCACCATTTTACACCCACTCCTTTTCCAATGATTGTGTGCGGGAAAAATGCTTTTTGGGCCAGTGTCACATGACAGACCCAGAAGTTGTAATTACACAGTTTGGCCACAGCCTGGCGCTGTTCCTGGGGGCTTGGTTAGCTAGCTTACCTTAGCACAATTCCCAGTAGATATTAACTTTTCATTCAGCACCCACGGCGCCATTGACAGCTCCTGCACACTCAGTGCTGTGTCTTAACTACATTACTGAAAGTAGGGGGTCTAGCTAGTGCTAGCTGTCTCTCTTTCATGGGTCAAGATATGGTCACGGCAAAATTCTTAGAAACAGGTAGTCCTGTAACCAAAGTACTCCACACATTACCCCGTGATTTGAATCAGGAGTTACGTTAATAATAACGTTGCCCTCCCAGCTGGTTCAATGCAGTTGGTGCTGTTGGAAGTAAAGTGATTATTCTTATAACTATTCTTAGTGCCCACCCTTGCAGATATTGCAACAATCAAATTACGTATATGAGCCAGAACCACACTAATGAAGAAGGCACTATCAATAAATAAATCTATACAGCTTGATAGTGAAAGTAAAACATGTTGGTTCATGTGTGTCATTCATGAGAGGGCACCTTGTCCTCAGAACCAATAGCCTCATTAAGAATCCAGCATTGACCCTCTATCACCCCAATTATTGCATACATTAATCCCATCACTCTTCCTGCTGAAAATCCAAATGCACCCCCACACACACATACACACACACACCAAAGCTCCCCTGCATTGATGGCTTGCTGATTGTTTCTTTTGTGGTAAAATCAATCAGGGCACCGGGTTTATTTGTGCAGCTTCCACTAAATACGCACTCAGTTAAAGTAATCAGAGTTTGCTAATTAATGGTTATATGACTGTCACATGTACCTATGAGCAAATACACATGTCCATCAGTGCACATAACACACCCTCTCAATGTCTTTACTGGACCAACGTACCAAAATTAGCTGCAGCTCTGCCCTTGGTTCAATTTATTTATGCCGTGCATTTCTACCTGCTGAGTCTCGCTGCTTTTTATCTCTATTTCCTGCCACTCAAACTCCTGTTGATAGTTGTGTGCTGCTTCACACCCACTAAAAGCAGTGACAAGTGTGAGTGAGGATGTGCCCAAGGTGAAAAAAGTAATCTAGGTGTCTTTTCCCTGCACTTTTAGTTCATAAAACCTTCACCCCTCTCTGATTCACATCTCTCCTGACAAGCAACAGGAAGACAAATTTTCAGTCCCCCAAAAAATGAGGGTTTCAGAGTGCACAGTGGATGTGTTAGCTGCCAAATACTTAAGAGTAAATGGATCAAATTCTTATCTTGGAGGTTGGATAATTGTTAACACTCCCCGCTCACTCTCTTGGGGTCACTCCTCAGCGGGCCTGTTGGAGATAATTGGCCTTTCTCTGTCTAATGAAGAACCAAACAGAAGAGAATGAGGAGCTGTAGGTGCAAATACACAGTAATACAGTAGCACAGTAACACAGTAAACAAATAGTCATTCATCCACAAGCAGTTTTCAAAGATTAAATGTATTTAATGGGGTTAAGGTTTTGTTAATTTTTAGCCGACATTACAAGGAATTTGTAATTTGAAAGCATTCTCATTATACTGTACCTCTTTTGTTGTATTTGGCTTTGTAGTTATCTTTATTATATGTATTATAAAAGTTTTTTTTCTGTTATTTCTTTAACATTAAGAGGAAATGATGTACTAATGGAAATACAATTTGAAAGAAGATAACAGAAGCCGTAGAATTTTGTTATAATGATGGTCATCATCACACAATACGGTATAATTAACCCATTTTACAGATGAGGACATAAATTCGACTTATTATTCCTTTTGTGTTTGGGCAAAATGAAATAGAATAAAATGACCTGGTTATGATGTGGTCCTACATCCGTGGGGATAGACAAGACGGTTTGTCGGTTTGCAGAAAGAAAAGTCACGTAAAGGTCACCGCTTCACTGCACCTGCTGGAGAGAATACATCTCGGAAACATTGCTAATAACCTAAAGAGAGATATCAGGAAGAACTACAGCGAGAGCCTGAATGGATGTAGACAGCAGCTGACTGTTGACAGGTTTTTTAAGGAGTTTTCTCTCAAAGTGCTGCTTTTACTTGCTTTTAGAGCCACTATTATGACTTCACACCATTAACATTAATTGCTTAATTTGTCTTCTTTCTTGTTGGAGACTAAGTAGCTGAAAAGGTCATCTGTCAGAGCATGACTGAACAATTTAATTTATGGAAAAGATCTTGCACATTTTAAAAGTAATACTGTTCATCTTGAGTCTGTTTTTGCATTACCGCTTTCCAATAAGGGATCCATTACAATGGGTCTATAAGTTTCAGTAATGGTAAATAGATGACTCATAAATGTTTTGTTGGTCAGTTACAAGGCATTAGTATGAGCAGCCTTTGGACAGGTTGGCTGGGCTGTGATAAATCAGAAGTTAAAGTAAATGTTCACGAGTTTCTTAATATCAAATAGCCCCTCCCCAGGAGGTAATGCTGGGATCAGACAACGCAGTATTTTTTCCTTTTGAGAAGGATTCATTAGGTGATCATAGAGTCATAAATTCCTGCCGTAACTTTTCCAAGAGACGGTGAAATCAATATCACGATTAATCATCACATTTGCGGTAATTATTAATGAAACAATCTTATTTAATACACCTGTGCACATGATTCTCTGTCCTCACAGTGGAGCTCTCATTAGTTTTTTGCACTGAAAAATCATGGGTTATGACCAAGTGGCAACTACCACGGCCGTTTAATGTTACTTGATTATGATACCTGCCCTGTTAGTACAATTTATCTAAAGTACAGTACCAGTCAAAGGTTTGGACACACATTTCTATACCCTTGAATAAGAAAGTGTCTCCAAACCTTTGACTGAGCTCAGGTATGCACTGCTCCATAGCGGGGCGCTCTTTTTGAGAATATTTGTGTAACCACCACCAGACTGAAACAACCTGCCGCAGCCTCCAGACTGTGGACAGGAAATACCTGGGAGACTGTTTTACAGATCCAGGGCTAAATTGTAGCTAACCTCCAGGTTAACCCCATCAGTGTTCTTAGCTGCAGGTTAACAAAACTAGAGAACTTCACTCGGTTGTTGAAGCGCTGTAGCATTTATTTTCTGGCAAACTGTTGCTCATACTTAACATTCACTGTTACATTCACTGCAGTGCTTAGTGCTACCCTGACTCTGCTCTGAAGTCCAGCACATCTGCTGTCTTTCTCTCTCTCCTACACACTCGCCACACACACTCCACCCTGAATGCTCCCAAACTTTACTTCTGCTTAGCTTTGCTTTGTGCTGTGTGGTGTTGTGCCCATGCGACCGACACAACAACTTTTTCTCTGCACTAGCTCGTTCTCATCTGCAGCCGCCCCCAGCAGCATTTCTCCAACACTTGATTACTTTTGTCGACACTGGACACGTATGGTTAATTACATGGCTTTGAGCTGCAGTTGGAACAATGCCCACTTGTGAAATAAACCCACACAGCAAACTCTGACTGGTTGTATACCTAGAAGACTTGCTTTTTTGTTGTGCTTTAATGGGGTACATGTAAGGCACCCTGCATGTAGGAATGAATTTATCGAATATATGGATATGACTAAAAGTAGATCTGTTAAAGAGTCGTGTAAGTTTTGGTTACTTTTTGATGAACTGCCCAGCCTACATGTCAGACTACATGTTGGGTGTTTTTGTCTGGATGTCATGAGGTGATGCTGTGCTGTTATGACACACTACATGGGATAAAAAGAACAATGGCTACGTCTGATATTCATTTTGCTCCCAGCGCCCCACGTCTGTCCAGTCAGACCATTATTGGGCTGATAATGTGTAGTCTGATCCTGGCATGAATCAAAAGGGTAAATATCAGCTGCCCAAAAGTTCTTATTAATGGCTTATTACTGATCTATAAAGCAGTTTGATTTATTAACATTTATAAAATGATAAGTCAGAACTTATAGACCCATTATAAATGGCGTCTTATATGAAAGTAGCATCTTTTTTTACTGTGACCTGTAAAAGAGATAAGGCAAGAAAAGCTGAAAGACAATTTCCATCAGAAGTCAATTATTTGGTTTTACAAAATCTCCACTGAATCAACAGCATCTGTTCCTGTATTTACTCATTTTGCCTAATATGGTGTATCCAGGGCTGAAGCATGAAAATATGAACAGATTTCCCGCAAACAAGGGTATCTGAAACCATTCCCCTCTGTCACTCTTTCTCTCTAATTACAAACACGAGTAACAGGTAATAAACCTTGCAAATTTATGATAAAATGAGGTACACAATGTACACAAACCCTTTGTCTCACCTGTTTTCATCTTGGCACTCGGCACATCCCCTCATGTATGTAACTAAATACTCACTCGACTGTAGCGCCAAAACCTCTACAATGTGATAGGCGGAGACGAGAAACATGGAGAAAAACAAAACATTAAGCATTCATCTTCTGATCCCAATTTGTCATGGTAAGAGGGAGCGGAAGAAGAAAGGGAGTGCCGGCAGCAGACTGAAAAGTGAAAGGGTGATAGGAAGTGTGAGGGATCTGTTCAGCTGTGACATGCTGACTAGTTGTGTCAGAAATCGCAGCTGCTGGTCCTAATTACCAAACTGTTACAGCAAAGCATGCAAGGAACTTTAGGGAGTAGGAAAGACGTGTGTGTGTGTATTTGGGTGTGGGGTGGGGGGGGTATTTGGTGAATAGATGGAGCGACGAGATCCATTATTCACATTAAGCCTTTATAAAAACAAGTCTGATTCTCTTGGAGAAAAATGCAATTATTCGTTCATCCAAAATTCAACAAAGCTGCTGACCTGTGTGGAGCAGCTCTGCTTTTAGGGGCTTCTTGAGAGAAAATGAAACAGCTTTTTTCTGTTAAAGAAAGCTGTTCCACAAAACATATTTCTTCCAGTCTGAATGCAATGTGCGTCGATTTCATATCAGAGAAGTTCGCAGGTTGATGGCGATATGATTCCACACATGATTACCTTTGGCTGTTTGAGAGCCACAGAACCTAAAAGCAAGAGTGGCCTATCACCGCAGATCAAGGGGAAGCAGTGAGGGGTGGTCTCCACTGAAGCCAAAGTGTTGGTGGCTGATAAGGTGACAACGTTGTGGTGCCCTCAGGAGTTTCCTCTCTCTGCCTCTTTTCCTTACACTCACGCTCTCTCTCTTTCACACACACACACACACACACACACAAACACACACACTCAATGTTCCTGCTTATCTCTAAGGAACGAGAGGCCCCTCTCCACCCGCGCAATCGTTCTGCCTTTCCCTCCTCTTTATCTCCTCACAGTCATTTATTTGGGAGATGGAATCAGAACAGCTCCCACTGCTAACATGCTGTAGCTCTGGAGACAAATGAAAAGATGTGCTGGGAAGAGAGGGGAGAGAGGAAGAAACAGAGCAGGTGGAAGCCGTCGGGAGATTTGCGGGCGAGAAAAGGAGGTCAAAGCTAGGGATGGCTGAGAGCGAGGGGTGAAAAGAGTAAAATGAGATATGAATGTAGGTAGTAAAGGAAAAAGGAAGTGAATGAGAGAGGATACAGAAACTTGCATGCTATTATAGGCAACCTTTTTTCCTCCATTTCTCTTACCGCAATTTAATTTAGTGCTGAGAATAAGGGAGACACCATGCAAGGTAAAAAAAAAAAAAAAAAAAAAAAGAGCTGAGGATGAGGAGGGAAAGTAGCGAAGCAGAGGACCAAAGCTTGATAAGAAGATGAACAGAGCTGTAGGATTAAACTTCGGGAAAGGTGGCTGACACAGTAAAACTAAGGTGAGAAAAATGCAGCGTAATAACAGAGTCACACCAGAGCACAATGGCACAAGTGAGAAAGACGCCAATGGTCAGATTCACAAGGGGCAAAGACGCGGAATCGCTTTGAAAAAATGCAATATAAGAATCTGAATCTGAGGAGAGTTGGGCCTTCTCCAGGAAATATAATGCAGACTGATATCAGAGTTCATTTTTTCTTAATTTAGTGTATCATTTTTGGCAGACCTCCCTTAGGCAGCCAGATGAGATCACACACTTCTCTCACTGGTTTATAGAAGGTTACTATAAAATAAAAAGGGCCTCAATATGTTTTGAGAAACTAAGAGGTGAATCCCTTAATTAGAGGAGCTGTCATCCATCATCCACCTTGCTTAAGTGTTCTTGCTTAAGATACTGAATCTCTGGAATATATTTGCATGATTCATAGTTCAAAAAACTACTTATTTAATTCATACTGACACCTTATGCAGCCCCTCAGTTCAGCCTCTGTCTGAAACAGGCTGTTTTAGCTCCTGTCTCTTTAAGGCTCCCCTTCCTGATTGGCCAGCTCTTGAAAGCTGCCCCTCGAGAGACTGTCACCGGCTGCGGAGGCTACGTCAACAAACCATGAAAGAAACTATAATAGTAGGATTTCACACCTCTCATATACATCTGTACATGTTTGAGCTGAAATCCAATCTGAGTGTACAATAAAAACAGCACATGGAAAAACTTTAGCGACAACCTTAGCAACATAGACTCTGTAACCAACAACCATTTATAGGAAGCTTGTCAGGAAGGTGGAAAAAACCAATTGCAAAAAAAGTGTTCAGAGCACGTTGAAGCCCTGGCTTTTGACTGCAAGGAGCAGTACATACCTTCACCTCAAGTTTTGGAAGATATCTGACATCACGACAGTATATAAATATCAGAAAATCAAAAAAAAAACCCAAAAATTTTAGGCAACCTCATGAGTTATTTATTGACAGAAGTTTGATACCACTCTCATGCCTGTACAGTAAGCCAGGCCAAGCACATAACCCTCCAAAAACATCGCAACTTGTTTTTACACTTCAGTTCTTGTAAACAAACAAGATATTGTAGAGGTGTTGGTCGGTGGATTTTGTTACCTTTGGACAGAACCAGATTAGCTGTTCTTCCCCAGTTTACAGTCTTTGTGTTAAAGTAAGCTGACCGGCTGCTGACAGTAGCTTCATACACTGTGCAGACATGGGAGTGGTGTCAATCTTCTTATCTAACTCTAGACAAGAAAGCAAATCTGAATTATTTCTTAAACAAGTCCGGCTTGTTGTGCATGTAAGATCTTGCAGACAGCTTCAACATACAGTAAGACTCAGTAAGACTTGCATGTGCTGTTGCATCTGGTCGTATGCAGCAGTATGTGCAGCTGATTTTGGCATGTGCTGCGCCGGCTCAAGCCTAAGAAAATAATTTTGAGATTTTTTTGAGAGAAAGGTAAACTTGAAATGAAAGATAGACTGAAAGATTGAAAGATAAGTCATGCAAATCAGTGTGCCAGATGCAAACTGCTATAATAAACCTGCTTGTTTTTTGTCTATTGGCCATGACTCATTCTTATTCAAATAGGGGAAAGCTGAACCTTCTTCTAGCTCAGAGGATTATTTTACTCAAATGTCTCTCTGGTGCTCCAAAGCAAAACTATGACTAAGATGATGGGTTTTCTAAAATTAGAGAAGATCAAATGCACAGTGGGGGGGTGGGGGTCCATTAATTCTATAAACCATGGGACCATATTTTAGGTTCTCTCTCCCCCACAAATGTGCACATTTTGCTTTTAGTTCAGCTTTCAGATGTGTTTTATTTTGGGCAAGTGTTTTAGATAGATGGTTATTTTTATGTATTTAAAAATTAAAGGAATTATCTTATTATTCACTTTTTCCCCTGTTTTTTTCCATTATAAAAATGGTTTTAAAAAAAACGCTTCATGTGTCATGGGCTGGCAGGAGTTAAGAGGAAAGATTTGGTAGATAGTGAGAAGATGGTGGAAAAATAAAGGGGGAAATGTTTTTCATGCAAATATCCTTTTATCTTTGCAAATGACTTTCTGAAATGATATTCTGTCACCTTCATGCATATTAAACTCTTACTATCTGACATCTTGGTTTACTAACTCAAAAGTGGAAATTTCACTTTTAATGAGACTCAGTATCTTTAAGAACTTTTTGGCTCCCCCACTCCCTTTGGTGCTTTTCTTTTAAACACCATATCACTTCTAAAGTATCTTTTTGGTGCCATGGCTCTCTTCACTGAAACACCAGAGAGCATTTCTCGCTTATTCTGCTCAGCTCTTATCAAAAAGCTGCTGTGAACCTCTTCTCAAGGGCACAGAATTTTGGGCATTAATTATCTTTGTATTTATTTTTTCATAGGCAGCAGTGGTTTGATCATAACTAAGATATTAAGCCATCTGTGTGCAATTATATATGAGAGGAATGGGCACTAGTAGGGTCACTGAGAGAGATGTTTCACCACTAAGTGTAAAGAGAACGTCTCATCACCTCATCCATAAGTATGAATTAAGTTGAGACATCAGCAGATGTTAAACATCTGTGAGCACTCATTGACCTGAAAAGGTTAGCTGTTTTATTTTAGCTTTATACGTCATAAAAAAAATGGCAGCTAGTGGCAGTGGTAAAAATAAAAAAGTGCTTTGAAATCCCTAATTGAAAATTACAATGACAATTAAATGCTGATGAGCTGTTGATTATGATGTATTTTATTACTTTAAAATTATGTAATTAAAAATGTAATAATTGCTGTGGTGATATATACAGTGGCTGGAGGGTAATAGAGCAACAAGAGAGAATTAGGAGTGCTGCAAAGTACTATAACAGCAGCACATACAGTATCACATAATGAGAATAAAACAAGAAGTTAACAAACAGCATCTTTGTTGAGCAATTTATACATCAGCAGATATTTGCTGTTTACAGAGTGTATCTACAGATTTACATTTTACAAAATATGCACCGTGTGCAAATGTGCTGTGTTGGCTCCTCGCATTATTAGATTTATCGGGAAGATATGCAGATAAGTTTAAATAAATAGCTCTTCACAATGGCACGTATCCAGATAAAGATAATGTCTGATTATTGCAGTTACAACATGCAGAAAGTTTATATCTTTAAATTGCATTTCTGAAAGGGGAATTTTTCACTAAACATTAAAATAAACACAGGCTCATGCTTTGCTTGAAGGGACACAAAGCAAATATTTGAACCATTGTTGTTCACGGTCAAACAAACATTGAGTAAAATAAGAGTGACGTCTCTTAAACAAAACATCCAGGTACAACCTTTGAAATAGAAGGCTGTATAGACTCAAGGATCCTCGTGTGCACACACCAGGAACGTACCGTATTTTTCAGTAATGTATGCGTGTGACATTTTGTGCTCCTCGGTTTATTAGTCTTTATGACAGTCTTGCACCAGCTTCCTATCAAGAACCGCTTCTGGTCTGCGAGAAAAAGAATTGGATAATTTAATCTCTCCTTTATGAATTAAACATCCATTGAGGCATAACAAGCTGCATGTTTTCAGAATGTGCCTACGATGCACAAAGGTCATGTTAAAATAATACGCATTATGCTTAACATACTCTTTATACATTTTATATGAAATGTCAAACAACCATGTGGAATCTGCATATTTGTACTTTTATGTGAGTTGAAAGAAGTCATGACTTACTTTTATGGTAATCTCTCTCACTTGCATGCACCTCATGGAGGAAGTCACATGCACACACACACACACAAACACAAACATGCACACCTTAAGATCTGACTGACAGCAGAGAGGTTATGAATCTAGGCACTGAAGGAAGTGTGCCTATTTTTTACTTCTGCGGGGTAGAGAAAGGCAATGATGAAAGGAGAGTCGTGTACCTGTGGGAGGTCAGTATCGACACAACTCCAGCTCACCAAATGACTGGCCTGAGGAGCAGAGTAGTTATTCAGGGAGAAGCCAGATTGAGTACATGGCAGCACTGTAACAGTAATACTGTTCCAAGCCTGAGGGCTCTTGGTCACTGCCATTACTCCTCCAAGGATCCCTGCTGAAGGTGCCTTGCTGTTTCAGGGGGAAGCTGAAATGTAACTATGATAGCTGTTTACAGATTTGAGTCGGAGACAGATAGGTACAGAAAAGTTTTAGAGCTCGAAGGTGATAACAATAAAAAAGAAACTTGCAATCTTGTATTGTTCCGTCACCACGCTGCTGGCCAGAAAAGGGACCAATCAGCCGAGCCAGAGAAATGTGAGCAGGATGGTTCACCTGAAGGTAGCTGAAGGCTTAGAAATCTGAACCTGACTGTAAACTATGACACAGTGACAGTGAGTATGAGACAGTGACTATGAGACAGGCCAAAGTTCCCCGAGATGGTGTTAAGACCACAGTCAAAAGTTGCCAGTGAACAAACAGAACCAAACATGTTGCTCTATATTTTTAGTGCTTGGTTTGAAAGCTTTACACCAATGGAGGCAAGTACATCTTGAATTGGCTGTTTGCTAAGCCTCTGACCTGAACAGTGCACGGCAAGTCTGTCAAGTTTTGGATGTCTCCACATGCTGAAGCGCTATCCATTGGGCTGTAGTAAGAGCTTTACTCAGTATCCAAAGAATTTGGAGGGTGGTGTCTTTTTAGTCACCTTTCCAAAACCAAAAACACAAGAGCACATGTGTAAGACATGAATTAAACAGTGTGTTTACCTGCTCTGTAAGTCTGCATGTCCGGCTAACTCTAACTTCCTAATTAGGCCTATAATATAACACAGCGTTACTTCCAAGAGCACATAATTAACTTAGTTTAAAGTCTGATCCTACATGTTTTTTATAATACTTATAATACTAAGACTAACTCTGCAGCTACTAGCTCTACTCTGCGACATGTGGCTTTAGCCTCAGTTTTTTTTTTTTTTTTTTTTTAGCATGATATCATGTAAACAGCCATCTAGTGCATATTTACAACCCTCTTCCCAGGATGCTAGTTTTAATACGAGTCAGTCGGAAACATAAAAAAGTCAGTCAGAGATAGCATTTTCAATCAACTCGCGCAGCTAACTTTAGCTTTATTAGCTAGCTAGTTACAGTTGATAAAATCTGCTAGCGACAGTTGTCATTTCAGCCGGCAAAAACGATGGTCGCCAGGTAGAGATAATAAGCTGCTTTTGTCTCCCTCTGTCTGAAATAAAGAACCCATTGTTTTGTTTTGTGTATGGTAATTTTGCTGTTATCATTATAAACCTTGTATGTGCCGTGTGAGAACACAAAGCCTGGTTAGCGTTGCATAATTATCAAAGGGGGGGTTGGACTTAGTTAGCGGTTAATTAGGTAAGAAAAAACAAATTGTTTAAAACTATGCAAAGGCTCCAGTAAACGAGCAACATGGGCAGCTGAGGCAGGATTTTAAAGACAAATAATGGTGCTGTTTCCTCTAACTGCCATATCTTAGCAAGCTTGGTTTCAGAATCATTTCTTTTAAAATAGCTTAACGTAAGATGACAGACATAACAACAAATAAATACTTTTCAGCAACACAATACCACCAGTGATGTAAAATAGTAAAGCTACATAGTATGTGCAATTGTGAAGAGTTGCACATGAAGGGACAAGTGTGTAAAGACTTAGATTAGATCTTCCAGAAAACCCCTGCAAACTGTAAGCCAAAAGTTGTTGTTTTTTTTCTTGCAGAAAAGCTGTTCAATTTTATTTTTGCAATGCGAGACCAATCCCCTGATACAAAACCTGTGGAGTCAAACAAACATTACAGATTGGAGTTCACACCAATCAAAAGACAGTATATCACACACTGGAATTGCTTTTTTAACCTGCACATACTACCTTCCATTGTTACATATGAACAAGGTAAAACAAAATGAAAGATGGATTGTATTTTCATAGATAAACTTACTTTTACCCTCTCATCCTCCCAGCTCATTTTTAAGCTTTGCAGCCCACAGTCATAATGTGATTTAAAATGATTTGCCAAAGTGAAATATCTCTTTAATCCATTCCATCCAGTGGGGAAGAACTTGTGGAGGAGGAAGACAGGCATAATGTGGGCTACACTGTGATTAAAATGTCACCTGATATGACTCCCCTGGTTGTACTGTGTCTTACTATTGCCTTTAATGACCATGAACTTATGGTGTACCCTGCATATATATATGCATCCACCTTCCATGTCTTTAAGGCTTTTTATGGTTCTTACTGTATGTTGACCATTCATGATATTGATTAGGCTGACAGAGGGAGAAAGAGCTACAGCCAGGTACGACCCCTGCTATTGATCAGCAACTGCAGCAATATAAAAAATCATTCCTGTAAATGTCAAAGAGGAATCACTCTTGAGTTTCCCAAGACTGCATGTGAGAGTCTGAATCTGTGCGAATGTTCAAGCATCGCTTTCAAAACGTATCTGCTCTCATGTGTGTAAGTGTGTGCTATAATGGATGTTTGGTTTGCATGTACCATATGTTTGCTTTCCAAGAGAGCTACTCTTTTTTTTTTTTTTTTTTTATCTAGTGTGTGTACAGTATGTGTGGATTGCAAACTTGTGTGTGCGTGCGGTTTCCCTGAATTCATGAATTCATAATGAGCGCTGTAGGCCACCCACCCAGTGCCTTCAAGTTAGTGTGCAACTCAACAGCAGAGCATATTTACCCACACAAATATACAGGACAGTAAACGCCACTTGAATACTCAATGGTAATACACCACAGAGTTTACTTGAGTTGAGATTAACACGCTTTCTTTGACTGAAATATATCAGCGTTGACAAATGAAAATGCTGATAGTCAATTATATAAAAAGCTCTAAATGCGTACACCTAAATTCTAAACAATCAATCATTTCAGTTACAAAAGCAGGGATTTCTTTTCAGATATTACAAAGAGACACACTCACTGATGTGGTTTGTCATGGTTGACATCATGAATAAAAACACTTTCCCTCAAACAGGCAGAAGCACAACCGACGCCTCACCCTCTCCCTTTAACCATTACGACAACTTCACATGCCTGAAGACATCTGAAAATTTGAATCCCCGTTGCATTATCAATGACGTCACCACTACAGGAGGACACAGATCACCAATCGGCATGCCCATACATCTACTGTTGCCATGGAGAAATGAAATATTGAGCTTTACGAGCTGCTGTAATGGGGGCTATTATGGTAGAAAGGTAGAGGACGGGGGAAGTGATATTATTCTGAGGAGCCAGTATCAGATCACAGAGTGATGTCACTGTGGCAAAGTGATGATGTCTGGTCTAGCGATACATGCGTGGCACACCTTGGTTTTGTGTTTCAGCGTACTTAAAGTTGTATTGCTTTTTATATTCAAATTAATAAAAAAAAAAAAAAAGACTTTCATTCCACACGCAGTATAGAGACAAAACTTTTAAAGCCACTAAGCATCATCTTTGAGATGCAGATTGCTGGCAGTACCGAGCAGTATAACTGGACACCTATGATGTGTGTGTTTGCCTGCGGTTATAAATGAATGTGCCAATAAACTGTGCTTAAAGACAGCAACAGTGAAGCATATCTAAAGAGCTTTGAGCTATAAGGTTCTTTATGTAATCAGTCTTTATTGCTTTTTATGTCCTTGCCTATTGATTGTTGCTGCTCATTGACATCTATTCCTGTGGCCTGTGTGTTATGCCTGCCTGCAAGCCAAATTTCCTTGGGGATGGTAATAATAAAGTTGAAAATTTGAAAACTCCTGACCCAATCTTGTGAACCTCTCCCTGCCTAGATAGACGTTACCTAGCAACACAAGAACACAACGTCCTGAGGCCCAGCAACTATAATTCATCAGACTTAAAACAGAAAAGTGAGATCAAAATGAATTATATGAGTTAATAATCAAATCATTTTTAAATTAAATGGACATTTTGTTGGCAATTGTATAATAATATCTATAATACCTCCATGTTGTGTCGGGTGGCACCGCTTTACCTATTGCAGTTATGTTAAGTAGCCTGGCCTACGACTTGTTGGCCACAGACATAGTGTTTCTTATCACTGTTACGCAGACAACACCCAATTATTCATAAACAGCATCTCCAATGAACCCAATAACCTGGCCCTTTACAAAATAGTTTAACTGAAATTAAAGAGTGGATGTGTCAAAACTATCTGCAGCTCAACAACAACAAAACAGAGGCTCTCTGGCTGCCAGCCAGCTGGAATCCAATTTTTGAAACTTTTCAAAACCCACATTGCAACATTCACACCCACTTCACACAGGGATACGGAGATGAGAAAGTAAACAGGGTTTAAACTTCTCCCTCTAGCTCTATTTTTTTCATTTGTTATTCACTATTTCTGGCACTTTTCGTGTGTAGGCAACAACTGAGTACAAAACTCTCAAAATGCCTTCCAGGAGAGACTGTGTGAATATTTGCGCTGTTATCTCACATTATCCCCATATTTAAATGACCATCGTGTCTCCCCACCTCTATGATTGCTGGCTTTTCACTTCGCCTTTGATTGTGGCCGTTTGGAACAGCTAAACACTCCTGACATGGTTGAACAACACAAACTAGTTTAATTCTATCATAATTTGTCCCATAGGTTTCATGTTTGCCTCGAGCCTTAACTTTTAAGATCAGGTCAATAAAGTTGTTTAAGCCTTTTTGCTGGAGCTAAGAACCATCTTCAAAATAAAGATAAAAAATCCTGTTGTTTATTGACATGGAGAAGGTCATACATGCTTTTATCTTGACCACTGTAAATCTCTGCACTCCTGCAGGAGAAACTTTCACTTTCACGCCTCCAACGGGTTCAGAATTCAGATGCCAGGCTTTTAAGAGGCAATAAAAAATAGACCACATCCCACCTGTTCAAGTTTCATTACAGTGAAAGCTTCCTATACATTTTTAGAACTGATTTCAACATTTCATGACTTCATTTTAAAGCACACTTGAGACTGGCCCCAGAATGAGTAATAGATCTCTTACCACACTACAGTATGAGCCTTAATCGTGGCCTTAGATCCTCTTTGTCTGTTTAGGAGAAGGAGGTGGAGCCTTCACACGACTTATGTAAATTGTTATAGTCTGAGAACTGTGAAAAAAATCAATGACAAAATACGCACGCCTAAAATGTAACATTCAAAGACCATGAATATGTGGAAAATAGAAGATTTAATTTATTTGTATAAATCCACAACTGTCGTCTTGACTTGCTGGTGCTATCGAAGGTGAGAGGGTGAGAAGATGTGACTCAGAGCTGGCTTGTGTACCGCTAGACAATTACTCCGTTTTTTATTTTTCCACGTTGAAAACGAGCGGTGCAACATTATCCTGCAGATTTCATCAAACAGCTTGTCAAGATGAATGACATTTTGTTGGTGTATGAACTTGTACAGCTGAAAGGGCGGAGGGCATGAATTCAAATACAGTGCCTCAAGGCAGAATAATTTGATATTTGACATATCGTATGTGGTTGTCAAAAATCAGTCAGATATCTTATTAATATAATTTATTGCTTTTAAACATGCATTTTGCATTAATGTATATGGTCTTCCCAAAGTGATGACTGTAATTATTAGTCTTGGTATGTATTTTTGCCTTTTATGCTTTTGTCTCTCTCTCTCTCTCTCTCTCTCTCTCTCTCTCTCTCTCTCTCTCTCTCTCTCTCTCACACACACACACACACACACACACACACACACACACACACACACACACACACACACACACACACACACACACACACACACACACACACTGGCCAAACTCAAAAACAAAGCTTAAAGTGACATTTCACTTCCATTGCACATCTTATTTGAAAGTAGGTTCAATAGCAGTCTGGGAAAAAAAAAATAGTCTCAATTTTCGTCCCTCATTATCTATAATTGAAAAACAAATAAAAGCAATACTATTTCCTCATGGACGACACAAAAATATATATATTTTCTGGGTGCAAATTGTAGCAACACACCATGCATCTATTACAACTGCCTCAGGAATTTGGGCTCACACAGTGTAAACAGGCAATCACTTGCAGAGTGTTCTCAGGTAATTTGCAGAAGCTATTTGTCTCGGTGCAAAGTCTACAGAGAGTATGATGTGTGAGTGAGAGGCCAGGGGGACAGCAACAAGCCAGGGAATGTTGGTTTTCGAGTCAAAGTGGGAAGTTGGATTTACTTAAAGCTGCAATGCAGACCCAGTACGTGTTGAAACTGATTTACTTATCAACAGCATATAAATGCCGTTTACCCACTACTCAAGGTCTGATTTAGCATTTATACACGCATCCCTCAGGGGTGTTTATGCACAGTTTACTCAGGTCAGTGTGCTGTCTCACACTTTTTTCTCCTGTAAATCCTGAGGTCGCTTGTTTTGTTGCTAATGTATCATCATAATGTGAGCACAGAGCAGCCATCAATCTAACACCTACTCATGCCAGGCAGAATGAAAAGAAATTAACCCTCTGCGGAAAAAAAAAATCGAGGGACTGTAGCTTATTCTGAGGACCAGGCAGAAAAGATAGACAGAATGATCTTCCAACACTCTATTTAACCTGATGTAATTACAAAGTAAGTAGGGCCTATGAGCCCTCCAGATATATGTTTTACATTTTCTAGCGAACATCTGATTTGTTAGAGATTTTATATAACTGTCACACAAAAAGTCAGGATCAAGTCAGGAAGTAGCTCCTTTAATGAACTGCTAACAAGTAGTTTCTAAATATTAGTCAATCAAGGACCACTTTTATTAAGTGGGAAATGCGAAATTACTTGAGAACAGACTTAAAGATGTTATGTTAGTGAACCTTTTAAAATCTAAATCCATGTAAAACACACTTGACTGAGGCTCAACATTAGGAATCGGCTCTGTTAGACTGTACATTTAGTAAAATTAATGGCAGAATGTGGTCACAGTGACAATGCAAGTGACAAGTATTGAGAAATATTTAAAACCTAATAATGGTGCCAGAGGAAAATTTGGGGGGGGGGCTATCAAAGTTAGTGCTAGTTTTCATAGCAGTCCATCCAGTTGATCCAGAGACATTTTATTCTGTACCCAAAAGTCAATCTCATGGTAGCACTAGATGAAAAGTTATGGATCACCAAAGTCATTAGGATTCATTCCACAAGTGACGATGGTTGTCTGCACAGAATTTAATGGCGTCCATATAATAGTTGTTGAGATATTTCAGTCTGGATCAAAGTGGTGTACCAACAGACTGACAGACTGACATTGCCATCAATAAAACTCCTGGGAATGATTGTCTTGGAGGATACTGTGGTTGCAACCAACAAGGTAACAATATCTGCAAAACACAAAGTCTATTAGATCTGTGACCATGCCTTTTTTTTTATCAGAGATAAAATCACAATACTGTTGCTCAAGAACTGTGGGCCTCCACTATTTTTCCCCAAGATGTTACGTTACCTTAAGACCTCTATTCTGATCAGGCAGGAGCAGGATTTTCTGGAAGGCTTTTCTGTTCAAAAGAAAGATACATTATAAATTGCATTCTCTTAGCACTTTATAACCTTGCTTTTTTTACGTAGACCTACAACACAGTCTGGGTGAATGCTTTTTTCAAACAAATTCAAGTTTGCGTGGTATAAAGAAAGGTCAGCAGCACTGTATAGCTGTCAAAAATCCCAGCTGAAAGCTTTATTCTCAGAGCAGGATATAAATCACAGATGCCACGGTGGTGGCTCAGTACTGATCTCTATGACTGTATGTATATGTGTGCCTGTGAGAACACTTTTGAGAAATTCCTCTCTTTTAGTGTCTCATTTTGTTTGTCCTCCTCCTTACTACTTAATGTAAAGCGTATTCTCGATGTATAATCCCAGAAGGTCTCCTTTTGATGCACATGATGGTCAGGATGATGATAAGCCGCATGACATTTGCTGGTTGAGCATACGACCTGCATCTCAAGTAGAATAAGATTTTCTGTTGTGAATATAATGTGAGATATAAGTCTGTATAATAGTGAGAGAGATAGTGTTGTTAGAATCAATTTTAGCTGCAAATAAAGCGCTCAAGCATCTGTGCTTCAACAACAGATTGATATCCTGGAGGAGATGCTTGAATACAAATCCAGCTCGCCTTCTCAGTAAAGTCTAGATGTCTGTTCAAAACCAACATAATGATGATTGAGTGGGAGCTTTTAAATCATGAATACTGCTTTTTTAGCTGGTCCGCAAACAGCGGGGCCAGCCCTACAACCCTGAATGCCGAGCGTGTTCTCATTCCCAGGGTGTTAAGTCACGCCCCTCGGTGTCTGATACCGACGCACAAGGTACCCTTTAGTGTCTGTATGAGATGCACTGGGCAATGGTATCAGATGCAGAGGGGCGTTGACAAAGTGTCGGTATTTGACGACCTGGGATGAGAACGTGTTGGAAAGTCTGTCACTGAGTCACTGACTGACTGAGTGATGAAGTTACACCATTGGTCAGCTGAAGGCCGCTAAAGCTTGGGACATCCAATTATCTCAGAATGCATTTTGCACCAAATGGTGGAGATGGTGGAGATTTTGAGCCAGCATGTGCAAACTTTCTGTTTAAAAAAGTAGGTTTTTATTAATGTGCCCTTATGCTGTCAGAAAACTTCCTATCAAACTCTGCAACTTTCATTGGCAAGCTCTTATATGTTGGTCCCTTCTATATAAGCACAACTATTCTCCTCACAAAGGTTTTTTTATAGGATAATGTTAATATCACGTACAGAAACAAGTAATTATTTTTTGAAAATTAGTTTAACTACAACATTTTGCTTGTAAAACAACTATTTATCTGTGAAGAGCTTCTGTATTCTGGGAAGATTTTTGAAAGATTTTTAGAAATACAGTGTTCCTGTCTCCCAAAGTGAGCATAGTACTGTAATTAATGCACCGCCAGCTGGCAATATATGCTTATCACGATGCTTATCACGTATATTCCTAATATAGAACAAACGCTCTTTTTGTAATTATATGGTGGAAACACTAGAACGAATTCCAAAATAGGCAAATAAATAAATAATAAAACAAAAAAATAATAAACAAAACAAATCATGCTCTTTAAAGAAACATTCAACAATCCTAATTTCTCCAGCAATGAATAATATGTCATTCATTTTCTTATTATTTTAGCCAAATTTTACACCATAAAATGAAATTCTTGAGGAAGTTACCATCTTATATTACATTTAAACAAACTGATCTAAGTCTAACTTCATTTATACCTGCCACAGCAACCTCTGCAGACTCTGGCTGTCAGCATTGGGGGAAATGACTAATCTCAAAGACCCACATTTTATTAATAGGTCTTATTTTAAGAAATACTGGAATAAAAAGACATGCATTCACAGTCTCTAATCATGGCTTTCCCCAAAAGGTCTGCAAGGGAATTTAAGACTATCACATTTAATGGAAATTGGATTACCTTTTAGCTTTCATGTCATTTCCATGCATGGTTCATTTCATTTAACTGTCTCTCTGATGAAATAGCGAGGAAAATAGTTTTTCTTTTTGTCCTTACAGAGAACAAAACACATCAAAACTGAAAAGAAAAGGGAAGTCAAAAGTTGATGTCTCAGAGGAAGAAGTGAAATCACTTTAAAAGTGCTAAAAATCATTCCTTGTTGATGCAAAGGTACAGAGAGCAATTTCATGCGAGAAAATATTTTGTATAATGAGTTGTTGATAGGCAGTAATTTAAATGGATACACTAATAATGAAATTTGCTCAAAGCCACGGCAATCCTAGATTATGAAATGCAATCCGTCTGCGACAACCATTTCTCCATATGTAAACTGTTTTCTGTTTGCTGTAATTCTGTCAGACCTGCGTTTTATTGAGGAACCACACAATGCTGATGGATTCTTTTCTCCACAAAGAAAGTTGCTGTTTGCCTCAGCTGCAGTGGCAAGCCTCCCTCTGAACCAATTAAAAGATTACTGTACATACAGTAGATCAGCAGGCAGAAGCTTTGTTGTCAGCCACAGGCAGAATGAAAAAGAAAAAAAAAAACAAACAACAACAGCATAAAATTAGTTTGGTTTATTATCTAAAACAACATGCAATCTCGTCTAACCAGAACCCCACCTCCCTGCTCGCTTCTGTGCTTGTTTACTCAACTCAGTGTCGACTGAAAACGATTTCCAAATCAATTAACTTTGAGAAACACAATGAGGCCGGAGGTGCAGCAAAAGCAGTGGCATTGATGATGAGAGGCGGACAGGCAATTTGCCACTTGTTTGGAATTTAATAGTGTAGTCTATTGTTTATAAGGGGGAAATAAAGCTATTTGGGTTCCCTGTTAAACCACGGAGAGGAGGGGCAGCCTTTGGCAGCCTCAATGACTCTATGTATGTATACAATAATCATTTACCACTTAGTCAATCAAGCTGTTAAAAATAAACAGTTTAAAGTGCATTTGCACCTGCTCATAAATATCACTTTATATACAGGCATAAACAGGATGTTACCATGGAAGCTGACCTGGCTTATACATACCATGAAAACCAATAGTAAATAGATGGCACACAAAAAGGAAAGCAACCTTCACTGGAAGAAAAAATAAGTGTAAAAAGGATTAATAGCAGTGTTTCCCCAATGCTACTAATGATTTTCGCGATAATGGGTTAGGTTAACCCAACCAGGCTCACTAAGGGTGGACTTAAAGTGTTAATCTCAGCTGCTCTTAAACAGAGAACGGAGAAATGTCTGGCTGCTCTCTTCCAAGTTTTTTCTCAGCCCCCTCCCCAGCAGTCAATCTACGGGAAACACTGAATAGACATTTTTTCTGTAAATAATAAGTATAATGAATGACTTTTATGTGCATACAGCCTTGATAATCAAACAGCAGGAAACAGTATTTCTGTACATTTTCATTTGATTTATGTTTCATTCATGCCATCACCTTCATTCACTATTGTGACATTTATCATCTGCCTAATTAATACTTTCATACAGATCAGCTGATGCTTGACATTTTCTTCTGAGTGATCGTCTGATTAGCTCTATCTGGGATGTTTATAATTTCATGTACTGAGTGTGTGGTTTTATGATAGCAGCAATATGCACAGCTATATATATTTTTTTTTTACAACTAATTAGAACTAGTTAGGTGGTGACTGAATCAGGAGCCAACAACCTGGATAGTTATTAAAAAAATCTACATGCTGCACAGCGTGTAGCTCACATGCAGTGTTTTTGTATGTTTGTCTTCATTACCATTCCTTGTGCTTTCTCACTCTATATGCTCACCATATGCTAACCACCTGGTTTTAGTCTTTATCTTCTATGTACTATTGTTGTCCTCACATATTCAGCACACCCACAGATACAGTACACACATAAACACATGGCTCTAAACAGTATTGAAAAGGATTCTCTGGCTCCTATGCCGAATGCAGCCATTCCTAAAGGCTTAAAGTTACACTATGTAATGTTTGAAATAAGAAATAACACAATCTTCTTCTTATAAATGTAAAGTAGAATTCATAAGTAATAAAGCACACCCTCGCTCTATTCTATGCACTCTGGTGTTTTGTCACTACAGCTCTACTTGGTGTGCTATGACCAGTAGTTTATGGTAGCTAATATTGCAAAAGTTAACTTTAGAAACGAGAAAGTTTGCTGACTTTATGGCTCTTGTCAACTTGTGCTACTGTGACACTGCCTTTAAGCATGTCACAGATAAACATGAACATGTTTTTAAAGTGACTGACTCAAGAGCATCTTGGGAAAATGAGGCAAACTGAATGTGTGATTATGTTGTAATTATCTATTTTGACCACGGTGGCCACTGTAGAGCAAAGGTTACCTATTCTTGCTTTGAAGTACTAAATCATGTATACTTAAAATTACAGCTGATCATTCTGCAAACCATCCTATTGTTTTTTATGCTAAAGTAGCATTGCGAGTTCACTGCTCACTATAGGGCATAAAAGTCAATGGCTGCCAGGAAAGGTTGGAAAAATACATCCAAAAATGAAAAACTAAGCATGCATTTTGTCAGCAACAATGTAAAATATACATATGTAGTAATTAAAGGGCTAAAACTTGTGTTAATGTGTCAGAAGGATGTTGATTCAACTTTGTTGATTTATTATAATGTTATATGGTGTAAGGTAGTAATACTGTCTGACACAGTCACAAGTAAAAGCTTCAACATTATGTATTTCATGGCAATTATAGTAAGGGTCACATTTTACAGGTTTTCATGTTGTTGCATCCATCCCCTGTATATGCAAGCACATATGGCAGATACACACTCATATGGAATAAGGAATAACATGATATCATAAAAAATGTTAAGGTTAGCATTTAAAACAGCAGTGAACAAAGAGCAGGCTTATAAAATACAGCACGATCCAGGTGGAGACATATGTTATCTATATGCAGACACACAGCCCCATAAACTTTCCAATAAACCAAACCCCTTGCATATAGCCTTCACTTTGCCTGTGGCAGCATATATTAAACAGAAAAGTCTCTTTTGCACATCACGATTATTTCCCATCCTGTCTGAACACAAGAAACGGTTTCCCTTCCTCCCAGCCTCTCCGCTGTTCTCTTTGTTTTTCCACACTAATTACAGCTACAGGTGAAAAGACCTGTGTAATAGCTAAGGCTGCTGTGTTGAGGCAATCTGCACAAATCAACTGACCCACCTGTTTTTGTCTGACATACTCACATCTGTCTTACCGTCTCACAGAAAATGTCACGCATAGATTGATGCATAGAAAAAAAAAAAAAACCCTCTCTCTCACACACATACAGACACACATATTGAGGAAGTTCATTGTTAAGCGACCTCAGAGAGTGACGAGTGACGGGGGATATGGGGAAACGGCATCAGGGGGGCAGAATGGCAGGCCATTAACTGAACCAGTGAAACATGTATCCAGGTTCTGCTGCTCTGACCTGTCTTGGCAGAGGAGCAGACAGCGATGTTATCATATACTCCATCGCCCAACCTTACAAGGACCATCTGGGGACTGCATGCATGTGTGCGTGTGTTTGGGCAAGATTTTGTGTGAATTGTATTGTGTTTGTGTGTATGCCTTAAGGGTGGCCTGAAGGCACACACACACACAGACACAGACACAAACACACACTTACCTTGGAGAGGAAAGGGCATGGCCGGGGTGTTAGTCTTGACCTTGGCGGGTCTCTTTTGAGTTTCATTATGAGCGGGGCTTCAGTGTTCACACGATGTGTTGCCTCCCAACCCCTATGTTACGACCTTCGTGCTTGTGAATGCTGCAGATGACAAGCATCACAGTAACGAATTGGTGCACACAGATGAAAAGGGCTTTGGCTTTGTTTTTAGGCCTTTGCTAATGAACTGTGAATGCAATGGCTGACATTGCTGTCATATGGATGTGACAGAATCTGATAACAGAACCTTTTTGAAGCTGAATTGAGGATTAACTGCGGCGCTGGTTTTATATATTTGGTAGTACAACAACTTCACACTGCAAAATAAAAAAAGTATATATACATCATACTAGTGTGATTTTATATAACAGTATAACTACAGAATGGTGAACAACATACACAAGGGTGGACCTTTGTTTGCTTCCTTGCAATATATTTAAGAACACTGTGGAAGACATACTGTTGCTTGCCTTTTAACTTTTTGAATATGATATGATGAGCTCATTAACGACGTTTCGAAACCCACCACAGGTCTTCCCTAAAGGGTTAGGGTTGAAGCATTGCTAATAAAAGCTTAAGTGATCTCTGATTCCAGTGAGCGGGCGCTTTTCTGAATGTATTCACATTTCTCTATTTTCTGCTATGCAGCACCTACAGTAACAATACTGAGGTTTTGTGTTATGTGCTCAACACTGTTCTTGCCCTTCAACTTTTGCCTCTTACTGTTGCTGTCCATGGTGCTGAACCTGTGACATCACCAGGACTGGTGTAGTTTCTCTTTCTCCAATTTTCAATATCATATACCAGCACAGTAGGCACATACCTATGTTTATCTCATTTATAGTTAGGAAAAGGCATCCTATCTTATCATTATGACATCCTCAGTTTTTCCTATAATAACAGTGGCATAGGATGATGTTTTGTTTTTTTTGTTTTTACGTATATATGTCAGCAAGTCAGCACTAAACAACATAATCATATTAACCTAACCTATTATTTTCTTACTGACTTTATTTGAATCTGGTTATGGGCTTTAAGGGTGAATGTGTCATGGGGGAGAAAGAAGCGGAGAGGGGGAGAGTGAATGGGTATGGAGCAACAAGAAAGAAAGAAAGAAAAAAGAAAGAAAAAAGCTACATAGACATGAAAGGATAGGGGCTGTTAAACTCTTCTCTCCCCATGACTAAGCATAACTTTGAAGATGATGTTGCTGATCTCACATTCAGAATAAAATGGTCTGACTATTGCTTGAAAAGACTTGAGAGAATCAGATTTTGGTTTAGGAAGAAGAGACAGTTAGTCACAAAAAGGGTTGTGAAGCCGCACAGCAAGGGATCGTTTCAGGATACATTGTGTTTATAACAACTTTTAGCTCACATTTGAAAGAACAAAGCATTAATTTTATAAAGCAATGACCTTTTCTAAGCACAAAGGGATTGGATGTATTTGCTACACCCTGTCAGACTGGAAAATATTACCAAAAATAAATTAGTGGGATAAAACAGTTTTATAAGCAGGGATCAAAAGAACCCACCAACTAAAGATGAATCTCAATTTCTTTGGTCAACAGCAAAAACTGGTTGAATCAGTCTTTTTTTGGTTTCTCTAAGGCTACTTGCCTAAAATATAATTTGTCACCTGCTGACCACAAATTTGTATTTAGTAAGTTACTCACTTGGGCAATTCTTTGATTGAAATGTAAATTGCAAAGTGGATATTTACAGAACACTGTGGCACTCAAAATACACAGGTTACAATATGACCCTGAGGTGCAAGCAGTATGCTTATGAAACAATTTAGTGTGTAGCTTTGCACCTGCGTCTGATTGAAAAGAAAGAAAGAAATAGAGCAAATTGTTTCAGATTGGAAACACAATCATCAGTTACTTCATAATTGCATTTTCTTGCCTTTCTGATCAAAATAGAATGTGTATCACTGTGTGCATACATTAAGGCTAAATTACCATCACCGCCGCGGTAGCTCATCACCAGGTAAAGTGTTAATTACAGGAGAATGAAAGAAACACTCCCAGGAGCCCCTGCTGAATGGAATTTCATGGAGCGAATTAGTGGGCTTGATAGGAGATTCATTTTCTCTCTCTCTCTCTCTCTCTCTCTCTCTCTCTCTCTCTCTCTCTCTCTCTCTTTCTCTCTTTCTCTCACTGACACACACAGACACAGATGCAGACACACACACACACACACACATACATCTCCATGTGTCTATGCCTATGTGTACCCACATGTGTGTCCTTGCAGTCACAGCTGTCACAAAGCTTCAGTTTCACCCCAGTTGACCCTTTGCTTTCAGGCCATTGTGTGCTCCCTTTCAATTTCAGTCCGCCCTGCGGTGGATACAAGCCACTTTGGAAACTGCTGAGTATATCGAACTTTTCTGCATGGCTACCGAGGAAGAAAAATCAGCTTATCAGAAAAGCTCTCTGGGGCTTCCAGACAGACAGAGACATGGATTGGTCAATTTACACCTTGAGAAGGTGTTTCTCACTCTTGTTGTGCAGTTGTCTCTCCAGGGTATCTGCAGTGTGAGTGTTTTCTGATGCTAAACTGCTCTATTAAAAATAATATGGATTAGTCATTACAATTTCACATTAATCACAGGACACTCACGCTCTACAGAATAAAGGGATGACAAATACCTCTGTTATACTTGATAATATCATCGTTTTATTCATCTAAATATGTTCTTTGTTAATGTCCGTCTGTCAGTTAGTGGGCTGTCAATTAGTTGGGATGTTAGTTGGTCTACCATTTTGGTCCAGACTGACATATCTCAACAACTATTGGGTGGATTGCCACGAAATTTGGTACAGATATCCATGTCGCCCAGAGGATGAATCCTAATAATGTTGTTGATCCCCTGACTTATCATTTAGCATCACCAGAAGGTCAAACTTTTCACTCATCCAGTGAAATATCTCGACATCCACTAGAAACATGGGCACACATTTTGTTACAGATATTCCTTGTTCCCAGACAATGTATCCTAATGACATTTGTGGTTTTGAGGGAGATGTCCCAAAACCTGTAGGATGGATTGCAATTCCCTTCAGGTTGAATAACTTTAATAACTTTTGTGATACTCAAGCTCAATTTTCCTGGAGCGTAATCATCAGGTAACATTTTTGATTTGTCCAATACTTTGGTTTATGACTAAATACCAACAAAACTAATGGTGTCCCCTTCAGCCTCAGCTGTACTTTGTGTTTAGTACTAATTAACATGCTACCATGCTAGCACACCCAACTAAGAAAAGTAAATAAGTAACTAAATAGCTAATATCATGGTAAACATTTTACATGCTAAATATGTTAGCTTTGACATTGTGGGCATGTTAGCACTCTGATGTTAGCATTTAACTCAAAGCCTCACAGAGTACAGCCTCACAGACCTGCTAGCATAGATGTACACTTTTTAAACCCTATTTTAATATTTGCAATACTTTGCCATCCATCATGTGAAAAGTTAAGGTTATTTTTCTTTGTTTGTTTGCCACATGTACACTCAAACACTATAACCAATGATGAAGTTAAAGGTATACTACGCAGGATTCTCCTAAAAAACAATGCATAGACTCATACAAAAATAATCCCTCTCAATTATCACTTATGACCCACTAGAAGTGTGTGGCAGTGTACAGTATTTATCTGCAGAGACTCTGCCTGACTCTGCCCTCTACCTGTATTTTCTTATTATTTTGCTGTGTTCAGGATGCTCCTGGGTGTCAACCTTTGGGCAGTGGGTGTGTAGCCCCCAGCCAATAACAGCGCGCAGGGTGTGAGGTCGGGACTCGTGGCATAGCGACCAGGTTACATCACTGTCTCCGTGTCTCTCCTCTGCTCCACTCTGCTCTCTCTCTCTGTGTCATGGATGTATAAAGAGCTGCAGGTCTGTGTGTCTGCTCGACTGAGGGCGGGGCTGAGCTACACACACGCAGAGCAGAGAGGCCACAGCGGACAGGATGAAGCTCTGCATTCACACATCCACACATCCGGCAATGCTGCACCTTCCCGCAGGGTTGTGCGGAGGTGTGGGTGTGTTTATGTGTGCTTTAGAACATAACTGCCGTGAAACAATCATAATAAAATAACGTTTTATTTCTCTGATGCGAATGCTTTGTTCTTGCCAGCGCTGCTCGCTCTCTGATCGAGCCGGGGAGGAGGGGCCAACTTTGAATGCTGTGTTTGCAAACGCCAACCGACAAATCCTGCATAGTATACCTTTAATCACTTTTCCATTTTAATCAGTTCAGCCACTGAAACCATTACTGCAGATTTGCTCTTTTATCACTGTTTGCTCTTTTCTCTTCCTCATACCACTATTCCCCGTCTGCTCCTGTCTGCCACTGTAGATCACCTTATTCTACCCCCAGCTGCTACATGATTATATTTTCACTTATATCCCTCCCACATCCCCACATCTCAAACACTCTCACACACACACACACACAGACACAGACACACACTTCTTCTTTCCTGTGCCTATCTTAGATTTTGATTTGGGTTTGGCCGGGGCATGTTTGCTCTCTTTCTTGTCCTCAGCAGCCAATACAGAAAAAGAGCAGATGGTTGATTATTGTTTGCGAGATGTGTGTGCAGGAAGGGAGAGTGAAGAGAGAGGAAAAAATAAGAGATTGTGGGGATTTATTTCATAGACAGAACCTCCTGATGGGATATGTGGTGTTCAGCTTTTCTGTGTCTGGCAGGAGGGTTCATAATTCCACTGTGCTGCTCAGGATTGAAGGAGGTGAAACACTCATTCATCCATTCATCAGCCTTTCACTTGTTCCCAATCTAGACAGTGCACACAGACTGACAGACTGGTTTTTGGTGCGCAGGATTTTAAATATCACTGACATTGCAAGGCCTCAAGACATTTTTTTGAGTGACATAAAAAAATCCATGTATGCGTGTTGCAGCCAGTAAAGCATGTCAGATTTTCAAGGGGGCTACAAACTGCAAAGGTACCAGAGGTTAGAGAGTAAATCCAACAACTAAGAAATGCCAAAGGAAAAGTCACAAAAACACTTTTGTTTATGTGCAGTACTGTAATTTAAAAATAATGTGTTGAATTGAAGTGACGCAGTGTGGTCAAGGCTACCATTTAGGTCAGCGCTAATGGCCATGTTTTTCAAATTTTCCCCTTTTAAATGTGCCAATAATGTGATGACTGTGGTTGCATTTGCTTAGAAAAACAGTATCTTCAGCCAAATTGGAAATGAGTTTTCAGACCACCCAAAAATACTGTTATTGTTTCACTTTTTTCTGTTTTTAAATTTTTTTTTTTATCATTTAAATAATCTTTGTTAAAGACGTATCAGAACACTGAGCAAAGGCATCCATACAAATCCATTTTCTTTTCTCTTTTCTTCCCAAACAATGACCTTTCTTTGGACCCTGCCAACTCCAGAACCGATCAGGCAGAGAGTGGTCCGGTGGGGCTGCTGTCTGCTTCTGTGTGCCTGCCAGAGTGCTGTTGCCCTTTTCGCCTACAACTGCACTTCCATTTGAAGCAACTGATTGTTGTGGCTGTGCCCAGGGGTCCTGTGGAAGAGGCATTCAAAGCCGTGCCCTTCTGCTCATTTTATAGTGCACAGACCATGGCACCGCTGGCCAGACCCCTGCGCCAGCTAGAACTGGACACCGCAGCACGGTGAATCAACCACCAACCTTTTTGACTCAAGCAGTCAATGAGAATCAAGGCAGAAATTGCACGACACGTTTTGTGATTTTTTTATCTGAGGTAGCAAGCATTTCAAAATGATACCATAAACCTGGCTTAACTATGCTTGTTTAGACAGTCACTTAAGTAATTTCTTTTTCTACTTTTACTATTTGTCACGGGCTGTGTGCTTATCTTACCAAGATGGTAGGAGGGGGAGAGGAGAAAGATAAAGGTGTAGGCATCGCTTCAAGCTGTGGAAAATAAAGAAAAAAATCATACTGTGAAAAAAAGCATAATTACTGTTCTGTTCCGTCCTGGTGGTTATCTCACATGTAGATGGATGCCAAGATTTACCAAGCGGATAGCCAACGTTTCTGCATTAGTAGATGCAAAGAATGAAAGAAAGTAAAAGACAAGAAGAAAGATTAACTGCCGCTTCACTGTGGGAGCGCTCTAGTAAAGTCCTTGTCTTTTCTGAAGCTTTGCTTAAGACTCCAGAAATCTTTGGGACATGGTAGATTTAAATATGAACTGGGAATGCTTGGTACCCCTTGTGGTAAAGGACTCCGTGTCCTAAGACACTCTACAGCGAGAAAGGAAGACAGTGAGCGACGGAGACAGAGGAAGATAAAACAAGGAAGAGCAAGTGGAAGATTAGAGTATGGCGGAGAGGAAATCAGAGTGCTGGAAAAGGGAAAAAAACAGTGAAAAAGAAAGTTGAAAGAGAAAGATAACACTCAATAGAATATTCATGAACGTTGCCTCATATTCATTCATGCTCTGCTGCTGGTGATGATGGGACCTTGACACCAGAGTCCCTGCACTGTGATAAGCATGCTTTCACGTACTCCCACCCACCCCATAACTCCCTCTTGGCCCGAGCATCAGGGCCCCTCTGCACCGAGCTAATCCTCAACCTCAGTTTGGATCCTCGGCTGTGGGGACCAAAACGTCTTCTTCCCCAGAAGCCTCCAAGGCTGTTGAGCTCTAGTACTTACTCTGTGTAATATGATCAGGCTGGAGCAGAGCCCTCCACCACAGAGGACAGCTTGCTGTAGAGATAATTTTGACTGCAGGAAAGTCACATTTCTCACTCTTACACGGCTGGCTGGATGGGGGTGCGCACGCAAAGGGAATTGGATGAAACACATGTAAACCTGCTAAATTGCTACCAAACCATGAGTACATCATGAATACTTGCTCTGTATCAATAAATCTAAATAGACAAACAAGTATATTTTTATGTATATTTTGCCACTGCTTCTCCTACCGTTTGAGCAGGAATTACAGTATATTGCATATTTGTGTGTATCTGTGGGGAGGTGAGGATGCCTCTGTGTTCTTATTCAGGGAGTAAATGTGCCTTGACGTTGACATTGACTGCTTCCACTGTCCTTAACTCCAAAATGCACAATTTCCACATCAGCATCATATAGAAACGCAGGCTAGAGTCAATTTTCCATTATAGTTGCTTCAGCAATTCATCAATTCTCAATGGCTCCAGTGTGGACAAAAGCAGCAACATTCTCATACGCAGGATACATACAGTATAGGATCGTATGTTGATGATAATCATCGCATAAAAAATAAATCAATATCATTTGAACATCTGCGATACTGGTGTCATCAGGGACATTTTATTGGTGTTTTTATGGGTGGAGGTATGGACTATGTAGTAGAGGTGATGCAGGATATGCAGTACATACAGGCACATGGGTTCAAGGATATTACCGACAGCATACAATCAACTTTCCAACACCAGGCTGATTTTTGCAAGAGCGTGCTGTGAGCAAACCATTTTTGTAAGCAGTATTGTAATATACATGTAATAAAACATACTGTCATGAAGCAAAGCAACATGCGACATATATCTATAGAACTTCTGACAACTCTTGTAATGAGTAAAATAGGAGAGGCAGCAGAATTCCCAAATATTTAATGCTCGTATATTCAATAAATAAAAAGAGACCTTATTTTTTTGGGTGGAGACAACTCTTGGGAGTGCTTAAAGGATAGGTTAAGGAGTCTAACTCAATGTAATACTCATGTGCCGTTATGTATGTTGAAAGAGTTATGGGTGACTGTTTTCATTTCTCTTGTCCGTACTGGCCTTGAACAGATTCCTTTGTAGTGTGTCTACACTGTATGAGGGAACAAAATCCACAGTCCTCGTTCCACGTGATGCATTCTGAAGTTCAGCCAAAGCTAATATAAGGCTGTAGCAGTCTGAGGTAACTAAATCAAGTCAGTATCTTTGTCCTGGTAGTCACATGTAGGTTTATTACCGGTGTTTTGTCCCAGCAAGGCAACTCCTAGGGTGCATCTCTCCGCTATAATTTAGTGAAGAAACAAAAAGAGGGGATTTCTACTAAAAACCCAGAAATTTTGGAAGATAAATACCCAGTCCATTTCACAACCCAAACTGCTAAAGCATCGTATTAGCTATGGCTGAACTTTAGGATGTATTTTTACTCAGAATGAGGGCTGTAGATTTTATCAGCTGGTTTCATACAGTGTAGTCAGGGCACAGAGGGATCTCTTCACCTTCAGTTTTGAAAAGAGGAATCCTGATAGTAAACACAGCGTGTTTTGTATTAAAAAAAAAAAAAAAAAAAAAAAAGCCTTACCCCAGTGTGACCTGTAGGCTGCAAAGGCAGGTGGATAACAACCATTCAGCTTCAAAACATGTTTTAAAGACTTAAATCAGGCAGCCTGCAAGATGATTCAGGTGCTCTTATTTTTACCGATCGCTGTTCTCGGGGAGGTGCTTCTACCTGTGGTGAGTATCTACAAAGTCTTACTGAAGACACAGGGCATGACTACATTTGAGCAGGGCCGCACACGTAACAACACCCATTACGCTTGGTTAAGGTCAAGGTAAGGGTTACAAATGTGCTGGTCTTCCTCGTGTGTAGCCACAACCCCAGTTTCATCTTGCATCCAGGACCAGCCAGACCAGCTGATGTCTGGAAAGAGACACAGAGTGGTTAACACATTTTTCATACAGGAGAGCTGTGTTTGTGTCAGCATCAAAAACCACTACCTTACCTGCATAATTTAACCCTACAATGTCGCAGGTGCCAAGAGTGAAGGGGGCTTAAGTAGACACCGATCACATCTGCCTCTACTTGGCGCCTCTTTATAACACACTATCCTTTTCAGCATCTCTTTCTCTTTCATTCCCATTCCAGCATTCACTCTTATTCAACTCCTCTCCTCGTTCTCTGCTGCCAGTGCCATTCATGCTGCTTCATATACATGTGTAACCATGGCGACTGGCAAATAGAGTCATAGAACGTCATTCAACTTTAGTGGTAGGCATTTTATTTGCAAAATGTGTTTCTGGGTAGATGCCTTGCAGTCACATATGCAATCCTATCTGGAAAAAAAACATCTTTACATATATTATCTACCTGATCTAACTGATCATGTACTGTAGAAAAAGTTGAACAATCAAATCAAAGTCGACATCAGATTGCTTTTGTTGTGTAATCTGTCATTTTGTCTTGTCGAGCCATTAAAAGTGTATTCCAAGTTTTAGAAGGAAAAGAAATACATGTCATCATATTAAAAAGCTCTTTGCCTTTATTTGTGACTCATTTGTCAAACCATGACATTTTATCTATTTTATCTATTATCAATCATGGTTTTGAACTGAACACAAGGGGAGGCACTGCATTACTCATGAGCAAAAATGTGACTTTGGGCTCATAAAGTTTACCAATTTTACAGTAAAAAAAAAAAGACCAGAATCAATCACCTTTCAAATCTGTATTCATCTCGGCTGGATGCTCACGTTGACAAACCTATAGTAAAATATTCCGGTTTTTGCCCTTATTCCAAAAAAGACAATATTCCTACTAAGCTGTTTATATGGCTAATGAAAATGAATATTCCACTAATATTCCTGTTTACATGCAGAGGGTTTTCAGGGTTTCTGCTGCAGTGGGAGTGGGAATCACAAGATCTCAAGAAACCAGCGAGGTGAAAAACATTAGTGAGCTGCTGCCTGATATTTATGACTGATATTGATATGACTGATATTATAAATTTATAGTTGCAGGCACATCCAGTACCTAGGTTGTCCTGTGATGTTTTCTACACTGCTGAGTGTTTTTGGTGCATCACACCGAGTCGTCACCGTCAGTCCACGGCTGCATGACAGGATAATAACCAATCCCCTCCATCCCCGTCGTGGAGAAGGCATGCTCTGTTTTTCCAGCCTGCCGTGAACAGCTCTCCTCCTCATTCCTCTCCTCTGTCTGCCTTCCTGCTCTAGCATGTCATTTTGCCTGTGCAGGGGTGCATTGCACAACCAGCCCGTCATTCACCTCTATCCCAGCCTTGCAAACTGTTGGTTAGTTGGTTTGTTTACAATGCGCAGAGCTGACTGTAGAAGCCGTGTGTTGCAAACTGCGGTAAAAACCCCCAATTTAGACGCATATTCCGAATGCGCTGTATACATGTCCAAAGAATGCTCCTAAAACCTGAATAATATCGGCACATCCCACATGTCTTAATCAGAAAATGCTACATTCAGAATAAGAATATGCTGTTTATATGACCTGTATCAAATTCCGAATATTGTCATATTCTGAATAATAGTGGAACGTTAGCATGCATGTAAACGTAATCATTGACTAACATTCATTTCCTGAAGACTTACCCTAACTCTAACCATAACCACTACTCACCTAACCCTAACCCTTAACCCATAACCTTAGCCTAAACGTTAAACCAAGTTTTCACCCTAATATTTAATGATCTACATTATGGGGACTGGCTTTTTTGTCCCCAAAAGGGAGGCATGTTCCCATAATGTGACTGTATAAACAGATTTATGTCCCCACAACATGAGGAATACCTGGTACACACACACACACACACACACACACACACACACACAGCAGCACTCATGCCATTTTCTAGTTAGTGCAATTTAATCCTCGATGCTAGCTTGTGGTATCAAGCTCATCTAAAAAATAGCAACAATTGTAGGCTTTATGTCCAGTTGACATATTGGTGATTGCAAAGCGCTCAATTGAGATTACAGCCTGTGGCACAGATGTAATTGATTTGCTGTGCACCTGCGAACAACATTCACTACAAAGTTCAAGCTTGTGAGTCGGTGTATTAATTTATCAAACTCAGACGTCTGTGCAGGCTTCCCAGCCTGAAACCTCCCTGTCTTATGTCACCTTTTGCAACAACCTCATGTGACTCCTGCGTGTTGACATGCGTCTGAGACGTCAGGGTTTCTCCCTCATTTAAGCTCTGTCTGACAGGAACGCTCCCTTCACTCATCGTCTGTCTCCCTCAATGAAGTTCATGCGATCGCAGGCAAACTGGCCCATTGCTGTTGAGTCTGATTAAAGAGGCATCAAAGCCTCAGCCCCTGGCTTTGAATACTTCACGTCAGCTTATATGAAAGTCGTATTGAATAATAACCCCAGCTTAAACACCCCTGCTTAATGTAAAATAGAAAATGCATCCTTACCTTACCAACAACGTCTTTTGGAGATATAATTTCTCAGAGTCCAGCCCAATTAATTTCTCCTTTCAAACTTTGTAGAAAGTTTCTAGCTAGTTTGTATTCCAAGCCTATTCATTAGTTGGATTGAGTGGTTTGAAAACACTCTTCTTTTAATTGTTTCTGTTTGATTTCTACCAAAGCACGGCCTGTAATTAAAAGAGAAACAGACAGAGGGGAGATAAATTGAGAGTTAAACTGCTAAAGTGATTTTTAAAGTGCCCAAACAAGTAGAGGAAGTAAAGGCTAGGAAGTGACTTGCAGGCCTCTTAGCTGAGACTTATTTCTTCAGAACTGCAGAATAATGACTTGCATGCCAACATGTAATTTATGCACATAATTCCATATTAATTTTTACAGAAATATTATGGGGGAAAGTCATTCACCCGGAGTGAATGCTTGTCAACAGGGCAACAAAACAACATCAATAATGGGCTTTCTTTTTCCTGCAGCTTGGAAATCACAAAAACTTTTCCAACGGGATATAAAGTTTGATGCTGCCTGTCACCATCAGGTCTTGAAAACACACTGGAGCTGTACATGGCTGCAAACGCACTGAAATATCCCCTAAAAATGTATTTCGACCCTCTTTTATCTTCCTGTGTCACCGCAATAACTGTAATACAGTATTAAATGTGACATCACTATCGTCCGGCAGTGTGCCACGAGCCAAGGTCCATTTTCCACGTTACACAGATAACCATGTTCACACAGTGACAATATCCTGTTACACATATTTTGCCCACCACCATCAAAGCAGCATTATCTCTGTGCTGACCCACTGGCTGACCCGCTCTGTTAACGGGTTATACTGAAAAGTGCTGAGTGGCCGTTTCCTACAAATGGGATTTCCTTATCTTCAGTCTGAGAGTATTCTGTCACCAGCAATAGATGAATCTCTCCATTTTGCTCTGTAATTCATTTCCGGGCTTTCTCTTTGCCTCACATTCTTCCTCTCTGACAGGTAAGATAGATAAAATAGGGTGAGCCAGTTGTTTGCTGATGGCTGCTGGTGGGGATCTCAACTTCACAAGGATAGATAATGTAAATGCAACAAGCCAGAGAGCTGTTGATATCTTTAAAGCGAAGTTAGAAACAGAAATGAGGATTACAGATAGCATCCAAATTTGATTTTATGATTAAAAATTGATACACACATTCAATTACTTAACATGCAAATGAGGAAGATAATTTTTTAATTCTAAAAGAGCCTCTGCAGTGCTATCAACCGAACTGATTTATGCCCGTATGCTAATCTACTGTGTTTATAATCTAGCATTTACACCCGGCAAAAATGATCAAGTACAACATCCACATACACAAAGTTATTGGTTTCAGTATGGTGGCCTGTTGGTGAGGCCTGTGGGCTCCGTGCCAGCAGAGTGCCATCTCATTATCTGCACTTACAGAAATGCTGTGGAACCGGTGAGAAATGGGCGACTCATTGCATCAGTTTGAAAATGAAGGGTGAAGCCGGGGCAAACTTGGCATAAACAACAGCGGCCAGCATATAATGGATGGCATTGCAAGCTGTGGTAAATGTCAGTTTTTCTTTCTCGGGACTTACAATCCATCTGTTTTGGTAAATATCCCTCTGAAAACGAGTGAGGAGCAGGCGGCTGATTTGAGATTTTATTCTTTAAAGCAAGAAGACAGGAAACCTTGAGGTTGAAGGTAACATATCGCACACCGAACAAAGGATGTGTCTGTGTTTTGAGTTCTATTTGTTGTAAAACCCTGCTGTACTATACCTGACGCTAACAGGAGAAAAAAAAGAGGTAGTCATCGATGAACATAGAGAACTTTAATCGTCTGGATTATTCTGTTACTTTCCTCACTCATGTCCTTGGTAGTATTGAAGTTAATCATGTTGACACTCCTCTTGCTGCCCTGCCACGCAAAGCGGTAGCAGCAGACAAGAGCGCCTTTGCTAAAGTTGTCGGTCAAGGTCATTAGTGAGTCATTAAAACCTCCTCCTCGCACATTTTTCACCTCGTTAATGATGCGTGCATACACCTGCCAACAGACAGAGGGAGAAGAGAGAAAAATTGTCCGTCTCTTTTCCCGACTTCCTCCCAAGCTCTCGCTCTTTTAACTCCCCGTCTCCACCCATCCATTATGGCCACCCCTCTCCTCTTGGCTCTGTAATGTTGACTGGGTGCAATATCTTTCCTCTCCTCCTTGACATTGATTCCAGTGATTTAAATCCTCCAACTCATGACACAAATTACCTGTAATTTACAGCCACCCCTCCATTTCACTCATAATATGCTCCAGTGAGAATTCAATGTTCCCTCTGTCCCTTTTCTCTTTTTTTCCTCTCTATTCCTTGCTCTTTGTTCTCCTCAAACCTCTTTCACTCTCTCTCTTTTCGCACACACACCTTTACTGCATTACGATTTATGGCCCAGGCTGTTCGTTGTAGCAAAAAGAAAGCCTATGCAAGCACAGAGTGAACTCTGACAGCACCCTCCTTTTGAATGGGCACTGGGATGTAAAGCTGAAAATGAAGTGTCAGCCCTGCCACTTAAGTAGACAAAGGCTGGATCCATCAATACTCAGCAAAAGATAATGTTGGCATACATCACGAGAAAGGCCTATCTTACAGTAATACCCAGGGTATTTGTTCGTTCTCTTGTTTGAAAAACTCCTAAATTGATCAGTTTCTCTTCAAAAGCTCTTCCGCGGCAGAGAGGGAGAGAAAATGTTGTACTTTACTTGCTGAGGGATATTGTCAAGTTTGGGGGGGAAAGTTTTTATCCGTTTTCTGTCATTTGCTGAAAAGTTAAAAGCAATTCGCTGGTTGATTCATCTTGTGACAGCATGAATCCTATCTATTGTTTCCCCCAAGGAGAAAATTTAATAGCACATCAAAAAGCATCACATCTGAAGCATTTTCCCTCAGACTTGGGGCTCACTTGGAAAGGAAAAGGGGGTTGGACTGTGTCACAAACCACTGAGTGGAAAATGTCCATTGTCACTTTAGTGTCTGCAGGTAGAGGCCTTGCAGATAAAGGACTTCAAGTATGGAGGTTCCAATCACCTCTGAAATGGAATTATGGAGCACTTCACAGCTCAGTGGCATTTGAACGCTTTCAGCAATATACTATGAAAGGGAGGAGGCTTAGACAGCTAGAAAATGATACAGACACCCAGCCTATAGACACAAAGAAACACAAAGAATACACAAGTACCCTTCCTTTTACAGTCCCCTAATTACTAAGTATTTACCCGGTAGATGTATGGTAAATTATAGTATATTATTGGGTAATAAGTAGGTAAATACAGAGAAACTACAGCTGAAATACTAAGAAAAACCTCCACTATTACCCATCAACTCAACTAAGTACCATGTAGTTGTGACCAGTTTAAGGCCCATCAATTCAAATTACAATTGTAGTTTTCCAAGGTTTATGTTGGTAACCGCCCAAGTTTAATTATGTACTATCTAGAAATTAAGATAGTACTTACCAATAAATTACTTTTTCTTATATAGTTATTGTTCATGGCTGCACCCATTTATAAAGGGTTTATTAGATTTACCTCATACTTACCTGGTGACAACCTCTGCAGGAACAGTTTCCTCTAGTGTCGTGATACATCTTTTCCTTCTTCTCTGCAGGGTACATAAAATAATTACTGAGACTATATAACTGTAACAACTCAGGAGAATTTATTTAGGGTCTGGTAGGAGTTTAATACCTAGATCCAGTTATTTGTACGAATTGCTGGACTGGAGCATAGCTATCCTTATTATACTTCGGATAATCACAGAGTACCCTTATCCAACTTCCTTACATACCTTATAAACATGAAATTAAAGGAAACTTACACTTCCATTAAAATGAAATGGATAGGTATAAATGCAAAATAAATTGAACCTTGGTTTGGTAACAAATCAGTACCTTCAAATAATTGGCTTAATACATTAACAATTACAGATTCAACCTGGAATGTATTGTGTTGCCCTTAAAGTCCTTTTCTGACTACATGGACTAGTATAACCAAAAGGGGTCCTTTAATTGTCTTTAATTGGGAAATGAAATACAGAAAGTTGTCCAGGAGGTTATGTAGCAGCAGCCGTCAGTTCCTCTCCAATAGCCACAGGGCACGAGCAGTCCTTTGTCATCCGAAGTCCACCTCAGAGCTAACAGGAGAATATCACATAAGCAGGTAATTTGAGGCCAGTGAGTGCAGAGAGTGAGCAAGTGGCTCTCACAGGCTTACTCTGCCACAGCTACAAGCCATATGAGCCCGTTTTTTAGCAAAATAATAAACAGTACTGTGTTCTAGGTTTAATACACAATACAAACTACAACTCAAATGCAAAACACACATTACTTCCTAAAATAAGGAGTAAAACTATGCCTAAAGCAACATATTCTTTTGGCATTTAGCTTAAAACAGCATAAACCATGTGAGTTTACATGCTGGACACAGAGGTATCTTGTACAAACTTCTTGCCAAAATCTGCGTGGTCGCTAATTAGTGATTAGCTTAACTCACGATTATCATATAAAAAGTCATGTTTTAGTTATTAACACTATGGTACATGTTTGTCTATATTGCATGGGAAAAGGAAACCATCCATTTTGATGAAAAGATGTGGTAAGGACTTTGTACTACCATGGGATTAAACAACACATCTTTTACAGTACAGTTTCAGTTTACGTACTCTGTAAATTGTAATGTCTAACTTAGTAACACTGCAGAACATACATTGTAAAAGTTTGTGTTTATTGCATGGAAAAGAGAATAACCACTTACAAAGGCTACGGCAAGAGCCTGGTAGGACCATGGAAACAAACAAGGCTTCCTTTTTACAGTACATTTTTAGCTTACTTACTGTGTAAAATTGTAAAATCATCTGCAAGAATGTACCCAGTATTTAAGAAGCTGTACCATGACACGAGAAGAAGTGCGATGAAGACCTCATAAACTTCAAAGTTATAGTGTCGAAAGTGTGCTGAGGGAGGTGAATACAGATATCTGGGGAAAAAGTGAGGAGAGGGACTTCTGTGATGGAGGGTAGATTTGTTTGTCTTGAAGACCATCGTGATTCTGTGGAATATTCTTTCCTTGTCAGAAAATGTTCTGGCAACTGAAACTTAAAAATGTCTTTAACGTTTCCTATGACTGATGAAAAAAAAAAAGCTATAAATATTCTTAAGGCAATGGCAATTCTCTGACCTTCAGGTACTGATTAAAAGAAAACATGTCTCTCCAGAGAGTAAAGAATTACAGCACAGAAATGGAGACACAGCAAAGATGGTAAGGTATGATCAAAGATGAGCAGAAGATAAGTGAAATTGCCCAGTTAAAGAAACCATCCATCTGTGATACAGAGTGGGTACAATATACTGAATCTAACAGTCCCATTTAAATGATAATGAAATTGGCAAATGCGGTCCAGCTTGGCGCACGAAGTCTACAAAAACAATCTTGAGAGAATATAAAACCATCATATTAAACAGACATAGATTTACCAGTAAACAAAATGATTGACATTTCTATTTTCCTTTGGTGTTGATCTGTAATTTCCTGTGGCAACACAAAAATATGATGAAGAAATTAGACAAAGGGGGCTACATGGTGTGTATATTCAGTCGATGCAGACTTTGTTTAAGACAATAGAGATACTGTAACTGCAAAAAAGTGTCTCTAATTAAGGTTTTATTAGGGCGATACCTTTTGATACGGCCATATTATTTTTTATTATTTCATTATTCCTCTCAGGAGTTGGTTGTTTTTTTACCTATAGAAGTTGTTCTGGCTTAATAATATTGATTTGATGTATAGTTATGTACAGTTAGGGGCATTAAAGTGATGAAACTTCTCAGGTCAATAGCTGGCAGACCTGCACTTTCACTGCACTTAAAGTATAGCTGCAATACTACAGATCAGGATTTTACCTTTTACATCTGACAACTGAAATAGCTTTCTGTTGAATAGTGGTTGATTGAATTGCTGATGTGTGTGCATGTGTGTTGGGTAAGTGGAAAAAAGAATGATAGAGTTGCTGTATTGTTAACACACACACACACACACTCTCACACAAACACAACTTCAATCTCCATCGAACACTTTGCCCCTGCCTGATATTGTTATGCTTTACAACCAGCAATCAATCCGAGGAGAGCCAGAGCTGGTTTCAGCACCAAAGGGATTAAAATGACCGTCCAATTTAAGTTTTAGTATTCCAC